>JBAIAA010000110.1:0-1200000 GCA_037893245.1 Crossaster papposus
TGGAAATTGTCAGGTCAGGGAACCAGACTGGCTGGCTTGCACCTGTTCACCGATGTGTTGTAAACCAAATATGGACCCGGAATTAGAAAAACTGTGAGCAGTATTTGAAAGGGAAAAAAAAATGGAAATGAGAAAGGGTATAATTATTTTAAATATGTTGCACATTTGATAGTGAAGAAGTTTTATTGTCCCAAAATTATTCTTGATATAAACAAAAAATAATAATTATTTTGTAATTTAATAAAAAACTGTCGTGATTAAAAAACAAAATTAATTACATTTATTATTATTATTAACTTATATTGCACAAATTCCATAAAAAGAGGTTCAAATGCGCATTACAAATATACAAATTTAAAATTACACATTAACATGACAAATGTACAAATTTTCATAATTTTGCTCCATAATTTGCAGCAAACTCAAATGCCCTAATACCCAGCATGTTTTTAGTCCAACTCATCAGAAAAGACAATATCATAAAATGCCATTCTAAAAAGATGTGTTTTAATTAATTTTTTTAAACAGAAAAGATTTTCCATCACTTCACAAAAACATTGCTCGATACAATTTTTGCCGATACAATTTCATAGTATATTTAATGTAAATATATACGCACATCACGTCTGCCCGATACTGATAATAATCATTTGGAAGGCGTTCCTCGGATTCGTAATAACCAGATGGCTTGTTTATCAGCCCAGGTTCCACGGTAAACGATCTCGTTCAGCACATGTTTGCGCTTAAAGCCACGCCACTACCAATTAAAACAAGTGATGACAGCGGGTTTTAAATAAAAAGCAATTGGAGACTTTACCCGGGGCTCCTGCTGGTTTTCAGAACTCTCGTAATTACAAATTGTTGCGCGGTGCGTGAGATGCTCGGATGTACATGTGGCCCTTGCACGTACGCATCTACATGTAGGTCTAAGTGATTTCTTTCTTTTTTCGGGGGGGGGGGGGGGGGGGGGGGGGGGGGGGGGGGGGGGGGTGTTGACCATGAAAGGTTGGGCGTTATCTTTTGGGTATTAGAGCAGAGTTGTATTCGAGTCCCTGCAAGTCCTTTCACAAGTCCAGTCACAAGTCCAGTCACAAGTCCAGTCACAAGTCCAGTCACAAGTCCAGTCACAAGTCCAGTCACAAGTCCAGTCACAAGTCCAGTTCACAAGTCCAGTCACAAGTCCAGTCACAAGTCCAGTCACAAGTCCAGTCACAAGTCCAGTCCACAAGTCCAGTCACAAGTCCAGTCACAAGTCCAGTCACAAGTCCAGTCACAAGTCCAGTCACAAGTCCAGTCACAAGTCCAGTCACAAGTCCAGTCACAAGTCCAGTCACAAGTCCAGTCACAAGTCCAGTCACAAGTCCAGTCACAAGTCCAGTCCACAAGTCCAGTCACAAGTCCCAGTCACAAGTCCAGTCACAAGTCCAGTCACAAGTCCAGTCACAAGTCCAGTCACAAGTCAGTCACAAGTCAGTCACAAGTCCAGTCACAAGTCCAGTCACAAGTCTAGTCACAAGTCCAGTCACAAAGTCCCAGTCACTAGTCCTTTCATAAAGCCAGTCACAAGTAACTGGTTGAACAATGACAAAGGAATCCTTTTTGTTAACACAGTTCATCGGATCGCCGGACGGCAATTGCAAAAAATAACAATTACAAAGAACAACTGCCCAACGGTTAAAAACAAACGCTGTTTTTCTTGCTTTTTTTCTTGGTATCCACGATTGTAAAACGATATTTACTATAAAATACAAGCCCCTAAATCCACCCATTCCTGATAATTTAAGCAATTACCAATGGGTATGTAGAACCCTAAAGGTAGGATACACCATTGGTAATTGCTTGAATTTAATGAATTATCATGAATGGGTAGATTTAGGGGGTTGTATTTTTTAGTAAATATCGTTTAACTGACTTGTTCGAAGTTTTACAATCATGGATGCCGAGGAACGCAAGAAAACGGCGTTCGTTTTTAACCGGCGTCAGGCAGTGGTTTCTTATTGTTGTTGGAAACAAACAATGTGAACAGTAAACATATAGGCCCCATATAATCGCATTTTGAAAGGGGACCTATGCACTTTCACGTTTTTCATCGCAACTAAAGGTTTTGGCACCAACATACAGTAGTAAACGTGAGTGTGCATACACAAATCTAGTACACCAGACAGTAAAAAGATACCCCCCCCCCCACTCCCCCCCAAAGAAATTGATTTCAGAAGTCCTAAATCTCTTTTCCAAACACGTCCTGGCATGTAAGGCACTACATATACACAGTAGTATCAGCCACATTCTGGGCACATCGACTCGCAACTATCATTGCCCCTGTAACTTAAAACAGCAAGTTGGGGTTGGGGAAAAGGGGGGGGGGGGCAGTTTGACACCTTAATAGGCCCATTGCATTCGGAGCACGCATGCTATTCACAGAAAACACTCAAGTTACTGGAGTGGGTTTTTGTTTAATGAAGGTTTTCATGGAGTGGGGGGGGGGGTGTATATGTGATAATGAATACGCTCCGCCTGTGCAGATGCTACTTTCAAGTGATTTTTGTAAAGGAAGAAGCTAGCTGTGGCTAAAGTACTTCCAGTGATAATGATTTTTTGTTTTAACTGCCAATTTTAGGGCTGTCCCAAAAACTTGACTATTTGATCATCAACCGAATATTCGTATAGCTTTTGGCTGGTTTGATAAAACAAATCATAAAAAAAAAAAAAAGCACAGGCGTGTACACGCAGTCGTGAAACCATATAACGATCGAGGATCGATATTGTGTTTTTCTTTATTCCTATGTTATACCCAATCCCCATTGCTTTGCGCTTGCACCGTCGATCGAGGACCGAATTTTTCCCATTCATACCGCCGACCGAGGGGCTTTTGTTTCCTTTGTTCTCCTTTGTGTCTCGCCCCTCGGTCGTTATGTGGTGCAAGAGCATCAAGACTTGTTTTAACCATAAACAACCGAGCATCCCCTATTGTGTTTCTCTTTGTTCCTGTACTACCGGTACATGTATATAACCTAACCCCATAGGTTTGCTCCGTTTCATCTTAAGTGGGGCCTGGAACCTGACTACAAGAACATGATTGCTTTTCTTGATTTGTCCAGCATCTATACATGAACGAACTAAAAATGCTGAACAAGTCAGTGGAGTGTCCGTGGCCGAGTGGTTAAGAGCGTGTGTTTTCTGTTCCACAGAGCGTGAGTTCGAATCCCGGCCGGGACACGTGTGTCCTTAAGCAAGGCAATTAAACCCACTATTGCTTCGTCCTTCGGATGGGACGTAAAGTTGTAGGTCCCGTGTGTTGTATAATTTATAATGTGTGTATATATCTTTCCCATTATAACATTATAACATTGTATAATGCACGTAAAAGAACCCAGAAACACTTATCGCTAAGAGAAGGGGTTTTGCCCCGGTGTTCCTGGCTGACACAGCCTCTTTCTACGGGTTTCTTCTGGCTTACGAGCTACAGTGCCTTGAGCACTTTTGAAGGATCCTTGGTTTCATTACCAGAAAATAATAATAATAATAATAATAATAACAATATTTGCTAACATACTCCCCAAAATCCATCCATTTCTAAGATGACAGCAAAACCAAATGATGTACAATGTACATTCCCTTTAAGAGATGACATCTCGTAAATAACCTTGTCAGGAATACAACTTGCTCATGTTTTATGACATGCTTATGACTTCTCCGATATAATCTGTGTATGGATCATTGCATCTTATGAGCATGGAGGTTACATGTACTGGTAGTAGGAATGGTCGGAGCATTGCACTTTCATAATCGGATATAGATAGTGCCTTGAAACCTACTGGTCCATTAGGGTACACACAAATTGCATACATGTTCACGGAATTCCATTATTCTCATGAAAACTGACAATCTCTGTTCCGGTCGTGTATCAGTTTTTCATATTCTGGCAATGATATACCGTACGTGTACAAGGACTTTTTGGTCACCGTTTTGATCATAGGGGTGGTCGCCTCTCCACACGTACATGTGTACACTGTACTTCAATTCAAGTGTTACTAAAAAAATTTCCATTCTTGTGGATCTTAATTGTGTCACTTCCATCTTTTAGCCTTTCAGGTACCGTAGCTTATGCATATTTATGAGCAAGAGCCAAATTCGGATTGGTCAAGTCACCATCATGTTGCAGGTGATTGTACATGTACAGTAATTTTGTTTGTTTAACCCTAACCGTCACAAATCTGCCAAAACCCATGGAATCAGGCAGGGACTGCAAACCCAAATCTACATATTGGCCCAGGTGTGATTTGAACCCAGGTCATAGCGGTGGAAGGCGATGAAAGAACCGCTACGCCAACCTGACTCCCCATTTTAGGGCTGACCTGCTCTCCAAACAAATTAATCAAACGTAGGTTTAATCATACATTGGCAAATTCATAGCAGAAAATTAAATGGTCTTATGTCTCCCCCCCCCCCCCCCCCCCCCCCCCCCCCCCCATGATACACATTGTGACCTGTCACCACGAAATGAGAGTAAAGTCGGAATTATTAAAAATTAAGATATTGGTATTTTCAAATTCTTTAGAAAGAGAGCTTTCCAATGGTATATAACACTTGGGGGTTTTGCGATAAATACTGTTTACAGCGCTCTAGAAAGTCATGGGTTTCACAAAACGTGTTTGTGAGAAAACTCACTTTAAACACCTTAAACAAAACACGCAAAAGATTACAAAACAGGACAAGTAAGGTTCGGTTGAGCATAGCAAACGGCTATGTTCTAATCATTATTTCTTCCTGAAATTGTCCACACATACAAACTATTGTATAACCAACAAAATATCTAAATTTTAAAAACGTGGGATACTTACGAGAACCTGATTTGCATATTTAATTAGTGTTAATTAGACCACTAATGGAATCCAAACACTAACTATGCAAAATCGCGTAATTTAAGAGGTTTTCGATCATCTGATCTCACCCCAAAAATGGGAATATGTAGAGGAGGACTTGGGCTTTCCAAATTATGCAAAATTTCAAAATTGACCACCCCTTCATATTTTGACTTTGGATGGCCATATCTCTAATTCACATTGTGCGACTTTACTCTCATTTTGTGGTGACAGGTCACATTTGTAATGTAATGTAATGTGTGCAGCATACATGAACTGGGCCTACAAATGGACCATACGCTGTGTACACTGTTTGTCAATGATTGATTGGAATTTAAGTGGTTGAGCTGTGTTGAAAGTCCAAGATAATAAGAGCTGATTTGTAAATTTGTAAAATGCCTTTCTGATTATTCAGACATGGGTTTGTTTCATATATTTTTGTCTCTGATAAAGCCGTATTTTTTCCAACAATAACTACAATGTACCCCATTTTGGGGTCATAATAAACAGCGATTTGAAGATACGGTAATTCACAGCAGTTTGCGTATTCCTGCAGCTGAAATTATTGTTATAAAAATCAATATATTATTTGTTTAGATTAAAGTCAAGTTACTACCAGTACATGTAAACTACTTTCTTCTTCTAGTGTTTTAGTATCTGGAGGAATTTTCCCCCAGATTGCTGTCATGGAAAGTCATGGAAAAGTTATGGAAAATTGAAAAAATACCAAAGTCTTGGAAAAGTCATGGAAAAGTCATGGAAAAGTCATGGAAAAGTCATGGAAAAGTCACGGAAAAGTCACGGAAAAGTCACATGTGGAAAAGTCATGGAAAAGTCATGGAAAAGTCATGGAAAAGTCATGGAAATGTCACAGAAATGTCACGGAAGTCAAGATTTGACTGGGAGGGTTATTTTATTAAAGTAGGTGGATCAGATGGAACTAGACAGTAAAATGTGAGGGGACACCAACAAACAGACATGGCCTAAATTCTGACGGAGCCATAACACTTAGCCTCACATGCACACGTTGCACACGTTGCACACGTTCATTGAATTCGGCTTTGTGCCTGCTCGAAAGGCGAAAGGATCTGCGAAAAATCAATTTTTATTAGCCCGGCTATCACCTGCAAAAGATGCAGAGCTCTCAGCAGATTGGCATTCCTTTTGAAATGGACATTTCACGTCTCACTTGAGGCTGGTTAACAAAAAAATATTTAAAAAAAATGTTTGTAGGCTGTCGGTGTGTATTGGCAGGCGTCCAGGGTTTTCAGAAACCAGAGTTGTACTCGAGTCTCTGCAAGTCCTTTCACAAGTCTAGTCACAAGTCCTTTCATAAAGCCAGTCACAATTAAGTAACTGTTTGAACAATGACAAAGGAATGTTTTTGTTAACAGTTCACCTGAATAGCTAGTGACTTGACTTGAGACTGAAGGACTTGTGGGGACTTGCAGGGACTTACGGGGACTCGAATACAACTCTTTCAGAAACTGGCCACAGATTTATCTTGAGGGTGCCACCATTGAGGTTTGTCAAGCGTGAAGTCACCGTACGGCAGTCAGGTTTTGCTTTAAAACGCCGTATTCCGCTTCACTTATGACCACAGCTCCCTGGATTTAAATGCTCCCTGGATTTAAATGCTCCCTGGATTTAAATGCTCCCTGTCCATTTGTGTTCTTGCAGGGATGTAGTCAAGTCCGTCACAAGTCCCTGCAAGTCCCTGTAAGTCTCTGCAAGTCCATCACAAGTCCATCAGTTCTAATTCAAATCACAAGCTATTCAAATCAGCTTTGACAAAAGCATTCCTTTGTCATTGTTCATCCAGTTACTTGTGACTGCCTTTATGAAGGGACTTGTGACTGGCTTCACGAAAGGACTTGTGAAAGGACTTGCAGGGACTTGACTACAACCCTGTGTTCTTGACACATCATGCTTGTGTGGTGCCTAGATAGACTGAGCTATCAGGATGAAGGGGGCAGGGGGGTTGGACAGGAAAAATAAATTTTCTTTTTAAAGGTAGGATACACCATTTGCAAATATCGAAAATATTTACTACTGAAGTATACTGAAGTATCTTACTTATCTGAAAGTAAATAATGATTGTAGGCATCCAGCTAAATGATTGCGTTAGATATCACGTAATTGTTTCGAAAATTTTATTTAAACAAATTCATGATTGCCGGATGGCTTGCGAATCGCAAAAAACAAGAAAAACAACATAGGAACAACTGCCCGACGCCGGTTGAAAACGAACGCCGTTTTTTCTTGCTTTCCTCGGCATCCATGATTGTAAAACTTCGAACAGGTCAGTTAAACGATATTTACTATAAAATACAACCCCCCAAATCCACCCATTCATGATAATTCAAGCAATTACCAATGGTGTATCCTACCTTTGAGGGGCAGCTGCATAGCAAATTTGCTGCATGTACACATAGGTCCTATGATGTGTAAGATTCACACCGTTTGGTGAAATCGACTGTTGATATTGTATCTACATTTGCTGCATCACCGAATTCAGCCAAGAAGCAATTTATTTTCGCAGATGTGTTGACAACGTCTCGAGCAAGAAGTACGCGTGAGATTAATAAAGATTGTCTCGTCTAATACCGACAAGGAAATGAGCAGCTTTTAAGTGCCTGTGAATCGCAAAGATGTGAAGTTTTGCAGTTGGTAAGTGTCAAAGGGACATCAACGCTGTCAAATTTTGTCCTATCAAATGCCATGTCGATCCCCCACCACAATGAAGTGATGAATTGTTAAATTCTCAATTGCTTGGGTTATAGCAACCAAGTACATTGAACCTGGTTTTTTTGTAGAGCAGTTTTGTACGTTCCTACAATTTATGAAGGCAGCGAGAATTAACAAAGTGCTACATGTAGCTGAACCTTAGTATGTGGTAATATTGCTGGTAACATTTGAGGGTTAGTTTACTCTTTTGTAAAAACAAAATTGGTCTATCAATCAAAATAAATCTGATTCTTTTCAGAACCACACATCTCACTAAAGAGTATTACCGTAGTGTTATCGCAAACTACTTAAATCCTACATGTATCTTAAATCGAAATAAATTGAAAACTGGCTGAGCCTTTTTTGGACTATAGTTTGAGTAATTTGGGGTGTTTCTCAGACCTTTAATTTATATTTAGCTGTTTAAAGGCACCTGGGAATTGTTTGGGTCAGGGGACAAGACTACATGTAGCATGCTTGCACCCATTCACGAATGTGTTACAAATAGCAAACCAAATATAGAGTTACTATTGGAAAATTAGGGCAGTTCCTAAAAACGAATTGATACAAAAACTCCACTTTTCTTGAAAATGACAGCACACTGTCGTGATTTAACAGGATTTTTGAAACTTTGATTTACCTAAAGTTTTAAGTGAGTTACATGTATTCTCTAAATTGGTATACGTGCGTTTTCTTTTTACCAATCTTACTCCATGTACGTCTTTGATAATACAGATAAAATAATTACAAGAGATTTGTTGAATTAAGTTTTCGGTAGTCACTAAACTAGGAATCGTGTGATCGTATCCGGTCCGTTCAGATTGCATTACGGTTCACTGAACCATCCCCTAAGGCTCCGCATTTAATTGGATGGTTCCTTCCTGTAACTTGAACCAATCAAAGCGCCCCGTGTAAGTCGATCCATGTCAGTGACTGGCCCCGGAAACAAAGACTGCAATTTGAAACCCTTCTAGATTAATTAGGCGTTGGCTTCAAGTTCAACATAATTCATCAATTATTACAGATGTTTTATTAATCTGCAAGAAGAATTTTTTTTCCACATGTATGTTGTCCTTAAAAAAAAAAATGGATATACATGTACCGGTACATTTTTTTTGTTTAACCCTAACCCTACCTAATGTTACTTTTTACTACTAGTAGTAAAAAGTAGTATGCAGTACTCTCACTGACTTGTGTGCAATGCCTGTAGTAATTTTTAGTATTTGGTACTTCACCCCTTATTGCAGTCGTAGTACTTTTTAGCATTGGGTCCCTCTGCTTGCTGAGTGTGCATGGCCCATGTATGCTGTGTAAGGTGTTCTAAACTCTACAGCAAAAATTGTTACTTGGGACACAATGGGTCAAGGCTGGACTACTGCATTTTTTGCCAGGTAAGTATTACTGACCTGCATTACCACTATTAGTATTGTGTAGTTGGCAGTATCTGTACTCTGTCAGTACACACCCAATCATCAGTCACGGAGAGACCCAATGCTACAAAATACTAAGTAGTATTCTGTAGTACGCAGTTCTTTAGCCCAAAGTAAGGCCTAGGGGGTTAGGGTTAATGCAGAATTAAGGGTGTTTTATTCCGTGGGGCTCATGAATAATGGTGTTCACATTGTATCATAATAACAAATGTGGCCTTATTTATTGCAAAAACAATTGATGAATAATCACACTTGGAAATGTTATGCAGAAATTTGTATAAGTTTTGCAGCAATTTTATGCACTTTAAAGTATTCCTTCTTTTTCTTTGTCTTATTTTGTTACCTTGCGTGACTTTTCAATCATGGACGGTCAGTCAATCCATGGAGGAATAAACTAGTTTATTCCTCCATGGTCAATCATGGACCCTTTGTTTATAAATGCTCCAACCCAATTGTCACTAGTACACGATTGCTTACATACTCATGAACTTTAAAGTAGATCCCTTTAATTACCTTGCGTGCAAAGCGAATAATTGCCTCCCCACCCACCCACCCACCCAATATTGTTTTTCAAAAGTGCTAGTTGAACATTATTCATTAGTCAATTTTTAATTTTGTTTTCTTGAGATAATGCTCGAATGCTCGAATGCTTGAATTACCTTGGATCCGATTGGAATTTCTTACTTGAACGAGCACTTAAAAATTATTTTTATTTTTACCTGTTATTTAATAATCATTTGCCTATTTGATGAGAGAGCTGAAATGTCTCCTTCCAAGAAAACAAACAAACAGACAGGATATTAAACAGGAAATTAAATTAAAATCCGAGAAGTATAATCCTTTAGTATAGATGAATAAAGCCCAGTTTTGGTCTACGGATTTCCAGATCAATAACTTCAGTCAAACTGGCTTTAAAGGTACCGTAGGATTTCACCATTTATATTTTACTTCCGAATTATTAAAAAATATCTTACCTACATGTATTTGAATATAAATATTGATGTATACAGGTACATGTAGGCATCCAGCAAAATGATTGTGCCAGATATCCTGTAATTGTTCCAAAAAATTGAATTGTGTTTAAATCACGATCGCCGGACGACGATCACGAAAAAAACATAAGAACCCGGCACTGCCCAACGCCGGTTACAAACGAACGCTGTTTTTCTTGCTTTTCTCAGCATCCATGATCATAAAACTTCGGACAGGTCCGTTATTAAAACGATATTTACATGTACCCTACTATAAAATACAACCACCAAAATCCACCCATTCATGATAATAGAAGCGATTACCAATGGTGTATTTTACATGTACCTTTAAAACTCGAAATTAATTATGTGGGATTGGGAACAGATGTTTAAACTACATGTATATAATAAACTACAGTGCATAATATTACAACAAAAGCCTGTTTTGTAGTTGCATAGTAACACAAAATAATGGTTATTTGAGAAAATGAATCGAGTCAGTTGATAAAGTGTTTGCTAAAAATGGCTGATTTCTTTTAACCTGGGTTAATTTATGCATCGTTTTTTTTGTGTTAAATGGGCCCCGGGGGCCGCAGAGCTAGTTAAAAATTAACGGACTCATAAACAATGATGCATGACAACCTCGTTGACTTTCAATTGGAAGTAACTTATTATGTTTCAATGATGGCATTAGAATTTCTCTATAGCTCAGTAAAATAAGGGCTGCCCTTTTTTATCCATTATTTAAACAAACAAACAAAACCAACTGCTAGCTGAAATTTGCAATAATACGTCTCTGAAACGCACCTTTTGAAAACGACAATCTCTTAGTATTTTTTTCTTCAAAATGACAGCATTCCAGAAAGGAATTCACAGAGATTTTGGGGGGTTGTATTTGTTGTAAATCTAGTTTTTAACTGACCTGTCCGAAGTTTTTACAATCATGGATGCTGAGAAAAGCAAGAAAAACGGCATTCGTATTCAACCGGCGTCGGGCAGTGGTTCTTATGTTGTTATGGTTGACAGCGGTCGCGAATGTTTTTTATATGTATAAAATTAAATTTTTCGGAACAATTACAGGATATTTAGCACAATCTTTTTGCTGGATACCCTTAAATCATTATTTACTTTTAAATAAGTAAAATATTTCTTAGAAATTCGGTTGTAACATTTTTTGATATCTGCAAATGGTGTAGTCCTACAATTACCTTTAACCAGTTCGCGCCGGGATTATTTTTACATCGCCGAGCCGACGGGCGGGATTATTTTTAACGAAACTCGATCCGAAGCGTGTTCAGGCCGATAGTGCTGGGTAGCACACCCACGCATTTCCGGCCTTGCGCGCTGCTGACATACATTTCCGAACTTGAACTTGGCGTATTTATTCGTCATCCGTTTTGAATTTGGGGAAATTTTTGCGTTTATATACGTCATCCGGCGCGAACTGGTTAAGACTATTATTCACTTGCAGTCAAGTAAGGCATTTCACCTTTCTAGTTTTGTTATGTTTACAAATGTTATATCGGATACCATATTGGAAACTTCACTGTAGAGGTTTCATTTACAAAGTTATTCCTATCACTGTAGGGTTAGACTTTATAAGTAAACACATGGGGGCTGGTAGGTAAACATTCCCTACTTGATCATAAGTTTCCATTTGTGTTAGATAAACGAGGCCATATCTGGGTCACACGTGCACAACAATTAATGTTAGCGGGCAAGGTACCGGTACTGTACGACTGGTTCAATGAACGAAGGCAGTTTTAATACCGGGCCTAAGCAGACATCTTGAAGCCTACTCAGATGTTCCTAAATGTACATTGTATTATATTTGTATATGTACACACTTGTTATGAATATAAACGGTATACAGTTGTACTTATATTATTATTATTTTTTTGTAAATTAGGTTGTTGAGAGGATTTTTGCAAGTGGGTTTGGGCAGGTGTTGATGTGACACCGTGCTAATTGCTTCATGAGGAAGGGGGCCCGGAGGGATTATGTTACAAGATCGTTTGTGTTTTCACAAAGTGACAAATATAACTGGAAAATCAATATATTTTTTTTCCTTTTGAGTTTGCCAGCCATTTCGTTATTATTTGACACAAAATCAATCTGACCAAGTTTGAGAGTGAATATTGTTTGCTTTTTTAATTAGTGTCAAGACGGGATGTTGAAAAAGAACTGATAGAAAGCATGCCAAACCTAACAAACTTCAACAGCTCACACAGGTTCAGTAATTATTGGTACACAGTACTGTAGTAAACCTACATGTACCGATAGGAGTGCTAAACCTGCCAAACTCCAACAGTTTGATTGTACAGATGGGGTCAATACACATGCAGATTGTACATGTACCATCACATTTGTTTATGGTGTAAATCGAGGAGTTTCTTTTGTTCTTCTCGATAATTTCCCTTGTACTCGAATCTCAATTGAGGACGTCCTCGATTCTAACCCTAAACCCAATTCACCTTCGTGTCGCCAGGCATGTGTCCTCCATTCACAACATAAACAAACGCTGGTACCCTGTACATACACTTACACTTGACCAGGGACTGTGTGCCGTGACCAGCCGTCCGTGGGTCACCCACGAATAAATGCCTGTGCAAAACATTTTAGCAAGTCTCATGCCTTTCTGTCCTGAACCTCACAGAATTCAACAGGAACTCTCTGGGCCTTTGGTACTGAGTCAAACAAAGTCAAACAACAAGTTATGGTTATACAAACCTGCCAAAACCTGCAGTTGGAGTTTATTTATTTATTTATTTATTTATTTATTTTTTTTATTTATTTATTTATTAACCACTTCCAACAGCGGAGGAACCGCCAATTACAGGAATGGGATAAACATACAAACAATATATCTTTATATATAAAACAAATATACACTGTAGATATAAAATATACAAACTGTATTAAATTACTTTGTAAAACACACAAAGAGTAGGACAAAACAGGGGATGAGGATAGTTTGGGGGTTGATAGGTTAAAGGTGGGGAGGGGTCAGGGGGTAGGAGGATGTACGTGGTGGGTTGGGCAGGGGAATAATAGACAAACACTTGGGTAGTGGTAGGCAAAATATACAAAGATAGAGATAGAGGAATACGACAGAAAAATAATTATACTGGGCCAAATTAAATACATGTAACTTAATCAATTGATAATTATACAAACCCGTCGGGGTGTGGGGCTGACAAACTTGGAATGAAATTATCAATTATGAGAAAGTTATTGGCAAGAGGTGAAATGCAACAGAAAAAAGCTAAACATATACTAAACAGACATACTTGAAAGGGCACGGGATACTTGTATACGGAATGCCTTAAGGGAAGGTGCACCGAACACATCACATTTCCCATGGAGCCCATTATAGGTGGAGGAAATCCTAGAGACCAAACCACGCTTCGTCACCTCAATGCGACTCCATGGGACATGGAGGATGTGTTCCGGTGTATGCCGTGTACGTCGTGATGGAGTGTGTAAACTGTAAGGGTTGGCATCGGTAATGTTAAAACAATTATGGAAATGTTTATACAAAAACAAACAATCATTGACATCTCTTCTGTGCTTTAGAGTAGGAAGTCTGTAGAGATCGCATAACTCAAGGTAATCTATATTATTCGTACCGGTAAAATTGTTAAGATTCTTGTACATGAAATTCAGGAAACGATGTTGGACTCTTTCAATCCTATGAGCCTGGTGTGCAGAGATTGAATTAAACACTACTGTACAGTACTCTAGATGGGGCCTAATAAGTGAACAATACATAGTACGCAATACATGTTTATTCTTCAGTGAGCGGAAGTTACGCCAAACTAAACCACACATACGATTAACCTTTTTAATTAATGAATTTACATGGGGAACAAAGGTCAGCTTGCTGTCAATAAAAATTCCAAGATCCTTCTGTACACTGACTCTTTTAAGCATGTTATCTCCTAGAGTATAAGTGACGCTGATGGGTTTCTTCTTAAGTGACAGGGAAAGAACACTACATTTATTGAAATTGAGAGATAGCTGCCAAGTAGAAGACCAAGACATGATTCTGTCCAAGTCCTCCTGTAAAGAAAATGTATCAGCAGGACCACTAATCTTACGAAAAACTTTCAGGTCATCGGCAAATAGTGAACATTTATTTGTTGAGCACTGAGGGATATCATTAACGAATAATGAGAACAGGATAGGTCCTAAAATTGAGCCTTGGGGAACACCAGAGGGCACTGTACTCCAGTTGGAACAATGACCATCAACAATAACTCTATGTTTTCTACCAGTAAGATAACTACGTAATAAAAGAAGAACATTAGGATGAAAATTGTAGGATGAAAGCTTATGCAAGAGAAAATTATGATTGACACGGTCAAAGGCCTTTGAGAAATCAGTGTAGATAACATCCAATTGCCCCCTCTGTTCAACAGCATGGTACGCCTCTTGCAGCAATGATGTAAGGTTAGTGGAGCAATCCCTACCGGAGATGAAACCATGCTGCTGCTCAGAGATGGCTGGTTGGACGTGACACATTATTTGCTCACACAAGATCTTTTCAAAAACCTTCGATACCTGAGGAAGCAAGGAAATGGGCCTGTAATTAGCAACATTAATTTTTTTACCAGACTTGTGGATGGCAACAATATTAGCAGCTTTCCAACAAGAGGGAAAGCAACCCTCCAGGGCAGACCGATTGAATAGAAATGCTAAAGGACCACAGAGAACATTAGCACATGATTTGAGTACAAAGCCAGATAGATGATCTGGTCCACTGGCTTTAGAGACATCAATGTCTGACAGCTTGCGATGCACAGTAGATTTTGAGATGCATAAAGCTGGCATAGCATCCAAGTTCACAGATTGAAGAGCAGGCATAGTAGGGTCAGATTCTGAAGAGGCCGGCAGATAAACAGACTGGAAACAATCCATTAGGAGAGCTGCTTTATCAGCTGGGTTTACTGCTTCCAGTCCAGAATTGTCATTTCGAAGAACTGATGGCAAGGAGTGTTGACGGGAACGAGTTTTGATAAAACTCCAAAAACGCTTTGGATTTTTACCGATGTCACCAGCTACAGAAGTTAAGTAGTTGGCGTATTTTGTTCTTACAGTTTTCTTGAAAGTAGATCGTGCTTCTTTGAAGAGTTCAATGTTATCTGAAGTTGGATTGCCCTTCTTCCTGCGAAATGCCTGTTCCTTGGCTCTGAGGGCATGACGAACTTGGCCATCAAACCACGGAGGAGATGGACGACGCGGACGCACAACTGGTACGACATCCATCACTGCAGCTTCAACAAAGTCGTAGAACAGTGAAGTAGCGGCATCACAATCATCAGTAGCTTCTAAAAGACACCACGGGATGCATTCCATTGTTCTCTGGAGATCATTTAGGTCAGCTTTGCGAAAGTTAAAAATTGGACGACTTACATGAGATGGCTTGGGTTTGGCAGCAATACGAAAGTTAACCCTCACAGAATTATGGTCGGAGGCAAAGATGTTGTCACCACTACCACATGAAACTTGTAGCTGGCCAGAGCAGAGGACAAGGTCGAGAATTTTGTCACCTCTTGTTGGAGAAAAGTTTACTTGCTGCAGGTTATGAGCAGTCATGACTGAATCAACGAACACGTCATCAATAGAGGAGCCACTTGACATTGGCAGTCCGCTTTCTGGGTGCCACTGCAATGTAGGTAAATTAAAATCACCAACAATACAGATGGAGTTGTAGTGACGTGAAGCATTGGTCAGTGTGTCGGCAAGAGCCTCCAGTGGTTGAATACCACTGTTAGGTGGTCTATAGAAGACACCGAGCAACATCTTGTTACGACTGGAAAGCCGAACCTCCACCCATAACAGTTCAAGGTTATCCTGCTCCAGTTCTGGTCTTCTACGGCATTCAAAGGCGTTGTGGCATCCAAGGAGTACACCACCACCTCGTCTGTTGTTTCTGTCATTGCGGAAAATGGTGTAGTTCGGAATGTTGACCTCGGCATCCAACACGGCCTCAGTTAGCCAAGTTTCAGTCAGAGCAAAGAAATTAAACATACCAACTGGTTGAAGGTGAGCAACTAGTGAGCTGTGCAAGATATCAAGTTTATTTTTTATACTTCTCACATTCTGTAGATAAACTTGGATGCAGGTATCACTGGTAGGATTTGCTGAATGCATTGCAGATGTCTCTGAAGATTCAGGGCCTGGATTGACTTCAATGTCACCTGCTAGTAAGATGTTGAAGCATGCTGTAGTATTAGCATAATATGGAGTTCCGTTCCTGGAGAGCTTGAGTTAACTGATTACAACACTGTAGTGGGTTGTATTCCATTCAGCCATAAACAAAAGCCACAGCCACACAGGCTTGGGATGACTCACTAACCATGGTGGACAATGGGGTCGCTCAAGTGTAGAACACAGCATGGTGGAAAATGCTTCAGATGGTGATTGGAACTCACGTTTTTCAGCATGAAAAACACTCAGGATCTGGAGAGTTCTGTCAGGAAATCCATGATAACTGATATGAAAGTTATCAGCAGACAAAACCCCATCAGATGGTATATGAAGTAAACAACATTGTGAGCTAGAAACAGCAAAAAAGACCATCAAGATGAGAGCACAACACAGGGCTTGTTGACTGGACGCCATCTTATTATTACATTATGAGGTGGGTTTGGGGTAGTTATAGGTTAAGTTCAAATGCGATTATCGGTGCAGGATAGAGATTTTTGTCACTTTGTGAAAACACCGTCCACATACATACATACAGTGTATGGTTGCAATTTTTGATTCATGATTTGGTATATTAAGGCAGAATCATATAGTTGGCTCTGAAAATTTCTACAAATATTTCAGTATTGATACCCTTGGGCTTGGACATCTCCAACATTCCTGGAATTTTTTTCAGTTTTGTGTGGGAGTTACAATTCTACAATTTGATCCAAAGTTAATCGCCTAAATAACAAATTCAGTAAAACTTCCACAAACACAGGATTGTTTTGACAAATGTTTCCTGTCTTAGACATTACCATTTGCCACACACTATGATACAATATTAGCTTTTAAAATGCCTTGGAAATGTTCTTGGTGGACAAGGAATTTCATTTCTATCTTTTTTTTTTTTTTTTTTAACTTCAGGTTGATCTTATCGTATCATTCATATGTAAAAGTATCTTTTTCACCAAAATGCATTTTTCATTACATCTTGGCTATCCCATTACTTTGGTTCGCACTGAGAAAATACCGTCATCCTTCAGTGTTGAGTGTTGACATTGCTTTGTGCGGCGGTGAAAATAAAAACCCGCGGCCCGCTTGACCAAATAAAATAAAAAAGGACAGACAAAAAAAAATAGAAGGCCCAAATAAAATATGACAAGTGTAAAAGAAAAAGAAAAAAGCACGATCTTTTATTAACTGAGTTGCGCTGCGAAACGGACACCGAGAATGGCTAGAAGGAAGATTAGACCAAAAAAACGAAGCGAGATGCGGCGGCTATTGTCAGACCGGTGATCTGCCCAGGAGATGGATCGATATAGACAAGGCCGTAAGAAGATGGATTTCAGGTTTGGACGTGGATTCTTAAACAGATGAGGGTGTGGAGGTTGTGGAAGAGGGGGTGGGGGGGGGGGGGGGGGGGGAGAGAGAGAGAGAGAGGGAAAGTGAAGCGAAGCGGCAGTTGCGTTGTTAGGAATAAGACGGAGACGACCACAGATAAAGGCAATAAGAACTTCAAGGGGTCGGAGGAGAACATAAGATGTGCTGGAATTGTTTTGCAGCCCATGAATTACTCGCGGCGCAAATTAGACATTTTAGCCACAAGGGAGTACGTCAGTACGAGTTCTAGAAATGTCTAATTTGCACCACGAGTAATCCATGGGCCCCAAATTAGACATTTTGAGAACTCGTACCCCCTTGGGGCTAAAATAAATGTTCAAAAAATATTGAAATTGCCTGGTGTTCTGACAACCACATGCACTTTTTGTGTGTGGTCGGATTAAAGGAACTGGCTTGTTGTGGATTCTTGTACGGAGAGGAAACAGTGCTTTAATTCTTGTAAAATTTTACTTTTTAGATTTTTTTTTGTCCGAGTATTGAATAACATCACTTATTTGTATGTTACATGTATGTGTACATATGCGTTTGTTTATGGTGTAAATGGAGGACACATACCAGTACCTGGCGACACGAAGGTGAATTGGGGTTGGGGTTAGAATCGAGGACGATTGAGATTCGTGTACAAAACCAATGAGAGCCGTCGGAAAAAGTACAAACAAAGGAAATTATCGAGAGGAACAAAGGAAACTCCTCGATTTACACCATAAACAAACGTGGTGGTACATGTACATGAACTAAATGTAGTGGATGTCATCATCTTGTATTTTCTTATCTTGTGAACTCTTAGGAGAACGGCAACTTTGCTCAGCATATAGCAGTTCCAATTCAATTCAATTTAATTCAATTCAATTCAATTATTCATCATGAATACATGAAAATTGTCACCCCAGTCATTACAAAAACACACATAACAATTACAAATATGTTAAAAATAAATACATACGTACATACAAAAACCCTAGCAGCCACCACACCCAAGTATCCCAACCCATCTAGAAAACGAGACAAGAAGTCTGCGGCAACACCACAGCAACTGTCCCCGTTGAGACGCGCGGCTCAGAAAGGAACCAGGGGGAACCCAACGCCCCGTACCGCCGCAAGGAGACCCTGATGTCTCCCGACGACGGGCAGAACACACCGCCCAAAACGCTGAGGCTAAGCCCCCTCCCCGACTTCCCCCCACATATCTCGCCAAAGAGAACCACCACGTTGAAGTAGAAGATCCATAGCCAGCCCAAATTCAGGACCTTTTGGCTCGGGTTCATTAATGGCGGGCCAACCAGGGCCAGATTAAAATACCGCGCTACCGTAGTTCACTGGTTTAATCTGTCAGCGTTTAGCAGGCTGTCGCTCCTAATACCTGGCGCAAAAGTGAACGCTGATCCAAATTTGTGACGTCGTCAGGGCAAAGTTTTGGCACTACCGATTGGCAAAACACATTTTGATTGCTGTCATTCCAAACCACCCATCCACCTAGGGCCATACTTGTACCTCTCAGAGACCTACTGTATATCTCGCAGAAACCCGCATGGATCCTTGCTTTCTCTCCCTCTCTCCCCAACTCTGTAAGCTCTTACGGGACCGGACAGGCAATCAATTGCAAACCTACGTACAAGTACGTAGCAGTTAGCAATCAATGATTCGAAATCGTGGAGGAATTTGTCGTTATTCCTCCATTGCTCAAATCAACCCTGGGGCCGTCGGGTTGGCACCGATTTGAGGAACTTCCTTGATCTGTTCGAATAAATTTGCATGGCTAATGGGCATGATTAAGTTATAAATTGGGGGAATGGGCAATGCAAAATGCATGCAGAGTGTTTTTATCCGTCTCGGACGGGAGTTGTCAATAAGGCAGTATTTGCATAAAAGATGACAGGATCTGCAACATTGAGCGTAGTCTGAGAATTGATCTGTTTTATAGTCACGTTGGCGCACCACGATTTATCAATATTTAACAACTTAAAAGTCTACAATTTCAGTGAATTAACTCGCATGAATAAATGGATGAAGAGGACGATTTCTGTTGTACAGACGGGTATTATCCGAAAAATCGCCTACACGGGCCACATCACGATTTGCATGCCACCAATTTCTTCGCTATTAGAGCAATTTTGTTGGGACCTTGTTAAAATAGAATTAAGAGTGGAAGCCGTGACTGCCAGGTTGTGTTAAAATTCGGATGAAATTGAGCC
The DNA here is from genome assembly GCA_037893245.1 of Crossaster papposus. Taxonomy (NCBI): domain Eukaryota; kingdom Metazoa; phylum Echinodermata; class Asteroidea; order Velatida; family Solasteridae; genus Crossaster; species Crossaster papposus. Next base: position 19,776 of record JBAIAA010000110.1, read on the forward strand.
CTAAAAGGGCTCTACTGGGGTATTTTGCTATGTAGCGGAGGCATAATTCAAGATGGTGATGGGCCTTAGGGTTACTTTCAGGGGTGATCAGTGTTGGATAGATACAATGTAGTTCTCCCAAACTTTATCGGTTGCGTACCGTTTGGATCGTGGAACTATTTTTGATGAGCAGTTTTTGCAAGACAAACTTGATGGACTCGGGCAGATTCAAGACACTTTTTAGTAAAAGCACTTGAGGGCGGTTAGGGTTTATTAAGAGATTGACAAAAAACACGGCATCTACATGTACTTCCCCTTGTTTATTTTCTCTCCTCTCCGATGAATGCTTCGCCTCTTTCCTCATCTCCATGCAAATTCGCCGTTTCCTCCTAGATGCGATCAGAGATATGTACAGTACGGAGCGGCAGTTTGCTGCAAGATTCAGGACTTTAATTTCCCCATTGCGAAGCAGATAACGCCACGGCACTTAACCGATTGGGGGAGATGTTTGTGTTTGTACAATGCCGCCAGCCTGTGCACACGAACTGCGTGCCGCTAGCAAAATCGCCGACGGATAAATCATTTCTCACGTTTGGGAATGTTGTATTGTATACATACATGTAAGACGGTGTGACACCAACGACTGCTGTGGTGTTTATTAAAATCTGTTTGCTTAATGTTGTTGCGGTCTCGTCAGCAAAAGTATTTTATTTAAGGAACTCTAAAACTTCTTGTTTGTGTACTTACATGTATGTGAGATCTATGGTGTTTATATCTCGTAAAGTGCATTCATCATGTAAAGTAGGCTCGGGAGAAATCTGGGACCAAATTGATTGTAACCAAAATTGTTTACACGGACTTGTATACATCTGTGAGTTTACTTCAATCCGTAAATTAAATTTTGTAACTTGCATAATTATTTGTTCAGCATCATGAATATTTTAATCACCACGTTTTGAGGTCAGCATAATATCTTTGATGATCTTCATACCAAGCGATAACATCTGTTAAATGTTCAGCACACGGTAGTCCCATTTGAAGTTAGTACGTCTTTTTTTCTTTTTCAAACAACAGTTTTAACACCTTTGCGCTAACATAATTTTGAAATTTCTGCATTGATTAATAGCTTTATCTTTCCAAATTCGTAACGTTTGCTAAAAACAGTATAATTAAACAGTAATTCTTTATAATTATAACTCCTTTTGACGCTTGGTGAAAACATAAATACACAGAGCTTTCATTATTTTCCCCATTATTTTGTAAAGTTGTTACCACTTTGTGAGACTTTTTCGGCGCAACGAAGTACATGTACAGTACATGTATGGTGAGAAATGGTGACATTCTAATTTTTGTCAAATGTTTGTTTACAATAATTCAGAAATTTAACAATATTTAAATTTGAAACCTGGTCAAATTGTTCCTTTAAAACAAAAATGATTATTGAAATGAAAATATTATATAAATTTTACAGAGAAATTGTCAATGAAATGAGGTAAACACCTATGATGTAGGGCAAATCAATGTGTGACGTGAAAAATCCATCTTATTGAGTACAGACCTGTACAAAAATAAATTCAGGATCCTTTGCCTCGGACCAAAGTTGAATTACTGTCAGTGAAATGCTTGCCTAATCCCCTGACAAAAACGGCCAGTAATTTGCCGAGGCCTTTCGAGGAGAAGTATAAATGCCGATTTCATGGTCGCTTACACACCGATTGTCCCCTTGGCCCCCGAAGTGTTCTAGCAGATCTAGGCTTGTCAGTTAACTCGTCAGACACGAGAATCTCTGACACGGCACACACCACAGGGTACTAACCATCGCTTGTATCGGGTTACGTCGCGGAAGTCTTGTTTACCACTTATTTCTAATTCTTTCTTTCTTTTTTTTTCTTCTTTCTTTTTTTCCCCTTTTTTTTTATTTGCTCTTCTTTATCATCCAAATCCTCAAAAGCTCACAGTTCTCGTGATCTTCACCATGGATTAGTCATTATGATGTTTTCAGAGGACGGCACAGTTCGAGGTAGTGGAGAACATTTCATACGCACTGTGTCGACCTGCGAACAATTGACGCCCACCGGATGCGGGAAGAGGTTATACGATTGTGAACTTGCACAACGTTGGCAGTATGATTTCGCCCTTTGTGAAAAAGAGCTTTAGAGGAAAAATGAGGTTAGAGTTATCTGTAGACAAATAAAGGGAAACGCCTATAGGAGGCCCAGAAACACAATTTGGGGTTCAACAAAATGCTACCGGTACATGATAAAGACAAGATCTGTGCCCAACGTCTTTTTGCTTATTTAGCTGTTTGTTCCATATTTGGCTGCTTTTGTACGGTAGCTCAATGGTAAACTGCAGGATTTTGCAGGATTTAGGAAGTGGTAACCAGTAATAAATATCGGAGGATTTTGCAGGATTCAGGTTACATAGGGTTTTAACACTTTGGAATTGCAGGATTTTGCAGGATTCATGTGTAAGAAAATTAAGGTAGGGAGTTAGGGTTGTTTGTTTATCATCAACCTTCTTCCCAGTGCATGGACATGTAGATGTATTAGCAATAGCACGATAGTCCCTAGCCAACGGATCCATCATTGCGTTCCCCCGGCATTCCCAATTTTTCCTCCCCGGAGTGTTATTATCCAGCGTGCATATTAAATGACTGCGTTGTCTCGCAATAAAACACTCGTATGCATGCATGCACGGTACTCTTACCGATATGTGTTTGCTGTTTGCTCCTTGTCGCCGTTAATAAAGTCCGTTCGTCTACTGCATGACAGGACAATTGTGAAGCATGACTTGTCATATTTGTTCACTGCCATTTTTCCAGCTTTTGGCAGTATAAAAGCAAATATTCTGCTCAACTAGGCCTTTAAACAGTGCTATATAAACAAAGACCGGTATCCAAGTTAGACACCTCGTTTATAATGACGGCAAACACTCTTAAGTTCTTAAGGGGGGGGGGGGAGTTGGGAAACGGATAGATAACAAAATTGTATTGAAGTTCTGAAGAGTACTCGTCAGGGCTTTTGTGCAAAGTTGCAGAAGCTCTCGAGGACAAGGCAAATCTCAAATGTGGGGAGAAGGCAGAAATCACTCTTTATAGAGCGATTGTGAAGTGTGTGACTTGTTGTACCGTAGTTTACCTAATGGTCCTTTCTCGTCGCTGAAGGGTTGAATCGGTGCGATTTACTGGAACAATTGCAGAAACGGATGTAATGCTTAATGGTTGTTTAACCAGTTCGCGCCTAGATTATTTTAACATCGCCGAGCCGACGGGCGGGATTATTTTTAACGAAACTCGATCCGAAGCGGGTTCAGGCTGATAGTGCCGGGAAGCACACCCACGCATTTCCGGCCTTGCGCGCTGATGACATACATTTCCGAACTTGAACTTGGCGTGTTTATGCGTCATCCGTTTTGAATTTGGGAAAAATGTTGCGTTTATATACGTCATCCGGCGCGAACTGGTTAAAGGGGAACATCGTTCAGAAATCCTCCTTCAAAACAACTGTTTTGGGGGATTTGGATTACAAGTTTTATTTCAAAGGTCTGGTTGAAAGAAAACAACCTACTTTTAAATGTCTTACATTTCCCGAGAAAAGATGAAAAAAAAAACCTGAAACTTCTTCCTTGGCAAAAACAGGGTTACAAACCAATTTTTCAGGTGATGTATATTGTTTGTTTATATTTTTGGCTTAGCATGAACAGCACATTGAATTTTGGCTGGTAACCTGTTTTTTACTGAGCAAGACTTTTGTGTGTGCTAAGCAAATTCTTGTGCTTAGCTCTCCATGGAATTGGCCCCTGGTCTATTTACACTTTAAAATAAGGATCTGTATACTGCATGCACTTTGAAAGTACATTGAATTACCATCACAAATGCTAGCTGCGCGGATAACAATGTTGCAACTACGGCGTTTCTCAGCTCACAGTTAATAGATTTTTTTTCAGCGTATCGATAGAATTTCTATCATGCCTGGAGGGCAGAAACCGGGGCCTTAGAAACGGAAACCGGGTCACTGTGTGTTTCTCCACTGCGGCCTGTATTCTACGGACGAAGCATAATTTGTAAATAGGTGTCCCAGCGTAGAGAGATAGGAATCCTCTAATGCAAATATTTTTCAGAGGACTCGATCTTGTTACAGTGTAAATAACCATACTGGGATAGAATTCCTGGCCCGTCTCACTCAGCCTAGAGGCAAATCAAAGCAAACAGCGTGACATTCTAGAAAAGAATTTCAAATTTCAAGCGCAGTTGTTATTTTTTTGACAGGTCAACCAAAGAAAAAAGTCCTTTTCCTTTTGGAACTATGAATATTAATGAGCATGGTGACAGCATGACAAAATGGACAGGTTTTTTTTAACTCGTTTATGAATTGCTAAAATGATGTAAGGTTACAGAACGTTACTCAAATGTGTGCGCACACTTCGAACACTGATGCGTAATATAATTATAATCTTGTGGGGTTTCTGAAATTTTTTTTTACTGGTGAACAAAAAATAAGCTAGTTTATGAAAACGAAAATCTACAGGTACTAAGTGTTGCTTTGTCAAAGCGAAAATTAAAAAATCTTAAAAAGTTAAGATCAGAATATATAGGCCCTCTTAACTTTAATTTGTATATTTCAGCCATAGGCCAATTTCATAGAGCTGCTAAGCACACAAATTTGCTTATTTGTCCTTGGCAAAAACAAGGTTACAGACCAAATTTGCACCTGATCTTTATTGTTCTGAATTGATAATCAGCTGTTTTTTTGCTTAGCATGAAAAACACGTATAATTTTGTGTAGAGTTTTTGTGCTAAGCAAATTATTTTGCTTAGCAGCTCTATGAAATTTGCCCTATGTCATTTCAGCCAGTAAGCAGTTTTTAGCAGTTTTAATTTTATTCAAAACAAAAAATTACTTGATTCTGTAAAATACGCGCGTAGTGTGGTGTGCACTAACGCGCAGTCAGGTGTTGCGTGTGGGTACCCGATTCTGGATCATTGCCAAGTTTCAATTTTGTGTGGCCATATTTTGATGAATCGTAATTAAAATAAAATTTCAAAATTCCTAAAATTTCTTTTTTTTATTACTGCCAGATGGTACGAGAAGGCAATTTGCTACATATCTTTTAAAAATTTACATCAGAAAGGCCGGATATTATATTCTATAAAATAAAATACAAAACAATCTAATTGCCGTAAGGCTTGGGAAACATTTTGATACGGTTGTAGCCTTGGAGACGAGAACAATGGATTGGTCTGGACTCGGACTGGCGAGCGATTATTCTAAAATTGATATCGTACACGAAAGAGCGGCCTTACGGTAAATGCCTAAGGCTATTTTCTGTTAAGAAATATGAAGCACCTCTCAAACCCGAGGCTAACCAGGAATCTAAAAAAATATTGAGATGATGACAATTGCTGTCTGAGTATTGGTAATTATTCTTTATCGACAAGGGTGACAGGCTATATGTGACCCGCTCCATCGTAGTCAGGAATAAGTCGCTGGGGCCGTTTTACGCAATCGGTCGTTGAAGTGAACGCATGGGTGAAAATCGTGACCAAGTCATTTTTCTGAACATTGTATTTTTAGGAAGTGTAGTTATCACAGATTATTGTCATTATTGTCTTGTATGTAAAAACGATCAATAAAGATGAAAATGAAGAGGATTTGTGTGCGCTGTTCGTATGATTTGGGTCAATTTTGTTTATTTCAAAGCTGTTTTTCTCGGAATGTGGATTCGGCAAATAAATATACACCTGTCATCTTCATCAGACCATAACTTGTTAACCTAAGAAGATACTCACTTGTGATGGGTATCATTAGAAAGCTTATGAAATTCCCTTTCTCACCATGTGCATATCTCAAAAAGTCATTTCGAGACTTATTCCTGATTTCGATGGAGCGGGTCACATATTCTTTTACAATCTACATGTAACTCTGAGGACACTTACTGTAGATACTTGTGGATTTAGCTGTTATGTCACCGAAAATTGTCCTTGTCCGGAAAAATCCAAAGTGGATTTTTTAAAAATGATTTCAGGATGTTGAGTAGATTAGTTTGGAAATTGGTCATTAGCGGCAGAAGCTGTTGTCTAACGTTAGGAATGGTGTTCACGCTTGTATTGCGCTGTAGTATTGCAGATTGTTAATCCCAATGGGCTCCTTTTGTTGCAGGTATCCAAAAAGTAAATTGATATCGAAATCTCAGAATATTGTTTTCTCGGAACAAAAAGCATTCACAGAGCTAAATTCTTCCAAATAGGCACTTTGGGAGACAAATTAGCGATAGTTTTGATTCACTTGGGAGACAGTGGCACTTAGGGAGACATTTCAGTGTCTCCCTAAGTGTCTAGCTACCCCACAAAACGATATTTGGGAGTTATTTTTGCTCGGAGAAGACAGATTTGGGTCTAAATAGCATAAATATGAAATTTCGTGGAAAAAGCTCCAGGTAAAAACGGGTTAGGTTACAATAAAGATTGTGCACGACTCTATGGGATTGTCTCCCAAAGTGCCCATTTGGAGGTATATAAAAATTCATTATCATGTTAGTTGTCATTTCTAAAAAATATTTTTGAGCACTTTTGCTGCTTTAAACGATAAAAAATACACAACTGAACGGTCCCTTTAAAGGTAGTATACACCATTGGTAATTGCTTGAATTATCATGAATGGGTAGATTTGGGGGGTTGTATTTCATAGTAAATATCGTTTAACTGACTTTTCCGAAGTTTTACAATCATGGATGCCGAGAAAAGCACGAAAAACAGCGTTTGTTTTCAACCGGGGTCGAGCAGTTATTATTATGTTATCTTTGTTTTTTCGCTCTCGCCGTCCGGCGAGAGCGAATTTTTCTTTATAAAATTCATTTTTTTGGAATAATTACAGGATATCTAGCGCAATCCTTTTGCTGAATGCCTAGAATCATTATTTACTTTCAATTGAGTAAGGTATTTCTTAATAATTCAGTAGTAAATATTTTCGATATCTGCAAATGGTGTATACTACCTTTAATGCTGGTATATTGCGTGCATTTGGGAATTAAAGGATAAACTGTTGTCGCGCCATTAGACTCGCAGATACACATGCACATGTACAGCCCATTGGCAGTTTTTGATGGTGTCGCAAGATGTATGCCCTCAAGCAGGATAGTTTACCCGAACTGGCCCTTTTTTCTCTGTGTCGGTGAATTGCACTTCACAAGTCACTTGGGAAAAGTCGATTTTTGTTCAGTTGTTAGTCACAAACAAATACGACCCACTGGCGTGTTTTTTTATGATGGACGATAGCAAGCAAATGACGCGCTGGGAACAGTGAATTCACGTTGGTAGATTAATCCGTGTGCATCTTTGCGCGATTATCCGCGGTCCCGGGGCTCTAAACGTCTGTAGCATCCACCGGCCAATGACGTCATTGTTTCCCCTCGTTGCTTCCGTTTTTTTATTTCTTTTAGTGACAGTTTGCAAGACAAACAAATACTATAACATAACACAGTTAAAGGTAATCTACAAATTAAAAAAATAATCTAAAACTTAAAAAAAAAAAAAAAAACACAAAAAAAACCTACTATTACTGAATTATTATGAATAGTGTAATATTTGTATCAATTCCAGTGCTAGTTTTAAAGGTAGTATACACCATTTGCAGATATCTAAAATATTTACTACCGAATTATTAAGAAATATCTTACTCATTTGAAAGTAAATAATGATTCTAGGCATCCAGCAAAATGATTGCGCTAGATATCCTGTAATTATTCCGAAAAATATAATTTTATAAAAAAAAAATCGCGATCGCCGGATGGCGATCGCGAAAAAACAAAGATAACATAAGAATAACTGCCCAATGCCGGTTGAAAACAAACGCTGTTTTTTGTGCTTTTCTCGGCATCCATGATTGTAAAACTTCGGACAGGTCAGTTAAATGATATTTATTATAAAATACAACCCCCCAAATCTACCCATTAATGATAATTCAAGCAATCACCAATGGTGTATCCCAGCTTTAAAGGTAGGATACACCATTAGTAATAGCTTGAATTATCAGGAATGGGTGGATTGGGGGGTTGTATTTTATAGTAAATATCGTTTAACTGACCTGTTTTTTAATCATGGATGCCGAGGAAAGCAAGAAAAACAGCGTTCGTTTTCAACCGGCATAAGGCTTTGGTACATGTTGTATTTATGTTAGGATATCTAGCGCAATCATTTTGCTGGATCCGTACAATCATTATTTATTTTCAAATAATCAAGATATTTCTTAATAGTTCGGTAGTACAATTTTAGGATATCTGCAAATGGTGTATCCTACCTTTAAATACTGTAAAATTTGTTGATAAACTTTGTTAGTGGTTTTTTTAAACCCAACTTTACAAGTACTATACATGAGTACATGCACCTGGAAAATCAAAGCTAGAAATACCCAATAGAATCACACCTACAGTATGAAATATTGATCCAACTTCAGTCATAAATATCCTATTACATGTACCGTTATATAATTGAGTTCAACACCTATTGATTTTTTTCCCTCGCATCTGGTGCCAACTTATTGATTCGGATGCAATAATGGATGTTTGTCGTAGCGTTACGCGTACAACGTTTCGACACTTCAACCTTTCATTACAGCAAAAGCTGTCAAAGTAAACTCATTTGTAATAGAATGTCAAGCTTGACTGCAAAGGCTGTTTGATTTTTTACAAGTACATAATGTACAAAATGAGAACAAAAATTGGGTTTTGGAATCTGTCTTTCTAGAGCAAAAATAACTCCCAAATATCGTTTTTTTTTAAGGTACATGTAGCTAGACACTTAGAGAGACACTGAAATGTCTCCCTAAAGCCGTGTTCTCACTGGACTTTTTGGGGGAAGGTTTTACTGAGACGATTGTAAAATAAAAAATGGTCAAATGTTACCACTTTTCGCACTTGGACTTTTGACACAGGAAAATTTTACCTAGACCGTGGTAGAAGTAGCCGAGCTGTCATTATAATGACTCATGAGGGCGCTTTGCGTGACCTTTCTGCATTGACCCCGGTGTACCCAGTTGCGCGCGCATCAGCGTGCCTGCACGTAAACAATGCAAAGAGCGCATGCGCGGTGTCTTGTGTAGCATGACCTTGCACTGGAGGGCCGGATTAACGTTTTCCTGAGACGCTTTTATCGACTCGCGCTGTTCGCACTGGACTTATCGTCTAGGGAAAGGTTACCTGGGAAGTTTTTCCGGGCAGCAGTTGGCCGGTAGAAGTACCCACTGGACTCGGGAGAAGTACCTGAGAGGAAAACGTCCTAGGCTGTCCGCACTGGACTTAAAATGGGAAAAGTACCCATCGTCTTGGTATGTTTTATCATAATAAGTCCAGTGCGAACAGGGCTTAAGTGTCACTGTCTCCTAAGTACATGTACCTAAAAACTTACGCTAATTTGTCTCCCTAAATGCTCATTTAGTGAAATAATCCAACAAACTGACGACAGTCATGGTCTGTGACCATTCCATCCCGTTCCAAATGTCTGTAAATTTGCAGAAGTGGAAAGCTAGAGTTATACTTTTACATATTTTTTGTTCCTTCTTCCTGCAGACTGTTTTCGGGCCGCTGCCGAAGCGGGACCTCACGATATACTCAAACTGTACAACATCAAGGGCAACATAGTCAACATATCGCAGAAGCTGGACGAGAACACGCCCGACACGCCTTACAAACTGGAGGTGGTCGCCTCCCAGTGCACGGGTAAGATGTTCGAGCGTTGAGCAATTTTCAAAATCTGGGCGTGGTTCGTGTGGTTATTGTATGCCTAGAGCATGCACCACAGAGTGTTACAGTGCGGCAATGCCAAATTGTAACCCGTCACCACAAAATGAGCTTAAAGTCATACTTTTTAGGAATTGAGATATTTATATATCTGGATTCTGCAGAACAAGAGCTTTCCAATGGTATACAATGATAAGGGATACAGAATTCAGTAACGGAAATAAACATACAGTACATGGAACACAAACTGATTCTTGAGAAAATGGCATTTAAAATCCTAGAGTTGTGTTACATCGAATGAACGACAACATAATAAAAATGGGATGAAATAGGTTCCAAAGATGGTTTGACAGAAGAACAACATTTGAGAAAGGTAAAACTTTACAGAATAAGGTTCACATGAACAAAAATATAAACAAAAAATTGACGACACCTTGAAATGTTGGCTTTTGCCCTCTGTTCTGCAAAATGGTAATTCCCGACTTTGAGGTTTTTTTGCTGTGAGACACAATTTCTTGAAAATGGTCATGTAATTTTTCAAGTCCTTTAATTTTTGTCCTCCATTGAGTCAAATGAGATAAAAATGTGTGTCGTCTGTCTGGTTAACCTCTCAGAAACCTGGCCATATGGGCGCCAGTCTATTTTGCCTCCAGGATTCTGTTTTCCTGTTCTCTTTATTACGATAATTAATTCCACGATATTAGTAGGAACGCACAAGTTTAAATGGTACATCTTTATAATGTTGTGTGCCACCAATTTTGTTGGCATTTCAAGTTGTAATCTTAAAGGTAGGATACATTATTTGCAGATATAAAAAAAAATTACTACCAAATTATTAAGAAATATCTTAATTATTTAAAAGTAAATAATGATTCGAGGCATCCAGCAAAATGATTGCACTAGATATCCTGTAATTGTTCTGAACAATTACATTTTTACTATGAAATACAACCCCCTGCCCCTTCTCTGATAATTCAAGCAATTACAAATGGTGTATCCTTAAACCTTGTAAGGTTTGACCAACATTTGGAGACTCGCGCATAATTGCAAAATTTTGGGTTTTTTTCATAAAAATACTCAAACTGAAACGCAAGCATGTGGCATATAATCAATTTGGAAGAAAAAAAACGCTTTGAAAAGTTTAACATAAATTTATTCCATTCCTATTTTAAGGGGTTTAAAAAATTTTAAATGGTGAAATTAAGATGGGTTTCAGTTCGAGCAACGGAAATTTATGGAGTGCGCACGTGCAGTTTGTGCAAATTTAAATTACTGGGTACTGTCAAATTGCACTTGCGCATGTTACCAATACCAACAGTGCGTGGTGTGGGTCATATTATGCAAATGTAAAAAGAAAAAAGTATGCTTTTTTTACAAGAGAAATTGATTTGAAACCATGTGTCCATTAAACTTAGACCTTCGTCTAATACACGAGTGTTTATATCAATCCCGAGTACTCATTAAAACATCTGCGGTGATCATTCTAAAGCACTATATTTTGTTTTCTTTCTATTTTCTCGGCGCATGGATGCGTGATTCTAATTCATGTTGAATGTGTGTGTACACTTCAGAAGTCAGAACCAAAGACGAAATGAAGGGAGAAAATAATTTATCTCGGCCAAAGGCAGGTATAATCCTCATCATCGGAGCTCCACGCTGCGTAGGGTGTAATCATCCTCTACCAACTAGTAAATTACTCTGATTGGTTTCAAAATGAAGGGGAGCGGGTAGGGAAGGCCCGCTGGTGGAATGATCACTAGCGACTGCTCAGAAGATGATATTTCCTTGAAAGGAAATAGACGGAGAACTACCGAGTTGAAATTTAAATGGAGAAAAAAAAGAATTGGAAGATGTTGAAACGTAGCAACAAATGCAAAATGATTTACAAATGTGACCTGTTCCAACGAAACCCGGACAAAGTTGACTTTTTAGTTTTTCAGATTTTGCTTTTTTCAAATTCTCTAGGTTCAGGCTCAGCTTTAAAATGATGTATCATTTACATATGTACCCCCACCCTATCTTCCCTGGGGTCTGGATTTAGTGATAAAACCCTGACAACCTAATTATGAGATAAACAGCTTTGAAGTTCAGAAAAGCGTATTATTTCTATACACAAATGTTTCACAAAATTGACAAAAAAACACACTTCTGGTAGACGAATTTTGTTCAAATTTGAGGAGATTGTAGATTAATAGCGAGTGACTTAGGAAAACCTAAAACCTCAAAATGGTAACATCCATCCAGAAATGACTTCAGGAGTACATTGTGACAAAACACATTGTGCGACTTTGTCCGGGTTTCGTTGGAACAGGTCACAAATGTTCTTTTAAAGGTAGTATTCACCATTTGCTTTTGCTGTAATTTTCGAAAATGGATGCGTTAGGGGATTAATATTTTATAATAAATATTGTGACGCTGACCTGTGTGTTCATAAAGGCTAGAAAAACCAAGGGGAAAAAAGTGTTGTTCTTGCAGTCTGGTTCCTCGACTTTTTTGGACAAATTCAATAAATTGAGGGCAGTGTTTGAAAATAGTCAGGTTTTTAGAACGTTTGCCGGCCGGCGATCGTTTAAAATTGATACAAAATTCCACCTTTCTTGAAAACTACACCCCAGCAGGGGGCCAATTTCATAAAACATGCAAGCACAAAAATGTGCTTAGCACTTAGCGCAAACAAGTCTTGCTCAGTAAAAACAGGTAATCGGCATAAACTCCCTGTGTATTTTCATTCAAAGCAAAAAAGAACTGAATACCAGTCACAAACAATAAACATCAACTGAAATTTTGGTTTGTAAACCTGTTTTTTTCCCAAAAAAAGAATTTTCATGCTAAGCACATTTTTGGAGATTTCACAGGATGCTTGAGACTGTTATTTACTTACAGTCAAGTAAAAGGTACAGGTAGTTAATAATTCAGTAGTTCTATAGGCGTTTTCACACTATCTAAGTTTCGAACCGTGTTGAAACCAACCCAGTTCCAACCCGGTTCAGCATGGGTTGTTTTCAACACGGATCACGGAGACGCAACGTTCACACTGTTCATGCCGCGAACCAGCCGCTAGTGAACCGTGTAACGTTCAATCCGGCTAGGGCCGCCGTGCATTCACACTACACATTTCTCAACACGGATCGCATTCAAAAAGGCGCGCTGTGATGATTTTCCCGATCCCACAATGCTTATAATCCCGCCTTTAATTTGTTAATTTATGCGGCACTGGCTCGGCGTTTTGTCGTGGATTCCCTGGCCTTCGAGATCCTCAGACATTTTCGCGAACACCTTATTTCTTGTAGTGCCGTCCAGTTGTGACTAAACCGCATCGTCCGACCAAATCGTCAACATGGCATTTACTTCTTTGTTCTTCCTTTGTCTTTCAGCTTTATTGTCGGTCTTTTTGGGACTCATTTTCGAACAAAATTGAAGAGAAATGCCTGGATGCGTGTTGTTGCTGTTGTGTTTGGGTTTTGTGAAGAACCACGTGTAACGCACACAACATGCGTGACGTGCCAGTAAATGTACAACATGTACACGCACACACATACATATCCATGTACATGTACGTGTCACGTCGATTGCAGAACTGATTATTTATTGACCTTTGTACCGCGTGTCTGATTTCTGTAGGATTTCGCGCCACAACTCAACACGGATCGGCGGTAAGCGAACTCAACCCGGGGCGGTTCACACTATCATTTTCGACACGGTTCATGCCGAAAAATGCGATTTCAATCCGGGTTGAGATTTTCAACCCTGGTTCCTACCAGGGTTGATTTCGATCCGGCTAGAGCATGCTACCCGGGTTGGAACCGGGTTGAAATTTTAGTAGTGTGAAAAGGTTGAACAAAATCTCGGGGTTGGAACCGGTTCCAACCCTGAGATTTTGGACAGTGTGAAAGCGCCTTATGTTTGCAAATGGTGTATATATACTACATACATACATGTACATTACCTTAAATATTCTTGTGGCCAGTCGATTATGATGCACATATTGGAATGTTTGAGATGTTGGAAACCTTTGCTAATTCAAAAGGCATTCTCGATATTCTGCTTAATCTTGCAATCACAAATGAGATTGTAGGATAAGGAAAAAATTTCTTCGCTTTTATGGTGTGGTGAATACAGGGTGTATTGAATGACAGAAGCTCTTTTTATAAAATGTGCAAACATGTACAAATATGTACATGGGAAATAATACAAACAAAAAATATGGGTGGAAACATTTCCATTAAACTCTATTACAGAACATTGATTAGGAAGGGCCTTAAAATCACGAGGAAGCTATTTTGGTTGTGATTCCTGAATGTATTTGTATAAATTGTGAACTGGTGAATTGGATGGAGCCAGACTATTTTTGCATTCTAGCCTCATTTTGCATTATTTTTATTTTTTTAAAAATTTATTATTTTTATTTTTTCTAAAAACATTAAGGTATGGTTAATCACAAATTTTAAATTATTCATCTGAGAAGACTGGTATTCATTTAAAATTTATCAGCAAGTGAAATAAATCAAGATTTTTAACTTACTTTCAATTCAATACAATTATGGCTGACTTGTGAATAAAGCCCACACTCTCCAAAGATTTGAAGCCTATTACCAAATGATTGAGATTGGATGCTGTTACCATACAATCACAGCAAGCAAACACACCATAAATCATTCTTAATTCTTTTACAAAGTGAACAAAGAAATTGGCAAGGGGGGACTCAAACAGGTCTGCGACCTCTTGAATACCCGCCCTACCAACTGAGCTATCTTCCCCTGTATGTTGGCGGTCTCCCAAAATGTCATTATCCATGTCAGATCCTAAGTTGTCAGAAACCCAGTCAACTACATACAAAGTGTACAACACGTAAATGGAATGATGCAACAACAAATAGAAGAAAAATATACATAACCTCCCCTGAGAGTAATAAAACAGAGAAGTCATTCTGACTCAATGGAGGAAAAGCCAGCAGCTGACACCTCTGTGCCTGGAGCTGTGAGAGCGAACACCCCGGTAGCTAGATGTCTAAATCCCCTGGGGGGTGGATCTTGAAAGGTTGTCAGCCAAATTATTAATTTACTCAAGTGAGGCTTTAAAGGTGTATGTCAGGGGGGAGTAACATGGGTTATTTGTACTGGTAGTTCTTTGTAGTTCCAGCCGGGAACCAATATTAGAAGTCTTCACCGAGTTGACACCAAGCTTGCACGCACACCCGCGCTCGTTGATCCGCCAACCAAAGGTTCAAATTTTCAAGTAAACAGGGCAAAATTCCTTGCAGTTTGGCTCTAAAACTGCTTTCTAGCCCTGAACAATTTATGGAGAGTTTTGCTCTTTGTAATAACAATGATGCATACCGGTATTTATAGAAAAATTGAAGGGAGTATTGAAAGTGGAAAACTGTTATTATTTCTCGTCCTCCATGTTTGACAACTTTCCCAGATTTTCTTTCCCTTCCTGCTCTTAAAACAAATGGAAGGATGGCCAATAATCTTGATCTCAAATCTCAAACAGCAAGGTCAACAATGTCCATTTGTCCAACTTTAACCAGTTCGCGCGATTGTTTGGCACGAACCTCGTTCCGATACGGGTTCAGACTGGCATCTGTGGGTATCACGCCCTGATATTTCTGGCAAGCCGGTCGCCGACGGATATTTTTCCGGCCTTGTTCGTGACGCGTTTATTCCTCATCTGTTTTGAATCTTGGAAAAACTGCGCGCGTATACACGTCCTCCGACGTGAACTGGTTAAAAGCTGCTCATTGCACCGTGAATCGCAGTCTATCAGCTTCACTTTTGGCAAATCTCTACCGCCCACAATTTAGCCTTCGGTATTCTCCAAACCTCTCGATGGGCCCGCTTTTATATCTTAACAGACAGATATTTAATTTGTGTCAGCCTCTCTCTAATTTGTGTCCGCCTCCCCTCCCTTCCCCCAACCCAAAAAGATTTTGCAGAGATCTACTCGTAAATGCCATTCACATTTTTTTTTTTTTTCTGCAATATTTCTTGGCACTTGTTAAAATACCGGTAATGTGATAAAGAACAAGTGGATCGCCTTATCTTATCAGAAGACCGTTGCTGTCATCGTTTGAAGGGTTGGGAGTTTAAATAGAAATCAGATAAAAAATGTTTTTGACATGTTTGCCCTTGCTACAAGAGGGGGGGGGGGGCCTGTTGTGGATAAAAAAACTTGTAACTTGAAATAATACACTTGGAATCGTTGGAAATGCAGAATGCCTGATGGCTTGTCAAAAACAAAGAAAATCCCCATTTGCACAATAAACTCTATAGTTGACACTTGTCATTTTTCATTAAATTCTTTTTTTGGTTAAATATCAGACCACCAAGTCAACAGACATTTTTTTTAGTTTTTTTTTTATTGCATTCTCACAGATGATTATAAGCATGTCAATTTGTTTCCTGTTTGTTTACATCCGCTCGCTGGGACGTACCTTTGTGGCAAAATTACTGGTTACTTGGAGAGCTCAACAAATAACGCTGGAGAGAATTTGTGCCGAGGAGGTTGCTATTTGAAGAGTGGTTTTTAATCAAGTCACTCGGTTTGCACAACGGTGCAGTACTTATAAATCCTGCTTTTTTTTAGTTGAATCATCGTTTGGATGCAGTATCAATTTGAAATTACCCCCGATCATCAAGCATATAAACTCTTCAGAGGGGATTGATTTTTTTTCTTCGAGTGAGGCGTGGTTGGCGAAATGAAACTACGCATCGGTCGAAAGGATTTGCGATGATTAAAGGTATCCGTAGTATACACCAATTGCAAATATCAACAAAAAAATACTGAATTATTATGAAATACCATACCTGACTTTGAGTGGATATCAGTCGCAAACATCCTGTGAAATCACAGCACCTGATGTGATGTGGTTTTCAAGAAAAGTGGAATTTTGTATCAACATTGTAAAAACTGACTATTTTTAATCACTGCACCCAATTTATTCAATTCGTCTGAACTAGTCAAGGAACCAGACTGCAACAACAGCAGTTTTTCCAGCTTCGGTGAACACAAAACTTTAAACAGGTCAGCCTCACAATATTTACTATAAAATAGGAATCCCCTAACACATCCATTTTTGAAAAAAATAGTATACTTGTACCGGTACATGTACTACCTTTTAAAAAAACTGAATTTTTTGCAATATACTTGATTTTTTTGCAATACTTGACAAATTTAAGACTGTTTAAAGTTTGCAATAATCAACTTGTCAAATAAGTAAAATACTGAGAAAAAGGCTTTTTTTCAACTTTCAAGTTTTGTATAATTTGTGAAAGTGAAAGATATCAATTTGTTTTCCCCCTTCAAAACCCTTTTATTTCACGAATACTATTTCTTTAAAATATGTGTGGTAGACATAACAAAAGCAGGAAGATTTTTTCTTCTTCTTCTTTCTCTTGAATACAACCTGTTCTCAGTTCTGGCTCATTTTACAAATTATACGTAAACTTGTGCATGTGCTGTGCCCCTTTAAGTATCCAATCAAATGCCCATGTACGGTACTTAAGAATAATCCAATATGCCACTGTACTTTGAATTGGATCTGTCCAGTTCGTTAACGCGGTCGTTTTAATTTTGTTTTGACACCAAAGTACCATAACTGATTCATGTACTGTACAGTGCAACTCTTTTGATTCACTTCATTTGTCAAATTACATTGTACTTTGTATTTGTAATGAAGCCGTGAAGCTAGGTGTGGAAAAAAATCCTGGAAACTTCGGAAAACAAAGGAAGCAAAAAATGGCCAACGTTTGCCAACTACACGGTTAAGTTGGTTAAATACCGAACGAGCAGAACAATTGTGACATGTTCCAACGAAACCCGGACAAAGTTGCACGATGTGTTTTACTATATTGTACTGTCTCGTAAAGTCATTTCGGGGTGGATTTTACCATTTTTGAGTTTTTGGATTTTTCTGAATCACGAACTAATAATCTACAATCTTTCAAAATTTGAACATAAACCGTTAACCAGAAGTGTTTTTTGGGTGTCGATTTTGTGAAACAATTGTGAAATAATTCAAAGCTGTTTATCTCATAATTAGGTTGTCAGGGTTTTATCACTAAATCCTTCCCTCAGGGAAGATTTGGGGGGGGGGGGGTTACATATGTAAATGATACATCATTTTAAAGCTATAGAACCTAGAGAATTTGAGAAGAAAAAAAATCGAAAAAGCTAACAATTGTTAACTTTGTCCAGGTTTTGTTGGAGCGGGTCATGGTTTATCAGTCCAAATGCCCATGGGTAATTTCTCGCCGTAGTTGACAGGTTTCTGACCACTTGCTTTATCTTCCAATTTCTTATTGTTGGTTTTCCATTGTCTGGACCAATTAGCATACATACAGTACCGGTACATGTATACACAAATATACGCATGCGTTTGTAAATGCGTTTGTGACCGGTGAACATCTGTACGTGTGTCATTTCTAATCCAGACCATTTGTTCCGGCATTTTTATGAACATACTGGTAGAAATGCTCAGTTGAATTTACTAGAGAATATGTATACGTCAGAACCCATTGCTGTTATCTTCCCCCCATAACAATGCCAAGGATAACCACTACGATTTTATTAATTTGCCTGTCAAGTGTAAAGTACTCTCACTTATTAGAATAAACAATATATCTTTGTTTACTACAGAGTATTTATGTTATTGCTGGTTGATTTATCCTCAATATGTGACCATCTACGACGAAAGGCTTGTAAAGTACATGTAGGTACCAGTACATAATATACATATATCTTGACGTTTTGAGATATTTAGAGAAATGAAATCTACAAAAAATAAGCTATAAAATGATGTATTACATACAAGACACAGTTGGTATTTATGGATAGCTACAACAAGTAACACTAAATATAACAATTCTTGTTTTTTTATTGTTTTTTAAATATTTTAATGGTCCTTTTCTCAAAATAAGCTCTGGCGACTTTACAGCCCTTTTGTCGTGGATGGTCACATCTGTGTGTGTGTATATTGTACATATTGTGCAGTGTACCGTATTTACACAAAATGTAAACTTCATTATTGAGTACACCGTAATTAACAACAGTCTGATGCAAATTGTATCATACATGTACATGTACACAGTATACAAATTACAATGCGCAAATTTTAATAGTAAAAACTGTATAGCTCATCTCCTTCTACCGTTTTTATTTATGTCAATATTATTCCACATTTTGATGCCCCCCCCCCCCCCCCCCCCCCCCTCTTTAAGGGGTATATGCCATGTTAAGTTTTGTGTTTTATACAGATCGTTCTTATTTTCTGCAGGGACTCTAGCTGAACAATTGGGCTTCGATATCCAAGACGTTGAAAATAGGTAAGTAACTTTTTGATTTTGATTTATTTATTCTCAAACTTTCACGGCCAAGAAGGTCAAAATTGCAGTTTGATCGATGTACATGCACGGACAAAAACAAAATCACAAAACTTTTTTAAAATACTTACAAATTTGCGTTGTTTTATGTTTCCTTTTTTTTTTTTTTTCCTTTTTTTTTTTTAAGAGGTTGTGGGGTATTAAGGGAGGTGGGGGGGGGGGTGTTTTATTTTTTTTAGATATGCCTTCAATTTGTCATATTTGTGTCCGTGGCTGATGTGCCAAATTATTACGTTGCCAAAAGCTCCTAGATACGCCGTTTGCAACACTCGTAAAACAGCCGACACGTGTCTCTGGACACATGTTCGTGCGGAGATAACCTGCAAAAAAATCTTGTGCGTGACACGTCCCGCCACGGGGGAGATGATTTCATTATTTGATTGGTTTGGTTCCCGTAAAGCCAAGCTGTTTCGCCCATCGATCCAAAACAGCTTTTAGATATTTTTTTTTTTTTTTTTAATAGTTTCTAACCGATCCCTAGCCCAAAGCAGCCATGATTCCATTAATATTAATCAATATTGCGACAGTTTTTTTTTTGTCGCTTAAACAAAGTTTTGTAAGCACTTAATTACCAGTCATAAATATTGTATGTGTCCTTACGGTACATGTACACATATGTACTTGACCGTATCTCTTTAATGTATACATACCATATGGTACCTTAACTTTGACATGCTTTTATGGATTTTGATTAAATTTGAATGCAGTGGCCCTCGGGTGGGAAGAATTCTTTGTAAACCATAGTGAAGTCCATAACAAAAAATCTAATTTCTGTAGAAGAAATGTAAATGAAGGAAAGTGCATTATGTGAGAAAAGATACCACTTTTGAAAATCTTGGCATGTACAGGTACTTTAATTATTATATAATTAATTCTTTCTGGTAATGAAACCAAGGATCCCTCAAAAGCACCCCAGAGGCACTGTAGCTCGCAAGCCTGAAGAAACTGAGGAGAGAAGACAATGTGAAGAAGTTACAGTTTTAGAGGTGGGAGGAAAACCCCAGAAGAATATCCTGTGGAAAACCCACGGAATCAGGCAGGGACTGAAAACCTAGTACACATTTTGGCCTAGGCGGGATTCGAACCCGGGTCACAGCGATGAAAGGCGAGGAAAGAACCGCAACGCCAACCTGACTTCTTATCAGTCTAGAAAGAAAAAAAACTCTAACTTCAATAAATGTCTGCCGTTGATTAGAATTCAAAATAGATATAGAATTTGCCTGAATTCTAGAAAATTTTCTAAGGGTGTGCTTCGTGATTTCAGTAATAGATGAAGTCCCTCGGACCATTCATTCCATCTTAATGCGAGTAGGTTAGGTTTCCAATTGAGTTTACACTGGAATGGTTCATTCAATCTAAAATTCAAGTGATTTTTAGGGCCTTTTCGAAACCTTTGCTTCGTCTTCGGCTTTGGCTTCGCCTCCGAGTTCCGAATCACTGAGAAGCAAATAGAAATTAAAGCAAATATAAATAGTCTAACTTTTGGGTTCATATCAGTAGATTGAATGTTTCTGAAGCATAACAGGCATCAAATTGTGGCAGGGGACCTCGCAGTTGGGAATCTAAAATCGCCTTAACCCAAAGACGAAACGAAGCCAGGGATTCGAAAAGGCCTTGTAAGTGCTCTAAAAAAGTCTGGCACCCCCTTTCACTCTATGGAATTACAGAGAGTACAATTTAGCATGTCGCTGTCCGTTTCAAGAATCCTGCGTTATCGTGGGATGCGCAGAGTTGATATCTTCAAATATTTTATCATCTCGATAAACAAAAACCTGAATTGTATATTGCCGTCAGGAATGCCTCCTTATCAATGCAATGCACACGGTACCCGGCCGCTATAATCTTGTTTTCCCAGTAACCTGATTTCTCTCCTCCCGGCCAGCGGAAAAAGAAAGTCACCAGCTAACTTAATTTCTTGGCATCGTATTATCTTTTATTTATGGAAATTGAATAGCCGATGTTCTCATTAAAAGAGAGCAATGCTTTCAAGGCTGTGTGGAAACTGTGCCAATAAAGGAAAATACTTTTGGTATATTTTTCAAAAATAGACGGATTTGTTTCACTGACCAGGGGCCAATTTCATAGAGCTGCTAAGCACAACAATTTGCTTAGCATGACAATTTGTCCTTGGCAAAAACAAGGTTACAGACCAAATATTTACCTGATCTTTATTGTTCTGGATTGATAATCAGTTGTTTTCTTGCTTAGCATGAAAAACATGTATAATTTTGGCTAGTAACCTGTTTTTAATGAGCAAGACTTTTTGTGCTAAGCAAATTTTTTTGCTTAGCAGCTCTATGAAATTGGGCCCTGTTAAAGTTTTGTCTACTGGATGCTGGAAAAATAAAGACATAAAAAACTGTTCAAATAGTCTGGTTCTTCGACCCTACTTTAGATCAAACAATCGGAGCAGTTTATAGATGTCGGGAACTATGAAGTCGGGGAACTAGACTAGCTGGCTTGCCGATTTCGAACACAATTTGGACTATTTGCTACATGTACCCGGTACATTGGCCCGTTAATTTTCTCTGCTCCTTGCAGAACACTTGATCTAAACCTGCCATTTATGTACATGTACATTTACATGTACATACTCGCAGCCTGTTAGGGCATGCAGGAAAGGGGAGTAGGGGTATTTTCTTGAGGCCCGAGGACAATAATTATTAAGTTGCGGAAGAATTTAATACGGGATCTGAGCAAATAATATTGAGCAGCTCGTCCACTAGGGTTGATCGAGTCGCGAAATAGAGAGGTTCACAATCCACGTCAAGTGCATTATACACGAATGGCTAACCTCGTACAGAGACTTCATCAAAGAGCTGGGTGAGATCGATGCTGCATTAATGTCTACTTTTCCCCCGATAGATTTCTAAATATGACTAAAGACAAACGCACGATGTCTTAAAACGTGCCTCCTTCTTTTTTTTTCTTTCTCCTGATACCTCTTAAAGTAGCCCCAAGATCCACCAGCGACCCCAAAACCCGGTAAGGTCAAACCGATCAAATTCTAGCCCTGCTCGGCTCGACCGTGACTGTTTTTCAAGTTTCAACCCAAAACCGACTTTGTGCTCCATGAAATGACGTTCAAGGAAAGTCTTGTGTTGCGGCCTTTAATGCGGGAGGCTTGCCACTCTTCGGATTAAAGTGGACGTGAATGTAACATTGATACTAGGATGAGAGCTTGTTGGCCATGTAGCTAGCTCGAAGCTTAACGAGTTGGCCCTGAATGTTTACGTTTAGGTTTAGGGTTGCTGCGCTGTTTTTACGCTGTTGAAATAAGTTTGAGGCTTAAAGGGCTCGCTGAACGGTAAATATTTGCGGTCGCAATTTAAATTGTGAATCAGCAAATTTTGATTTGAAATTGGAATCTTAAAATATGCAGCACTCGGAGACCACAAAACTTCATCAGGTTGTTTGTCAAGCACCTTTCTTTATATTTCGAGAACTGTTGCTGCTTCAAACGATAAAAATGAACAACCGACAAATAGTTCTACCTTTAAAATCAGTATAAATGAAACTCAATTGTCCAAATGAATTGTACAGTAGTCACACAAAAATTGGTTTGTAACCCTGTTTTTGTTAAGGAAGAATGATCATGCTAAGCAAATTGTTGACTTAAATTGTGATTTTGAACTGGGAAAAAACGACACGACTTGTATGTTTTTCATCAACTACTCAAAGCCACTCATATATTTTGGAATGTTTAAATCGCAAACTGCTATCCGAATATTCCCATTTATTTTAGTAATAAAAATATTTGAACATTTGATATTAAACACAGCCCTACGCAACATGTGTTTTAAAACATGCAACTTAATTGCAAGCTCTCCATCCTAATCCAAGGAAAAAAAAGGTTAACTCCCGCGGCATGTTAAGCCTGAGGAGCCACTACCATTTTGTAAGGTTGCAAGATCTAATCACTGAGTGATCGACTATTGAAATGTCATCGAACAGACATGTTTGACCGATGACAGGACTTCGTATCGGGAGTGTTCCGGCATCCGAGGAGAGCTGATGTCACTCGCCAAGTGTCGCGTGACATTTCGCTGCCCGCTATCACCATTGTCTCATGTTTTGTACCCGGGGCTGGTGTGTAATTGGATCGAGGAAGAGAGCCTTGTGGAGAGAAGCTAGCTCATCTGTATCTCGGTAATCTTGATCCATGGATGTTGTTACCGTGAATACTTGTAAGCTGGAAAAACTCATACATGTACTTTACTTGTATCATATGATGTGGAGTCAGTCTTGGTAGTAATTTAACCAGTTCGCGCCGGGATTATTTTGACATTGATCAGGGGCCCAGGCGCGGGATTGGTTTTCACGAACCGCGATCCGATACGGGTTCAGGTCAGCGTCTGTGGGTAGCACACCCTGATATTTCTGGCCTCGCGCTTCCTGCGAGCCAGTGGCTGACGGATTTTTTTCTGGCCTTGCTCGTGTCGTGTTTATCTGTCATCCGTTTTGAATCTCGGAAAATGTTGCAAACTGGTTAAAAAACTGTTTACTTTTAAGCATAAAACATGGAGATACGGTACTTGTACCGTAAGATAAATAATATCAAAATTATTTAAGTTGGACCTACAAATTGGATTGATAAAGAATTATTGTTTATAATATTTTAACCATAACTCCCTACCCCATTTTTCTTACACATAACCTGAATCCTGCAAAATCCTGCATTTCCAAAGTGTTAAAACTCCATGTACATGTACATACACATGTACACGTGTAACCTAAATCCTGCAAAATCCTCCGATATTTATTACTGGTCAGGTGACCACTGCCCGAATCCTGCAAAATCCTTCAGTGGGTTTAATTACCATTTCCAGTGTCGATAAAGCAGCTGACAAAGCCGTTTAATGTTTACGATGATGAGAATAAAGCGATTGCAAATGGTGAGATTTTCGTCCAATCAACAACTTGACAGCTAGCTCTCATGTACAATGTATGTGACAGTGCCATGGTAACACTGATTAAATTCCCATCCAACATGGCCGTGGGCGTCCTGTTCCGGACAGTGGAATTGATCGTCAGTCATCATGGTTAATGCATAGCCTGTGTTTGTCTATCTGCAGGTACAATATATCTCCCTACCCCCCCTCCCCCCCTTTTTTGTCCTCCATATCTTCCCTATCTTTCCTTCAACCAAAGGATTGAAATGGGGACACTTTATTCAAGAACTGAAAAAATTGCATTTGGCGCGGATCGTTTTGGGGGATTTTAGGGATTTTGTTCATCTTCTTCTTTTTTTTTTTTTTTTTTTTGGGGGGGGGGGGGGGGGGGTGGTTGAGGGGCGGAAAGGAGTTGTAGCCATACAAACCATTTAATACATATGGGCTGGAGGTTCAAAAGCAACCTATGGACACTCTAAAATAAACACAATTAATACTGGTGATGTGAGAGTGTACATTAGACAGGCATGCACGTATACTAGGGAGAGTGTGACCAAGCTCAAATTTCCAGGGTTCTTAAAGGGGCAGTATACTGTATCTTTTGCAACTATTCAAAAAATAACCAACCAAATTCTTCTGGCGTGCTGTCATTTTAAAGGAAATAATGATAGAAGTGGGGAAAAAATTGTCCTAGAGATGCATTTTTGAAATTGTTTCATTAGTAGTTAGTTCAAAATTGAAATCTTAGAATTTTGATTTTTTTTTCTCAGAATATACATTAAAAAAATTGTGCAATGCATACTGTAGTCTTGGCTCAAGAGGTCAATGTTCGCGTTTCGTGCGCAATATGTTAGAGTGCACGCATATCCGCATAGAGCCGCAACTGTTCATTGGATACTACGGTTGAACGCCTTGATCAAGGCTACCGGTACTGGTACATCGTATTCCAAACATGATTTAAAAGTGGCTAGCATGCAGCTGTACGCAGTGCACGCAATTCAATTTTCTGTCACCCAATGCTCTACACCAGATGCCCTCCCTGTTAGAACATTCTTGGAACGTGCCTTAAACAGGAAACCACAAAATGCTACCTCTCCAGGGGGGGAAATCAAATTAAATTACCAGTCTCTGCAGTCAATAGTTTTGTCTCTGCCTCTCTTCCACATTACATTAATTATTATCAAGGTCAACATTTCTTCCGCCACATGGTATTGTCTTGGGTGTGTCTTCGTGTCCTATAATTCAATCATATTTTTGGCTTCCTGTTGACCCAAAATGATGCTTCTGTTTGCATGCCATTAAGAAAGTGTGGGGTGTCATTGGGAAATATATTTATTCATTTTGTCCTAGGGCTGTGCATCGGAACCAGTCACTCCAGTACTCGATCGTTGATGTCAGGAACCGATTCTAGATTATGGAATCGAGTACCCTTAGCCAACTTTACAAACTACACAGTAACTTTGACAGTGAAGGGTTGAATGTCATTTTGGGGGATTTGTTCAACCGGCGTGGGCAGTTGTTCTTATGTTTTTTAGGTTTTTTTTGAGATCGTCGTCCGGCGATTGTGAATTTGTATTTGTAAGAAATACTTTTATGTAGAACATACAAATTTTGAAAACTTAAAAATATAATTTTTATATGATTTATTATTTTAGCCCACTGTGATTAAATTAATACCAAAATAAATTATTATTACCTTCCTCATTTTCAAAACTGGTGGCTATTGGAAAGATATTGTCCAAATTTCTTTTTTCCTTGTACATGTATCTGTTCAGATTTAATGGTTCATTTATTGTTTCTGTATCGTTTTTGCCCACATTTTGTATCCATCCTCTTTCCTTAACCTGTTTGACTTTTTGACTCTTTGACTCTTTGACCCTTGACCCTTGAACTTTGACTTTTGTTATTTGACCCTTGGCATTTGACCCACTGTTCTCTCTTTGTCCGTCTTCATCACAGGTTAGAAAATTTAGAGAAGAAAATTGTCGTGGACAGCGGAGAGACGCCCTGCATCGTCTACGAACTCAAGCACAAAGTGGAATACTTCAAAGAAAAACTGGAAGTGAGTCTAGATTTGAGGTCAAAGTCCATCGCAAGTCATCCAGGCTACAATGAACTGTGACAAAGCTAGTCTTGTTTTAAGACTGGATTTGTGGAGGGGCGGGAGGAGCAAATTTTGTCAAAGTGTGGTTTTGGAGCTGTGTGCACAGATATATATTCAATTGCTTAAAGGCAAAAGCGAAACATGAATTGTCTTAATTACTTGGAAGACGAAGTGTTTAATAAACCAATTCGATATTCCAACTGCGCATTAAGATTTGAAGATTTATCTTTTGAGATAAACATTTCATTGTATGTGTGCAAATGCATACCGTTATCTGGTACCGTACCAGCAAATTTGAAACAGAGATCATCTTGTTCTGAAGTAACATTTTTCAAAAAAATGGTTGGACCAAACTTTTGTTTGAACAAACATTTTCGACGTCTTTTTGATTGCACCAAAAATTGCACAGAATGCAGATTCGGTTTACCATGCCCCCCATAGCCTTGTGTGCGTTTATCTGCCGGGTTTATTCTAAGAGAAAAATTGTCGAATCTTGTTGTGCACATGTGCATGCAAATGCTAATTTTTACTTTAAATCGACACCGCGGAACAAAAAACGCCCCATTAAAAACCAAAGGATAGTTTGGTATTATCATTAATACAATATCGGTTACCAATCATCTTGTATTTTTGTATCCACTTAACGACTGACAAACATAATAATAAAAAGGCTGAAGGGTTTTCGTTAATGGGTTGTGCTCGGCTTATCCATTTTTCATGAATCTGAGTTAGTAAATATTGATGAATTGCCGTAATGGCAGAGAAATTTGCCTGAAAATAAACGAGTCTTTCGCTTTGCGTGTTCCCGTCCCAGGTTGCAACAAGTTTATGCAGTAGGTTGATTTATGAACCAACTCTCAATGCTGCAAATTACCATATGTTTCACCCTGTGTTGGCGATTAAATTGAGCCCCCGGCTCCGTCTGTAGATGATGTATGTCTGTTATTTGTTGGGGAAAAAAACCATTAGGGATCGTTAAAATATGTTTCAGGTTCAAAATGCCCTAAAGAACTCACAAGCATTTTTTTTTTTAAAGGCAATTTTGAAGTGCGCGAAAATTCTAAGAATAAGTTTCGATTTTAGTTTTTTAACCTCGCTTCTCAGAACTCTGAAAAAATGAAATCTCATTAATTTTTTTAATAGCAGTGTTACACAATATGTGTAAATGCAGAGTACTGCAACTGTATTTCCAAGAGCTTACCGGTACATGTACATGTACTTGAGGGTGGAGCACAAGTGTTGTGAGTTCAGAATATGCCAAATGAGGCTTACTATGCCGTGGGCATGGGTAAGTACTGTACGTAACTCCTGAAGTCCAGCAAAACTTCGACTTGTTTTCTAATTTTGTCCTGCGTTTTCTGTTTTCGTATTTTGTGAAAAGTTTGATCCTACTATTCTATTATATATTTATATTAAGAAAATCTTGATCGCGAAAAAAACAAGAACAACATAGGAAAAAGTGCTGTTTTTCTTGCTTTTCTCAGCATCCATGATTGTAAAACTTCGGACAGGTCAGTTAAATTATATTTACTATAAAATACAACCCTACAAATCCACCCATTCATCACCCATACACCAATGACCAATGGTGTATCCTACCTTTTAAAAAGGAAAATTGTAGAGTAATTTTGCAGAAACTTATGTGCAATATACAGCATGATTGATGTATCTTAGAGTTTTGGTCATGTTGATTATATTAATCATTGACAGAGCAACATTTGTGATTCTGGCTTCCTTTCCGTTTTTGTTTCTGAGCAGAGCGTGGAGCATTTAAGCTGGCTGGGTCTTTTCAAAGAGGTCGTGGCGGAGTCCCAGAGTAGGCTTCCGTTCTACCGACAGAGACTAAGGAAAACGGAGGAGGAACAGAGAAGAGTCTTGGACAAATTCAACAAAATCAAGTAAGATTGCCTCGGAATGGTCCAAAAAATAAATGATAGAGTGACTGAAAATTTCTCCAAAAATGTTTTCTCTGGGGTTTTGCTCTTGGAGCCACCCATTAAAGATTGCTTACCGGATCCTCCGAGATTCATCACGTTTTGAAGGAATAAATTATAAAAAAAATCATGCATCACCAAAAAAAAGCTGGTTTATACTTCGCGCAAAATCAAATGCGGCGCAAATTTGACATCATGAAGCATTCGCTGCGAACATATGCCAAGGTTAAAACATGTTCAACTTTTGCGAATACGCAGCGTGAAAGCTGCCCGTGACGCCACAAATTTGTGTGTGTGTTTCTGCTTTTGTGTCGAGTACAGTCATCACTTACTTTAAAATAAGATATTTCTTAATAATTCGGTAGTAATTTTTTTTTGATATCTGCAAATGGTGTATCCTACCTTTAACAAAGATTTGACGTGGTTTGACCTTTGACCTTCTGTAGGCATGTCCAGTTAACAGACGACGTCAGGGAATACCTACGGAAGCCCACGTTTGACAACTGGCAGTGGGAGGATGCTGAGATGATGATACTCCTGCAACAGATGTACATAGACTTAGACTTCACTAGCAAATTCAATATTGAGGTATGTCATTTGGTAGTCTATGGAATAGCCGCTTTGATATAGTAATGTGACCTGGCACCACGAAATGAGCGGGAAGTCGCACATGGCCAAAACGAGTTATTGGCCAAAACGTCAATTTTTTAAGTGGGAGTTCGGTTTTGAGTTGTTAACGTTTTTACATATAAACAAACCTTCTTTATGATTTCCCAAAATTGTATAGCTCAATCAAAACTCTAAAGTGTTTTTTGGTGGCTGAATTGCACTGAGTGATACATGTACCGGTAGTATAGTTGGCACGGTTCACAGACTTTGAACTCCGTTTTCTTAAAACAAGGGAGTACGACTTCAGCAATTTCAAAAGAGTATAGCGGCAACTAGGAATAAGCTACAGCAACACACAATACATCGTTTGAAAGCTTAGGACCTCTTCCTTCTAGAAATATAATAATGTCAACTTTGTTATTTCGCGACTTTTTACTCATTTTGTGATGCCAGGTCACATATACTTGTATGCGAGCATATTCGGCGATTAATTGTCACTATGAGGCCCAAAGACGTAAAAACCTTTTGTTGGAATGAAAAACGTGAAATGAAAAATAGGTCCTCTGTTTACGTACATGAATTACAAAAAGTGATAATGGAGTCTATTATTTACTTTTCAAGTTTTGTTGGTTCCAACAAAAGGTTTTCCCGTATTTGGACCTCACAGTGTGTAGTCGAGTTCTGCAATTCAATTTCGGTTGAAGGGAAAATAAGTCAAATAGATGACGCGAATTCATAAACATTTTTTTTTTTTTGAAATACCGCGTGACAAACACGAGGATGGTACGACAAACTATCTAAAATGCATCCGAGGCAGAGATATCGCAGAATAAGAACCAATATCATTATCATCATCATCATCTTGTGTCTAGAGGTGTTGAGTGGGTGGCCTTTTGAGAGGAATTCCCATGGAGAATCAGTCCGAGACTGTATAGCCATTACTCATAGTCTCTTGAGGTAGACCTGAGAAGAACAAAAACGAACAGAGAAAGAGTGAACAAAAAATAGGGGAAAAAAGAATGATAAAGAATTCATGGAGCATTCGAGTAAAAAAAAAAAAAAAAAAAAAATGTTAAAGTGTCTCATCCGTGTGACCAGAGCGTGAAAACGATTTTCAACAATTTCCCGTGGCTAGAACCGTTCTTGTGACCGTGACTCAGACTAAAGTCCTTGGGAGAACAGAAAAAAGTGTGACTCCAGGTCATAAAACAAAGGCAAAAAACAAGGAAAACAAAACATGCGGCTTGATTACGTTTTTGGTGCCGGCGCTTGCATGAATAAACCCAGGTTCATTATTTTTGTCGATGCCCGAGGTATGGACAACGAAGGTACGCTAGCACACTTGGCATACAAATTAACCATTTGCAGAGCCCAACATGTTTTTTGTGTGTTTGTTTTTTTCCCCGTTTTTTTCCTTCAAATTTCGATACGGTGCGTGCGTTACATTAGCCATGATGAGTACTTGTGCCTGCAGTGAAAAGATCGGAATCGCGTTTAATAAGATTGCTCATCAGACGGGAGTTCTTTTGCTTGTGCCTTTTATTTTACTATCTTGTTCAATTTGTAAAATTGGCAGGCTCAAATTCCAATGTACTTATATTTTCATTCGCAAATAAAATTGCTGCTCTAGTTTTTATTAATTGTTTTTTTTAACCAGTTCACGTTGGGTGCCGTGTATATACACGCTAGGTTTTTTTGGAATTCAAAACGGAAGACGGATAAACACATAACGAGCAAGGCTGGAAATATCTGTCAGCAACCGGCTCGCAGTGAGTGTCAAGCCGGAAATATCAGGGTGTGCTTAACCCACAGATGCCGGCCTGAACCAGTCTCGGTTCGAGGTTCGTGAAAAACAATCCCGCGCCTGGGCACGATCGATGTATAAAATAATCCCGACGACAACTGGTTAATAAAATTTGTGGCATACCTGAAGTTATCATTGAATTATTTTTCTTTTTTTTCCACATGTAAAGACTCAGTTTAAGTTTTTCCCCAACTTTGGAAGCATCAGATTAAAAAGGTTTTCCTGTATTTTTCCTTTAGTTTTCTTTTACATTTATTTTATATTTTCTTTACTTTTTCTTTAATCTTTCTTTACTTTTCCTTTAGTTTTCCTTTACTTTTCCTTTACTTTTTTCTTTACTTTTCCTTTACTTTTTCTTTACTTTTCCTTTACTTTTCCTTTACTTTTCCTTTACTTTTCCTTTACTTTTCCTTTACTTTTCTTTACTTTTCTTTTACTTTTCCTTTACTTTTCCTTTACTTTTTCTTACTTTTTACTTTACTTTTCCTTAACTTGTCTATTTTTCCTACATTTAGATGCCAATATTACAGAACTTCCTGTTTGAGGTCTTCAGACACTACAACCACGTACCATTCCACAATTTCAAGCACTGCTTCTGTGTCTCACAAATGGTAGGATTTTAAATCATAAATTTGGATCTGAATAGATATAGATTTCAATAGATTTAGATTTGACAAGATTTGTGTTTCGTCTAATTTAGGGGGTATTCTGTATGATTGTATTTGACACGAAACATACAGGCATCAAACGAGGCAAAAGGCAATACTCAGGATCCGACGATAATTATTTTTTTTCAAGTAAGGAGCTTTTTATTGAAATTAGAGAGGTTGTTTGCAGATATCAACAAAAATAATACCGAACTATTAGGAAATATCTTACTTATTTAAAGTAAATAATGACTGTAGGCATCCAGCAAAATTATTGTTGCCAGATAACCTGTAATTGTTCCGAAAAAATGAATTAAAAAAAGAAGAAAAATCACGATCACCGGATGGCGATCGCGAGAAAAACAAGAAAACCATAAGAAAATTGCCCGACGCCGGTTGAAAACAAATGCCATTTTTCTTGCTTTTCCCGTCATCCATGATTGTAAAACTGCGAACAGGTCAGTTAAACGATATGTACTATAAAATACAACCCCCTGAATAACTCAAGCAATTACCAATGGTGTATCTTACCTTTAACTGTTGATGTGCTCAATTGAAATAACTGTTATTTACAGCACAATATCCACCTAGACAGATGTCATATTGAGACTAGTGACGAAAAAAAAAACTTCTAAAGACATTCCTCTGGTGCAGAAATGAGACTTCTCACTCACGTTAATGAAATTTTCACGAGCAAAGAAAAAATCAATGGCACTTGGCTCTACAGCGGAACCCTGAACAAATAGACTGAAAATGGCTCCAACCCTTTGAAGAAAAAAAAAAAAAAAAAAAAAAAGCAAGAACGAAAATGAAAGGCTGTAATGGAATGTTGTTTTTCTTGATAAAAGCCTCGCCGAACCATTATGTGCGTTTAAATGCATGACGACTATTAGATCACCATCAGTTGGCAAATGGACTGGCTGCCATGTTTTGATAGAGACAACATGAGTGTTCTCTGCCCGCCGTGGAGTTTCGGAAACAGAAACAGTGTCGGCAAAAATACATAAATCATGGGCGTCGGAGTGTTTGCTTGACAGATCAAGTACCGACGGAACATTGGAGATGATAAATGGGCACATAAAACCGTCCAATTGTACAATTATTGCAGCCCAGCATTTATTTGTCACTACTGGGGAACTTAATGGATTGAGATTTTTGTTTCACCTGAACGAATTTCAGAAAAAGACTACTGGGTATATATGCATTCATTATTTCTGTACGTAGTCCGTCCGTCCGTACGTATATGGCATTTGGGTTAAAGTTTCGAAAAAATTGGTCTTACATGTATATGCAACTTTGAAGTCCAATTTCAATTCAACTTTGGTCATGGTGCTCCCCTTACTTCTTACTCGGTCATTAAGGTGTTTCGGGTCTTGAACACGGAGAAGGATTAAGCACAAGTCGGGCTAGAGCATTGCTTCAAACTAGTGAATAGTACTGTACGTCATCGGTTTGACATCTGATAAACTGTCTTCGAATCTTTCCATGTTTAGCGTCACTCCCCTGGCCTCCAAATCCTCCTGCGGTTTGTTTTTTATGCTGTACATGTATGTATTTGTCTTTGAATCTGGGGATTTCACGGCCCACTTAAATGATCTCTGGTCCCTCCAGTCCATAGAAATGTATCGTCTCACTCGCTGCACTGTCTTCCAAAATAACAAGTCACTCCATCTCGCGGATATTTGGAATCTAGTTCTCAGACATCAGAACCCTCTCCCAGACTCTGCCTTCTATCAAGAGGTCATCACCTAGGGCATTCTCCACGGTCGCCATAGCAACGCCTGCTTACTTAAAACTGTAGCCAGAAGACGATTTGCACAAAAATACTCGTCTTGTTTTTCCCCAGAGCTAGTTCGGGTCAGCACCATCCACTATAAACATGTATTCCCAAGACTGGGAAGATTTTTTTATTTTTTTTTTTTTTTTTTATTGTATTGCGCGTATCAAGGCATTCTAAATATTTATAGAGCCAGAGGTGGAGCTGAAGCTGTTGACGAAACCTAGATTTCTAAAATTGCCCTGGCCGCAGTCCTTAGGAACAATATTATTGAATTACGTGTAGATCATTCTATTTAATTCCAATCACCGTTGCAACCTCGCTTGTTGCATCATCTCTGACTGAACTATTCCGCCCCTGGCTCCAATTAATTGCCTTTTTTTCTAATTAATCCCGTGCAGCTAATAATTCATATCAATTGAAGCATATCTATAATGTACATGTGAATGCTAGTTAGGGAGGAATTTACCAACAACGTATCTGCCAAAAAAAAGAAAAAAACAAAACATTCCATCATATTTGAAGAAAAAAATGAATTGTTTGTCAAAGCTAGTTAATTAAAGTTGCAATATAAAAAAGAGCTGAATGGACAAAAGCACATTTTCAGATTGGGATATTTTCCAAGAGCTTGTGAATATTACTGAAACATCTTTTCTTCTTCAATAATTAAATCAATCCCGTTGAAACAAAAATTAAAATTGTATATTATCACATGCGATGGAAATGAATAGGCTATAGTGTAGCGGGTTTAGCTTGAAACTAATCCAACATAATCTAACTAGTTTACATGTTCTTTAGGCTCTGTTCGATTGAGCAGTACAGACCCTATTTTTACATATTTCTGGAAGGCATCAGAATCGCATTCTGTTGGGTTACAAGGTCCAGTCACAAGTCCAGTCACAAGTCCAGTCACAAGTCCTGTAACAGGTCCTGTCACAGGTCCTGTCACAAGTCCTGTCACAAGTCCTGTCACAGGTCCTGTCACAAGTCCTGTCACAAGTCCTGTCACAAGTCCAGTCACATGTCCAGTCACAAGTCCAGTCACAAGTCCAGTCACAAGTCCAGTCACAAGTCTAGTCACAAGTCCA
Organism: Crossaster papposus; assembly: GCA_037893245.1. Classification (NCBI taxonomy): domain Eukaryota; kingdom Metazoa; phylum Echinodermata; class Asteroidea; order Velatida; family Solasteridae; genus Crossaster; species Crossaster papposus. The sequence continues at coordinate 53,725 of JBAIAA010000110.1, forward strand.
GTCACAAGTCCTTTCACAAGTCCAGTCACAAGTCCAGTCACAAGTCCAGTCACAAGTCCTTTCACAAGTCCAGTCACAAGTCCAGTCACAAGTCCAGTCACAAGTCCAGTCACAAGTCCAGTCACAAGTCCAGTCACAAGTCCAGTCACAAGTCCAGTCACAAGTCCTTTCACAAGTCCTTTTACAAGTCCTTTCACAAGTCCAGTCACAAGTCCTTTCATAAAGCCAGTCGCAAGTAACTGGTTGAAAGGACTTGTGACTGGACTTGTGACTACAAGTCCAGTCACAAGTCCTTTCACAAGTCCTGTCACAAGTCCTGTCACAAGTCCTTTCACAAGTCCAATCACAAGTCCTTTCATAAAGCCAGTCGCAAGTAACTGGTTGAACAATGACAAAGGAATGCTTTTTGTTAACAGTTTATCGGAATAGCTAGTGACTTGACTTGAGACTGAAGGACTTGTGATAAACTTGCAGGGAATTGCAGGGACTTGCGGGGACTTGCGGGGACTCGAATACAACTCTGCATATGAGTCACAGTAACACTCTGTTGTATTTCGCAGGGAATTCTCGGGGAACCGTAAGTGGGTCGGGGTTAAAATCGACAAAAGTCCACCCGGTGAGGTAGCAGAAGTAGGGAAGTTGAAGATTGTGTAGATTCTCAAGCCAAGATTTCAGAATCCTGCCTCTTTTCTCCAAATGAAGAAGTTCCACACGCGTTGATCCTTATCAACAAATCAATAACCTTACACCCACGCAATGATGTGCAAACTCCTATACATGTACCGTAGCCGATTTACCTTACAGTAATAGATAGATTCACAGCTCACAGGTTTGGCTGTTCGGCAGGCGCAGTTTATTCTGTCCGTAGGGAGTAGCGACGTGTCTGGATTAGAATCAGCATCTTGAGTTACATCGTGTTTTGCAGCTATCTTGTTTTTCCATTTTGCTGGTTGTCTGGAATTATTGATGAACTGCAAGTAAATCTAAGTCTTCAAGACCGGATATTCGATGTTCCAAATCTCCGATTTTTTTCTCAAATTGACAATTTTTCTGTTGGCTTTGCTAATGGTCCCACTTTTGTACATGTTACGATTGTTGGCGGAAAATATTTTGTAGGGAAAATTGTTATTTTTTGTATTATTGCTGATATTTTATAATTGTTGCTGATCATATGATTACTTTAACAATTCTGTAGTGTCGAGCCCGAAATCTACTTACAGGTTATTACGCTTACATGTACCAAACCAGTTAGCGACATTACAAACCAACAGGGGCAAATTTCATAAAGCGTGTAAGCAAAATAATTTGCTAAGCACGAAAACGTCTTGCTCAGTAAAAACAGGTTACCAGCCAAAACTCCATGTGCTTTTAAATGCTAAGCAAAAACCAGCTGAATACTGGTCATAAACAAAAAACATCAACTGAAAATTTGGTTTGTAACCCTGTTTTTGCCAAGGAAGAATTGTCATGCTAAGGCATTAAAAAAAATGTTATGTTGGCGTAACGGGCCCAAAAAAATAGGGTAGGTAGGTAGGGATTCTTTTTTTTCCCTTTTTTTTTTTTTTCCTCTCCTCTTCTCCCAGCAATGAAAATGATATGTTTTATAATTGTTTAAGCCGGTAGTGATACACGATAGCGTGTCCAGGTTCAATATATACACAATCCACACACACAACAATGAGAAACGGTGAAAAATGGTTTCAAACGTATTTATAACTAGATTTATATAGATTTTAATCATTAAATTTCGTCCCTTGAAAAAAAATATATCCAGGGTCGGCCGTATTTTTAGGGTTGGTCGGGTTACGCCAACATAACATTTATTTTTTATGCCTAAGCACATGTTTGTGCTTGAATGTTTTATGGAATTGGGCCCAGGGGCCAATTTCATAGAGCTGCTTAAGCAAAAACCTTGCTTGGTAAATCAAGTTTGGAGCTAAAATTCCATGTGATAGTTTTACTAAGCTAACAACAGATAAAAATAAATCACAATTAATAATATACATCACATGGAGTTTTGGCTGGTAAGCTGGTTTTACTAAGCAATAATATTTAGTGCTTAAGCAACTTTTATGCTTAAGCAGCTCTATAGCCCAGGTTACATGAATGCCGTAGATAAGGGAGGGTTTTGGTTTTTTTAGTGAAAAATTGGGGTAAAATGAAGACGACAAATTGTAACAGGAAAAGAAAGATGGCGCACACTGCAACGCACAGTGAACATGTCTTCCCAGTTCTGTCTTATTTTGCCTCACAAAACAACGCCTCACAATTCATGTTTTGATGATTTTTGCGCCAAGTTGATACGCATTCAGGTATCGCCTAGCTGTTAGTCTCACTCCGAGTATGTGGGTGAGAGGTAGAAACCCTTGGGGAACGCTAACCGTTGAAAACGAAGCGCCAACGGCATTACTTATCGCACTTTGTATTTTGTATCAATTCCCTTTTTTTTCGTGCCCTTTAAAATGCCAGAAGTCAATTTTGATGGACAGGCCGGTGTGATATGAAAATTAGACTCTTGTGAAAAACAGACTGCTATTTTCCTATTGGTTAAACCCTCTCATGTGACTGCGCAATACCGCCAATAAGCCCGTAAATCGTGGAGACTGAAATACACCTCACCGGCAAAATTGTTTGTCTCGGACACGACTAAAAACAACAGAAGGTTCAATTCAATTTTTGTTCTGTCTTTTGTCATTTGATAAATCTTTTGTATTTCTCAGAGGGAATGGGTTTTTTTATGGATGATTTTTATTTTAAGGAGAGAAAAAAAATCCTTAATGCCTAGTTTTAGGGTTGAACAAGTTGGGCAGTTTGGCCAGTAACAAATTTAAAAACTGAAGTGCCATTTCTTTCTTTTTTATTTCTTTTTTATTTGTTGGTATTTAGAAAAGTCTTAATTTTGGGAGTAGAAGGAGCCTGTAGAAACTAAGGATTTTGTGCGTACTGCAACAAAAATGTGACCCCGTTTCAAAATTGTGCGAGTCCCTGCAAAGTTTACCCTCATTTTGTTGCCAAGTAATTACCGAAATGAAGCCAACAAGCCAGAAATCTCTAGGCGTGCCGCGGGCACGTGGAGCATGTAAGAATTGATTATATGCCAGGACTGTTTGCCTAAGAGGTGTTAAATATCCCAGTGTTTAGAGATTGGCATGGATTAAATTTCAACCATCGGCATGTCCCCGATCCTTAGGATATTATGCTGTACACGGCGCGCGGCGCCGGTGAAACCTCATTTTCAGAGACGAAGAGTGTTTGGTTGATTTTTATGTCAACCGCGATGGATTTTGTAAATTGGAAAAAATAAAGGGGCGTTCGGAAAGGTGGAAGTTCTCATAGAAGTAAATCAAAGTCACGAGTTAAGCTTAGAATTAGGCCAAATAAAAATAAATAAAAACTAGTTTGTTATCTGAACTTTTTGAAAAAAAGAAAAGAGGTTGAGGTGACATATTGGTGTTGACTTTGCGGCAGAATTATATAGCGTGGCGTCATGTGATAATAATTAGATTCCACCCCTGCACACTATGCTCTGCAACTATTCGCATTTTTGTATCACTGTGGAGACATGGCTTTGTTCTCGTGTACAAAATGGTTAGAAAGTCGAGCACGTTTTTCAAAATGCTCTCATTTTAACCACAATTATTTTTCTGGGTTGAAATTTTGACCCAATATACCCTATATTATACCCTAACCCTAACCCATATCCTAACCTTAGTTTTTGAGTAATTTAAGTAAAATCAAAAAATCTAATTCGTGAAATTTCTATTGGGTCATCTATAGAAATTACCCTTTGGAGACCTTTTCACTCCCAATGTCCCCATTGTGTTCACGTCAATTGTTTTCTTTATGTGGCAGCTAAAATAGTCAGTGTACCAAATGTTATTCCAGTTGCACTCGCAAATGGGTTATTGCCAAATATGTCACATGTATTGGAAGCTTTTACCAAATTCCTGTATATATTTTGGGGGTTTTTCTTTTTCTCTTGTAGATGTACGGCATGACCTGGCTAGCGGACCTCCGAAACCTCATGGGGGAGCTAGAGGTGCTGATCATGCTGACGTCAGCAATCTGCCACGATCTCGACCACCCAGGATACAATAATGCTTATCAGGTACCAGTATAGAGTTTGTAGTAGGGTCAAGCAAAATTTATTGCAAGCAAATTATTTTTTCTTCTCAGGTTTTTTTTTAATGTTTTTTTTAATGGTTTTTTTTTAACTTTTTTTTTTATTTAAAAAAATTTTATATATTTTTTTGTAGGTCTGTTCTGATTGCACAATCGTTTCTATAACGAGTTCCTGATAATTATAACGAGCAATGCAGATAGCGCAGATAGCGCAGAGTCATTTTACAACTGACAAGTTTGTGGGTGGTTAACAGGCTTTAAATGTACTCCACACACTGCATTTTCTGACAAGTTTGAAATGTTTCTCAGTCCTAGATTCGTGGGTTTTTTTCAACATTTTTGCAATGACTGACCTTGATTGAGTCGTTATATGTGACCATCCGCGACAAAAGGGCTGTAAAGCCGCCAGAGCTTATTTTGAGAAAAGGACCATTCAAATATGTAATAAAAAACAATAAAAAACAAAGAATGTTCATATTCAGTGTTACTTGTTATACATGTACTTTTTTTGTAGCTACATGTATAACCATAAATACCCAACTATGTCTTGTAATACATGTACATCATTTTAAAGCTTATTTCTTGTAGATTTCATTTCTCTAAATATCTCAAAACTTCAAGATGCCTACTTTACAGCCCTTTCGTCGTGGACGATCACATATGTAAAAAAAAGTGGCGTCAGGTTGCAACATTCTTTCACAAGAAGTATACTCTCTATTCTCTTTTTCTCCCTTTTTTTTAGGTCAACGCCAGAACACAGCTAGCACTCAGGTATAACGACATCTCACCCCTCGAAAACCACCACTGTTCTGTAGCATTTCAAATTTTGGAAAAGGTGAGGGACCTCATTTTTGATATAAACTTTGGGCTTTGTTCACGAGGCGGCCATTTTCAAATTAAAAGTTGAAAAAAAAAAATCTTCATTTTTGGAACTTGCAGATGGAAATAAAAGTCAATTACAAATTAATACTAGTCTTCTCTGATGAATAATTTAAAATGTGCGATTAAACATAAGGTGTTTTAAGTCGCATTAAAAACAAATTGAAACTGAGGCTAGAATGCAAAAACGGTCTGGCACCTTCCCATTCAACAGTTCACGATATATGAAATACAGTCAGGGAACACAACCAAAATGGCTTCCTCGGGAATAAGGTCCATACACTGTTCCTTTTTTTGTTTTTTGCTTGTTTTTTCACCTGTAACTTTAGCAGAAATGTTCCCGGACTAAACATTATTAGTTGCAGACCTGGGACTATTTTCTTAGATAAACCTTTACTTCAGTAAATAAGTGAAGTGTGGGCAATAACGATCTTCCGTCACAGCTGAACGTGCAGCTGCAACGTGGTCGAAGGTGTGAAGCACGTAAAGGTGCCTCGGGCAGCTGCCACGCGACCCTCGTCTTAATGACGGCGCACATGCGAGATTGAAAGGGTCGATTTTTGCGAAGGGAGAAAAACTAGACTAGAGAAACAGTTTGTACATACGTGTCAGCTCACTCGCGACCCTAGCAGTGACAGGCTAGCAATTTACAAAATGTTCCAACCCCAGACACCACCCCAGGGCACCACCCCCGGTCACCACCCTTCTGGTTTTTAACCCTGTTTTACGAAGCAAGAATTTTCCTGCTAAGCACATTTTTGTGCTTAGCAGCTACATGAAATTAGGCCCAGGTCTCCACAGGGTAGCGTTTTTGGAATCGCCCCTGCCAAGCCAACTTTTAAAATGTGAAAGACCACAAGAGTAAGATGCCCGCGACGTCTCGAGAACTTTTCTTTTTCTGTCGTTTCTTGCAGCCTCACTGCAACATCTTCAAGAATGTGGGTCACGAGAGATTTAAACGGGTACGCGAGGGGATGATCAGCTGTATCCTAGCAACGGACATGGCCAAACACAGCGAGATCCTCAACAAATTCAAGGCCACCGTGTCGGAGTTTGACTACTCTGAAAAAGAACACATAAAACTGGTAATCGTCAAGACTGCTGTGTCACCTAAGCAAAGTCCTAAATTGTGAGAGGTTCTGGCAAAATGAGACGGAACTGGGCAGAGGTTGAAAGAGAGTTCTCTCGAGAATGATACAGTTCTCATTAAAATGCTGTTTGTTGGGGATCAATCGGACATTTTATTAACAAGTTATGGCTGTTTAAAGGATGCATTTATTGATATATCGCAAAAGTAAAATGTTGAGAAAAGTCTTTTGAAGTTTCGAGTTTTGTACATGTGATATGGTAAAATTCCAATTATTTTTCCTTAAAAACACTTTTATTCCACTTTTTCCATACTATTTCTCAATAAAATATAGTTAGCAGTCATATCAAAGGTCATCTTGGGATTAAAGGTCATATTGTGATCAAAGGTCATATTGTGATAAAAGGTCATATTGGGGTCAAAGTGTGAGGTCATTATGTCTTAGGCCTGTTTAACTAATTAACAGGCTGGTTACTTTTTTATGCCTCATGTAGTTGATGCAGATTTGTATAAAGGTAGCGGACATCTCCAATGAGGCTAGACCGATGGACGTATCAGACCCCTGGATAGATTGCCTACTACAGGAGTTTTTTAACCAGGTACGAAATACATGTAGGTCCTCTCAGATTTCGTAGGGGTGTGGCGCGCAAAGAATGGCGTCATTATGTCATAGGTCTATTGCTTTCAGAATTTGAACAATTCAAATCGACTAGAGTATTTCTTCATCAGCCCTGAACTTCAACCCCATTCTAGATTTTAGCCCTGCACCACCCCAAACCACCCTCACTGCCCTAAACAGCCCCAAACCACCCTCACCGCCCCCAAATCACCCTCACTGCCCCAAACCACCCTCACTGCCCCAAACCATCCTAACCGACCTAAACCACCCCAATTTAGGGCAGAATTTAGGGCCAATTCATGCTTCACGCGAATGAAAAAAGCAAAGCGAATCTGACGTTACAAAACATTTCGCTGCGAAAGTTCACCGGAGTTGAAACGTGTTTAACTTTTTCGAATTTGCAGCGCGAAAACATGCCCCAACGACACAAATTCGCATTCGCTTTCGTATCAACATGTTCTGCATTGGTAGACATCGTGCAAGCCTAAACTGAAGCCAGTAATAATTTGTCCTGTGTGTCATCGTAGAGTGACGTTGAGAAGCTGCAAGGGTTACCAGTGGCACCCTTCATGGATCGGGAGAAGGTCACCAAACCCTCGTCGCAGACCGGTTTCATCCGGTTCGTTCTGCTTCCGCTCTTCGAGGCCATCGGGATGTTACTTCCAAAGCTGGAGGTAGGTCTATAGCAGGGGAAATATTTTTTGGGGGGAGTTGTGACTGATCGGGAGTCAGGTTGGTGTTGCGGTTCTTTCCTTGCCTTCCACCGGGTTAGAATCCTGCCTGGACTAATACGTGGATTGGGTTTTCGGTCCCTGTTTGACTCTAGAGTTTTCCTCCCACCTCTAAAACTTTAATTTCTTTACATTGTCTTCTCTCACTGGGACCCATGGGAGAACTGAGAATTCCACTGAATGGGCTACATACCCAGTATAAATAAATAAAATGCCGAGGTCTCGTAGTCCAGAGCATTGAATTTGTAATCTGCAGGTAAAGTTGCAGGTTGTGGGTTTGAGTCCGGCCTGGGACTTAGTGATACGTATGCCCTTAGGCAAGGCACTTTGTCACTCATTGCTTCTCTCCACCGAGAAGTAAATAGGTACCTGTGAGGGCAGAGATGGTTATTGTGATTAATTTTAGCTGCTTTGCGCCGAAATGGCAGCATGGAGCTGTATACTCCCCAGGGAGCTGAGATGGTATTTGGAATGTTTTATGGGCCCAATGACCGGGGTAATAATGTGAGAGCGCCTTGAGTACCAGTCTCGGTAGATACGGGCGCTATATAAGAAGTGCCTTTTATTATTATGATTAAATAAATAAATAAATGATACACGTAGAGTATGTCATGTCAAAGATACTTGGCTATAGGGGCATCACAAAAAAAGCAAGTACATGTATAGGTATAATAACAAGCATTAACCTACATTTCTTCGAAAGGCAAATCTGTGATGGCCCTAAAGCCAAATATCTTTCCCATGACATACTCTGATGATACAAGCATGAAATTTGGCACAAGGTCAAAGACACAATTCACCCAAATATTTTCCCTATCGGCCCCACTAATTATATGAGATAAGACTACATTTGAGAGAACTGTACCGTATTCGAGCCTTCTCTTTCCATAAACTGAGTAATAAACTATCCCATTCCTGCCGTGGCCGCAAATAGACCGGATCTCTCTCAAAATAATATGGTTGAAATATCGACTCGTTGGGCTGCCGCCCACGGCCAGCTGAGCTGAACAGGTGAATTTATGGTTCAGCGACTCACTAGTGATTGCCATTAACGTTTGTGTTTAAATATATAAAAAAAAGAATATAACAAAATCCAATGTATAATGAACAAGACATGGGATAAAGGCTGAGAGAAAAATCTGACAGTAAAAAATTGTTGTCAGTCATGACCTAAATATTCAACTTCAATGTGAACAAAAAAATTGGCAAGGCGGGACTCGAACCTGCGACCTTCGGAATACCATAATTGGGATTCGATTGTGTAATCTCCATGGTTTCCAATGGCAATCTGTGGACAGCTGTGAAAATAAGTTGTCTTAATAAAATATGCATAAGAGTGCGAGTTCGAATCCCGGCCGTCGACACGTGTGTCCTTAAGCAAGGCAATTAAACCACTATTGCTTCGTCCTTCGGATGGGACGTAAAGCTGTAGGTCCCGTGCGTTGTGTAATGCACGTAAAAGAACCCAGTAACACTCTTCGCTAAGAGAAGGGATTTGCCCCGGTGTTCCTGGCAGCGCCTCGGAATAGGCAACTAGATAGATGGCGCTTTACAAATGCATGATCATCATCATCATCATCATAACTTCTGATAGCATAGATCAATTTCAGACATTTTTCTATTTCACATGGGCCGAAGAATAAGGTGCGTTTGATAAGCAAGATTGGTATGTCAAATTTAAAGGTGGAAATAACTTTTGCAACTATCCAAAAAGTGACCAACCAAAATACTGTTGAAGAGCTTACTTGTTTTTATGGATATATTAATGAGTTTGAACTCCCTGTAAAATTATTTATTCTGGTACACTGTAACTTGGAAGAAAATAACAAACAAAAATGTCATTTCCAAAAATGCATCTCGGAGACGTATTTTTTTGAAAATTGCCGCAAAAAGTGCGTACAAAAGTTCGAACGGCACACGTGAGGGCGCTGTTATTGGTCTGTTTAGTGCGTGACATGCGAGTAGCTGCAATTGGCTGGATGAGAACGCGCCCTGAACGCAGATTGTGGTCGCAATCCAAATTGTGACTCGGCAAACTTTGAATTGAAATCGAAATTTCAGAATATTGTTTTCTCGAAATATGCAGCATTCACAAAGCTAAAAACTTCATCAAATTGTTTGTCAAGCACCTTTCTATATATTTTGAGCACTTTTGCTGCTTCAAACGATAAAAATGCACAACTGACCAATGGCCTTATTGTCCCATTATTAACCAGTTCGCGCCGGGATTATTGTAACATTCACCGAGTCGAGGTATTTTTAACGAAACTCGATCCGAGGCAGGTTCAGGCCGATTGTACCCGGAAGCACACCCATGACATTTTAGGTTTTGATCACTGCTGACGGACATTTTCGGCCTTGCTGGTGTCGTGTTTATGCCTCTTCTGTTTTGAATCTTGGAAAAAATTTGCACGTCCTCCGGCGTGAACTGGTTAAAGATGGGCAGAAACTTATATATTTGTTCTCTTGTAGGAGCACCTCGTTGAGCCAGTACGGAAGGCCCTCAACTACTACTCAGAGATGGCTAAGGCCATGGAGGAAGAGAAACGGAAAAAGTCTGAGAACGACAAAACGGCGACGACGACGACGACGACGACGACGCGGCAAGCCAATGGCGAGACGCCCAAGATTAACGCCACGAATGGCCCCCCCAAGCCCTCCAGCAAGCAGAACGGCGATGCGTCCGCCCTCGGCAGCGCGGTCGTCGTCACGGACAAGAAAGTAGTCAGAACAAATCTCACCGCGTCGAAGGTCGGGTCATCCAAATCAAAGGTCAACCCCAAATGACCCCGACTGCTCGCCGTTCACTTGTAAATTTCTTACTTGTACATAGTATTCTAAAAATGAGAGAACTTTCTAGCAGAGTTTGTGGCGGATTTTCTCTTTGTATCGGTTTTTATTTATGAGCTAAACCAATAACTGTGTGGATACTATCCGATAGGTGTGACGAACAGAGTGAGAGAGCCTGTGAGAAAAGAGAGATGAGATACCTAATGCAAGATGGAAACTTGCATCGACAGTGTGTGCTAAGTTATCTGGGTAGCAGCATTGGTTTGCTACCCTGTTAAACACGACTGACCGCAGCAACGTCACAATGGCATCATAGTTGCTGTTGTTCAACTCGCGTTTTTGTGACGCAACTTTTAGTTGAGTATTGATTGGCTTAATTGTAAATGGAAATTGCAGAAATATGCTTCTTAACCAGTTCGCATCGGACGCTGTGTATACCCGTCATTTTTTTCCCCTGGATTTCAAAACTGATCACAGTCTAACACACGTCAGGAGCAAGGCCGAAAAATATATGTCGGCGACCGGCTTGCAGGGAGGCTGGAAATATCAGGGTGTGCTACCCACAGATGGCAGCCTGAACCCGTCCCGGATCGAGGTTCGTGAAAAACGATCCCGTGTCTGGGCCCGGTCAATGTCGAAATAATCCCAGCTCGAACTATTTTAACCCATTGATGCATCAACTTCCAAGTGCCCTCAATCCTGTAAACAAACGATGTCGCCTAAAGATTTGGTTTAGTAACCCTGTTTTTTATAAGGAAGAATGTTCATGCTAAGGCATAAAACAAAAAAATGTTATGTTGGCGTAACCCGACCGACCCTAAAAATACGGCCGACCCTGGATATTTTGTTTTCAAGGGACAAAATTTAATGATTAAAATCTATATAAATCTAGTTATAAATACGTTTGAAACCATTTCTGACCGTTTCTCATTGTTGTGTGTGTGGATTGTAAAAAATATTGAACCTGGACACGCTATCGTGTATCACTACCGGCTTAAACAATTAGACAACATATCATTTTCATTGCTGTGATGAACAGCCCAATACAAAATATGGGAAATGTAAATATGTACCTTTTCTCACCTGGCCTAAATATTGATGCTCTTCTTTTCTTTGTCAGTTGCCAAAACAAAGAAGAGCTTCAATTTTGCCACACCACAAAAATATTGTGCTGCAACAAAAGTCAGTCTTAGATTCTCAGGAACCAAAGGTATCGTATTTTATTTTGTGTATTCAACTATCTTCAGGTTTTTCTTAACTCTGCTTTGCCCCCATATGACGAGATGATCGAGTGAAACAATCTTGAAATCCTTCCCGAATCCCGACCAAATTAACGACTAGCTCTTTTTGGCTAAGACACCGCAATGGTGTCGCAAGCCTCAGATACAAGCTCCATAAGTTCCAAAAGGGTACCTTCCATTTATTTGGCTTTTTTTCTTACCCTGGAATTTTGTTTTATAAATGGAGACATGCGCACACATTTTTATGAATATGAAAATATAAATTCTTTTAAAAATGGTCCCAGCTTAGAAATCCAGTGCATTATTTCCGCAATTTTGTCATGAGAAAAAAGTGTAGACACAATAATAAGAATAATCTTCCAAACTTATTTTCCCGAGTAGTTTTGCCGTTTTAATTTTTTTTAAACGAGCTTTTATTTATATCACCGTTTTCCCTGATTGAAGATTGAAGATGTTCACAGTGTTTGGCTGTGTCTAAAATTAGTTTTTCCCGTGGTTGTGATAACATATTTCTGCACATTTATCAAAAGTTTGAAGAAAAAAATAGTGTGTCGTTTTTGACAAAGGAATATTAAGGGGCCTCATCCTTTCCCATTATCCAAGTGACAATTTCCAGAATGTTTATTGATACTTGGACTGTTTTAAATATGTCTTGAATCGATTTTTACGTCAGAGAAAACTGGTAAATTTTCCCATTTTTTTCTGGTGGTTCCTGGATAAATATTAATTATTTGGCGAAATTAACTTTTTGTCAGTCCTGGTTTTCTCCCATTCGGTCATTTCGGTTGCAAGGTACCAGCGAAATGACGAATGCACTCGGTTTAAACGGGTAACCACTTTTAGATTAGTAATAGCATGTTTTCTGCGTTCAAGTAAAGGTTAATTCGAGTTGAGTTGTACATGTACATGTACTTTAGCCATGCATCGCGCCCGACATTAGTTCTGTCGATCACCGCCTTCAATCTGATTGGATAAGTGTCTGACCAATGAGAGCTTGTTAGCTCAATCAAACACGCCCCTTCAAACATTGTGACCAATAGCATGTATTCATGTGTACGTACGTGTGCTTGTTTATACAGTTTTTTTGTTAAACCTTTTCCTCGTCCTTGGCTTTGACTTCGCCTTCGACTTCCGAATCACTGAGAACTAAAAGCAAATAAAAATAGAAGCAAATAAAAATATTCGAACTTTTAGATTGATATCAACTGAGTGAATGTTTCTGAAGCATAATTGGCTGGAGTTCTTGCGGTTGGGAATCTAAGACGAAGCCAGGGATTCGAAAAGACCCAACAATTGTTCAAATCCGATGGCCCCGACTTTTTCTAACATGTATAAATATCTGACCAAAATGGAGGTGTGGCTAGTTATTTAGATATACAAGAGTAATAAACTGATTCTTTAAAGTGTATTTTGACATGGCAGCGTAAGAGTTTAAATATTTGCATATGTAAATATATTTATATTTATTAGAAATAATTTTATAGGAGGTAGGTTGGCTATACAGATTGGCTTAATTTGGAAATGTCGGTTGCAATTGGCCCTCCCCGAATTTTCCAAATTGAGGAAAAAGAAAAGCAGTAGTATAAATACATTTTGTTTAATTATGTAATAACAAAAATTACTATGAAGGTTTTTATATAAAACTAATATTTACATTTTGCATTTTCTGACGCTATTACTTTTGGTCAGAGAATTGTTTTGAACGTTTGTCCGTTTTTCCCGGATCTGCAATTCAGTCTTTCCCTAAAGATTTTGTTTAAAAAAAAAATCACTTTCAGAATTAGTGTAACATAAACGTAAATGTTTAATAATAAGACTGTCGTCCGAATTTGATCATTGCATTCGTGGAATATCGTTGGTTGGTGTTACCGTCTAGCGGCAGTTTAATTTTGCTGATATCAGAACATGTAAAAGAAAGAAAATACTTGAAAAAATAAAATATTGATTGACAATTTTATATTTTAGGTCCTCTGTCCCTGCTTAGAATTTATATTACAATCCGTCACCATTTTCACAAAGAGCCACACGTGGATTTTGAAGAAAAGGCGTTTTAGAGATAATCGCAAGGGGAGTTACTTCAGCCGCGTGCGCGTTGCTTCACTAACAATAACATGGCGTCGCGCGTTAAACGCATCGACTGCAGCCCTAATTTAAATGTGCCAATATATGGCACATTTAAATTAGACAATTCCAGGGGTTAAGATCGCGCAAGGCATGATAGTAAAAAATGGCCAGCAAGATCGTAGCCATGGTAACGAGGTTTGAGTTTCTCTAAAAAATACTACTTTGCAACAGTTTTTAATTAACCCAGTGATTCGAATGTTTTTTTCCATAATGGAAGGGGCGCGAGTGTTTATGCGCGCGCGGCCGAAAATGTAACAAAGATTTGTGGCTCCGTGAAAACGAAAATCTCCCTTGACCTACTTTTACGCCTACTTTTACGCCTACTTTTACATGCCATACGTTTTGTACATGTTCAAGGGCCAGTAAAGTGTGTGTCTCTTCGTGAAAACGCAAAATGAAATCATTGACACTCTAGCCCCTTGCATCATTATTTTAATTATATAATTAGTGATGTTTTGCTTACAGAAGCATGTCAAAATGGTACAGTGTTTTAAAGCAAAATAGTGAGAGAAAGAAAATCAAAACCGAACAAATTGTCACTTTTGACACTTTTGTGTGGCTCTTTGTAAAAACGGTGTTATCTTCTTTGCGTCATATATATACAATTACACATTTGGATACGGAAAAGGGTTTGTATAATGTCTAAATAAGTTCTGGTAACTTTTCCTCAAAACGCCTGTAACTTATGTCTGTATAGCGAGGTATTGAACGATTGACATAAATTTATCACACCAAAAATGTAAAATTGTTACCGAGTCTGCCGAATATTGATTTATATGTGAATGTTATGCGTTTCTCGTGCTTTGCTTCAGATCAAAACAACGTCTGCATGCAGGTAGGTTCTTATAAACTAAACGTATTATATAAGTCAGATTATTGCTACGAAAGTTGCTATACATGTACTTCCATTCAAAAATATAATAAATTGCGAAACCAACCGATTTTGTAGGATCGGGAGGATGCGTCGGTGACTAAAATGAGTACTACGCATGTGCATAATTGACGTCACGCATTGTCTCTAAACTTGCAGCCAATCAGCGCTCTGATTAGCCAATCACCAATTTGCATCACTGAAAAATACGGTGACCAGCATGCATGCGCATCCAGCAGATACTATCGACTCGTATACTACATGTAAGTAAGTACGTACGTACGACGTACGTCCTTCTTCCTCCTCCATGTGTACACACGTACACGCGCGCAAACGGGCAAAAGTTCGTCAACGTTCGCTAGTGCTGAGCTGGGCGCGGCGGTGAGCTGTAGTCAACATTCTCCCATTTTTCTGTGCTCAGATATTTTGCATGATAAAAGAAAAAGGAATGTACTTTATAAAAGATCCATGTATATTTTTTTTTTTTTTCCCGCAACCACAAATCTTAATTCTGTCAGGTTTCGGTTGTGTTTTTCCAACACTGCCTTAAGCTTTGTGTTGGACAATCGCCATTGTTCGCTCAATGACCTATATATTGCACTTGTCAATTGTGCTAATGCAATACGGCACTGCAGGGGGGAAAAACCCTCAGGTTACAAAAGTGGAATAATCGGAAATTGAAAAGGGATTCAAAAACCCGAAAGTGGTTTTCATTGGTATTTTTGAGCATGTACAAACTTGGCAAGGTGTACGTGTGTGGGGCAGGTCAAATATTCTGCAGCCAGTTGTTTGCGCTGAACTAAAATTAATCATTAACTTTGGTCTTTGCCGCCACACGCAGTTCTCATGACGAGTGAATTCTCTCCCCATTTTAATGGAAGTCTGAAATGATTGATAAAACTGATAAGGTATGATTTATAGCGACCTTTAGACCCGTTTTATTCAGTTCTACCTATGCATGGATGGAGCTAGGCAAGCAATAAGGTGTTGCTAGTTTTGGCGGTATAATGTTGTCGGCGTGGTTTTTTCCCCAAAGGAGTTTGAAGCGTGAAATCCAAAATGGCCGCGCCGGGACATAAAGCAGGGGTAGTGAAATATAAAAGATGCTGGTACTGGTAGTGGTAGGATTAGCTATAAAAGTAAGTGTTTTGGTACTAAAGAACTGAGAAAAACAACTACAAGCCCATTATTATTTCATCTGACCGCGAACTGAAGTTGGGTAAGTCCATTTTTCGTACACTTGTGTTGCCGTTTTCAATCACATTTGGGTATCGAAAAATAAGGCAACGCACTAAAACTAAATTGACCTGGCTAAACAAGAAAGGTGTTCCGTGAACATGACGGATTTAGTGCAGTTTTCTAAATTCATTGCATTGCCACTGGCATTAAAATTGTTTGGATACCTCTTGGATACCTACAGAGAAAAATATTCTACTCTGTGGAAACATGAACACAATGGGAACAATATATGGAAATGATTACGTCTGCACAGGGTAATTTCCACAAGGTTTTTCATGAAATAGATATAGGGCCTATAAATTGAATCAAAGTTTAAATATTTCTTGAAATATCTCCTGAAGTTATTTCTTATATTTTGAAAGAACTTCTGATACACACAAGTATGCAAAATGGCTTTTAATATGGATTGGCTTTAGACAAAATGCACTTGAGCAAAATAAATAAACAATTTTTTTTATTTTGTTTTTACAAAGGAGAAAAAGACCAAACTAGCCAAAATGTTCGTCATCGTCACCAATATGCACCAAAACCAACTTTAGCATTGACTGTCAAAGAAATCACTCCAAAACAAAAGAGATAAAACCAGCACGACAACAGATCCTAAGAGATCACAGCGAGTGTTGCCGTAGCAACCAACATGGCCGATGAGAATCAGACCGCAGATTTAACAGTTGAGCCAACAGTTGAGCCGACAGCGACAATAGTAAACAGTCAGACTACGGACGCGATGGTCGCTATAGCAGCCAACTGCACGGACGGTTCGCAAACCATTTGGGCCAGTCTGAATATGTGCCTCGAAGAACCTATGCAGTATGTAGCCTTCTGCTTAGCGATTGGTTCCCTGTGTTTCTGGTTGGTCTCCCACCTTTTGTAAGTAATGATTTTGTTTATAGCCGTTATTATAGGCTGTGTCCGAATTACTTGGCTACGCTTAAAATTACACACAAGTCTATGGGAAGAGGCTGCGGCTACTACCATAGACTAGTGTGTAATTTCAAGCAATAGCCAAGATTTTTGCACACGACCTTATACTTGGGTAAACAAATATTAGAGGTTGACCAGTGATATAACTACAGAAGGGAGGGGGGGGGGGTGGAGGATTATCCCCCATTGGAGGTCTGTGCCTCCATTAAACAATTTGAATAAACAATATATCAGTTGCTATTCAGTGCTCCTTGAACATATTGGTGCACTCCCAGGTTCCCCGTACTAAGCCACTGAAACTTTAATACCCCCTCTAGAGAAATGCATTATAAATATTCTTTTGCTATTTTGTGTAGTCTAAAAACGAAAATTAAAATAAATCAAATGAAAATATTGATTGTTTAGGAGTTGTGAATGCCAGACAAATGTGATTAGTCTTAAAAAAAACCACGATATTAGATTTGTTCTTTTTTTGTGTGTGTTTATTACTTGCTTATTTTGCTGTTTTTTTTCTCTGCTTGTTTGATTTAAGATATTTATTCTAATAATTTTACAAGATTATACTTCTGGTTTCTACAATGAATAATACAAAAGCTTCTATTCATGTACATGTAGTAGCAATGTACCAACACGAACAAAACACCTTTTTAGCCCATTTTCAGTGAAATCCAGTGGTCTCCGACAGGGCCCCGTGAAGGGAAGAAACTTCAATGAAAATTAAGTTTGGTTGAAGGAAAACCAGAAGCACATTCTGAGAAAAACCCACGGAGTCGGGGAGTGACTAAAAATCCGGGTCCACATATTGGCCCAGGGGGGATTCGAACCTGGGTCACAAGCGCTGGAAGGCAAGGAAATAACTGCTCTGCCAACTTTTTTTTTTGCACCTGAAATTTGAACAGTTTTTCTTCATCATTTTACAATGTTTGCCACAGTCTGTTGAAAGCCAGACATCGGGAAGGTAACGCAGGTCGTCGACAGTTTTTGACTCTTGTTCACATCTGCTCGGCCAACCTGTGTAATGTGGTTGGGGCCTGCCTCTCTGAGCAGCTCGGAACGCAGGTAAGGGAGAACCCCATTGCATCCAGGAGCCAATTTCATAGAGCTGCTAAGCACAACAATTTGCTTAGCACCAAAACATCTTGCTCATTAAAAACAGGTTACCAGCCAAAAATATACGTGTTTTTCATGCTAAGCAAAAAAACAGCTGATTATCAATCCAAAACAATAAAGATCACGTGAAAATTTTGTCTGTAACCTTGTTTTTGCCAAGGACAAATTGTCATGCAAAGCACATTTTTGTGCTTAGCAGCTCTATGAAATTGGCCCCTGGTCTATGGAATATCTGCTTGTTGGATGAGTGTCTATATGCGAGCAGATTCGGTGATTATTTATATGCAAACAAAACTGCATCTTGACTTTAAGATTTTGTCCATTCAGTAGGTGCTTTCCATCGCGATATCGCGTTCACCATTACCTGTTGTTATTGTGACAAAAACAAGGCAGCCAAATTGGCCAATCAAAACACACATTTATTTCCTCTTCTTGACATATATACACAATTATATAAGTATTAAATAAGACGATATAAATGCCAGAAGTAGCAAGACCTTGTAAGCAGAGCTTGTATTAGGCATGCCATTAAACAAAAACAAACGAACGGACAACATAAATTATAGGAAAACAATCAAACTTCTAATAGGCCTACTGGGCTACATGTGATTACCATACCAAGTCCATTTGTACAAGGATACATGAAATTTATAATTACATTAGGTACAATTTAAGTTTACGTTTAAAAATATTATATGACCTTGAACATCTAAGAGAGAATGGTAAATCATTCCACAATTTAGGTCCGCTTAGTCCAGATTTCTGGTCGAAATGACTTCGGTCGACTCCGATTAGCTGACACCCGGGGTCTCATAAAATACTCAGGCTAACTACAATCCCCTACCCACCCAAACTTCCACTAAATAATTATGCCTTTGTTATCAAAACAAATTTCTTAATTTCTACAGTTCTTATCATTAAATAGTTTTTGAAATTCATGCTAATTTCCATGTTTTTTGTGTGTGTGTACATTTGTAGGTTTTGATAGCTGCCTATTTCATTGGTGCCGATGTAGTATTCTTTGTTCACTTTGTATACGTGTGGTGCACTTTTACACCTCACCAATCAGATGGAATTCCCTACAGTAAGTCGAAAAGTCTAAATATTATCCATTTCAATTTTGCTTTACTTCACTACCAACGCTATGCCAATGTGAAATGTTTATTATGGTTGACACTGATCAGTACAGATGTTTACAAGCCAACATTCTATCAACCAGTACCGGTATTCTTAATAGTTGTCTACCATTTTTATTGCTCATTACTTGTTTGATTGAGAAGCTGAAATTGTACATTGTATACAAATTCAAATTCAGTAAATTGGGGCAGTATTTCTAATGATAGTCAGTTGACCATTGTTGGAACTTGATACAAAATTTTACGGAGCTGCTAAGCACAAAAACATTTGCTTAATATAAACATCCTTGGCAAAAACAGGGTTACAGACCAAATTATCAATAATTTATATTGTTTGTGACTGGTATTCAGCTAGGTTTTTTGCTTAGCATGGAAAACACATGAAATTGTGGCCAGTATAACCTGTTTTTTTCTGAGCAAGACTGTTTTTGTGCTAGGCATATATTTGGTGCTTAGCAGCTCCGTTATATTAACCCCAGTTGTCCTGATTTCACATGATGTTTGAGACTATTATTCACTAAAAGTCGAGTGTGGTATTTCATAATAATTCAGTAGTTTTGTTTATAAAGTTTTGAAAAGGTTGTATTTTACCTGTATAAACCTTCATCCATCACTTATAGTTAACGGGTCATTCCATTCCACTTACTGATGATATTATATTCACCTGCAACCCTAGAAATATACAACCCTACAGGTGAATGGAAGAGTCCAGATCGAGCAAGGAACAAGCAGAACGGTAACCGCACCCGCATCATGTGTTTCCTGCTAGCATGGATACCAGCGATGGTCTACATGCCTCTCGCTTCATCGCCGTGGCAACCAGAGAAGACGCAGACATTTGGTCCCGGGAGAAATCTTCTGATGGTTTCTGACGTGAGTTTATTTGACGTGTTATTTTGTATTTTCTTCAAAGAAAATGTTATTTTGATTACAATTTACGAACGATTACAGCTTTATTCTTTTTTTTCAGTCTGCCGTTGACAACTTTGGTTTCACCCTCGGTGTTTTTGCGATTTTCATTTACGGCTTGGCTAAGGTTCCGCTTGTCAAGGACGGGGTAAGTGATGGAGACTAAGACAAACGAAAGGTTATTCAATTCAATTCAATTCAATTCAATAGAACATTTATTTCCACATTCTTACTCTTAATTACATTGAATAATACATGTACATTAAAACAAGTGTGGAGGCATCATCCTAGAAAGCAAAAGCTTGTGGCGGATGTGCCCTACAGAACAGGACAAGATAAGACAAAAACACTGATTACAATATTTAGTCGTGATCACATAATTAAATAATACATGGATCGGTTAAACATATTAAGTATGGACTTGATATTAAGCAAAACGGATTATTATTGGCTAAAATAACTTAACAGATGACAATAAATTAAGTACTCTGGGAGTTGAGTAGGAATGATTTCAATTTACATTTGAACGTATTGATTGAAGGGCAATTAGTTACAGACGATGATAGATAATTCCAATTTTTGGGTCCAGAGAAAAAAATAGTATGTTGAGAAAGAGTTGTTCTAGCAAGAGGTATGTGTATTTTGGATGCAGTCCTAGTATTATAATTATGTATAGATCTGTTACGTTGAAACAGGTTATGTAGCGATTCAGGAAGTTGGTTATTTGTAAATTTATACATAAAAACGTCTTGTTGAAAGACATTGATATTGTTAAGAGACAAAAGGTTATATTTCTTAAATAAAGGAGTGGTATGTTCGTTAAAGTGGACCTTAGATACAATACGAATTGCCCTTTTCTGCAGTTTAATCAATCTATCAAGATTTGACTTGTACGTGTTAGCCCAAATAACGTTACAATAAGAAAGGTAAGAAAGAATTAATGAACAGTACAAAGTACGCAAAATGCTTGATGGAAGAGTGTACTTTAATCTACTCATGATGCCTATATTTTTGGAAATTTTGTTTTCTAATTCCTTTATATGGAATTTCCAAGAAAGACATTCATCAATATAGACACCAAGGAATTTAGTATGTGACACTTGCAGTATAGGCTCGTTATTAATTTTAACTTGACAATTGGATGTACTCAACTTCTTTTTTCTATTTCGAAAGACCATAAATGTACATTTTTTTGAATTAAGTGACAGCCTATTAGACTGAAGCCAAATTGACACCTTGGCTAATTCAATATTAACAAGACTAACAATAGTTTCTAAGTCAGTGTTATTACTCGAGTAAAATATGTTAGTGTCATCAGCAAAAAGAATAAAAGAGAATAATTTTGAAGCTTGGCAAATATCATTTATATATAATGAGAAGAGCAATGGGCCAAGAAGAGATCCCTGCGGTACTCCACATGTAATTGTATTCATAGAAGAGAAACACGAGTCTAGTTTAGTATATTGATTCCTGTTGGAGAGATAACTACAAAACCAGTTTAATGGAGTCCCTCTTATACCATAGAAATTAAGCTTATGTAGTAAAATATCATGATACGGTCTTTATTTCTCTGCAACAGCAGGGTATCCATTTTGTTTTCTACATTTTTGTCCTACAACTCTGAAAAAAAATCTGTAAACCGAATTCATCATGAAATCACTTGAAATTTCTCTCTGCATTGGAAACTAATTAATTACTCATTGCTGCATATTGATTGGTCGGTTGTGTAAATTATGCAAATTTATTGTAATTTATGCAGATTCGTCAGGAGGAGTCTCTGCAGCGTCACTTTCACGTCTGTAATTTTGCCATCTTGGCCAACATTTGCTACGCCCTCTCCGTCATAATATACAACCAGGATCTCAGGTTCTTGCTCAATGCGTTGCCGTGGTTACTCATCAGGTTAGTCCGACTTGGATTTCGAACCACCCTTCGTGTGATTTTTGAGAATCCGCCCTTTTAAAATTAGACAGAATTGTGTTCGAGTCGTTGCAAATCTTTCCAGAAGTGTGTTCATAAGTCTTTTCATAAAGCCAGTTGCAAGTAACTGGATGTACAATGACAGGAATGCCTTTGTTAACAATTCATTTGAATAGCTAGTGACTTGACTTGAGACTGAAGGACTTGTGATGGACTTACGGGGACTCGATTACAACTCTGAAATAAAACAAAATTAGCATTTGTATTCAGACATATGGATAAATATATTTACCAAATTAAAATTGAGTTGAACCAAAATGGAAAGCAATTACTTTAGTCGTGAATCACTGAAAACTTCTTTTTTTCTTTTATCCTCCAGCGGTGTGTGTACTCTCTTTGATGTCATTGTATCCTTTGCCCAGTGTTAAGAGTTTTTTAAAAACATTTAAACGTTTAGCCATAATATTGCTCATAATATTGTGGCACATTTTGCTCATTCTATACCCTCTTTTATTTTATTTTGCCATATTTACACCGAGGTATTTACAAATAAAAAACTGGGGCCACTATTTTTTCCTAAAACACTACATTTTGCTGATTTCACCAATACTAAAATAGTAAGATCATCCTAAAAAATCCTTAACCCTGAAAAACTGTACCATAGCTTTTGTACCTCATTGCGCGCCAGCAACGCCAGATAGCCCGGGAGAAAGCCGCACAGCGCTGGGTAGAAGGTCGCGACCCCAGGGTCAGAGAGTACGAAGACGGCCGAGAGGAGGCAAGTGGTCTGCACGATGATGGAGATGAGGGATGGGAGCCTAGGCAGCCGCCCAGACTGGATGTGATACACGAGATGAAGGATGAAGACAGCGATGATGTAAGAAAGGCTGCCTTTCACTCTTAACCAGTTTGCGCCGGATGACGTATATAAATAAGTTTACCCCAAATTCAAAACGGATGACGCATAAACACGCCAAGTTCAAGTTCGGAAATGTCTGTCAGCAGCGAGCAAGGCCGGAAATGCGTGGGTGTGCTTCCCGGCACTATCGGCCTGAACACGCTTCGGATCGAGTTTCGTTAAAGATAATCCCGCCCCTCGGCTCGATGATGTTAAAATAATCCCGGCGCGAGCTGGTTAATAATTTATTTGGGGAGGCTAATCAGCTGGAATGCTGAATTGCAAAGGCCGTGGCTACAACGTGGTTGAGCCGGTCGCTGGCACGTAAAGGCGCATCTGGCAGCCGGCCAAATGACCTTATCTGAACAAGGAGCTCAGCCAAAGATCGTAAATGTTTATTTTTGCGGGGGAAAGAAAACCGGAGGACCCAGATAAAAACAGGAGAGAATCAACGACTAACTCTAACCACATATGGTGATTATGGTCTGAGCCAGGAATCGAACCCGGGCCACATTGGTGAGAGACAAGTGCTTTTTGGGGTGGTTTGATAAGAGACTCGCTCTTTTGGAGATTGATTTTTTTACCCTGTTTTTACTGCCGGTAATTTCAAAAAAATGCATGCTTCTGCCCTCAATTTGTCACAGAGTCTTATACTGCGTCAACAACATACTCCCCTTCTCATTTTCAAAAAGCAGCCTGCACGCAGCCCGGCCGGCGCGACCTCCGTCCCAGACCCGGACAGAGGTGCGGGGCGTTACGAGGAGATGCAGGGGGACACGGATGAGGAGGTCACAGGTCAAAGGTCGCCGATTCAGGCCTTGCCGCCACCCCCGCAGCATCCCCGAGGGAAGAGGCGACAGAAAGCCAAGCCGAAAACCGAGGAGAACTTTGGGGAGGATCTGGAGGTACGGGATGATGTTCTATTTTCTCATCTTAGTTTTTCCGGCCAACTTTGACCAATACTAAATTACCTGTGTATGTGGCCAATTTCATAGAGCTGCTAAGCACAACATTTTGCTTAGCATGGAAATTCGTCGTTGTCAAATGTTATTTGTGACTAATATTCAGCTGGTTGTTTGCTTAGCATGAAAAGCAATCAAGTTTTGGCTAGGAATCTGTTTTTAGCTCTATGAAATTGGCCAATGAAGCCAACACAAAAATGGCTTCAGATTTTGCTAGACGAATTCATGTGTAGTGACCAAAAGCAAAAGTAAATTTATTTATATTAAAACAAAAAATTACCTCCATACCAACAGTGGGACCTATCGGACATGTCGAAGACCTACAGAGAGGACGACGAAGTGAATGAGGAAGACGACAGCGAAGAAGATGAAGACGTGATATGGGACGAGGAGATGATCTTGAAAGAAGTGGAGGCGGAGCTGAGGCGGCGAGAGATTAGCCCAGATCCACAGGGGGATAACGTCTCAGACATCTCGGTACGATCCTTGGAGTTTGAGGAAATTCCTGTGGATGTGGAGATAGAGGAAGGGTTGCAAGACGAGTGGTTCGATAGTTAGTCCAATCGCAGTTTAGGACAGAGGAACAAAAAGTACCAAGTGGTACAGCCCCAGCGGGTAACGCACAGGCTTTATGGCAACTTCACTGGCTAGGTCCACGAACCGTACAGCCGCCAATTTTGCAATCCAATGGGGCGTGGTCTAATATGCAGATTAGAAGCATGAACATCAGCGTTATCGAAACAGCTATTCCCGAGAAACTCGTTGCAAAGCTGTGATACCCGCAGGGCATAGAAACCAGAATACACCCGGATTTACATCACTTTCATCTTAACATGGCCAACTCGTGAATAAAGTATTTCTCAATGAGAAGTTTGCTTTAAATCAATTTTACAATCTATTTTCCAATCTGGTACGACTGCTGCAACATTAAATTTTGACATTTTTTATTAATAACATTTGTAAGGATTTAAACTCCAGACGTGGACAAGAGAGTGAAGAATTGATTTTTGATCAGCGACTCTCATTTAATTATTGTGTATTTAAAGACTGTAATCGGAAATTGATTGTGAAATATACATACTTAATTTGTATTCTATATATTATGCAGCTCTGTTAATTAATATTTGTTTTATTTTTGGTGTATGTATTAACTTTTAATTAATTGGATTCCAATGTGATTCCCATTTTGAAATTTGTATTTATGGGTGTTTTTTTTTTGTCTTTTCATGTACTCAGAT
The DNA here is from genome assembly GCA_037893245.1 of Crossaster papposus. Classification (NCBI taxonomy): domain Eukaryota; kingdom Metazoa; phylum Echinodermata; class Asteroidea; order Velatida; family Solasteridae; genus Crossaster; species Crossaster papposus. The sequence goes on from JBAIAA010000110.1 coordinate 78,525, forward strand.
TCATTGCAATACAATGTTGTGTTAATTTTAAATCATAATTATAACTACATGTACATAATTATTATTATTTTTGTTTTTAAATAGAATGTTTACTGTATTACCAGTATTTTTTAGTTAGTTTTAGTGATCAATTTGATTTACAATTTAGAAAAATATATCGCTTGCCTTTTGTACATAACTATTTCTAAGATTATGAACCTTGTCTTTTTTTTAAAGATATTTGTTCTTGATGTAGTTTATTTGTTTAATAAGCACCTACAGAAATATAAATCAAATGAATTGGGATTTTAATGTAAATTTTATAATTTACAAATGAGAAAAGGCCTGCTAAGGAAATATTTACGAGGGGCAACTCAAGGAATTTGATTCAAAGTACTGATTCCATTCATATTGATGTAGTTGAAATATTGTCCTGTTAATTCAGATATATTTTATACCATAAAATATATATTGAATAATTACTTGACTTTTGAAAAGATAAATATAAACACAGATTTAGAAGTCGAACTATGTCATGTTTATTGTTACAACTGTAAATAGATACTAAACCAATAGACAATAAAAAAAGAATGTCTTATTGTATTGTTGCGGCGCAATGTACTAGTCATTTTCTGTCAAGACTGTTTTCCAAACCCCAGCTTATTAGGCTCTGGCTCCATCACCATTGCCAAACTGCATGAACGAAGCCACCCGACATACAACGCTGAGGTTTGGAAAACGGCCAAGATATCGTCTGCTGTGCTATTTGCATAATTCTTGAATTACGCGTCTTATTGGCGGATTTCCACCTGTGCGCACGTAAGGAGCTTCGTGATTGGTCCGAAGTAAAACAGGTGGTAGGATTGATGATGCCTTTTGTGTTTTGCAGTGAGAGAATGCCGCGCACGCAGAACGCATTCAGTGGGTGAACAGTACAGAAGGCGGCTTCATAAAATGTTTCGAGAGAGCTAGAGATGCTTGAATTTACAAATAAAAAAAGAATGTATTCGTAGGCCTTCTTGTTTATGCGAAAGACTGGAATGTCACGGAAGGGCAGTTTTAATTTAGGCGTGTGGCACCGAAGTGGATGTAGGGAAAACGTACCGAGCTGACCGGACGAAATAACACTGGATTTGCGTTGTGGAAATCAACTCACACCGATGAAATGAATACAGAAGGTAGGCCTAACAATTGTGGTTCACTAGGACAACGTTTCATTGAAATTGAACTTTTCCTCTCTCTGTACTCTCATTTAAAGTCGTACACGCTCGTAATGCGCCTATCAATGCCCCCCCCCCCCCCCCCCCCACCCACCTCCCACCTCTTTTATCCGGGCTGCCCCAGGTTTTATGTCGGGGTTTGGTCACGTTTTTTAAGCCCCCATGGTGGGGATTTTGTCACTTGCAATTCATTGTTGACATTGGCATATATACTAGGCCTACATGTAAAACGCTACTGCGTCCCACTTATGGGGGTCGGGTATTGTCACTAAAATGTTGCCCGAGGGGTGGGGATTTTGTCACTCCAAAGGTGACAATCCCCACGTCTTGGGTGGTAGCCCGCGAAGGGAATTGTGAGGGAGGGGAGGGGGGAATTGGTAGGCGCATTGTGATTGATGCGAACAAAACTTTTATCAATATTTATTTCTCCTCCTGCTCCACACAAAACAAATGTACTCGGCGCAGTCCATTGCCTGTTCTGTTTCACTGATTCCTGTCGCATGCTTTGTGATAGCAAAGACCTACGGGTTATAGAAATTTGGGGGGAAATCCATTGCTCGGTACAGATTTCTACTTTTGTTAACTTCGGCTAAAAATACTTTCGCCATAAAGATTGGACAAGTAACAATAAAATTGCTAAGCTTTTTTAACAATACATTTTGGAAAGATATTGCAACCTGACTTTTTTTTTCGAAACGAATAAATCTAAATTATTTTTGGGTTTACCTTGTACTAGTTCAGAGAGTAAAATTTCATTTGAGCACTCTTCTTTGTCAAAAATATATTGTCAAGAGAGAATTGCAGGCGAAAACTTTTAGGGGAAAACATTATTTCCTTACGGTTATCACGTCGGCTGGGGGTACCTATTTATGTATATCATGGCGAAAGGATGGAAGCATGTATATTTTCAATGATTATTTTAGCCTACACAAATCTCTTTAAAACGTACTCCTGGCAATCTTTACGGTGCTCAAATGAAATATTACTCTGTTAAGTACAAGGTATCAAGGCAACAAAAATGGGATTTTTCTGTTTCTAAAATAGTGTCAGGTTGCAACATGTTTTCCTCACTGGTTACGATCCTCCAGTTGGTCCCATTTACCCCCCCCCCCCCCCCCCCCCCCACATAACTGAAACGGACTAATTAATTTGGTTTCAAATATAATTTATTCATATTACATTTTACTCATCCTTGCAAAATATGTACAGAGTCCAACATAAATTTGTACACAATCCAACTGCAAATAAACAAAAAAATGAAGCTACCATCTTTCTGTTAAAAGAATATACAGTCTTATATTACTAGATCTTTCTGTACAAATTGTTAAAGATTTCTTTTTTTACAATACAAAGACTGTACACCAGCAACCTGTCTTCTAAACTGTACCTTTACAAATTCAACACGAAGCTGATTTTACACAAGTTAAAAAAAAGGAGAAAAGGAGGTTTTTTATAATGCCTTCTAGTCGCGACAATATAGACTAATTAAATAAAATGTTTAGTACAAACTTAAAAAACAAGTAAGGCATGGTGGAAGTCGTCAATTACTGTTTAAATAACACAATTTTGACAGTAATTTGAAGTTGGACGGAGTGTACTTTTTTTTGTACATACTTTAGTTACTAAAGGAATTTTTCCAACAGTCAAATGTATTAAAAATAAAATAAAATTTTCAAAAAACAAATCTACTGATTTATTATAAAATACCTAGCCTTACTTGAATGCCGGGGAATAACAGTCTCAAGCATCCTGTGAAATCACAGCACCTGGTGTGCTGTTGTTTTGAAGAAGTGCAATTTTGTATCAATTTAAAATGATTGCCTAGGAAATGCCTTACTATTTTAAAACACTGCCCCCAATTGGTTAAATATAGTTAGTCCACATTTTATTTGCAATAGTGTTACACATCCATGAATGGGTGGAAGCCAACTAGTCTGGTTTCCTAACCAGACATTTATTAATTGCTTTGTTTTTGTATAAAGGAAGTCATGGAACCAGAGTACAAAACAGCATTAATGCTCTTTTTTTTCCAGCATATTTAAACACAAAACTGTTTTTAAAAAGTCAGCGTCACAATATTTACTATAAATATAAACCTCCTAAAACCCATCCATTTTCGAAAATTACAGCAAAAACAAATGGTGTATAAACTACTTTTAAATACATCAGGTGAAAGGCAAAAACCCATCCAGACGTAAATTCCACCTTATGAACCTGCTCTCTGCTCACAACTACCTCCTGCCCACAGCGGCAGCAATTCTTTGTCTACTGTCCGACATACTCCCATTCCTTGGCCGGCCAGCAGGTGGAGGTCTTGCCTTCCCCGCATCAAACCCAATATTGATGCTGCTTGACGCTATCTTGTTCGGAGAAGCAGGTGCCTGCCCAAACCCCTGCTTCTGACCCTGCCCAGACTGCATGGACCCGGTGCTGGATTTACGAGTCGCACCAAAACTCGGGTCAGTCTTGTTGGACTTGGCGCTGGAGGAAGGCCGTGGGCTGCTGGTCAGGGTGCAGTGACGCTGGTAGGATAGCAGCTGCTCCCTGGCCCCGCTGAGGGATTCTGTGAGCTCGTAACGCTCCTCGCACTCCCGACCGACAGTTTCTTGCAGAAAGAGTATCTGATAAAACATCAAAGTCAGAACACCAGGAAACACAAACAATTCGTAAAGGGTTACAACAGAGAGCCGACACTAACAAACCAAATCACATAGGTGGGTCTGAATCAGACTATAAAATTCAGAGAGACAGCGATTCTATCAAAAGAACTTTGATAACAAAATAGCAGGAAATTAAGATACTATTTTTTTACGAATCATGACAGAAGTAAAACATACATGTACAAACAGAAAAAAGTCTATATGACAGTTCCGTCCGTCAGAAGTTGAACAGTGTTCATGGTCATTTTGACGGTATAATACTTTTTTTTAATCGACATGAAGAACCAGAATACATTCAATGCAAATTAAAGATACAGACATTTAGACATTTAGACAAAAATATCAGTTGTCTGAGCAAGTGCTGCAAGTTGTTTGATCACGCAAGTCTAGTATTTAGACCCATTTTTTTTATTCCATAATAGATTTGTACCTCTTCTTTTGACTGTGCCAATTTGTCCTCCGATGCTCGACTCTCATCTCTGCTGGTCACGAGGTCAAGCTCAGCTTCCCTTAGCTCAGCTTTCAGACTGGCCACTAATTCATCATTCTCTGACCCTGCCTTACCTAAAAACAAGGGAACCAGGCGGTTGTAGGCATTAAATCAAATGTGTGAATAAGTTAAGAAGAAATTGATTTCTTTTGCACACAAACATTATCAGTTGCTATTGAGTGCCCCCTTTAAAATTGGTGCGCCCCCTAGGTGCCGCCTACAAATTCAACCCAAGTCACCCCACTGATTGCATTGTTATGAATAGACCGATTGCGCCCTATAAGTCACGTGACCTATAGTGGGTATCAAACATCAACAAACATAGCAAACTCCATAGCAAAGTGCTGCTGTTGCAAAGTACATGATGATTCATTTGTTTCTTCGATCAAGGCTTTTCTTTCTCGAAATCTCTGAAGAATATTTTGGAGTTTGTACCCGAGACCTTACTGGAATGGCTGAATAAAGCCAGTAAGTTCCAGCAAGTTTTGGAAATTCTACAAGGAACGTTATGTTAACGATGTGGTACTGGCACGGATTGTTGGGACCGGCACTCGGCACTAGAACTAGCGATTTCGAGAAACAAAAGTATCGATCGAAGAAACAAATGCAACAATCATCATGTACTTTGCAACAGCGGCACTTCGCTATGGAGGACGCCATGTTTGTTGATGTTTAATACCCACTATAGGTCACGTGACTTAGAGGGCGCAATCGGTCTATTACATTGCACAGGAATGTAATTCTCTGAAACTGTAATTGCTCTCTACCTCTGCATCCCTCCAATCCCCATCTTTACTTCCTCTTTTCTGCGTCGGACTCACCAAGTCTGTTCTCCAGATCCCCAATTACTGCTTTCAGACCCTGAACCTCTCCCCTAAGTGACTCCTCGCCAGTGGATGCCTGCGTCTTGAGGGACGACACCTGTTTTTCAAGTTGGTTGAGTTCTGATTTGTGTCGTGAGCTAAGACTCCGCAAGTCGGCTTTGAACTAAAAAAAAAAAAAAAGGAAAAACATAGGGATATCAGTTCCTTTACTAATAGGAAAAGGAACAGTCTTACATCACATATCCAACACTGCTGAGGATGAGGTAAAAGAGAAGCATAGTGTTTGTGTCCTTGGGCAAGACACTTGACTACAATTTCCTCCCAGGAGCAAAAATATCGGCTACCGCGTGGCCATGGTCTGAACAGGATAATAATTGTAAAGCACCTTCAGACTATTGATACAAACCGAAAGCGCTATAGCATTGTTATAATGTCAGTGGTCTTTGCCGAAGACAACACTAATTGTTGGTGTGCGCGTCGCGTACAATCTTTTCACGTAGTGCGCCGCGCCCACAAACAAAACGTTTGTAGACCAGCTTTCTGCTCTTACTATCGTCTTTGCAAACCTACTAAAATAGGGCGTAACCTTTTCATGCAAATTCGACCATGAATGTATCTTTAAATTTGCATATATCTATATTTAGCGCTATTTCACAAAGAAATTTTGCGCGTCATGTAGTTTGTGATGCGAACCGCCAATCTGCTATCGCTGAATGGCTCCCTAGGAAAGCCTGCGGTACCTGCAGGTTTGCAAAGATGATAATAAGAGTAGGGAGCTGGTCTATAACTGTGTCTTTTGCGGGCGACTATCGATATCAAATTCATGATTTACATTACCTTGTTCTCTTTTTCTTGGTATTCTGCCTTGTATTTATCCGTCAGCTCTTGATGCCTCTGTTTCTCGATGTCCAACTCCTGAGAAAAAGATCGACAAAATCTTCACAGTTGGGCAGGAATGGTTCCACGGAATGAGAGGGTTGGAGTCAATTTTTCAAGATTTCGTTTAAAACATTTTTTGCTCAGAGAACTACTGAAAATCTAAGTAATGTTTTCTTACTATTCTGAAGGCTTCTTTCATCTTCGCTTCCAACTCTTGCATTTCTTGGGTGTGTCTCGTTCTCTCCTTCTGCAGCGTGTCGTCCATCTGCAACCAGACACAATTTCATTGCAACATGGTTTCAATAATTTCAAGTTACAGTTAAAAACTTGACCACGAACCATTCGTAAAGTTTTCTAAACACAAATGTAGATTAACCCTAATCCTTCGTGTGTGAACATTTAATTGCTGGATTCAGCACTTAGGATTAGATTCAAGATGAATACATTTTGAAGCGATGTCTCGGCATTCTGTGAGTAAGATGTAACTGTAACTGAGATTATTATCTTGGTGATGAATTTAAAGAGTAAACCGTAGACGGCACAAAAATCACAAAAGACCTTGGATGGCCATCTTTCGGCATCGGTGAGTTTCTGCTTGAAGCTTTCTCGCAGTTGCTCAATGCGATTCTGATGAGAGGATATCATAAGTTCCCTGGATAAAAAAAAAATTAAAAATTAAAAAAACGGGTGATTAATTGAGTGAAAGTCACCGACTTTGGTTGAACTTGATGTATCTTCATATAGTTTACTTATTATTAATAGCTGTGATACAAGGATGTTCTCGACACACGTGTTTCGCCTTCTTTTGCGATATCCTATTTTACAACTTAACCTCAAATGACCTTTGACATGACCTCATATAAAGGTTACACTTTTGCATGAACGACCCAAGTTTGATTGTAATTGGACCTCAAGTTTCAAAATGAAACAAATTTTAAAATTCCAGCCTGTTTTACAACTTGACCTCAAATGGCCTTTGACTTCAGTACTTGACCTTTGACATGATCATCATATTACAAATATGATCCAAGTTTGATTGCAATTGGACTTCAGGTTTTTTAATAAGACACATTTTTCAATTCAAACCTATTTTTGAACTTGACCTGGTGGTGTGGAAGGCCTTTTTGGGCAAGATTTCTGACCTTTCCGCCTTGAGTGCATGACATTCCTCCTGGTTCCTCCTCAAGACTTGTTGGATCTGATCCGTCTCGCCCATGGACAGCGTCGCCTGTCGTTGAATCTCTTCCTCAGCTCGTTCTTTGTCATGGACATGCTGCTCCAACTTGCGGAAGTCGGCTAGTGCCATCTGAAAAGAATATCATGCGTCGAACGTCGGTATAAACTCGACTGCCCCATTTGAAAATCCAAATTTTTAAAGCTTCCTATGTTAAATATGTTAACTGCACCCATTATAAACAAAAACAACCTACTGTTTCACCAACAATAAAACAGTGAGCCTAAATACGACTTTGTTCACTTATTGTAGAAAAATTCCCTGCTACTAGTACTACTAAAGTATTTTAAGCCACTAAAATTAGCACATCTGTTCTCTGACTTAAACAATTGGGCTTACTTTATAATCTGCATATTTTTCAGTAATACAAGGTTTAAAAGGTAAAATACATTTAAAAACATCAAATAATATAACTACCAAATTAAACTTGACTGTTAATGAATAATAGTATTAAGCATCTTCTTTTAAATGGCACCTGGTGTGCTGTCATTATTTCACCAGACAATTCACCGACGTCAAAAGTAGGGTCGGAGAACCAGAGTACAACATTTTTTATTTATTTTTCCAGCATCTTTGAACAAAAAACTTCAAACAGGTCAGTGAAAAAACATTTTCTACAAATACCCTTCCACGAATTCATCCATTTAAAAAAATCACAGGAGAGCAAATGTTGTAATAATCATCATAGATGACAAAATTATTCATTTTTTGTTTCCATTTATCACAGAAAACAATCCAAAGGATGGAAATATTTTAGACGAATGCAGAAACTGTTTGAGGAATTTCTGCCCACCTGTAGGTCGCTGCTCTTCTGTTTGAGTTCATGCTGCAGCTTGGAAGACAGCTGTTCTGAAATTTGCTCGCATCTTCTTTGCTGCGTCTGCAAGTCATCTACCTCCTGCGTCTTGCTCCTGCATCACAAATAACAAGAGATGGATATTTGGAGTCGACCGACATCCCTCGGCCTGTCATGGACAGCTTAAGATGCAATCAGGTAGGAAATCTTCAAGTTACTACAGGTGAGTGATACTTCACCGTTAACCACAACCTCTTGTGTGCGTGAAAGTTTGTATTGAAATTGACGCACTATTTGGGTTAATGTACAAAAAATGTAAAACCACCATCAAGCATTAAGCCCGATTCATACTTTGTGACTTTGTTACTTCATAGAGGAGCTTTTCGTGCTGCAAATTCGCAAAAGTTGAACATATTTTAACTCTAGAATGCCTCACAAATTGCATTTTGCAGGTTGTGTTGGTATGTTCTCAATGGTTGCTCGTTAAATATTGGTTAGGTAAAGAGTTCATGCTCAGTGTGAGCACGAATTTGCAAAAGTTTAACAAATTTCAATTCCGGCAAACTTCCAGAAATTAACATTTGCGCATGTGCGTAGTAACCGGCCTTGAAAAAAATCGTATAATGCGTCCAAGAATGTACACTTTATAGCCGTCTATATTGAACATCTGTTCTTTGTCCTTCACATGGATTGTAAAATGGAGGAGTACATTGATAAATTAAAAGAACTTTTGTTTAACAAATGGAATTAGAGTGAAGCTTACTTTAGTAATCCCCTGAGTTCAGCTGCCTCAGCGGTCGCTGTTCTTTGCTTCATAGCAGCTTCTTCCAACTCCGTTTGTAATCCTGAAAACAAAAAAATTATATATAGTGTTGTACACTTTTTTGTACAGAAAGAGTGTAAACGTCACCTATGAAATATAAAAATGTATGACATTTATGGTGTTATTAGTGTTTTAAACAGGCTTACACCTGTAAGTAGGCCCTGGTAATTCAAAGACCTCTGTAGAGTTACAGGAGGTCTTGTGTACAATCCTCACTCAAGTTAACTTGTGAATATATAATTCTTTTCACGACAATTGTGAAGTATACTGTGTGCTTAGAAACTCATCTCAGTGTTTGAACCGTATATAAATTCTGGTGCAATATAACTGGCCACTAACTTTCTCTTTGTGAACTGAGCTGAGAGTATTTCTGCTCCTTCTGCTTGAGTTGTCCCTCCAGTTGTGTAAGTCTCTCCACCTCTGCCCGGGCATTCCTTAGATTTCTCTCCATCTCACCCTGACCGTTCTGCCACAAGGTTCTGTCTTCTTCAAGTCTGGATAAGTCGTCTTTCAATCTCGCGTTTTCTACATGTGAAGGAACAATGAGGTTAACAAGATGTACGTCAAATACTTCGTGGACGTCTTTGGTCTCTTTTTTTAGGAAACTGCAATTTACCTTGAGCTTCTTGTGTGCACACTGTCTGGACAGCAAGCATCAGCTTATCGGATGTTTCTCTGACAGTTTTTGAAATTTGATGGACGAAAGTCCGGATGTTCTGCAGCTCGGACCTCTGTTGCTGAACAGCTAAACTAACGCTGGGTAATCTAGTCTTCCAGAATTCTTGCTGCTTCCTGGAAGAGATATAAAACCGAAAATTACTTGATATATATACATAGTTTGATGCTCATGTTTGTGGTTTGTTAAAGTAGCGGATAAGTAGCGGATAGTGTGGTCATTTTGTATATGGTGCATAAGTCTTTTTTTCAGTGGTAGTGTAAATAATGATGGAATCTTGACCCGAGTTTTTCTGAAGTTTCTTCTTCCTCTTTGAGTTTACTTTGAAGATTCTTCTTGGATTCTGTCAACTCTTTTATCTCGTTGTTTCTATGTTCTACCTCCTTCATTAAACGCTGGATTCTAAAAGAAAAAAAGAGATAATGTAGGGAATTTAAAATTAGTTGAGAAAATACGATGCTAAATCAATAACAGTTGATTGTGCACATGCTTTAAAAAAATTTCTTAATGTGCAGTAAAAGTTTTAATGGGCCAAAATAACAATGCCTCTTCCTTACGATTTGTCGCATTCTTGCGTTTTTAAGTCAGCAGCATCCCTCTCTTTCCTGGTTTTCTCCAACTCGCCCTTGAGTTTACATTCTCGCTCTTCGCTGCCTTCATATCGTGCCAACTCCTCGCGCACTTTCTTAAGCTATTAAGGAATACACAAGACACATAGGGAAGTACATATAGGTCAAAACAATTTCTGTTCAACCATTTTATCTCATGTTCTCTAGCTAGGTTTATGGTATGTGCCTCGCACAGTTCTACTAACAACTTGTTATAATTATGCTGATTGAGGCATGCGTTGCGCATTATAATTTATGAAATACAGACTTGTAAATCAGATACCTGAAAAATTGTTTAAACCCTTTGGTGTTTTTATTAAGTGTTTTAAACTATAGGATTGGTTCGACTGTATTGGGTATTTATAATTTTAGGTTTTTAAGTTATTTGTGAAGTATTTTGTTGGCTTTGGATTTGTGAATTTGTATAAAACAATTTGTTATTGGAGCCAATAACTTGCCTGATCTTCCAATGCCTTGACTTCTCGATGGATCAGATAACTGACACCACAGAACTGACATACTGTCTCGTCTTTCTCCATCTTCCGAATCTCCTCCGGAAGGGGATGCTCCAGGGGAAGACGCTCAATAACTTTCTCATCCTCATTTTTCATTCTTGATTGTAATGTTGATGTTATCAATCTAGATGGGGGAATTGTGGTAAAAAAAGGATAAAGTCTACCAGAATTACAGAAACTTAAAAAACAAAATGCAATTTTTCGATCTCAAAAACACCGCACCCAAGTTAACGTTACCAATTAAATCATGTCAAAAAATTGAATTAAAAAAAAGTCAATACAAATTCAAATCCATTTGTGCACATCAAAACAAAAACAAAGACGCTTGAATTTGATCTTCATTTCTGGCAGTGCCTCTGCTAGAAAACGGCTCGTTTTTACCTTTAAAAATATAGAAAGAGAATCATAATCAATTGCAATCCTTTGTTACCAACTACATTGATTATGATCTCCAGAAATCTTCTCTCCAAATTCCGCCGAAACTAGACTGCACAGGAGGCCGCCATCTTGAATCCAAGGAAGTTGTTTATACCGTGTAGTTTCTGGTAATAACAGTACCAATACGTTGGCACGGACGCATCGGTTGCCATCAACTACAAGTTGTATTTGATAAGTAGCGGACAGTGGGGGATTCCGGAAGTGACGTAGTAGGACAACAAATTCACTGGGGAATTTTGTGGGCAGCATTACCATTTAGTGCTAGTGCATGCAGTACATGTTTTTTGCAGTGCATCGTCAGAAAAAGACAACAGGATGGTCGAACTTTGGTAGAACTTTGACTCCAGTATTTCCCCTGTTTCCAAACCGTTACCACCATGTTTAACGGCAGAGGAAGTAGAGGGGTCACAGAGGAAGAGAGTAGGCTGAATTTATCCGGTAAAAAGAGAGCCAGTTATTTAGAACGGAGGGCCCGATTGTTGAGCGACGCTTCGAGTTCGAGCTCTTCGCACGGTTCCGAGCCCGACCCGGACAGCATCGCGGGGATGAGACTGCGTGGAAGCCCCGTGCCTTCACCGGGCGGCCTACGCTCGGGCGCGGCGGGCGCTACCGGACAAATCTGCGGCGGAGATTTCGCCGAGGAGTGGAGTTCGAAAGGAGTAGTTAAAGCATGCGAGGTGAGTGGAACTTTAAATGTTGTAAATAAGTTGATTTCAATTTTGTTACATTTATGTTGAACCGAATAAGAGTTTATTTAAACACAAAACATACAACATTGGAGAAGTAAAATCATAAATCACATTTATTGCTTATATAAACTTTGTATTTTATCATGTATTTCAAATATTAAAAGGCAACATAATTGGTACTAAATTTCTTCTTCCATGATGTGTTTATGAAGTAGGCCTATATTTTATACATGTACATTACAATTATTGTTACAGTATTGCAGCTTTGAACTTGTGATAAATTGTTTTGTTTGCAATCTTATCTAGGCCTACCACTTTCTTTGTAGAAATAGGAATTTAAGCATTTCAGTATTATTTTATGTAGTTTCCTGCAACCACTTTGTTAGTTGTGTACAAAATATGTAGAGAGTTGAGTGCATTTTTAAATTACCGGTAGTCGGTACATGTATTCTCTAAGTCTAACCAAATGGAAAATGTTTTTCAGTCCAAGATTCATGCCTTTTTAACATTTGTGCAATTGAATCCTGATAACTGAACTTAATGAAATAAGTGGTGGCAGGATTGCACATTATTTTTTTTTCAAATAATAATAATCATTATACATTTTTGAAGAGGAAACATTTTTACGAGAAAAGTGATGATTTCCTTAATTAATGCATATCCTAAGGTACGAGTGAAGGAGATAATTTGTGATGGCCTTCACTACACAAAGCTCGTTTACTTTCACAATCACATCACAGACAAAACAATAATTGAATAAACCCTGCCACTTCCATGAAATTTTTTTAAGAATAGTAGCAAACTAAGAACAACACATCAAATCTTACATACATTTATATTGTCACAACAAAGAAGTAACAAAAACAGCAAAGTTGTTTGTAAACCACGTGCCTGAGGGAATCCTGCTCTTTGTCCCCGTTGGAAGGCGTTCATCCATGGTCCATTGTGCAATCTTGTCGCGCTTCACTAAGCAACAACCATGGTCCATTATGCGCCAGATGCTCAATGGTGAAATTCGTGAAATTCATAGAAATGTTTATTTGGTGCCCATTATGTATCCCATATGCGCAGATTTGTCATTTATCTTGTTTTAAACCATTCTTTGTCTTTTAGAACTTGAGGATTGATCTCTGAACTCTAGTGGTTTATTCATAATTGTTAGAAAGCCCAATTTTAACTAAATTGACACCCATGCCACTTTGAAGCATTTTAATTTCACCAGCCTGGATTACTGTATTTTAATTAATCAATTTTATATGACTTATTAAATTTAAGTAGGACCTTAATATTTCGCTAGAACATTTCGGATCTTGTCGCCATTTGGCAAGGTTGTTGATGTTTTGCTCAAGGGAAGGATGTACGTTAATTGAACTCTCATATCCTGCTAAGTTAAAGTATTTATCAAAAATCCATCTACTAGTATCTTAAAACTTGTTTCCAAACAAACTAAATGTTTTAGGAAGAATTATATAAATGGGCATTTTTTCCTACTTCGACCTATGATCTGCCATCAGAAAGCATTAACACTTCTTCTAAAATGAAAATTTTAGCTTAGAAAATATTGAATCAAGTGCCTGTAAGGAATTCTTTCCAATATTTTTAAGTTGTACAGTTATAATTTTCCAAAACAGGTGAAGCTTGCACATTTTATTTTTTAGTTCTAAGAGTTATGCACAAAAACAACAAATAATCAGGAAGGGATGAGGACAAATATTTTCCTATAATTTGAGATTCGGTGGAAATCCTGATTTTACAAGAACAAATTGAGCATAATTTCCGGCCATCTGCCAAGTTCTCATGTTGCTACTAATAAAAAAAAATCTATTTAATTAGTGGTTTTGTTATATGTACAGTATACAATGTAAATTGTAAGTTGGGACTGTAACTGTAAAAATACAATAGATGTAGAAATCATACATGGAAAATGCATACACGATGTACAGTTTGTATATTCTGGTCTATAGGGTTTACATTAACATACTTGGAAAATTTCTCTCCTAATGTCTCGGTGACATTTGCCCCAGTCAAACCATGAGGGAATAAGAATGAACCAATGACCATCTGTTGATGCATTATTTATTCATTTCTTTTTCACATGACATCAAGCTGTAGGCAACACAGCAGGTGCATTGTGCACACGGCAGGTGCATTGTGCAGGTGCCAAGTGTAATATTCAATTTAAGTACATTTTTGTACATGTACACACAAAATTACAGAAAAGTATTCCATTTATAATTATAGACATTATACGTCTAACCCTAACCACCCTGAGTCCATCAAAATCCATTTCCTGTTTTGGAGGATTTTAGCGGATTCAGGATACCTCCATATTGAACCAACTGGAGGAGTGTGATGGATTGAAGATTTTAAGCCTAGCGTTACTGCAGGAGTGTGATGGATTCAGTATACAGACATTCAGGTGATGGACTGTGATGGACTCTATGGAGAAACGCACTGCAATTTTTTGTATGCCACCTAGGTATCCTGAATCCGTCACAGTCCATCAAACTTTTGCTGGTGGAGAATGATGGACTCAGGATCTCTCCAGAATGTATACTGGTGGAGTCTGATGGACTCAGGACACCAGCAGTTTTTGCAAACCAAAATTGGTGGACTGTGGCGGATTCAGGATACTTTCTAGTAAAAGGGGTGAGGGAGTTTTAGATTAGAGGGAATTTTTGGGTAGCTTACTGCATAGATAGGTTTTAGTGGACTTGTTTGTGCATTTATTGTTTATTACACCATATATTTTTTTTATTGTATACTTTCCCAAATCTTTAGCTCATGAATTTCTTGCAGTCAGCAAGACTTAAGTACCGTGATAAAAAAGTATCAATTTGATTTGGCATCGATAACAGCCACGGGTGTAATTGATCAGCGAGCTGGAAAATTAACAATCTCCTAAAAACGGCCAAAAAATGCAAGCAAATAATATGATGGAAGGTATCCAGTACATGTATGGGTAACAAATCATAACAGAAAACTGTTATAAAAAAAAAAATAAAGCCCTCAAATCAATACAAATTAGTTTTGGTTTTGTTCATTAACTTTACAGACTGCATAAAAAAAACACAGGTATAAATTCTCTTCCACCATTGAAGCACTGAAATCCGATAACTGCAGAGCACTTCTAGTTCTAAATCAACAAGCAAGAGTTTGTGCAGAAGCTGCGTTGTGTATTGGTCTGTATGTACAATGTACTGGTACACGTAGTTCTACAGGAAAGGCAGTTGCAATGACCTGAGTCAGACCTGAGTCAGAAATGCCTGTGTCCCCGTGGGACTGAAATGTGCAACAGTGGCCCAGATTCATGGAGATCCACATGTAAGAACAGACCAAATCTGAAATCTGTGAACACTTTGGTTCCCGGATGAATTTGGTACACTATCATCATCATGCATGTAACAAGAAGAACAACACCAGGGTCTTATGACGCAACTAAAAATAATTCCCACCTGCCCAATATCCCAAGAGACAAATCGTTAATTCCTGTCCACCAAAACAGTTGCCGTGGATATTCATGAACTTGGAGATGTAGAGCGTACTCAACTCTATCCCATTTTATATTTATTCTCATCAGGTTTCCCCTCCTAGTGTGAGATTGAGTTTCAGGTTTCAGTTCCTTTTTGTCCCAAATGGGCCGTGAGTCATTATATTGTTTCTTTAAGGCTGAGATGGTTTGTTGAGGACCTCATGCTATCGTTGGATGGTTGGTGACAATGGGTATGAGGAGGAAAGAGCAGAAACTGAGTCGGGTTTTAAATGAGAGGGTATTGACGGCGTATGCTGGGTAGGGTAGGAATTGTGGTTCAATGGCACGTGCAGAGCTGTTTAGATAAACTCCCCCACCCCCCAGGCTAAGGGGTATTTGTACTGTGCACCGAAGGTGAAGGAACGTATGTACTGGTCTGGTACATCGCATGTAGTTTGTCATAAAAGAGCTGTTTATCCCTTAACCCCCCCCCCCCCCCCCCCCCCCCAAAGATGTGTTTTAGATACATGTAAGTCAAGGCCATTTTCAGTGGCACTATTATTAGTCACCAGTTTAAAGAAACAAAAGTTTGATTCATGAAGAGGATCGGAATTGACAAGGAAACTTATTGTTATTGTACCAAAATGCAGCAATGACACATGACAAGTCGGATAATCAATCAACACATTGGCCACAAATTTTGTGTTGACCTAGGTCATAAATAAAACAGCAAATAAGATGACAATTGTCAGTTCCAGTTATAAATGTTTAATCTCACTGCCTGTTTAAACCTTCTTGTTGCAGTTGTGTCCTGTCATTTACACAGTGATGACTTTTAAATATCTGCTGTGTCTAATGTGTATCTGTGACTGTGACTCATGTCTGTAGTGAATTGTCAATAGTGTTAGAATGAGTGATCATCCTTGATGTTTTCTGTGTGTTTAATTGTGTACATGCACCTGTCTAAGTAGCATTGGCCTGCATCTACTGTAAACCTGTTGGCTCCAACAAAACCATTTTATTTATTTTTTCTTTACTTCTAAAACATTAAGCAAACTTTTTGCAAGGTATACATGTACATAGTAGAACACTATTAATGCATGCATTCATGAATGAGCAATTGTTTTTATTTAGATTTTTAAAACAGATACAGTATATTCAAAACCAACAGAAATAAATTAAGCAATCCATTGTTGTGTGTGAAACAACAAGCTGAAGAAAATATCTAGACCCCCCCCCTTTAATTTTGCTCCATGGTCTTCAATTGTGGAAAAAAAGCTAGTAATTTGTTTTATCATGATCCTAATGTTCCCCTTTTAAAAAGCTGGTTTTTTTAAGAGAGGGGGGGGGGGGGAGGAGGACGTTCTGCGGACGTACGGTAGGCAAGTCCACAAATCGTTCACTCAGATTCCTTTATCCTGTGGTCGATGCAGTACTACTTGTGCACTACTGGTACGGTACCAGTACCGGTACATCATTTGTACGTGAACAGTCAATACAGTTACCCTTTGAAATGCGTGTCATTCAGGATCAGGCAACATCAGCCTGCATTTAATCAGCCCACCAATTATCCTCACCCCCTGTGCCTAAGGCCAAGGTGAAACTCAAGCAGAATGCTTGCTCCTAGCAAGAAGCATACAACTCTATGCTCCTGGCAATCATCTGCCACAGAGCAATTCACTCCTAGATGATAGTACAGTACATGACCTTGGAAAATATTTGCCTTAAAGGTTGTATGACACCATTTGCAGATATCAAAAATATTTACTATCAAATTATTAAGAAATTACTTACTCATCTGAAAGTAAATGTTGATTCTAGGCATCCAGCAAAATGATTGTGCTAGATATCCTGTAATTACTCCGAAAAATAAAATTTTATAATGAAGACGGCGATCGCGAAAAAACAAAGATAACATAAGAATAACTGCTCGACGTCGTTTGAAAAAACCCGCTGTTTTTCGTGCTTTTCTTGGCATCCATGATTGTAAAACTTCGGACAGCTCAGTTAAACGATATTTACTATAAAATACAACCCCCCAAATCTACTCATTCATGATAATTCAAGCATGGAGAATCTTATTTCTCCATGATTCAAGCAAATGACCAATGGTGTATACTACATGTACCTTTAAATGTAGCATGTTTACATGATTTGCGAATTTGTATTCAGTCTTTCTGCTAAGTATGAGAAATCCGTTAATCGCGAGTACTCGACTAACTTACAAGTAATTTTCTTGTTCATTTGAGGAGCAAAATTATCTGCTCACCCATAGTGTATAGAGTTCAAGGTGCATGTGTTTGTTTATGATGTGAAATAAATAGAAGACACCATGTATGGTAGCTAAATCGGGGAAAGGGGACAAATCGAGGATGTCCTTGATTATAAAACTTGTACAGTGGTCAAACAAATGAGAGCATTGCAAAAAGTCGGAGGAAATCATCGAGAGGAACAAAATAAATTTTTGATTTACACATAATGTCCATGCTTTTACTTAGTATTTAATACAACGGAGGATCGAAACAAAAGAAAACAAACAAAAAACAAGTATACTAGGACGACAGTTCCTTTGTAAATATTTGTGTCCGGTCTTCCGGGTAGTGTTAGGTTAATGGGGTTAGAAAGTACAGGAATATAGGAAACACAACAGGGTATCCTCGGTCGTTATGTGGTTCGTGACTAGGCATAACAAAAACAAATGTTATGTTGGCGTAACAGGCCCAAAAAAATAGGGTAGGTAGGTAGGGATTATTTTTTTTTCTTTTTTTTTCTTTTCTCTCCCAGCAATGAAAATGATATGTTTTCTAATTGTTTAAGCCGGTAGTGATACACGATAGCGTGTCCAGGTTCAATATATACACAATCTTACCACACACACAACAATGAGAAACGGTCAGAAATGGTTTCTGGTTTTGAACGTATAACTAGATTTATATAGATTTTAATCATTAAATTTCGTCCCTTGAAAAAAAAAATATCCAGGGTCGGCCGTATTTTTAGGGTCGGTCGGGTTACGCCAACATAACATATTTTTTTTTATGCCCTATGTTCATGTATGCGATAAAACTTTCTTGAAATATGTTCATACTTGTACATCAACGTGACAACTTGACTCAAATCCCCGAAGAGCCTTTGCAAAAAAATTCCAAGCTCCTGAAATATCATTTGACATCTGACGCAAGATCACGCCAGTCGGATCGGGGCATCGTTCAATATCAGAAGCCGGGAGGGGGTCTGGTTGACCGGAGTATTGGATTGATCAAGTCATTACGTTAGGCGCTATCAATGCTGACATGCCGGTATTACATTGGATGCCTCGCGTCTCGTTGCGTTACGCCCAGAGATTTCACAGTTGGAGGCTGGGCTGGATCTTGATGAGTTGTAGGGTCGAGCAAAGATCATGTCACGATATTCCTCACATAATTCCCTGGATATAAGCAAGTCATAAAATTGTGAAAAATATATAAATTCCATTTAGTACCAATGTACATGTATGTCCGTGTACGTGTCTATTCATCAATATGTGCACTACAGTATCTGACTATAAGCAGACTTTAAATAAAACTTAAGCCCACAAACGTTTCTTTTATAAAAAGTAAATTTGCTGTGATTATACAGATAAACTATAAGTCATAAACTACCGGTATAGATTATCTCAGCGACAAGGCAAAATATGTTTTAAGAAAGTAAACTAAAGCTATTGTCTGCTGTAATGTAACAACTCATTAAAAGTTGGTGAAGCTTCCGTAAACTTCAGTACATAGGCCTAGGTACATAGGTACTGGTAGAACCTGTATTATAATAATAATATAGTATCTTATTTTTAATATAACATTATAATAATAGGCATAACTTTTTTTATTTCGTAGAATTGTTGAACTGGCTAGAATATCTTAGATTTTGTTGTTAATGCTAAACCTTTAAAACCAACTCCCATATAATCCATTTTCCCGGTTTTGGGTTTAGGCCTATACATAATTTTGTTTCACTTTTTTTTTGCAGTACATTGGGTCTTTTTCCGTGGCACATCTACAACCAAGCAACCGAGCCGAGTTTGTGCGTCTACAGCTTCAGTCTCTTCAGGTACATTTATGCAACTTTTACGTCAGTCACACCAAAAAGAAAGAACCACATATTCTTACAAATACATGTAGTAAACTAATACCTATTGGCAGCTATTATTTGTAGACTGTATCAGTGCACAAGATTTAAAAAAATTGAAAGAAATTGGGTTATTGAATATCGATTCCGTTGTTTTGTTTTGCAGAATCCTAAAAAATCTCGGCCTGTCTCTCTCTTTATCTCGCTCTCTGGTATCAAGGTCTACGATCCTGAAAATCAACAGGTAAGTACAGATTGAGTTTTATGCTTGCAATAATTAGTAATCACATTTTTTAAATGAACCATTTACACCTCAATAACAATTACACCTATTTAGTTGAGAAAACAAGACCCATAAGCCAATTTATAAATTGCTGTCACAGGATACAGGTGCAGTAATGCTGGCTATAAAACAGGTGTTTTAGAGAAGGAAAGCCAATGAGAGGTATCTCTGAGTCATCAGCTTTAGGGGAACAATACTTGACTCCTAACCAATCTCGATCAAGTGCGTACGGACAAAATATAATGTTCATGTACTGCAGATTAAAATGTAATTTGATATTGTGCAGAAAGATGCGTCACACTCGAGCGTATGTACCGGTACGCGGACATCGAATTTTGAATCACGTTCTGTTGGAAAACATTGGAATATCCCCAAGGTGCATGTATCCATAGTATCGTTGAAATCTGTGTACAGATTTTGTTGTGGAGTGTTGACTATAGGCTTTTTTGAATCCCTGGTTTCGGCTTCGTCTTTGGCTTAAGGCGATTTTTTGCTCCCAACTGCGAGATCTCCTGCCACATTCTGGTGCCCGAGTTCAGAAACATTCAATCGGTTGATATGAAACCCAAAAGTTTTTCCACGTAGTTTGTTGGGGTTTTTTGGGGGGGAAGGGGGGAGGAGGGGCAAGCATGTAAACGAGTGTACGTGTACTAAATAACTGCCTCCGGGATCTGCCATGCCGGCATTTGTTAGCAAAGCCATTGAAACTGAACCTTTACAAGCAGAGATTCCCTAAGTTGTCCGAGTACATCATATTATATGCAGCATCCTGCCAACAAATATCAACAGAACACTTGAGCAGTGCCTCATGATATATAAATTGTTCATGAATGCGTGTAGGTTGCTGTTTAGATTAAGAAATACACCCCCCCCCCCTCCCCCATGGGTAGGTGATTTTTCAAATTTCAAATTTGTTCCCACCTTTTACGAGTCATCAGGAGTAGAAAGCAAAATAAATTTATTGATAGCACTGAGACTATAAAATGCTACTTTTTAATAGTTTAAATGATAGATTAATTTATTTTTTTTAATTCCCAAAAAATCTTTAAATAAAACCAGGATATTCCCATAACGGTTTCCACATGCTGCATCCATTTGGAATTCTTTACCTTATGCTCATATCTCTCCAACCTATGATCTGTCATGTTTTCAAGAAGAATGTTAATTCCTACCTTCTGTTTTCCTCAAGTAACTCTCTTCTTTTAATTTTTTGTGTAGCCCTGTACCCAAACGAATTTGCGTAATAAAAAAAAGTCAGATTATTTGTTTAGCTTGCACTTGAACATCTAAAGTCCAGTTTTCTAACAAAATATTTCTTAATTAACATGTGATCTACAATCTATTGTGTTGATTACACTAATACAAATACATTTGGTGGGGTGAGTACGTTTTCTTTGTCTCACGGAAGTTTTCTTTCTTCTTTTCTTCCAAAAGTATATGTTCATGTTCATTGGAAAATACATGTATGTGTGTGTCTACATTTTGGTTGTTGTTTTACTCTGTCAACAGCAATATTTGGTGTTCCAAATCCCCATGACTAAATATACTGTGGATGCAGTGGTATGCATCCCAGACTATGACATGAACACTTGAACTATTCCCCAAGTGCCAACTAAAGTCCTGCCATAACTGTCAACACCGTCATGAATTATGTTTGTTTGACAAATCAATGTCCTGTGAGCAGTCTTTACAAGTGAAAGAATTTCTATAAACAAGAATTGCATTTTGGTGTAATGTATGGAAAGAAATCCCCTTGTTGTGTATCAATTATTACTGTTATAGTTTGTTAGGTTTGGTATGCTTTCTAGTGCGAGAGCCTAGGAGGGTTTAGGGTTAACTACTAAACCTGTGTGCAGTTGATGAAGTTTGTTAGGTTTGGTATGCTTTCTAGTGCGAGAGCCTAGAGGGTTAGGGTTAACTACTGAACCTGTGTGAGCTGTTGAAGTTTGTTAGGTTTGGTATGCTTTCTAGTGCGAGAGCCTAGAGGGTTAGGGTTAACTACTGAACCTGTGTGCAGTTGATGAAGTTTGTTAGGTTTGGTATGCTTTCTAGTGCGAGAGCCTAGGGGTTAGGGTTAACTACTGAAACTGCGTGCAGTTGTTGAAGTTTGTTAGGGTATGCTTTCTAGTGCGAGAGCCTAGAGGGTTAGGGTTAACTAAACTGAACCTGTGTGCAGTTGTTGGAGTTTGTTAGGTTTGGTATGCTTTCTAGTGCAAGAGCCTAGGGAGTTAGGGGTAAGAAGAAATGTCAACAGTTTTTCAGGGTTCTTAAACTAAGCTAAGGACAGTCACCGAGTTCCTGAGCACTTTCTGATTGGGAAAACAAAACCTTTTGCGACTTGCAAAAACAAGTTGTCTGGACTGCTTTCAAATTCAGTGTTCAGTTTTTCCTTGTTTAAGAGGAAATGACAGGTCAAGTTCAGGGTTCGAACGATATCCAGTGAACACTCTCAATGCCTATTACAGGTTATACGATAACCAATTTTGTGGTGTTTTTTTTCTGTCATTTAGCGGCTTTTGCGACCAAACTTTTCAAATGTACTCCAGTACGAGTGCTCCAACAGTGCCATATCATGCAAGGGTTCGATACATTTTTCACTAGTGTTATCTTTTCTCCGGTTTTTTTGTTCTCTCTGCTCCAACAGGTGACCCTTATGGCTCATGCCCTGAAACGAATTTCCTACGCCACGTGTGACCCTGACTTCCGCCAGTTTGCCTTTCTCTCTCGTAACCCTAAAGGACCCGTCGGAATCCAGTATTGCCACGTGTTTATTACCCGAGAATCTACCGAGGTTTGTATTAACTATTATGACAAATCAGAAATCTTCCCATTCAGATCTACATATTCTGTGGAAATAAAAGATAAATAAGATGAATAAGATTAAAACTGCTGCAAACTGCTTACTGGCTGGAATGACCTGAAATATACAAATCAAATAAGTTAAGAGGGCCTAATATTTCGATCTTAACAAGACCTTCTTCAGAGACATGTCTCTGAAGAAGATTGTTTAGATCGAAATATTAGGCCCTCTGAACTTATTTAAAATAAAAGATAGTTTACCAATGCCGTCAGCTTGTTTTTATAGGCGGAGGAATGGAATTGAGGAAAACAAGTTACGACTAACTAGTCAACATCCTTTCGTAAAATGTATAACGTTAAGTAAGCTAATGGCCCATTGATGTGAAAATCAAATCTCCTAATTTGTTTAGATGTTTTGACTTGGCAAAAATGACCAGGTACTTTGTTAAACCAAACTCACTCCAAACCTCCGCTGATATTTCCTAAAAAAGTTGCATCGTATTTTCTTTTTTTTCTCTCTCTTTTTTAATGTATTGCACTCTTGTACTGTGCAATCTTCATGATTTGTCTCCAGGTATCTGTATCTAGGGAGAATAGGGTAATTCCAAAGCAGTGATTCATTTCCTGTTCAACCTCCCCACCCCCCTCCCCCCTTTTCCCCCCATTGTCAGAAGGCACACAGCTGCTGTGTACACAGAAACATGTTGTGTACATCTGTGATGACTCTTCTTCGTAGTTTGGCAGATCATGTTTTTCTCCTCAGTCCTGAAAAAAGAATTGCAAATTGAAGCTTTGGCGTTGTATATGAGATGGCTTGTCTATAATGCTGTCACAAACTGAATCACAAAAGTCAAGTTTTAAAATTGGTGCATGCAACCAAGACTTATCCTTCAGTTGAGATATTAGCTCATGTTTTATGGTTCATAAACTTGTAGCAACTGCAAATGTTGTTACTATAACCTGGCTGTTATTGCATATCAGGTCAGCAGTTATTCCACAACGCACTTCCATAATTGCCATGAATAATGATCAACCAAACTCGAGGGAACTGGTTGCCAAGGAGACAGGATGTCCTTGGAACAAGAGGCAAATAGAACCCTAGAGTGAAAGCTGTTTTTTGCTATTTGTATAAACATTCTCTCACCAAATAAATCACATTTATTTTTACAGAGACCCTGCATGGTGACTTCCGGGATATAAGTCAATATATTCTTTGGTGTACTTTTTTAATTTATCATAGAGGCAACCTAACCTCTAAGAGTGATGTTTTTGTTTCACTTGTAACGACAAAAGTAAACCTTTTGTGTATTATTTGTTACTAGATCAAAAAGAAAAAACGATTGATACTACTCCAAATTTCGGAAAGATTTTAGTTTGGTTACTTGATGTACATAAAGACCCTCAACTCCCTGTGAAAGCTGTCATTTTGAAGAAAATAATGACAGATGTCAAAAGATGCCTCTAAAGCCGCGTTCGCATTGGACTTTTTTTGGTAAAACCTACGGAGAACTTAACCAAATTGAATCCAATGCGGACAGGCGGTAACATTGTCAAATTGTCCATTTTACCCTCCGCAACAGTAAGATCTACAGGCCCAAGCTTCTAGCGGAGGATTTAACACCGTGAACTTTGACAATCACGTACCGTAACATTTGACAATATTAAGTCCAATGCAAACGCGGCTTAAGAGACATATTTTGGGGAATTTCCATTAGTACAGTAGTCGGTTTAAAATCTTAGAATATTGTTTTCTCAGAATATACAGCAATCACAGAGCTAAATTTGTCAGGTTAGATTTCTTTAGATTTTAAGAACTTTTGCTGCTTCAAACGATAAAAATGCACAGCTGCCAAATGGTGTACTATTGCATTAAAATAGGTGAAATCTTTTCTTTATTCTAGTCGGAGGAGATCAACGCCATTGTGGGCAAGGCCTTCAAGGTGGCCTATGCCAGCCTGCGAAGCAAGAAGCAGTTCTTTCAGCTGATGGAAGAGCTGAATCGCGAGCAGGAAGAGTACTTTGCACAGATTACCAATCAGCAGAACGCTGCAGCCCAGGTCGGTAGCTGGATTGACGGCAGAGAGAGGGAGCTGAGTGTGGGCCAAGGCAGAGTCTGGGTGAGTACCTGTCCCAGTCCTTGTGATGAGGACTACGAAGCTTAAGCCGTGCTCCCATTGAACTTTTTTTGTTTGTTAACGTACCGTGACTTCTCTGTAGGAAGACTAAATAAAATCCAATGAGAATGCGCAGTAGACTAACGTCCCTGTCAACTTTCTGAAAGTAGTCGCGGAAAGTTTCCGCACAGTCGCGGGAATTTTACGTTTAGCCGCGGAAAGTTATCAGGAACAGCAATGTGTGACATTCTGGCAGCTTCACAAGGCCAGTAAAACATTACTGAGGTGACTAAATTATGATGGACTAGTATGATAGACTTCAGCCAGGAGGCCTGAAGCACTGCTGGGGGAATCCGATTGATTTTGTCCATCATGCGTTACTACTAAAGGGCCGGTTCATACATTGCCGGTTCATACATTCGCAAAAGCGAATGCGATACGAATTTGACGTCACAAAATTTTTCCGGAGTGGAAATGTGTTCAACTTTGGCAATTTGTGACGTCACAAGTTCGCTTCCACGTTTACTTGTGCGGAGTATAAACTGGGATTAAATCTATCAACTTCAACCACCACTTGTACAAGAAGCATATCAAATTCAGACGACTACACTCAGGCCGTACATGTAAATTTTGTACAGCTCTGAATCATTACTCGCTCTGCCCAGATTTGCAAGGTCCCCTGCTTATGGTGGTACATGTAGTTGAATCACTGCAAAAGTCCTTTACTGGATAAAGTAAAGGAGGCCCTCGTGTGGCCAATAATATCCATGCTTTAATTACGTCTACCCTGAGAGAATCCTGAAAGGAATTGGCACCCTCTGTTGTTAACTTTTATGTATGTTCTAGAAAGGAGGTCAATTTTACACTTCTTCCCTGTCATGTTTACATTCTTGTATCTCCCCAGTCTTTACACAATTTTCAGAACAATTACTGGATATCTAGCCCAATCATTTTGCTGGATACCTAGAATCATTATTTACTTTCATAAAGTAACTTAGTAAGATATTTCTTAATAATTCAGTAGTAAATTTGTTTTCAATGTCTGCAAATGGTGTATCCTACATGTACCTTTAATGACTTGATGGCGGTGTCCAGTGGCGTACTAATCGAATTTTTGACACCGTAATCAATGTACACAGGTTTTTGTTCGATATAGCTGCAAATAGTGTATTCTACCTTTAAATGGCAAAAGAAAATTAGAATAGAGTTTTTTATAATTGTTGTGTCCCGTATGTTCCTAATTGACCTAATTTGTAGCAACTTTTGTTTTTCTACATTGTTTGATGTAAACACTTGCCAATAACAAGGTGTACAGCTCCATTGAACTTCAGGAAAATAACAAATTATGCTCGTGCTTTCACTGGAAATCCCTCCTCAAGGTTTCCTTTCGGTTTGTTGGAAATTAAGGAAAAACGTTGCCGCAAACAGGTGTACCCTTGGAAGGAAATGTTAAGAGAGCTCTGGCATCACCCCTTTAGCCCGTTATGAACACAGGAACATGTATCGTTGAGACTACTTTCACAGCACAGGGGCCAATTTCATTAACCAAATTATTAAGAAATATCTTACTTATTTAAAAGTAAATAATGATTGTAGGCATCCAGCAAAATGATTGTGCTAGATATCCGGTAATTGTTCCGAATTTAATTTAGTTAAATTTTTATAAAATTCACGATCGCCAAAACAAGAGCAACATAAGAACCACTGCCCGAAGCCGGTTAAAAACAAACTCAGTTTGTCTTGCTTTCTTTGACATCAATGATTGTAAAATTTTAAACAGGTCAGTTAAACAATATTTACTATAAAATACAACCCCCCAAATCCACCCATTTCTGATAATTCAAGCAATTACCAATGGTGTATCCTACCTTTAATGGTAGAATATACCTTTTGCAACTATAACAAAGTAAACAACCAAAATATTGTTAAAAAGCTTACTTGTTGTAAAGATATTAATGACTCTAAACTCCTTGTGAAATAATTTTTTCTGGCTTGCTGTAATTTTGAAGAAAATAACAAAAGAATGTCATTTTCGAAGATGCGTCTCAGAGATTTCTAGAAATTTCCATAAATGTGCTGACAATGTTGTCATGTCACTTGTCAGATATGTCCTAGTGGTTCAAATTTTTTTGAAAGGTCCTGCTGGCCCTTTCCCCCCTAATGAGGTCAAATCAGGTTCTTCCTTTACCCTTGCCGTGATGCTGCAATATCTCTCCCAGGCAGGGTAGGGAGGGGCCGTGTGGGTGTTCGCCGGGGATTTAAAAGGCCAATAGAGGATTTAGATGGGATTACCGGAGTGCAAATTTGGACTAATTGCTTGTCGGTTCCACACAGTGCTAGCGCTGGCCCGGTCTTAATTTTTAAATTTATTCAGTGGGCCAGATGTGTGTTTTGGGAGTACGGGAACGAATCTGGGAGGACAGGCTGGCTTACTAGATACTTAAAACTCTAAACACTCTGCCCTATTAAAAATATTGATGCTAATATACGATAAACTGGGTATATCCATGAAAAGCAGAAATCCACTTAGAGTATAATACAACTTTATGAACTCTGAGACTTGGTGAGCTGACTTTACTTTGGTAGTTACAATGCAAACAAAATACGTATCTGGTTTCACATTTTGAACTGTTTCTACGTTTTTGTAAGATTCTTTCTACACTTTTTGCCAATGTGATGTCTGTGAAGGATAAAAATGTTGATTTACGGGAATTCAGAAGCATTAGTGATTGCACACCATTTACATGTATTTAAATGAACAATAATTTGCCCAACTATTGTGGAGTGTCGTGGCCGAGTGGTTAAGAGCGTGTGTTTTCTGTTCCACAGAGCGTGAGTTCGAATCCCGGCCGTCGACACGTGTGTCCTTAAGCAAGGCAAATAAACCACTATTGCTTCATCATTCGGATGGGACGTAAAGTTGTAGGTCCCGTGTGTTGTATAATTTATAATGTGTGTATCTTTCCCATTATAACATTATAAAATTGTATAATGCACGTAAAAGAACCCAGAACACTTATCGCTAAGAGAAGGGGTTTGCCCCGGTGTTCCTGGCTGACACAGCCTCTGTCTACGGGTTTCTTCTGGCTTACGAGCTACAGTGCCTTGAGCGCTTTTGAAGGATCCTTGGTTTCATTACCAGAAAATAATAATAATAATAATAATAATAATAATAATAATTAAAGTAATAAGGTTTGTTACTGGGTTCAATCTGTGGTTTAAATGTGTGACTTTTTTGGTGTCCTGATTCCCTCTGACCTGCGTAATTCCTTTTGCAAACTTGTGTCATAGAAATTGACTTCAAACTTGTTATTTGTTTTAAAGGTACTTTACTTAAATGTAATTTTTCTTGTAACAGGGACATGATAAATTGGACCCCTAATTTATGGGCCGACTCTACTACAAAATGAACCATGGAAAGTACTAAAAAGGTTAAAAAGTCATCAACATTTTTGCTTTGGTCCCAAAAATATAAATAAAATCTAGACAATTATTGCATGGTGAAAGAAAACGTTGTGTACACGTAAAAGTAAACAAAATATTATATTTCGTCATTCTTCATGCATTGATTTTGTGAACAAGTAACAATGGATTTGGTGCCAAGTAACAATGGATTTAGTGCCAAGTAACAATGAATTTTTATTGTTAGTGCACTGCGTTTCTTTTGTAAGATGTTCACAGTGTGAACACGCTATATTTTGCTTGTACCAAATGTACCGGAAAGTACTGGTTTAGCAAATTATGATGGATGGAATGGAAATGGTCGCTGTTTGTTCGTTCTAGGAATCTTTCCTTCCCAACCAGCCCCACCCCTAAGCCACGGTCCCCACCCTTCCCCTCCCTACCCCTCCCCACCCCCACAATTCTCTCTCCCAGCACAATCTCTTCTAAGTTCTTCCTTTGAATTGACGCACGACGGCAGCAGTTTTTGATTAACTTTCTTAGGGTGGGGATCAATTCTGGATAAATCGCGTCTATGGCAAAAGGAAACCGTAACCATCCCGGCTAGACAATTGACCTACAAATGTGCAGACACCTTAAAAAGTTCTGGCCGGTAGTTTTGTTTTATTGTCTTGAAAACCCCTTCGGAATTTGGTCTGGAGGCCTTTTCCTTTTTTTCTTTAAAGGTGTCTGTTGATTCCTTTTGGAATTTGAAGATTATCTACATGTAGTCTGCAGTTTAAGAGATTAGGGCAATTTTTTTTAATTTAACATTAAAAAATACAGATAGTTTGATTTTCCAAAACTCTGCAATAAAGCGATAGTTCAAGAACTAATGAAAACTTGAAATCAGGGAAAACCTGAAAAATAATTTTTGTGTTTTCCAGTCAGGGAAAAGTCAAGGAATTTGAGAAAAAAATGACTCAAATCAATGAAAAGTCAGGTAATTTGATTGGTCAGTCTTTTATATTTTATCTCGTGGCTACGATTGGCTATGGTAGCTGTTTACTGTGGAAATCCCTCTTTATCTCTCTAAAGCCGGGTGTCAAACTGGATACTTATACATGTAGGTCAAAATAATTATTCTGGAATTTTGAAAATTAGTTTTCATGTAATGGTTGTTGTTCTTTTTATTTTCGCAGGCAAAACAAGTAGCTGGACATAAGCAACACAAACAGCCCCACATCATCGCCGGCATAGACCCCGCTGACCAGATAACGTCCCCGCCCCTAAATCGCTGCCGATCACCTGTCATCTTTGCGGCCCCGCCCCAAAGCCAGGCACAGCTCGTGAATAATTCATCCTCAGATGTCAGTCAGAGCGGAGCATCGGCCAATCGGGATGCGCGCATCAATAGCTCGGGGTCTGGTGACTCTCCCGAGGAATTTGAGTGGGTGACAGAAGAGGACATTGATGAGGAAGAGGCCACGCCCACCGTTGATGCAGAAGTGAGTATAACTGTTAACCCATTATCACTTGTACTTTATTGTATTACTTATCATGGAAATATGGAGTTACATCGAGTAATGGGTATTGTGTTTTGGGGTGCCACAGTGACTAAAGGTTAATTGGATTAATATTGAGACCTTATATAACACTTTATACCATTGGTTTCAAAGTGTGTCACAATTATTACACCTGTTCATCAAACCTCAGGACCATTTTTCTGCAATAGCTTGAAGATCAGTGCAATCCGGTCTCCACCTTCACAGGTACCCATTTTGTACTCCTAGGTGGTGGGGCAAATGTAATAAAGTGTCTTGCCTAAGAACACAAAACAATGTGTTCCCAGTCAGGGTTCAAACTCAGTACTACTGCACACACGTCAAATACCATCACCATTGAACCACAATGCCCCCTTTAATACTGCCTTGCCCCCCCCCAAAAAAAAAAACCACCAAAATACAAAATACAAAATCAGCATTTTTTGCGAAACCTTACCCAATGATTCCCCAAAATTTAATGTGTATTAGTTAGGCAACATTTCAGGCTGTTTTGTGAAATTGATCATAAGTGTATTGCGCAGCAATCGAGGCAAATATCTTAAATATAACCGGTGTCTCACATCACTTTAATGGATAACATAGCCATTGACATAGTGCCAGGTTGTAATAGTCTCAATGGTCCAGTCTACAGAGAGAGCGTTATTTTAGGGTTCTGGATCTCCCAACACACCAGAGAGTTCTTGGGATATCGCTGGTCGTTGCCCGCGTTCGTTCAGGAGTGTTTAATACACTGTTATTTTCAAAGTTTTGGAAATTTGTGATGCTGAAAAAATCAACCTGTTGGTTTGAAAAAATCAACCTGTTGGTTTTACATCCGGAATTTTATGGATTGGTTTATGGCCATTACTTGGAACAGCAAATTAGGGAAACTTGGGGCCTGTTTTTTATTTCAGGGGTTTTCTTAAAAGCAGCCCAAAACACTGCCTGTAAACTTGAGACAACAAGAACTTAAGTTGTTGTTCATTACCCCCAAGCTTTCGTAGCTGCAACTACTTCATCAGATGCAATGAAGAGGGGCATCATCATACAAGGTTTAAATACAGGGGCACAAGTACTATTAGCTGTAGCTAAGAAAACTTATGCAATCTTTTACTCTAGTTAGTATTTAAAGTGCTACCTTACTTTTATATTTTCTTAGAGATAGAGCTCCTTCGGAAAGCAGTTTGTTAACTGAAATGGACTACCCTCTTTAACGATTACATAAAAATTTTCTAAAAATAAAAACATACCGGTAAATTAAACATAAGACACAGAGCAACTATAAGATGACTTTCAATTTTAACGAAGGCCTCCGCAAAACACCTGTCCTTACTTTGTCCACAACTGCTCCAGTTTAAGGGGTCAGGGGTTATGTCTTAATTTCAGCTTCACAACAAAATGGAAGCAGCAACCAGGCCATCTGTAGTAAAATCAGAAACATCTCATGCATATTCATAATTTGTATGCAAATTGAATGCCAGGATGTGTTCCACCTGCAAAAATGTATACATGTACATTTTTCATTGGTGACCCACAGGATCTGGGAATTATGAAAATCACTTCAGTAATAAAAATACTCACGGTTACCATGGTAGTTAAGCTGAGTTGTGATTCCCAAGCCATGTCTGTCAAATAATTGGTTTTCAGTCTGCCCCAAAAGTGCATGAACAGTGCAGTGACTCATGAATATTCAAAGTGATATACATATTCATAAGGTGCCACCAGAGCTTGGCGCGGCGCGGCCCAGACAGCTAGAAGTGGTTTTCTAAATTAGTGGGCCCCCAAAGCATAACAAGAGCAGGATGCAGGGGCTAATCGGGCTTCCCGCTTTGCCAGGATACAGACCATTCCGTACCAATCCTACCCAGGGGGGGGTCCACACTGGCCAGGCTTCCCAGCTCTCTCACGCTCACCCACGCACTGAACAAGCGAGCTGTCCGCAATGTGTACACACACACACTGTCCAGCTCTCGGCCTGCAAACAGCGTTTTCTTGCGGTTAGTTTGTGTGTGCGTGTGTGACATCCTCGACACATGGACACGTGGAACTATTTGCCGTTTGGCTTGTGCTGCGGAGGGGAGAGCATTCTCAGACGAGTAAGTTGATTGGGGAGGGAGGGTTTACTCATCAATCTGAAGTACGTGAGTTGGACACCAAAAACCTTGGGTAACTAAGTTTTAGCCCGACCACTTGTTGTGGTCCTGCAGCTTCCTTGGGGTATTGCGTTCGTCAGTTAACAGTGCCGTCCTCCCACGACAGTTTTCTTTTTTTCCTGTGAGTTGATCCGTGTTTCTATTTCCCTTGGAGCAGGAAGCTTCTCTTTTTTTTCTTTAGCAGTGTCCTGCTTTCTGTGAAGTTGTACATGGCAGATGAATTAGGTTATGTGGTTGAGTTTTGCTCTTCTGACATTGATTTTGCAGGAAGAACATTCTTTTCTTGGTGGTTGTTTGGTTTGGTTTTTTTATTGCTGGGTGTTTTGATAAATTGTTTGGAGGTAGCATTGTGAATTTGAAATGAGAAGCAATCTTTTGTCATGCACATACAACATCCCAGGTTTGTTGTATTTAATTTACTAGCAATGGGTGCAAAAGCTTGTGGAATAAAAGCATACATGTGTACCTCGAAGATGGCTGTACTGAAAAGAAACTGTTGGTGTGACAGTGCATGAATTGCACCTAATGCCTGTTTTGTGTGTTGAATCACATGCTGTATTACAACTGCATGTTCTGTGATTTTTAACCAGTTTGCGCCAGAGGACGCATTTACACGCAAAGTCTTCTCTAGATTCAAAACGGATGACTCATAAACAGTACACGTCACGAGCAAGACCGGAAATGTCTGTCAGCAGCGAGCAAGGCCGGAAATGCGTGTGTGTGCTTCCCGGTACCATCGGCCTGAACGCGTCTCGGATCAAGTTTCGTTAAAAATAATCCCGCACATCAGCTTGGTGATGTTAAAATAATCCCGGCACGAAATGGTTAATTTGTGAGCGAAACAAGCGTTTGTCTCAACTTTTGTGTCAATCTCATCAGTATCCGTTTGAATTTCAGTGTTGTCCAAATTGAAGGTCTTGGATACCACTCTGGTAGCAACACTTCTATTCTTTATTTGATGCCTTCTATCTCAAAGAGTGATTAATTAAAGCAAAGCACAGATGTCTGCAAAAACAAATACAAAAAGTTTCACAAGTGACACTTGCATGGGAAATTTAATAACTTTACGGTAGGTCAGGTGTAACCAGGACACCAACAAATTTCAAACTTTTGGACCTTTTATTTATAGACTAACCTGTATCTATTTTCAGGAGTAATCATAGATTCTTGTGTTTTTTCTCTTCGTATTCTATAGGTTTCTTTCAAGCAAACTCACCGGACTGTTGCTCTGCCACCAGCTCCCTACTACGAGGTGGAACCGTGTAACGAGTGGACTGCTCGCTCAATTGCCATGCCCATGACCTCCTTCTCAATCATCCACGAGCACAAGACGAAGCACCTAGTGTCCCAGAACGACCAGGCGTCATCATCCAGAGGCAACATGGCCCTCATGGAGACTCACCGAGCTCACACCCCAGGGCAGATCCTCCTGCAGGATTCTACGGTCCCGCCTCCTTTCAATTATAAGCCTATTAGGGACGACGATGATTGCTACGGATACGGGAACGGCTACACGGAGAACAGACTGAGTGAATACTCGGATCGGGACTCGTTCGACTACGATCGGAGCTATGCCATCTTGGAGCAGTTCATCAATGCCACATGCGACATCTCGGGCGACTGGTTAGACCCCGATCTGAGACCATCCCCGGTCTCGAAGGAACCCAGTGAAAGGCCGTTTGATGATGTGCAATCCGAGAGCTCGGATCAACTAGACTCTATACCAAATAACAACAACATAAAGAAACTCGCCGACGAAAACGGCGCACATAGTATGCAAGATAGCGTGAATGCACCCATCCCAGTGCCACAGCAAAGCAGGACCAAAGATGGCATGGCTTCCGAGAATTTGCAAAGTCAGAGGTCATCCTCACCAAATAATCAAGGTCAAAGGTTAAGTCGGCCGTCCAGTCAAGAGGAGCGAGTGGCTCATTTGAACGGCCAGGCTATGAATATTAATCAAAATGCAAATGAGGAACCGGGTAGGGATAAACCCAAACCGGCGCCAAGAAAAACGAAGGCACAGGCTCCTCCGATACCGGTGAACGTCGTGAAATCTGGGCACGGGAAAGGCCCGGCTCCGCCCATTCCTGTAGAAGTGAACAAGTTGAATGTCGACGAAGCGAGCGAGAAGAATAATCTCAAACGCTCAGCCTCTTCCACTTCCAGTAATGCAGAGGCGTCAAGTCGAGCACTCGCTGCGCCTCAATCCTTAGACATTGCCGGAGCGGCCGCGGTCAGTCAAAGGCTACTAAAGGGTCAGTCATCCATATCCAGTCCGGACAGCTACAGAAGGTCGGGTGGGAGGTCACCGGGTCACGTGGGTCACAAGGTGGAGGTGGAGATTGGACAATTCCGATGCAAGAAAATCGGCAATAACGGCATTGCACCACCACTACCACCAAGGTTTGTATGAAGACTTTTTACAATTTCTGTTTCACTATAAACATAACTGCTATTTCACAATTTACCCAGTGAAAGTACACGTACAGTGGTAACTTACATTGAAGGCCTCAGCCTAACCGATTTGTACAAAAAAAGTTTGTAAATGCCTAGTAATGTCAAACGAAATGGACAAAATATCATGCATCATGTCAGCTTTCATACTAGGGATAAAATGCAAAGGCGTATTTTTGTCTTTCAGATTCAATGTTTTACTTGAATTGAATATTTAATTGAATCTAATGCATGTCAGTTCAGGACATACTTTTCTATAGCTTTAATATTTTGAAATTACCCAATACCCAGACTTGTATTTGAGTCCATGCAAGTCCATCGCAAGTCCTTCAGTCTCAAGTCACAAATAAACAGTTACAAAAGCATTCCTTTGGCATTGTTCATCTTGTGACTGGCTTTATGAAAGGACTCGTGACTGGACTTGCAGGGACTCGAATACAACTCTGCCAATATACCCACTTTATGCACCTGCTACAGAATTAAACATACGAGTTGAGGATTCGCTGTTTCCTCACAGACCTTACAAATGCTACCAAAAGGTCACATAATTCTAAACAGGATCCTCAGTCAGTGGCATTTCCATTTCCTTTGGCTGAACCCTAACCCCGTATTTCCTCAACTCCTTAAATGTGTCTTCGGCATGCATTGATTTTAGGATATGATGGATTGAATCAGTATAAATTGAATGCAAGGGTAGTTTTGCCTGAGAAAACAAATATGAAACATAAAAACATAGTTGTTTTTATTTGATTAAAAAAACCTTTAAAATATGATGATAAAAAATAATTCTATCATAAAATATTTGGGAAGAAAGTTTGAATAATCTATACCCACGATATGAGACCAAGGGACTCCCCCCTTAGTTCCTCATACCTAAACACTCTCTAGATTATTGTTACCTAACGCATACCCCCCCCCCCATAAAACCTTAAAAGAATTCATGAGAAACATTCTGCATGATCAAAAGGTAACCAATTTTCTTTTTTTATTAGGGCCTATTATGCCTACATGTATTTTTTATATTTTTTTTTTAATATGTAAAAAGTTGTAAAAAGGTTTATTTATATTATCTCATAAATAGGTCCACATCCCTCGAGGAGAATGGAATGCCCCAAGATGGTGGCAGTGCCCATGACCACCCTGTTCAGTACAAAGATGTGACTGAAGCACCCTGGTTCAAGGCGGGAGTACCCAGGTACGTGTGTAGGTGTGGTCCAGGGGAATTTATTAACTTGGTACCTAGTAGTACTCCCACCTCCTTCCTGTCTGGCTGGGTTGTTAGAGGAGCATTAGGGTCGTGACCTCTGTACGAAGGAGGCTTAGAGGCAGTTTTCCAAACCCCTGGCTGCGACTTTCGGTCTCCGGCTCCAGCCTATTACTAAACTGCATAAATGAAGCCTACGAAACAAAGCTGGGTTTGGAAAACGGCCTTAGGGTACATAACTGACCTAAGGCCGAGGTTGTGTCCAAAGTGTGCTGTGTTAATAAACATTGGCATGATTTTACTTAGTTTTCATTGTCGAAGACCTACATGTAGCCAATTGCTCCAGAAAATTTGATCAAATTGGTTGCAGCCTGCAAAAATTAAAGGTGTAGTTTCAACATTCTTGAAGAGAAGTACCTATTCTAAGCCTTTTAACCCCAACATCTTAGGCATTCATTTGGGGTACAGTACATGTGACAAGGTATGTCAAAACCAAGCGGAGTTTGGCAGAGCTACGAATGGAGAAAAAGCTACAAAATTATGTGGGGTGATTTACTGATTTTCAGTGATTTGCGGATTTTATATTTTTTGTGGTGCTATTTATGTTTCAACTGTTCTGTAAAAGTTTCAAATTAAAACTTCATTGACAAAGCATTTTGTTTAATACAAAACTCCAACTTTAAAGGTTTATTTCTCATTTTTTACATTTCAGACAATGTGATTTCAAAATTGTATATCTTTACTTCGGAATATCCAATAAAGAAACACCAGGGTGGCATTTAAAAGAGCAAGGTGTACATTTTTACTAATATTTAAAAAACTCAAAATTTACTTCTTGCCCAAAAGGGCCTGATTTTGACATACCGTGTCACATATGTGGGCTCTGCACACGTGAATGTTTAATAATTGGACTATTACCCCATGCTTCATCTTATGAAGGTTCTGATAAATTATCAAGTAGAGTATCCCACAAGTATATTATTTCCGTTAACTCACCTTTTTTATAAGAGTTGTGCTGGTAGGGATTCAGGTCAAAGAAATAGGTCGTCGTCTCGGTAACTGCCACACCCAATGTCCTAGATTATGACCTGGATCAGATGGTATCCCTGTTATTCGACTTGTTCCAAATCTAGTGTTTACGCAAGACCTTATCAAAACTTTTCACAAACCATATCATTTTTGTGTTTTGTTTGTTTGTTGTAGAGGTTTTTGTTTTGTTTTTTGTTTGTTTAGGTTGTTTGTTTGTTGGGGTTTTTTTTTTTGGGGGGGGGGGGGGGGGGGGCAGAAGTGGCACACATCCAACAGCATAATGGGAGTGTATTTTCGATTTGGGGTAACCCAGTGATTTGACACTCTCCACACACTACTTTAACCGACTCTCTAAACAATTGAGAAAACTGCATTTCTTTATTTTTTTTAATTTTTTTAAATTTTTACAGAGAGATCGCCGTGGAGATACTGCAGCAGGAAGAAAAAGGAGCCTTTATTGTCCGAGAAAGTAAAAGCCACCCAGGATGCTTTGCACTCTCAATTAAAGTAGACGGTGATTTCAACGAGAGTGGCATTGCCAATTACCTGGTAGTCCGCACCAAGAATGGCGGCTACACGATCAAGGTAATTATTGTATTTTGCGTTTTGCAAACTTTTGCCCTTTGCAAACTTTTACCCTTTGCCAATCTTGGACAACAAAGAGTAAACCAAA
This sequence comes from Crossaster papposus, assembly GCA_037893245.1. Classification (NCBI taxonomy): domain Eukaryota; kingdom Metazoa; phylum Echinodermata; class Asteroidea; order Velatida; family Solasteridae; genus Crossaster; species Crossaster papposus. The sequence goes on from JBAIAA010000110.1 coordinate 115,566, forward strand.
TGTTATATAATCATCAGCGAAGGGCAAAACCCAATATTGACTTAGCGTCTCCCCAACGCAACATTTCATCTCGTGAATGGTTTGGTTGTGGTTCGAGTCCCCCATTGCCTCAATCTTTCAAATTCCTCCCAAATATCACCGTAATGGGTTGAGGTAGTGCTGACTACTGATGACATTCAGAAGCTAAACATAAACAATGCAGGGTACAGCCTACAAACTTCCAAAATTAACCGGCACTTTTTTGCCACTCAATCCTCCAAAATCTTTCAAAACTGCCTGAAGGATTTTTAAAGAATGGGGGAAGGTTAGAGATAACCAGTTTGCATCAAATGACGTGTATACTTGCAAAGGTTTCAGTACATTTCAAATAATCCCGGCGTGAACTGGTTAAGGAGTTTTACTTCATAATTGCCTTTTGCTGTCTTGGGGATTCACCATTCTGTCTATTCGCTTTGCTCTTGACAGGGTTTTGGAAGAGACTTTGCCGACTTGCCAAGGCTGGTTCATCACTACTCACTGCATCAAGAACAGCTGCCTTGCAAGTTGAATCTCTCCCGATGCAATCCTCTCTTCAGACAAGATGATGATGAGGGGGAAGAGGAAGGGGGCGGAGACTCTGATTACACAAGCAGAACGGATTTCAAACTGGTTATGGCCGGTATGAAGTAGAGTTAACTGGCTTGGACCAGTTTGGAGACTTGGATTACACAAGCAGGACGGATTTTAAACTGGTTATGCCCGGTATGAAGTTGAGTTAACTGGCTTTGACCAGTTTGGAGACTTGGATTAAACAAGCAGGACGGATTTCAAACTGGTTATGCCCGGTATGAAGTAGAGTTAACTGGCTTGGACCAGTTTAGAGACTTGGATTACACAAGCAGGACAGGTTTATAACCGGTTATGCCCGGTATGGAGTAGAGTTAACTGGCTTGGACCAGTTTAGAGATTTGGATTACACCACTGATCTCCATCTAAAAGAATCTAGAGCACATTGGCCTTTTTTCCCACTGTACACACATTTGAAGCGTGCTAGTTCCCCATCTCTCAATATAAATATGCTACGAGAACCAATATAACCACACCCATCATACTATTTGTTATATTTAATTTTTAAAATATTTAAATATCTGAAATGGAATTTGATATAATTTTGTTTTTATTATTTAATAGAAGTAAATGCATTTATTAAATGAGTAAAGACTTCAATTTATAATTTCACTGTTTTCGAGAGTGGTAATATGGTGGCAGCGGCATCAATTTGAACTGACAATGGCTATCCAGATTGTTTACACAGAGATACTTGGATTACACCAGTTGTATCTGGAATGAAGTGGAGTAAACTAGGGTGCTCCAGTTCACAGCAGGAGAAACTGGTAGTACATCAGTAGGATGGATTTCGAAACCAGTTACGATTGGATGAAGTACATGTATATGTAGATTAAACGAGTTACAGCTGGTTCTGAAACTTGGTTTACACTAGCAGGACAGGTTATAAACTGGTTTATGACCAGTATGAAGTAGAGTACACCCGTTTAGTCTGGTTAGGGACTTGGATTACACAAGCAGGAGGGATTGCCAACCAGGTACAGCTAGTATGAAATAGTGTACATAAACCGGTTTGGTCAAGTTCACAAGAGGAGAAGACAGGACCAGACAAGAAAATCAAACTGAAGCAGAAAAGAAAAAAAGGCTTTGAGGCGAATCTGGTTTAGACCGGTATGAAGTGGAATAAACCGGACTTTTCTTGTTCACAACAGGAGCAGACGAAGGAGGAAAATGTGCAACTGTAATGACAGGAAAAGAAGAGGTTTCTCAAAAAAGATTTTATAAAAATGAACTAATAAAAAGCTTTGGATCTAGATATGTTAGAACACGATATCATTACAAAATAAATTTTGCTCAAACAGTATTTTGTAAAAAAAAGATCATGAGCTGTTAATATCTTTTCTATTTACCCCAGCCAAATAATAGGTGGTTTGGAGGTGCACTGACTGGTTTGTGTTAAAACAAACTATATTTATTTTCCAAATAAGCTTGCCATGCTTCAAGGTCAGTCACTATGTACATTGGACAGTTCTCTCGGCTTTGCAAGCTTTATCCAATCTGAACTGGCTGTGACTGGTATAAACCAGTTTGAACCAGTTCTGTTACAAAGCACCAGATAGACAGTCATCTGATACTCGCACACTAGCAAATGGCCTTCAATATTTATTTTATTGCAATTGCCCCAAAAGTGTCCTTTTTAAAAAGTTTTTTCTGTGTGCTACATCTATTTATTTTACAAAACAATAGTAGCTAAAAACAAATCCCTTTTTAAATTTATTACATCTTCCTTCAAGTCTGAACAAGTTGTGTACATCTGCTATTAAAGGTATAGTCACAACAAGCATTCTGTACCAAGGATTCCGTATACTACCATCTTTAAAGAAAACATCTCCCGTAAAAATTATGCAATATTTTTTAAAGGCAAGTAACTAACACTTTTCAGGTTTTTTTGTTGCCTTATAAAGCTATCAAGTGTAAGACTAAGAGGCTCCGGGCGTCAGTGTCCGTTTTTTCTAATTTCCAGAATCATGAACATTAAAGTTTAGACTATTTTAGTCGTCACGTTGATTGTGCAAGTTGCAAAGCATTCTCACAAAACAGGCAGATCTGGGCAGGGTTTGCGGGTATGCACATTAGAAAAGAGAAGATAATTTATTGTTGTTTGTTGCACTTTAATCGGGCATTCCATCTGCAAGTTATGGCTGTTTAAATTGAAGTATAGTTGGGGCGGAGAGCATTTTGCCAGAGCGCCTCAAACGCGTATTAATACATATACATATACATATGTACATTGTACTAAATACTCAGAACTTAAAGAGATAGCAGAGATTCTTGTCTAAATAATTAAATCGTCGTCTGTTTTTAAATTTACTAATGAGGCCAATAAACGATACCAACCTCGAACGAAGCCTTAGTAAAATGATTATTTTGTACAATGAAACTGCCATTTTCTAAAGCGGATTACCATAATTAGCATTTCTTACCGTAAAACAGGACTCGACCCGGCTGTACATGTATACAAAATAACGATTATATTTGGTTAATCATTATTTGCTCATTTTGGTGTGTAAAATATCAAGCTGATGTTAAATGTTGAATGTTGCCTTCATTCATGAAGTTGAGGCCCCTTGTCTCTCTTTCTTTGGGTCGGATTTAATGTGCATGTGTCAATGATTCATTTGATGTACGTTGTCATGTCAGCTCCGATTATTGTAAATTAGCCAGTATTTATTTTAAAGCCTTCTCCTGGACAAATGCATTATGCTGTAATTATTAGGCGTATACGTCTCCACAGTAAAGTATATATTTCAGATCGGTATTAATAAAATTAGAAGAAAACTATACGAACTGAAGACACAGTTCGTCGTGGGTTTTTTTGCGATAGTTGTGTGTGGTCGAGTTATGCTGAGAATGGCGTTAACTGTCATGTGTCATTTTGGTTGAGGCTAAGCGCCTGTGATCTCCATCCCGCTCCAACTTTAGAAAAGGCTAAAATGAAGTTGTTATTGTTAAAATCAATAATAAAGATGAGTGTCGTCTGCATATTCCTCTGGCTAATTCCCCTTCCAGTTCCACTATTTAAAATCTAGAATTTTATAAAAAATTGCCTTCAGTGCCTCCCAGGTTTGCACCCCCGATTCCTCCAGGACCGCTGTTTACCTATTGATGAAACATGTTTTTGGCTTTTTCGCAAATGCGAAAAAGCCTTTGTTTTTGTTCTGATTTTTTTTGGCTTTTTCGCAATTTTGCGAAAAAGCCTTTGTTTTTGTTCTGATTTTTTTTGTTCTTTTTTTTTTTTTTTTTTTTTTTTTTTTTTTCTTTTAGTAACCTAAACTCCATAGACTTTGTACACGTTTTTTTGCACAAGTACTTTTACCAGAAAACAAAGTCATATTTCCATAAAACTTAACCCAAGTGAAGACCCCATAGTAAGCTCGTGCCTAGCAAACATACGTCATGGTGACGTCATCAGGGATCACGTGACGTCATCTTAAAGGTGCAATTGATTTAATCTTTGAAAATCAATAACAAATCAACCGCAAAAGACCTAAACTTGATTTTTGTGGCAATAGATAGAATAATTAAGGATCTTCATTTCATCTCATGTGCGTGAAATCACGTGACCCTTCCTTCCGGTCCAAACCGGAAGTGCCTTATAATTTAAAACTGAAAAATGATATGAACTTAATTTCAACGATGTTAGTGTCTGGCTAGAATAAACTTTTCAAAAAATTACCGGCGACGTCATAACACGTTATAGCGCCCTCTAGCGGCAGGTTGAAAAATGGTTAAAATGCATAATTTGTTGGTGTGTGTGGCGAAGTTTGCTGAAATCACTTCATAACCGGTGTATATAATCAGCTTCGTGCTAAGAACATATTGAGAAAGAGATTTATTGATGACGTCACCAAACCGGAAGTTACAATAAAAAGACCTTAAAACCTTAAAACGTCGCTTAAAAATCAACCGCGATAGATATAATCCAGATTTTTGCTTTAAATAGCACAGTTAAGACAGCTCTCGAGCTTTCTGTTAATTACGTCACGATGACGTCATCAAGTGTCAGATTACAAGCAACCAAATATTTCGAAATTTAATCTTTGAAAATCAATATAAAATCAACTGTAAGAGATCTGATTTAGATTTTTAGGAGAATTGATAGATTAATCCATGGTCTTCATAATTTGTATTACATGCAAAAAGACCTGACACTTCCTTCCGGTCCAAACCGGAATTTCCTTATAATTTAAAAGTAAAAAACGATGTGAACTTACTTTCAACGATGTTAGGAGCTGGCTAGGTTGTAAGTAACAAAAATGTTAACCGTGACTTCATAAAATGTTAAAGCGCCCTCTAGCGTCATGTTGACAAATGTTACGTCATATTACGATTATGTTTGAATTATTACGTTTTTAGACGTTGAAGGCATATCTCAGCAAAGGATCGTGTTAACATAACACCTCATTTTGTGTTGTTAGGTGATAGATAGTTGCACAAAAAGTTCAGAAACGTGTGACGTCATCGTTTTAATCAGTTTGAATTTATTTTAATCTGTTTAAATTAACTTAAAATCGTTTTTTTTTTTTTTTTAATACTCAAAAAAAATGCGAAAGCGAAAAAGCCCTATGTTCTGTTCCTTGAACAGACGTAGTTCTAGTTTTTCTTTTTTTTTCTTCTTTTTTTTCTTTTAGTAACCTAAACCCCATAGACTTTGTACACGTTTTTTTGCACAAGTACTTTTACCAGAAAACAAAGTCGTATTTCAATAAAACTTAACCCAGGTGAAGACCCTATAGTGAACTCGTGTCTCCCAGAAATACGTCATGGTGACGTCATCAGGGGTCACGTGACGTCATCTTAAAGGTGTAATTGATTTAATCTTTGAAATTCAATAACAAATCAACCGCAAAAGACCGAAACTAAATTTTTGTGGCAATAGATAGAATAATCCAGGATCTTAATTTTATCTCGTGTGCGTGAAATCACGTGACCCTTCCTTCCGGTCTAAACCGGAAGTGCCTTATAATTTAAAAGTGATAAATGATATGAACTTACTTTCAACGATGTTAGTGTCTGGCTAGATTGTATTTTTCAAAAAAAATACCGGCGACGTCATAACATGTTATAGCGCCCTCTAGCGGCAGGTTGAAAAATGGTTAAAATGAATATTCGGTTGATGTGTGTAGCGAAGTTTGCTGAAATAACTTTATAACCAATGTATATAATCAGCTTGATGCTAAGACCATATTGGGAAGGGGAAATATTTATGACGTCACCAAACCGGAAGTTACAATGAAAAATCCTTTAAACCTTTAAAAATTGCTTAAAAATCAACCGGGATAGTTATAATCCAGATTTTTGCTTCAAATAGCAAAGTTAAGACAGCTCTCGAGCTTTCTGTTAATTACGTCACGATGACGTCATCAAGTGTCAAATTACAATCAACCCAATATTTCTATATATAATCTTTGAAATTCAATATAAAATCAACTGTAAGAGATCTGATTTAGATTTTTAAGGGAATTGATAGACTAATCCATGGTCTTCATAATTTGTATTGGATGCAAAAAGACCCGACCCTTCCTTCCGGTCCAAACCGAAAGTGCCTTATAATTTAAAAATGGAAAACGATGTGAACTTACTTTCAACGATGTTAGGCGCTGGCTAGGTTGTAAGTAACAAGAAAGTTAATGGTGACTTCATAAAATGTTATAGCGCCCTCTAGCGGCATGTTGACAAATGTTACATCATATTACAATTATATTTAAATTATTACGTTTTAAGACCTTTAATCCATATCTCAGCAACGGAACGTGCTAACATAACACATCTGTTTGTATTGTTAGGTGATGGATAGTTGCACAAAAGGTTCACAAACGTGTGACGTCATCGTTTTAATCAGTTTGAATTCATTTTAATCTGTTTAAATTAACTTAAATTCGTTTTCAATGATTTTAAATTGTTTTGATGGTATAAAAGTTCAATTTTTGAAAAATTTAATCTAAAAAATTGCGATTGCGAAAAAGCCCTATGTTCTGTTCCTCGAACAGACGTAGTTCTAGTTTAGTACATTTATTATTGGGTTGCTGACAATTTTTACCTTTCTATACGTCTGGCTACCGCTTTGAGTCGCCAAACAGCTACCATTTACGTCATCATGTCGTCCTGTATAAAACCAAATCTTGATGGCAATCGGTCACGCGCAGCTGGCTCGCTTCGCACGGTTATTACTAAGCCCAGAGCAGTAATATTGACTCAATGAGCAAAATAGCTTTACGTCCATCAGCCGATATTTTGTTTGGATTTTACAAGAGCGCAGTACGGGGGGGGGGGGGGGGGGAGGAAAGTTGCCGAGGTTTGGTTGACTGCAGGTTGTTGGAATTAGCAAGACTTTCTGGGACTGTTGAGCGGGTTTTCTGGACCATTGCGATACTAGACTTGAGCTCGTATACTATAGAGAACGCATTGTGTTTAGAACGGATTTTAAAACAGACTCTTAGTAATAAAATTGTTCCTGGTCGAATCTAGCTCCCTAGGATGTGTGAACAATCATATTGGAGGATTCAGGACTCAGGATTCACCTCTGTCATTAGTATGTACAATGTATATTTCCCGATCACTGTCTGGCCCGCAGAACAGAAAAGTGTCGTTCGCTTTTTAATTTGTTTTATTACATTTCCTTTTGGGACAAAGATGTTGAAACGCGTGAGCTTGTGGCATTGACATACACATAGCTAGATAGAGGGGTGTTACTCAAAACACGAGGTAAAATTCTTCAAAACAATCGGTGGAAAAGTGTACATTTTTGACCTGTTATGGTTTTTTGACCTGTTTTGACGGGAAGGTATTGGTGTTGTATTTAATGATGTATGCATGGCCCCAATGAAAACCATTTTTTTAACTGTTTGGGCAAAGAAATGTGATAAATAACAATAAATAAATGAATATTTTTGATTGATGTTGTTAATGACCCTCGTCTTCGGTTTTGGTTATTAACGTATCTAGGCCCATGAACCGGTTATATTAAACAAATATTTGTTTAATAATTAATACCAGCCAACCACATAATGTTTATTCTCTTAACGCTCAGCTATCGCCTTCATAAAATCGTATAGGACCTTTGGTTGCTAAGAAACACTAACTACCTAAGCGTATGAAATGTAATTTGCGTTTCGTGCAGGTTTTTGTTTTTAGTCATTAATCAAAATTATAAGCAGTGCACATCAAAACAAAGTTAAGTAGATAACCATGCATTTTGAGAAAATTGATATTTAAATTCTACTTTTCTTGAAAATGACAGCGCAACGGGTGCCATGATTTTACAAGAATCTTGAGACTTTTATTCACTTATACAATTAAGTAAGATATTTACTACTAATTTGCTTGTTTTTTATGTTCGCAAATATTGTTCATTACACTCTACAAACTCCTGGGTCAAATTGACCCAGAATCTGCATCAAAATCTGCTCGGTCCTTTTCAGGGTCAAATATGAAACTCTTTGGGTCAAAATTACCTTGACGAAAATTACATTTTCAACCCGGGAAAAGTTCCATTTTCCACCCGGAAAAGGACTGCAAATTTTGATGCAGATTCTGGATCAATCTGACACAGGAGTTTTCAAAGTGACCTTTAAATAATTTGCAGGTCCGGTTTTGGTGTTTTTTTGTTACCGAAATAGCAAAACGAAATAGCAAAAAGGGGTGCCAGTGCTGTCTGTCCAGCCGCCATGTTGTCAACTTTTACAGTGGTATCAATCAACCCGTTCGAACCGACTTTAATTTAGGAATACCCGTGTTACCTATACGCCGGGCATAATCTATCACTTTTTTTTTACAAGAATCGTATTTTGTTGTGGTTTTTGTAATCGTCTGTTTGCTTTGGCCGAGTGTAATTTATCATGTACGGTTCTTATCGATGGAGAGATCTGATGACAAATTTTGTTAAGCAAATAAGAGAAAATCCTAAGGAGTTAGGACGAGAGAAGTCTACATCAGGATTGTAATTAAATAGCTAGAAATCAAATAGTGCGGGACCTTTGTCTTTTTAACCAAATTAAGGCTGTACTTTGTGTAATTTGGAAAACATTTATGAGATTTTACTTTTAGGGTCGGTTTTCTTCAACGGGTACCCGGGTACCATTGTTTGGAGCAATAGACAATTTACCAGTGTTACGGGTTTTTGTGTTGTTTTTATTCTTATTTTTTATTTATTCTTATTTATTTATTTAAATTTTTTTTTTTTTTTTGGGGGGGATGGGACTGTATTCCTTTCTGTTTTTTGTTTTCTCATTTTAAAACAAGTTGTTATTCTGCTATTGACAGTTGTATCCTAAATGAAACCATGAACAAATAACCAGTCTGGACACCTTTAACGTTACAGTCGAGTTCGTCCAGATCTGTGTTTTGCCTTCGTCGCGTCCAGCAATATATCCATGCCGACTCTACCAATTTTATCTTGCTTTGCTCCATTTGTTTGTAACGTTATCAGAATATTAACCAGTACGAGCCGGTGTAGAATCGGTGTTTATCACCCTCGGCACAATGCGTCGTTATAACCCCCCTCCCCCCCCCCCTACTACCACCACCCAAAACAGCAAATAAACACAGCACTTGATTATGAGAAAACTTCCAATAATATCTTGACTTTATCGGGCTTTCCTCATTCTTGTGGCAGGGGTTAGGATCTCGTCTATTTCTGTTCGACCGTTTTAACCGCTCGGCTTACGTAGACGTATAATATTAATTAGGAACCCAGCGCCCGTTATTGTTAACCCGTTCAGTGGCAACCCCCTGTTTACAAAATAGAACGATCTGGTGGCGTAGTATAAAATGGTAACGATATCGTATAGCAAACCAGCTGTCAACTTTACATCCATTGCAACCGATATCAAAACCGGTTTGTGCAGCAAAGCGCAGAACAAAATATTCACTCTTTGAGACATCTAAAACCATTTTCGACACTTTGTTTTGTTGACATGAAGATTATCGGATGCAGTACTTGAGGTACCAAATGGCAGGGTCTGGTATATTTTTGGTCGTCCTCGCCTTCGTGATTTTGGCGCCAAATCTCTGCGGTGTTCTTAAGAAAACGGGAAGCACGTCAGGCGTAAAACGCCGCTCTGCGCCCGACCTATCTCAGCCGCAGGCCACGACTTATGATGAGGAGGATGGCATCGATATTCCGCATTGTGGCATGGTTGAGTCGTGCGTGGGACGCTGTGGGAGCCCCGCTAACGAGTCGGAGTGGTACCGCTGCTTCTGCGATTACCGTTGCCCCTTCTTCAAAGACTGCTGCATGGATTTTGAGGAGCTGTGCTCCGAGTATATGACCGAGCGCCCTAAATTAAGAGGTACAATAACTGATCGACGGGACTCCGAGTACGGTTTTGATGCTTCCCCTACTGCACAAGAAGCGGCGGGTTCTGAGGACTCGTCCGTAGGATCTGAACTGGATTTCGACTGCGTTGGACTTAATGAGTTTGCAGGTGGAATGGTCTGGATGAAATCCACCTGCGATAGCAGATGGACCGATTCTCGAATGGCCGAACTTTGTGCCGATGTCGACAGCGGCGACACGCTCACCCGGTTGCCTGTCCAAGGTGCTGATGGCTTTACATACAGAAACATGTACTGTTCGCAATGCAATTTTGTCATCGCCGATTACTTTTATTGGATCGGGATATCGACGTGTAACCACGAACCACCCGCGGACGCCAGCACAAACATGACATCCTTGGCCATCTATCTCAAGTCCAGCTGCGGCACTCATTTTGACGAACCAAAAATGGCAGACCTAATCAAAGCCAGATTCTGTCTGCAAAACGTGGATTGGTGCAACCCCGAATTTGCTGAACAGATCGGAGACGATTTCGTGGAGTTCGTAAAGCGGTGCAGGATGGAGTACCTGGGTTTAGTTAAAGGAGTGAGCGAGGCGGGAATCTCCGTCATCTACAAGAATCCTTTCTGCGCCTTGTGTAACGGCGTCCAGCGAAGCCAGATGTCATGTGACGTACCTACTCTGACCAGCCGTTCCTCCGATGACGTAAGTTACTACGACTACTTTACAGATGTGGAGTTGCCTAACGTTAACACCAAGGACGCCGATAATCTTCCCAAACCATTGTATGTCGTCGTCACCAATTACAACATCAGAAACGGTTCCAATGTAAATATTTTGAGGAACGATGGCTCCAATGAATTAGTGCCTGTGGATCGCAAATGTCCAGACACCGAGGTTTATGATCCTTACATCGGCGAGTGTCGACCCACATACTGTGCTAGCGGCTACACCATGCATGACAACAAGTGCGTCCGAGAATCAATTCCGACACAGACTAGTGGCACACCGTATTTTCCCGAAGCCTCGATCCAGATGACTTTTACAATCACGATTAAATTCACGTGGTTTGTTGACGACAACGGGGAATTCGAAGACACATTTCCCGGTAATGGGAGTGGGGATTTCAACTACACAACTGACAAAATCAAAGTGAGGAGTCAAATCATAGGAAATTCGAATGTCACTATGGGCTTGGCCGAGGTCATCGAGTTTCAAGGCATCTTAGACCAGGCATCTCAGAACAATACCCTGGATGACCTCTACAGGTTCTGGCTCTCCGTGCTCTCCTTTGAAATGCAGGCTTTGCAAGTCAACGTGGGCGGCTACGCCTTCAACGTCGACTCTGATACCGTGGAGGATTTCATCATCTCCTTAAAGGGTAACACGGGAGAGCTGGGGAGCTTTTTGAACCAGTGTCCAGACGGGGTGAAGAACGTTTACTGCCGAAAACGGCTCATCGTTAATGAGCACCCGCAGGATGGCTGCTTAAGCGTACAAATAATAAATACAAGTGTCTCTTACGCGTGTTCCCAGTGGCTGTTCTTGAAGAACGTGGAGAGGTCAGATGGAGACACAAGAGAAGAGGGTTACAGCACTGCAGTCGTCTGCGAGAACCAAGCGGCATTGCTGGATCCGACTTGCATACGCATTAGGTACAACACCTCGGAATACATCATTGAAAACAGCACCGTCATTAGCACCAACGGCAAACGCTACGGTCCGGGCGATTACGAGATAGCCGCAGACGGTAGGGTCTTCGTCTGTAGCGACTTTAATAATATCATTGAAACAAAATACGTAGTACATTTCAATTTCACCCAGGGGCAGAACATTATTGCTATGGTCGGTGTCGGACTGAGTACCACGTGTTTATCTGCGACCTTGCTGACCTACGCGCTGTTCAAGGAACTAAGGACTCTCCCAGGTATGAACTTGATGACACTCGCCGTGATCCTCCTGGTAAACGACTGGACTTTCTTGTTCGGTTTGTACGCAACTGACAACCGAACCTTTTGCCGGGCAGTAGCTGTGTTTCTGCACTTCGTCTGTCTCAGTCAGTTCTTTTGGGGCAACGTCATAGCCTATGACGTGTATAAAACATTCGGTCGCAAGCGCCTCACGAAGGTCAACCTCAAAACCTCACAGCGTAAGCAGTACCTCCGTTACGCCCTTTACGCCTGGGGTGTGCCGGCCCTCTTCGTGAGCATATCTGCCATCCTGGATTTCTGCGAGTGCACCTCACTGGACGTCGACTACGGTTTATATTACAGTTGCTGGATTTCAGACCCGATCGCCTATTCGGTCTTCTTCGGCCTGCCGATGTTTGTCACCAACACAGCTAACCTCATTATGTTCGTTGTGACTGTCTGCAACCTGCGGCGGTACCACCGCAAATCGGCCGTCATTTCTGGCAACGCCAACACCCACAACCACCTCACCCTGTGCGCAAAGCTGGCTACCGTCATGGGATTCGCTTGGAACCTAGCCTTCGTCGCCTCCACCCTCCACAGCACCATTCTTTGGTACTTTTTCTTCGTCTTCTATTTCCTGCAGGGAGTCTTCATGTTTCTGTCTTACATCTTCAACAGGCGAGTCTACCGCATGTACCTCAAGAGGTTCGGTGGGGTGCGCGTCCCCAGCGTCAAATCCGTAGGACACCCGAAAGCGAGATCGCGACTTCCATCTGTATCCTCACAGGTTCCTCAAACCTCACTCGCACCTCGGCCCTCAACCTCAGAGAATCCTTCCATTGATGACGACCTCGTCGATCAGCCGATACTCAAGCACCTCTATGACCTCAACAGCCATGCCGACGCTCCCCTTGTCCCCCCTCCCAGACAGATCTTCCGTCAAAAATCGAACTCGTGTTTCGTAGCTCGCAAAACCGGTTCCAAAAACATACCCTCCGACGGTCTCATCATGCACCGCGCGAGTTTCAGTGACGGTATCCGACACCTAAGGACTAGTAGTTTCGACGCAGCCGCTCTTTACACCGCTCCGTTACCAATGGGACGGTTCGACATTGGCACTGACAATATCGCGTTTTCGTCCTCTGACGAATACTCGAGTGATGATGACGATGTTTTCCAGCCAGCGTATTACCTCACAGAGTGCTAACACTTAAAGCGTACAAAACATACTTCAACCGACACAACTCTTAAATCCACATTTGTTGTGCCGAAAAGAGTGGTTGACTTGTGTTTAATATTGCATACAGCCTCCGAAAGCTCCCTTTTTCGTCGTATTCATATTTGTATTATACACTTAATGATGAACAAAATCAAGTCTTGTATTATGTATTTAATCTACTGGCAATCTACATTATACGCTAACAAACGATTTGTCCGAATGTTTGCAGAAAAATGTTTTGTAAAAATATCATTTCTTTAAGACACTTGTCATTTCCAAAGAATGAACAGGTTTTTAGCTGTTTCGGTTTTTCACCGAAACAGCTTTTGTAATCGTTAAAGTTTTTTTTTTTCTTTTTTTTTTTTTTTTTTTTTTAGCTGTTTCGGTTTTTCACCGAAACAGCTTTTGTTTTCGTTCTGGTTTTTTTTTTTTTTTTTTTTTTTTTTTTTTTTTTTTTTTTTAGCTGTTTCGGTTTTTCACCGAAACAGCTTTTGTTTTCGTTAAAGTTTTTTTAGCTGTTTCGGTTTTCCACCGAAACAGCTTTTGTTTTCGTTAAAGTTTTTTTTTTTCTTTTTTTTAGCTGTTTCGGCAATTCAGCCGAAACAGCTTTTGTTTTCGTTAAAGTTTTTTTTTTTCTTTTTTTTTTTTTTGGGTTTTTCGCTTAAAAGCGAAAAACCCTTTCTTTTCGTTCTGTTTGTTTTATTTTTAGCTGTTTCGGTTTTTCACCGAAACAGCTTTTGTTTTCGTTAAAGTTTTTTTTTTTCTTTTTTTTTTTTTTTTTTTCCACTTTCAGTGTTTTTACCCATAGGATTTACACACGTTTGTTCTGCCAATACACTTTGGCACTTTGGTGATTCCAATCGACTTGAGACTTGGTGTACACTTAGACCTCCACCCACAGATGGTCCTAGAAGAAATTTGGCTCGATTGCGTCATTCAAGGTCACGTGACGTCATGTTAAAGGTAAAATTTTCCCCATAGGTTTTGTACACGTTTTTCTTCAGACTATTGACTTTGACACTTTGGTATATCCGACGGGCTTGAAACTTGGCATACACTTAGAACACCACCCATAGATGGCTCTTGAAGAAATTCGGTACGATTGCGTCATTCAAGGTCACGTGACGTGACGTTAAAGGTGCAAATTATTTCCCCATAGGGTTTGTACACGTTTTTATTCAGACTATTGACTTTGACACTTTGGTAAATCCGACCGACTTGAGACTTAGCATACACTTAGAATACCAACCACAGATGGTTCTGACAGACATTTGGCACGATTGCGTCATTTAAGGTCACGTGACGTCACGTTAAGGTTCAATATTTTTCCCATAGGTTTTGTACACGTTTTTTCTTTAGACTATTGACTTTGACGCTTTAGTAAATCCGATCGACTTGAGACTTCGTATACACTTAGAACACCACCCACAGATGGTCTTGGAAGAAATTTGGCACTATTGCGTCATTCAAGGTCACGTGACGTCACGTTAAAGGTTCAATTTTTTTCCCCTTAGGTTTTGTACACGTTATTTTTTAGACTAATGACTGACACTTTCGTAAATTTGATCGACTTCAGACTTAGCACACATCTCGACCACCATCCTTAGGAGGGCCAAGAGAAAAATCGTCATGATGACCTCATCGGGGGTCATGTGACGTCACGTTAAAGGTGCCGTTTTTAGGACCCTCTATCTCTGAAAGTACAGGTCCAATTGGGGTAAAACTTGGTATTCAGGTATTACAGGATGTTATAGAAGAAAATTAATATGACATCATGATGACGTCATCGGGTGTCATGTGACGTCACATTAAAGGTTCAATTTTCTCGATAGGTTTTGTACACGTTTTTCTTCAGACTATTGAAGTTGACACTTTGGTAAATCCGATCGAATTCGTGTAACTGTTAAAGTGGTTTGCTGCCCTGATTGTTTGATTTGTTCAGACTATTGAATTTGACACATTGGTAAATCCGATCGACTTTGTGTATTTGACACTGGTAAATCCGATCGACTTCGTGTAACTGTTAAAGTTGTTTGCTGCCCTCATTGTTTGTTTTGTTCAGACTATTGAATTTGACACTTTGGTTAATCCGATCGACTTCGTGTAACTGTTAAAGTTGTTTGCCGCCCTCATTTGTTTAAGTTATCGATTTTACCTGAGATGAAACAAAGTGATATTTTTCCAACATGTAGTTTAACTCCCCCCCCCCCCCGTATAGTGATAATTTTTCAAAAATGTAGTTCAACTTCCCCCCATATGAAATTGATCTTTGTTGGGGGGAATTGTTTTACACAATGAAAGAATGGTGTCACCACTAGTAATAAAACTGCCTAAACTCCCTAATCCTGGGGTCTATGGGGCAAAGTTAGGTATCAAAATGAAGCTAACAATATGAAAAATGTGATTGTGAAATCAAAGGAACTGTTTAATTTAATATTCACATTTACTGGCATGTCAAATATGAAAATTAATAATGAAAATATGAAATATGAATAAAATACTGCTCATATTTATTAGTAAAACGTGTTTATTGTAGTTCAAAAATTCTTTTCCAATGCAGAAAATTTTGCTGGTGATCCTGGAAACAATATGTCAAAATAAATCCCCAATATGAATAAGTTTGGGCGAGCTATGATATTTTCCCTAAAACTACTAGAAAACGAGATTCAGCACAAATCACAGGCTTTCTTATCGCAGTGCATGTAAATGTACAATGTAAATGGATGAAGTTTTGTTTGGCATGAATCGAAATGAATGTCCGGGTTCATCTTTTTTTCGATTTGGAGACATCTTGCCATTTGATTTGTGCCGCAGTGTTGGCCGCCGTAGCAATGCCCTGATCTCGTGGACGCTTGTGTGGCCGAACGTTTTGTTGTCGTTGCCTAGGCGGTGCCGGTGGAAGGCCCACATAGTCATCGGAATCAAGCGCGGAATCCTACGAATCTTCACTGGCTTGCTTGACTGGCTCTCTTCTTCATTGTAGTCTGATTCTTCGCTACTTTCTTTGTCGCTTTCCACGTTAGAAATGCAGTGGGAAAGCAGATTCATGGCTTGCTGCGATGACATTCTACGGGGTCGCAGGACCGATGAATCCGCCATGTTTGTTGTGGTTACACATGTCGCGCGCATCGTACGCGCCGCATCGATTTATGGATGCACTATTAGCTAGCCTAATTCAAGTCCCGTTGAAAACAGTGTAAAATCAACAATGTTCAGTACCAAGTTCCATGCACACCGACATCACTGGGGTTTCTCAAACAACAATTAGATTATTGTCTTGGTCTTTATCTTTCCATTTCTTTTTAATTTTTAGTGGGTTAGCCAATTACATTTTTTAATATTCACACCAAAAGAAACTCACCTCCCGAAAAGTGATACTTCCCGAGACTGAAAACAGCCATTTTACAAATGGCATCCCTCCACGTTTTAGGGCAATTAGGACCCATTTTGTAACCGTGATTTTATCAAGTCTGCCCTCAGATTGAAGCTCAAAAACCAGGGAGTTGATCCCAATGCTATTTTTACACAATCCAACATTTTTTTTATACCAAACGGTCTCCTTTTTCAAAAGAAACTGTGGGGGCACATTTCATGCTAATGAGTTCGCGTAGAAATTCTCCTTTCAATTAGAGTGGTGCACCCTTTGGTACACTCCATTAAACTTGGTATGCAATTCACGTGACGTCACAATAAAGGTGCAGGTTTTCCCCATAGGATTTGTACACGTTTTTTTCAACCAATTTATCTTTGGCACTAAATTCGATCGACTTTAGACTTGTCACACACTTAGACCACCACACAAATATTGAAAGTAATTTTAGACATTCGAAACAGCTCTGTGTTTGTCCACAAACACATGTCTAGTTTCTTCTTCTTCTTCTTCTTCTTGTTCTTGTGCCATAAATCGCATAGACTTTGTACACGTTTCATTCTGGCGGTCACTTTTGTCATTAAACAGACTTCAATGTCATTGAAACTTTGCACATACTCGGAACTCATACTGAGCTAGTGCCTAAAACTCGGATGTCATCATGACGTCACCACGTGACATGTGACGTCATCTTAAAGTTTTAATAATTTAATCTTTGAAAATCAATACAAAATCAACCGCGAAAGACCGAAACTAGATGTTTGTGGGAATCGATAGAATAATTAAGGGTCTTCATTTTATCTCGTGTGCGTAAAATCACGTGACCCTTCCTTCCGGTCCAAACCGGAAGTGGCTTATAATTTAAAAGTGGAAAATGATTTGAACTTACTTTCAACGATGTTAGTCTCTAGCTAGGCTGCGCTCTACAAAAAAGTGATCGGTGACATCATAAATTGTTTTAGCGCCCTCTAGCGGCAGGTTGAAAAATGTTTGAAATGAACAATCTGTTGATGTGTGTGGCGAAGTTTGTTCAAATCACTTTATAACTGATGTATATAATCAGCTTCATGATAGGAACAGGTTGACGGAAAGAAAAAAATATGACGTCACCAGACCGGAAGTTATAATGAAATTACCTCTTTTCCTTAAAAAATTCCTAAAAAATTAACCCAGACAGATATAATCTTGTTTTTTGCTCTAAAGGTTAATGTAAAAGTACTTCTCAGACTTCCCTGTGTTTTGTAGCAAAAGGCGAACTTGGACATACCCTGAGACACCCTTGAAATTTCATGTTTTTTGTCCTTGATTGCAAGGCCCCAGTATACGTGTACATTGTATTAAGCGTACTTGCACGTACGATGTCAGTACGCTCCATACATTGTACAATAGAGAAGGGAAGGCGGGACACTGGTATCCATTTGTACGGTGACATGTGAAACACGAGAGTCATCAACATAGGCCACGAGGAAGGGCGCCGCTTATGGCAGGTAGGTAAACGTGCCTTCGGCAACGCAGAACTACGCGTGAATTATACACGTACCACAGTCAGTCCGCAGCGCACGCGTTAATAAGGTCATATCCCGAACTTTATTTGCAGGGCCGGCGTCGCAAATCGGCCACGAGATTTACGCGAGTAATTGCAGGAGTTCGACCGCTTTTCACGAGCTACACGTTGCAAACGAAGCAGTGATTTTCCAAGATGGCGTGGTAAGTGGAAAGCGAACGATTTTCTGAATCGAATGATATAAAATATGACGAGATTCAGTGTGTTTTTGGCAGAATTTTGTTCACTCGAAGTTAGAGTATAATTTCAAGAAATGTTTTTGTCGTGTGTTTAGTTTCTGCGCCCTGACTGGACTAACAAATATTACCAAAAATGATCACTACACATTGATAAAAGAAGCAATGATCTTTCGTTTGATATACAATTTAGCCTGTGGCGACATTTTGTTCATGTATTTTGCGACGATTTTCGTGCGCGCGATTTCAACTTTTTTCGGCCATGTCTTTCGGCTTTACATACGCAGAACGTGTATTTCATCATGCACACAAGCACATGTGTACATGTGCTGGATATGCACTAGATGCGATGGTGATTGCACAGTAGCCTTATTTATATGATAAAGTTAGGTTTCTTTCATGTATAAAAAGGCCTATGTTTTTGTTCAAAATTATAACAAATTGTTTAATAATAATAAATTTAGTTACTACTATTATTGTGCTAAACTTCATAGTTCCTATTTCTGTCTTCCAATATGTTTCTTATACTAGGTAGCACTCGTCCACCACCATGGCCATGCCCACCACCATGCCCACCGCAGCCATCGCAGCCATTGCCAGCATGTCGGGAGCCTCTACAGAAGGCCAAAGGCAACTCTTCTCCTTGGATATTCTCTCACAAAGTATCTCAAAGAGAACATCACTACTAAAGTTGGTTGATTTGCAGGTAGTGACTCATCGCGGTACTACATTTTCTGACCTTAGAAAGTATCTGCTTCATCAGCATGACATCTGCTCTTATTCCTCCATGGCCTGACATTGTATTTGTAATGATTCATGTTGGGACAAATGATCTAGAGTTGGGTTTCCAAAGAAGTGTTGAAAATAGTTGAAGATTTAAATGTACTGGTGGATATGCAGCACGTGCTTTGTACATGTATATTTAAAGGTTTTGTATTTTAGTGTTTTAAATAATATACATGACTTTGTGTCAGTGTTGTGCAAACGCAATGCAGCTAAAACAGATCAAAACCGAGTCTGGCCGAGTCGGGTGAGTTTGTCAAAACATCTAGGAATAATGCCCCAAACTATGCCAACAAAGTTTTGAGCTACAATGTAAATTTGACACAAACGGCATATAACTTTATTAATGCAGATTGTATTATTTCTATTATCAGTGATATAATTTATGTGCATTAACACTTATATTAGCAAAATTTATGTCTTATTTAAAATATGTTGTTTTTGCAATGTTAGAAGCGGGCATACATTGTAATTTAATATTTACAATAATTTAATGCCAAAGAAACTATGCCAAAAACATCAAGCAAAGATAAAACAAGCTTTATTTACTTTTATAATAAATCTCAATGGTTTGCACATTGAACATTATGCCAAAGATGAATAAGTTTTAACAATTTCAGGGTTTAATTTAACAATTTTATTCAAGCCATATAACATCAACAGGGTATGTTAATGTAAGCGATAAAATTCAAGTTTCAGATAAAAAGTGCAGTTTCCTTTATAAACCAACCTCACAATACAGAAACTGATATAAATTGTTGTAAACATTTGTATTTCTCAATGTTATTGTTGTCAATACATTTTAAACAACGACTTCATTTGTCGCTTGTTTTTTGTTTATTTGGCTGTATACATTGTATTATGCAGGCAATATTATTATTTTTTAATCAGTCCACTGTTAAAAAGAAAAAAAACCTGAATAGCAGATAAATCCTTTTCGCTCGAGCTTACAATTAAACAAATACACAAAAAACAACTGCGTATTGAAATGTGCATGAACTACACGTTACCACGAAGCCTTTTTCAATGAAGTCATTTTCGACCAATGAGGGCGCAGGAAGACTATGGACTGTCATGGCGGGATGTTCCGTTTGTTAATTTATTGAGAACGTTATAATTTTCTGCGCCCTGACTGGACTAAGTTAAAATCAACCCCAAAACTACAGTTTTGTGATAGAATATGAAATTATCTTTAACATCAGTGTGAAATTGGGTTGTGGCCGCTGCCAGAAGATGGACAAAATTCGTCTTTTTTTAAAGGTCAATTTGTTGGTTCGGGAGCTTTTTTTACGTTATAAATTTTACCCTCTAAATGTCATATAAATTCCAATCTGATTTGATAATATAACAAAATGTTTCCTTATCCAAAAGAAAATATACATAATATTGACAGCCAGTGAATAAAACGGATGTTTCGGACCAAATTCCAGGCGTTGTCGCCAGCTCATTAAGTATTCAAAAACGAGGTCACGCACAAAGTGCCATGCATAAATCGCACATAAAAGAAACGGCTTTTCAGTGCGCTGCGGACTGACTGTACCATATAATAGATGTACGCGAACGTTTGCACAAGTACTTTTAACAGAAAACAAATTGGTATTCCCATCAAACTTAACCTCCGTAAATACTCTATAGTGCACTCGTGCCTTGCGGACAGGCGTCGTGATGACGTCATCATGGGTCACGTGACGTCGTCTGAAACGTGCAATAGATTTATTGTTTGAAAATTAATAAAAAATCAACCGCCAAAGATCGGAACTTGAAGTTTGTGGGAATTGATATAATATGATGTGACCCTTTTTCCCGGTCGAAACCGGAAGTGCCTTATAATTTAAAAGTGGAAAATAATGTGAACTTACTTTCAACGATGTTAGTCTCTGGCTAGCCTGCACTCTGCACAAAAGTTAACGGTGACGTCATAAATTGTTATTGTGCCATCTAACGACAGGTGGGAAACTGTTTAAGTTTAATAATCTGTTTATGTGTGTGGGTGCTGGAGTTTGCTGAATTCCCTTTAGTTTGTTATCCAGATACATTGTATTTGCTTCAAATAGTAAATATTAAACAGCTGTCGAGCCTTCTGTTAAAGACGTTATGATGACGTCATGAAATATTATGGGAAAAGTCGAACAGGGTGTGTACTTACTTTCAAGTTTCAACGGTTAATATCTGGGTGGGTTGTTTTTTAACAAACGAAAGGAATGTTAAAGCCATTTTATTACCAATGTTTTAAGAACTTAGTTTTGGTATTTTAAAGCAACTCAGAATTTTTTCGGAACATCTTTTTTGTTACATTTTGGCCTGAACAAACTTAACGGTTCACAATTGGAACATAAAACTGCTAATAAATTAAACCATCTTTCTGAAAGAACAGCACCTTTAATCAGTGGTTCTGAAAAGCATGAACAAGTTTAATGTGTAACGAGGTACACTTTCCAATAACAACAAATTAGCATCATGGGAGGCAAAGTGGGCTATACAAAAACTTGTTTGGTAGTTGAGGTTTATCGTTGGAACAATACAACAAAATCGGCAGAGTTCGTAAAGAAGAAAAATACTTGTTTAAGAACTAGAAATGGTATGATTTTTG
The DNA here is from genome assembly GCA_037893245.1 of Crossaster papposus. NCBI lineage: Eukaryota > Metazoa > Echinodermata > Asteroidea > Velatida > Solasteridae > Crossaster > Crossaster papposus. Next base: position 137,064 of record JBAIAA010000110.1, read on the forward strand.
ACAAGGTATAATAATGCATTGCCCCTAAAGGAAGAGTGTAACGTTCGTATATAATTGTTTACTTTTGCGATCGCCCACTTTGCCTCCCAGGGGCTCAAATATGATGTCTAGTAAGATACATGTACATTGTACATACATTTAAGAGAAAAAGGTTGCAAACCAGCTGGACTATTGGATTTTAAATGCACTAAAGATTCCTGTGTGAGCATGTTTTAAATCATTTACATGTAAATTGTCCAACTCATTAGTGGTTAACATGTTCTAAATAATTTCATTTCAACCAACATCGACATTGTTCCTCCTAAAATCAGCGCTTTCTATCAGTATCAAAACTGTTCGACATAAAATCTATAAGACAATGCAAATTAGTAAAACTCCTAAAAGATACACAATTCCTGTCCAAAGAGTTACAAAATCAACAATGTTACGATTGCATACGATAACAGTATATAGTTGTTAAAAACTCATTCCGAATGTTGAGATAGTATAGTGTGAAACTGGGATCCTGTAATATCTTAGAAATTGAAGTGGTAAAAGTGAATAGTACTACATGTACATGTATACCGACATCTGTATATGATAACGTTTCATTTGCTGTATGTCAGTTGAAAGGTGTCATAAACATACATGTACTAACATTGTCATACAATACTGAAATCTACAGGTATAAATGGTACTCAGTTAAAAAAAACAGTTGTAATGATTCTACTCAAGTCAATACTTTACTTGGGTCTGACTTTAGGCACAATTGTTTGGCAACTAGACTTCGCCCAAGTTCTGACAATGAACATTGCGATAAACCATGTGGTTTTGTATTGCACTTAATAATTCAGAATTGAATTTGAAACCTATTTTTCACTTCAATAATTTTCTATTAAAAATTACAACAAACTTTCCGTTGTGTAATAGTATACACTATTTGCAAACATGCATGTCTACAGCTTTAACTACATATTACAAATTCAATGCTCAAGACCACGAGGCAACAGCACTCCACAGAAAAGCAATGAGTGAGAAAGTGCTTTGCTGAATGACACACGCAACGTAGTCCCAGGCTGGACTTGAACCCACAACCTGCAGCTTTACCTACAGATTACAAATTCAATGCTCAAGACCACGAGACAACAGCACTCCACACAGAAGCATTGAGTGACAAAGCACCTTGCTGAATGACACACACACCTTAGGCCCAGGCTGGACTCGAACCCACAACCTGCAGCTTTACCTACAGGTTACAAATTCAATGCTCCAGACCACGCGGCAACATCGCTCCACAGAGAAGCAATTAGTGAACAAATGACTTGCCTAAGGACACACGCACCGTAGTCCCTGACTGGACTTGAACCCACAACCTGCAGCTTTACCTACAGATTACAAATTCAATGTTCAAGACCACGAGACAACAGCACTCCACACAGAAGCAATTAGAAACCAAAGGGCACATGCACCATAGTCCCAGGCCAAAGTCCAACCAACAACCTGCAGCTTTACATACTGACTGAAGGTGAGAGTCCATGACATGGTGTATGCTTGTTGTATCATGAACAAAAGGAAATCAGACGGCAGCTGTGTATATGTACATGTATGGACATGTACAGGAAATAGACTGCCTTCGGCTTACATCATTGCAAATATTTTTTACAAAGTTTTTGCACTTATTTTAGGAACCTCAGTTTATGCACACGCACCGTAGTTCGAGGCTAAACTCGAACCCACACCATAGTCCCAGGCAAAACTCCAAACCCACTTCTGGCAAATTTACATACAGACTGCGAATTCAATGCTCCAGACCACGAGGTCACAACACTTGTGAACAGTAAGGTCTTGAATAGTAACATCTTGAGGGAAGGACATAAACAAACAACTAACAGTGGAGAAGCCGATGCAGTGCCATAACTTGGTTTCACCCACTTCAGTCTACCAGTTCATGATGGTAGAAAAGCGGATACAGTGCCATCACTTGGTTTCACCCACTTCAGAGTCTACCAGTTCATGATGGTGGAGAAGCGGATATAGTGCCATCACTTGGTTTCACCCACTTCAGAATCAACCAGTTCATGGCGGTGAAGAAGCGGATACAGTGCCATCACTTGGTTTCACCCACTTGAGTCTACCAGTTCATGATGGTGGAGAAGCGGATACAGTGCCATCACTTGGTTTCACCCACTTGAGAGTCTACCAGTTCATGATGGTGGAGAAGCGGATACAGTGCCATCACTTGGTTTCACCCATTTGAGAGTCTACCAGTTCATGATGGTGGAGAAGCAGATACAGTGCCATCACTTGGTTTCACTCACTTGAGAGTCTACAAGTTCATGATGGTGGAGAAGCGGATACAGTGCCATCACTTGGTTTCACCCACTTGAGAGTCTACCAGTTCATGATGGTGGAGAAGCGGATACAGTGCCATCACTTGGTTTCACCCATTTGAGAGTCTACCAGTTCATGATGGTGGAGAAGCAGATACAGTGCCATCACTTGGTTTCACTCACTTGAGAGTCTACCAGTTCATGATGGTGGAGAAGCGGATACAGTGCCATCACTTGGTTTCACCCATTTGAGAGTCTACAAGTTCATGATGGTGGAGAAGCAGATACAGTGCCATCACTTGGTTTCACCCACTTCAGAATCAACCAGTTCATGATGGTGGAGAAGCGGATACAGTGCCATCACTTGGTTTCACCCACTTGAGAGTCTACCAGTTCATGATGGTTGAGAAGCGGATACAGTGCCATCACTTGGTTTCACCCACTTGAGAGTCTACCAGTTCATGACGGAGAAGAAGCAGATACAGTGCCATCACTTGGTTTCACCCACTTCAGAGTCCACCAGTTCATGATGGTGGAGAAGCGAATACAGTGCCATCACTTGGTTTCACCCGATCAGATCTGTACGCCAGTTCATGATGGTGGAAAAGCGGATGTACACTGCCATTACCTGGTTTCACCTTGTTCAGATAGAGTTCACCAGTTCATGATTGTGGAGAAGTGGATACAGTGCCATCACTTGGTTTCACCCGATCAGATCTGTCGACCAGTTCATGATGGTGCAGAAGCGGATACAGTGCCATCACTTGGTTTCACCCACTTCAGATAGAGTCCACCAGTTAATGATGGTGGAGAAGTTGATACAGTGCCATCAATTGGTTTCATCCACTTCAGAGTCCACCTGTTCCTGATGTTGAAAAAGTGAATACAGTGTCATCAATGTTTACATTTGGAAATCTTGTTCCACTACAATTGTTGCCCTCTATTTGCTAAGAATGCCAAGGACATAACAATATTTGGTTAGTCTCATTTCATGGGTTACTGCGTGTAATTAATGCCGTAGGTGCAGAATTGAATTGAAGTGTAATTGAATGTACCAAGTAGTTAACGTGAGCTTACACACATACAAGCAAAACTCTTAGTATCATATCTCAAATATCATCCTTAATTAACTTACCTGAACAGCCGAGCTTCATGAACGTACACAGTCAGCTGCACATTGGTTGACGACACTGTTAACGTACAGTGTAGCACCGCAAGCAGGGTGTGAAGTGCAACAATATTGCAGTGGCTGTTGACTTTATCTTTAACTTCATACCTAAGTGACCCAAAAAAATTCCCTTCTCATTTAAAATTTTTAGCTAGATATAATAATTGCAGATGAATTTTGTTAACGTTATAAACAAACACTCTGCGGCAGTTCCAAAAAATCAGAATGACATGTTATCGACAACTTTGTACTGGGTGTCATCGAAAATTTTGGGTTTATTATTAAAGCTATAGACACCAACACAACCATAGAGTTATAGTGGTAATGAAAATGACATTAAAGATGCTGGCATAATTATAGCCTTATGACTTAGTGTGGGTGATTTTTCTAATAAACACAGTGCTTAAAATTTGCAGCAAGTGTAAAACTCGGGATCCTTATTGTATCAGTATATACAACTGCAGATTGTATTTGCCTTCAACAGTGGTGCCAACAATGTATTGCACAATTATGCAATCGTGTATTTACAGTATATTTCAAACACACCCCTAACAAAATGGCCTTGATATAAATGCTACAAACTTTCACTCACCCTACCAATTTGTAATAATGATGTTACATTGTATTCATTTTTATCACGTACCCTTCACAAGATTATTCTAAAGTACTGAACTGTACCAAAGTTTTTCAATGCAAGATGTCAGGTGTCATTGCAATGTCAGGTTCTAAAGTCCGCACCTGCTTACATTGTAGATTTTTAAAATGGAGTCGTCATTTACTTTAGTATATATTCCAAGGTCTGAATTCAGATTTTAATTTATGTGTTAGTTCCTTTTCATTTAGCTGTACGTTTTGGTTGCAATTTTATTTTTATTTTGCAGTTAACCCATTACTAAATTACAATGTAGGATTTGGGACTAAGGTCTTATACAGGTTTTTTGATTACTTTGCTGTGGTCTGCCGTTGCTTTAGACATTCTTTAATATTTGTTTCTGACTGTTTTACGGTTTGCTTTACGCATCACTACATGTATTGTAATAATGCAAAGAAAAATAAATACTTAGATTGTTATACTGTTTCACATTTTGCTTTAGACAGCATTGTAGAGTGTGTTTTGAAATGCATCTGTTTGTTCTGTATTTGATGCTTACAATGTAAAGAAATACTTAGATTGTTACACAAACTGCTTCATGATAACTATAATATGTAGGGATTACTGAAGCACACACTGAATTCATATTTCTTACGTATACATGGTCAAGCAATGTATCACCTTCTGTTGTTGAATCAGTAACAATCTGTTTATAGCCATGATCTTGCATTAAATTTTCAATCCTGGAAACCTTTTTCAAAATGTCTTCATTGAAATCACCCATGATAATGCATCTGTTAGATATCTTGTGAAGTTCATCAAGTAATATTTTAAGATTCAAAATGAATGTCTCAATAGTATACGATGGTGGACGATATAAAACTACTACTAAACAGGATTTGTCACAAATGATCTGAAATGCAACAAACTCAATATTGTGGACTGGTAACTTTAGCTTACTGAAAGATAAGTTTCTTCTTCCAAATACACTGACACCTCCATGACTTTGCTGTTTTAAACGTCTTGTCACCTCATTTGAATTATCATATGATAAACGTCTAATTTGATGATAGCATTTAAATTCAGTTAATTCTGTATCTAAATACAATTCATCATCAATCCATGTCTCAGTAAGACAAATGAAATCATGTTTCATCATTTCATTATTACCTATCAAGTCCACAAAATGTTCCCGCAATCCTTGAATGTTATGCATCATAATGACAGTCCTGTCTGATTCTTCTTGCACTGTACAAGTATTTGCTTCATCAATAAATGCTGGCATACTTTGTAATGATTCTGACACACTCCTATTACAATATATATATTTTTCATCAAATTCTTTGATCACAAGTCCATTCAAGGATGTCACTCTGCTCAGTGCAACATACGCTTGACCAGCGGAAAATGTATGTTCAAGTGAAACAACTGCTCTATCTGTTGTCATTCCTTGCACCTTGTGTACTGTACATGCCCAGGCTAATTTTAATGGAAACTGTTGTCTAACACACTGTTTAGTCACACTCTCCTCTATTTTTAGCTGTTTCGGCATTTCAGCCGAAACAGCTTTTGTTTTCGTTAAAGTTTTTTTTTTTCTTTTTTTTTGTTTTCTTTTTTTTTTTTGTCACTTTTTCCCATAGGATTTGTACACGTTTTTTCTGCCAATACACTTTGACACTTTGGTAAATCCGATCGACTTGAGACTTGGCATACATTTAGACAACCACCCAAGGACGGTCCTAGAACAAATTCGTCGCGATTACATAATTCTTGGTCACGTGACGTCACGTTAAAGGTGTAATTTTCCCCCATAGGTTTTGTACACGTTTTTCTTCAGACTATTTAATTTGACAGTTTGGTGAATCTGATTGACTTGAAACTTAGCACACACCTCGACCACCATCCCCAGGAGGTCCAGGAGAAAAATCGTCATGATGACGTCATCGTGGGTCATGTGACGTTACACAAAAGGTGCAGTTTTTAAGACCCTCTATCTCTGGAAGTACACGTCCGATTGGGGTCAAATTTGGTTTGCAAGTATTCGAGGATGTGTTATAGACGAAAATTAAGATGACGTAATTATGACATCATCGGGTGTCATGTGACGTCACATTAAAGGTTCAATTTTCTCCATAGGTTTTGTACACGTTTTTCTTCAAAATATTGAATTTGACACTTCTGTCAATTCGATCGACTTGAGACTTAGCACAGACCTCGACCACCATCCTTAGGAGGGTCAAGAACAAAATAATCAAGATGACGTCATCGGGGGTCATGTGACGTCACATTAAAGGTGTAGTTTTTAAGACCCTCTAACTCTGAAAGTACAAGTCCGGTTGGGGTCAAACTTGGTTTGCAAGTATTCGAGGATGTGTTATAGACAAAAAATAGGATGACGTCATTATGACATCATCGGGTGTCATGTGACGTCACATTAAAGGTTCAATTTTCTCCATAGGTTTTGTACACGTTTTTCTTCAGACTATTGAATTTGACAATTTGGTAAATCCGATCGACTTCGGACTTGGCACACACCTCGACCACCATACCCAGGAGGGCCAAGGGGGAAATCGTCAGGATGACGTCATCGTGGGTCATATGACGTCACATTAAAGGGGCAGATTTTAGGACCCTCTATCTCTGGAAGTACATGTCTGATTGGGGCCAAACTTGGTATGCAAGTATTCCAGAATGTGTAATAGACGAAAATTAAGATGACATCATGATGACATCATCGGGTGTCATGTGACGTCACTTTAAAGGTGCAGTTTTTCCCATAGGATTTGTACACGTATTTTTCAACTTATATATCTTGGGAAAATTGACAAATCCAATCGATTTCAGACTTGGCACACACATAATGAAAGTTATCTTAGACATCCGAAACAGCTCTGTGTTTGTCCACAAACACATGTCTAGTTTCTATTGAAACTGTGTCAGCACTATTTAGTAATTTGCATTTCTTTTTAAACTTACGTCCAACATCTTTATTATCAAACTGAACATCAATACATTTTGGCCAAGATTTATCCGGCAGCATTATTATTTCACGTACAATCCCAAACACTCCATTGACAAGCCCATTTGAGACGTCAATGTTCTTAGTTAACATCACTCTAGCACCAACACCTAACCACAATGATTCGGGCAAGTTTGTGTATGTTGATTTCTTAGGAACTTTGAACTTTGCCGTTTGATTACCTTTACTTGATTTTTTCTGAAAATCCTTTGCAGCAATACATATGCACTCACTACACATTGCAAACAATCTCTCCCTATTATATTCACCAACCTCCTTGTTACACGGAAAGATATGTAAAGCATCATACCAATCCTCTCCTGTTTCTCGAGATTTTAAAATTGCCACATCTTCATCCGATAACTTTTCTTTTTTCGGTTTCATACGTAATCTATTCAATATCTCTGCAAACTGAACATCATCTTTTTGTCGCATAATTTCACAAAGCTCAACTTTCTGAAAATGTTCATTCCACAAATCAACTGCAACTGCTTTCTGATGCAACGCTTTTCCTTTGACAGGAGGCAACTGATAAAAATCACCAACAGCTAAAATACTTATATTTCCAAAAGGATTATGATTATGTGTTTGTTTTATCTGACGCAACCGTCCATGAATATAGCACAACATCTTGTGATCTACCATTGAAATCTCATCAATAATTAAAATGTGGAGATCTTGCAATTCATTCCTCAAAGTATTTATTTTCTCGTCGCCAAGTGGTTGATAAGGTAATCTAGCATTAACTGGGATAGATAAGGCGCTGTGGATTGTTTTACCATTAATATTAAATGCAGCAACTCCTGTAGGTGCAGTTAATAAGACTGAAACATTATCTGGATTCTGAACTGTTCCTGTAAACAATCTTGTAGCTTCATAATGTATTGATTTAATCAAATGGCTTTTTCCAGTTCCTGCTCCACCAGTGACAAACACATTAAATGGTTCAGGTTTTTTACCGTTAACTTTTTGCAAGCACCATTGACGAATCTTATTAAACACCTGTCTCTGCTGAACATTCAAGGATCTCAACAAATTCATAGCATCATGCTTTGAAATTGTTACTGAATATGGTTCAATATTACAGATCTGTTCTTTTTTGTCACCCTGCAAATCAGGAATATCAAATTCATTCTCATCTTCCGGTACTGCTTCTTGTTCTGATTGACTTTCAAGTCTGTCTTGCTCAGATTTGGGACAGATTAAAGCCCAAGCATCTTTTTGAGGACCAAATTTTCTCACATACTGTTCTGCCGCTTCAAGAGATTCAGCATTTGCTTCATAAATGGATCGATTACTTTCAACAATGCATCGTACTAATTCCAATTCATCAGTAATACGCACAGCACCATTTGTATAGAATTCTTGATAGGTTTCAAATTGATGCGGTTTGAGTTGGGAATCTATATGGTATGGAAGAAACAGCTGCAGTATACTGTGGTAATATTTCTCAGGTTGTTTATCTTCTGAAAACCGAGGATATCTTATCACAGCAGGCTCAGTTCTAGTACGTTTCTGTATGTGACCCAAACCATCTTTTAATTCATATACTGCTGGATTCTTTTTCTTCTTAGTGTCTACGTTATATATAATTCTGTATTCTGAACAAAATGTTGCCAGGCACATCCAATTAAATATATCTTGTTCTGGTCTTGCTTTATAACGGTCAACTTTATTAATCATGAATATATTACTGTCATCCTCGCATCTACTCTGGATTACACTCAGTGGCAAGCTCATTCTGATTGGATTCTCACCGACAGGTATAAATTCTACTTTTCTTGAACCCTCTTTCAATCTAAGACTGCAAACACGAAACACTGCTTCCTGGGCTGATATTTCACGATTATGTAAATACACACAACCAAGTTGCTTCATGCTTTGCCTAGCATCTAAATTACCCTTCTGTGCTTCTTTATGGGTATTAGACAGTAATTGACCCATTTCACGTTCAGACTTGGACATATATGATACAACATAAGCTGCACAAGCATATGCATCACTAATATATTGGATATCCATGTTAGCATTCCAACATCTTATCAAATCAGGATTGTACAGATTGACCCATACATCTTGTGGTTCTCTCTTTAAGACAATATTAGCTTTGCTGCTCAAGACATTGTTAGCGTTTTCAAAATCCTCCTGTGTAATATTAAGTGTATTAAACAAGTCCATAGTTGACAAATACTGGTTTTCCTCAAGCTGCAGTGCATCCCACACTGACTTCAATAATTCCTTTGCATTACTCTCTTTCATTTTTCCACTGCTGTCAACATTACCTTTAGAATTCTCATTAACTTCGTCACTGCTATCACCAACAAAACTATCACAGTAGTCCTCATCATCATCGTCATTATTGTTGTCATTAGCTATTGCATCTGGCTTAGTAATAAATGTTCTATTCGAAGGTGGTCTTGGAAAGTTAAACCGGCAATCAGTTCCTTTCTTTCTACACGACTTTGAATGTTTTCGGCTATGCAGTTGCACATGAGAGATGATGTCATTAAGTTCACTGTCTTGTTTCTCAGATGGCAATTTGCAACTGATGTACGAATCAACAAATTTAATAACGTCTTCATCACTGTCAACTCCCAGCTTTGGTGCATTTTCAATCCAAAATAAACAATGTGTATGTGGAGATCCTCTTTGCTGAAATTCAACTCTATAAAAATAGTCCTTAACTTTCCCAATAGGCTGAACTCTTGACATGATGACATCTTTTAAAAATGTATGAAACCGTTTATCAAAAATTCTAGCTACAGTCACAGGATTACTTCGCAACAGTCCACATTTGTCATTCCAGTCCAAATCTTCAATGTCTCTATCATCACCTTGTTGTCTCAATAATGTGTTTATGACCTCAGGCCATCTCATATCAGCTGCTGAAAATGAGCAAAACCATGTTGGTATTCCAAGTTGTCTAATCATAGCCATGACATCTTTCTGAGCAGCTTGCCAGTATGGGGGTGTACCTCTGATTGGCTTCAAGAACTTATAACCACTATCAGACTGTAAAATATCTTTCAATTGATCTCTATCTTTAATCATACTAGCATTCACATTCTCAGCACAATTTTTGCCTGAACTCTGACGCATTGCAATTGACACACTTGACATAACTTGTTGTATTTCTGATAGATATTGAGCATAGAAAACATACTGAATATTTTTAGCAAATCTATTGTCCGCATTCATTAACCTGTTATGAAAATATCTATAAAGACTTAGCTTCCCTTCACGGTGGTCAGTAAATGTAGGCATGCCTGTTGGAAATAATGTTGGAAAACACTTGGCCTCATTCGCTTCTTCCATAAGAACTCTCACTGGGCTATTTGCTTCACAAGGAGCTACACATAATACTTCATCAAAATGCTGGTCTAAGACTTCAGAAGCAACATTCACTGGCTGCATACATGTATCATAAGACATTCCTGTCAAACGTTCCTCGTCTGTTTCCTCATCATCAGTATCTTCATCACTTTTACTTGCATCGTCGAATTCATCTCCTTGTTCATTGTCAGATTCATCTCCTTGTTCATTTTTATCTTGCAATGGATTTTCCCACTCATAGTTTATATCAATATTACTATACCACAAATTGTTCTGCTTCAAAAACAAAAGAGCACTTTCAACATGTTCTCTACTTACACATTGATACTGGTAATATCCTTTAAATGATAATTTCCTCTTCAACTTAACTTTGATTAACTGATTACTGTTTCCACATCTAGGTAATGCTGTTACTGTCTCTGAAACATTAGACGGTACACAAACAATTGGCCCACGAACAGAAGTTTGACCACCTCTGGGTAAAGCTATCATCTTAACAAATGCAATGTTAATTGCAATCAAATGTTTCTCCAGTGTATTCAAGCAATTCAATTCCTCGGGAATATCTTTTAAATCCAAATTGTTTACACATGCTTCTGCTGGCATCTTATTTTGCAGCAATTTCCTGTGACAGGTGTAGCAAATCCACAAACATAATCGACTTGAATCTGAAACTTCACACTTCTTACAACTCGTGCTTGTACATTTATGCAAATACTTATCCGATATGCAACCAATGTTACTGTATTTGTTTTGCTTACATTTAATAACTTGTTTGCGAAACAGAAGTTTATGACAGACTGCACAGATATACTCGGGTCCTGATGACACTTCTTTCCTCCACATTCTTCTGACATTACTCATAACTGTTTGCTTTCTTTTATTTCTGATTGATCTCTGTAAAGCCATGTGCTTCAACTTATGACGATATTTTTCATCACTTTTATATTTCTTTTTCGATTTTTCAATTAAAGATCTTCGATAATGTGAATTACAATAATACTTTTTTAAAATATTTTTGATAAGATTGTTTTTATATGCTGAATTAGTATTGTATTTAATCTTTGCACTATTAATTATTTTTTGCCTGTAGGTTATATTTCCATGATACCTAATTTTCACATCTGTGGTTTTTTTTTTCCTGTGCGCTTCATTCCTGTGATATTTTTTGTTTGCACAGCTAATCTTTTCTTGCCTGTGTGCTTCATTCGTGCGATACTTTTTGTTTGCACAGCTAATCTTTTCTTGCCTGTGCACTTCATTCGTGTAGTACTTTGTTTTTGCACAGCTAATCTTTTCTTGCCTGTGTGCTTCATTTGTGTGATAGATATCTTTTGCCCGTCTAATCTTTTCTTGTCTATAATGTGTATTCTCATGATAATTATGTTTAACACATCTTATTTTATTGTCTTTATATGCAAGATTATTTTTATATTTCTCTCTCAAAACATCCTTCTTTGAAGCATTTTCCCTATATTTTTGTCTCTCATACTCAAGTGCAGCTTTTTTACTTTTCTGACAGCCATGGTACTTTTCTTTCTTGGCACATTTTTTCTTTTCCCTGTATACACTATTTTGTCTGTATTTAGTTTTTGCTGCTGCCTTCTCATCACTTTGATACTGTTTATCGTTAGCATACCTTGTTTTTTTTCGTAATTTTTTGTTTGTTTTATAAACATCAGACGTTTCATTTTGTACAATTTTCAAATCTTTTGTTTTGTTATATCTTTTTTTACCTTTCTCTCTTTTTAATTTCTGTTGCAATTTCACATTAACACGTTTCTTTCTTTTACAATTTGATTTTTTTAGCACTTGTGGTTTTCCTTGTGCAATGAACTTTTTCTTGTTAGAGCTTTGGTTTCCTTCCCCAGCGATGTCTAAAACTTTTGTGACCAAATCATAATGTACACGTCCTCTATGGTACAAGTAAATTCCAGACTGCAAAACGTTTTCACTGGTGTTGCATGTATATGTACTACAAAATTTATACCACTTATTTACAGCATCATATGTGTAAATATTCACATTCAACATGCTTGCCACTGCCATTATTTCGAATTCTGTAGCCCACGAACCACTATTACACATTCCTGTTCTTGATATATAATCTTCAACTGTTGTGTACCCTTCACGTAATAAACACTGAAATGTGGTTCTATTTTTCAACAAGTGATTAATTGTTGCTACCCTGAGCTGCATGTGATTATTCTCAGTTTCAGATATAGCACAAGAAATAGCTCTAAAGAAACAATTTCCATCACCTTGAATTCTTCGAATACAATCAGGTGCTCCCATCGTGTCACGTGAATTTATGTCATGAATATTAAGACATACTTTTGAAACACCCAATTTCTCACACAAATCAATCTTATCTGCATATGTTAAAGGAATAAATTGATGAATAACTGCTTCATGGCTTTCTACAATTTCTATCTCACTTTCATTTGATTGATTTGCCTGTCCATTTATGCTGGTACACACTTTCCTCCCATCGCTACTCTCTGCATGATTACAGATACTCAGATCATCATCTATCCAGACAGTAACACCCGTAATTTCAAATTGTTCATCATCCCTAATATTCATAGAGTTACCAAGTTCAGTACAATAACTGTAAACACCTTGCCATGATGACAGACATTTAAGCAAGCTTCTCCCTTGACAATGTTGATGCCCATTTGCATCTCTCGAGTGTGAATCAAAAACATAATACATTCCATCTTGAGCCATTACTGAAAATGTGTTTCCATGAAAACAGATAAAACATGCAGAATACTGTTCAACTGTCTCTTTAAGTGCACTACTCATTGACATCATATTAAATTCTGTCAGATTTTCTTCACCAAAAATACCAGAAACAGATTCATGAATCTTAATATTAAAATGTTTACTAAAAACATCTATTTGATCAGGCAATTCATTAACCAACAAATAATCATGCGCTATTGTTGAACTGTGAGACAAAAAAGTATACAATTCATTTCCTGTCTTCAATACAAAATCCATGTCATTAGAAGTCCAGCTGTTCAAATTCTTCACTTCCTGGTACAATATTGCACAGAGTGAGTTTGGCACACATTGTTTACCAGAATTTCTGTGAAACCTAAAATCTCCTTGGTGAAAACTACCTTGTACAATTGTTATACATTCATTCACCTTTTTTATTTCAATAGTACATGTAGCTTCATCACAAATATTTGTCCTATTTTCCTTCTGCGACTTTTGTTCTTGTGAAACAAGGCGTGTCTTTTTGTTACTTGCAGATAAAGAATTTTCACAACAGTTGTCTAAGTTTTCTGCCTTTCTTTTTACTTTTACTTCTACTCTGTTCTTTTCACTTTCCTTTGATACTTTCCTCCTACTGTGAAGATTATAATTCACAGACGTTTCTGTTTTACAAGTCCCTTTATCAGCAAATTTTGAATCATGTCTATTCCCTTGTTCACTACTCTTTTCTCTTTCGTCACTTGACCCCTCTCCAACTTTTCCAACATTTTTGTGTGTGTGTGTGCTGGCAGTTGCTTCGTCTTTAGATTGTTTCTTACGCAAAGAATAACCTCCAGTTTGCTTTACAGTCGACTGTGACTTCACCGATTCTGCCAAATTCTTGTTTTCTTGTCTTGTATTTGTACTTTCTGCAAGTTTATCTTTAAATACATATGTTACTTCAAAATCAATGTCCTCTGTTTGACTCACAGATTCACTTGTCTTGTGAAATTCCTCATTCTGCTTTTGCTTTCTACTTTTTCGTCTCAAGCAGTTCCTCTTTCTTCGTCTAAATTCCGTCATTTCTATTCCAACTTTGTTATCATTTATAATTGCTCTGATTGTATTACCTTCAATTCTTTGTTGCTTGTCAGGATTCTGTTCAACAGACTGTTCCACCATGTCTTTTTCAACACCATCCATCAATGTTTCCTCATAGATGGTCATATCTACAGGAATGTCAAGATAGTCATGTAAAGATTTACAATAGTTATTTCCTTGACATGTGATGCATACCCATACTACTGGTTTGTTAGCCAAAATGTCCTTTGCAATACTAGATGTAAATCCCATGCAATCAATATGATACCATAATCCACAGTTACACTGTACTTTGGGATCAAATGTCTTAATCACTTCATCACACATCCAACATGCCTTATCAACCGTGACATCACTTCGGATTTCTACAATATGTGCTCTCCCTCTTTCAAAATTTTTGCTTAATTTTGTTTTGCATTCATGTTCTTGTTTCTTCGTCTGATGAGTTTTCTACACCTGATTTTTACAACAAACCTTATGTGCAGCCATCATCATATTCTTTGCTTTTTTGTTTGTCCTGTCGTGCAAGTTCATCATGTTCTTCAAAACCATATTCAAACTTCTCTTTGTATGACAACAGCTATTTTTCTGCCACTGCTCATGCAACCTTCTATCTACTTTGCTCATGCGACTCTCTACTACCTTTCCTCTTTTTCTGATGTTATGAGTCTCCCTGAACACTTGTTTTCTCACTTTTCTTTTGTGCTGTCGTGATGGTCTCTTTCTACCATTTCCTTCCCAAAACTCTTCTACATAATCCAAGAGATGACCTTTACCACAGTGCTTTGTCCAACTATTCTGTTTAAGCCATTGTATACCATGTAAGTTACTAACTCGTGATAATCGCTTCTTTCTGTCCTGTCTCAGAATACTCACTCTTTTCTGTCTTTCCTGTTCCATCTTTCTCTTATGTTGTTCTTGTGCCTTCTTTACCTGAATCTTCATAGGTTTCACAATCTGTAAATAATACAGATGCATCACCCGAATTTCATCGCAATTCTCTGCTCTGTAACTTCTTGTAACTTGGTCTGTTGCAGGAAGCTGAATAATTTTAGCTTTCAAGGTATGTTCAACATTGTCAGTTAATTGAAATTCAGATTTCAATTCAGATTTCAATTCAGGTTTCAATTCAGGTTTCAATTCAGGATTACATTCAAGTTTCATTTTAGGATTATGATCAAATTTCAATTCCAAATTACATACTCCCGAAGGAGGCATACATTCTCCCGAAAGAGGCATACATTCTCCCGAAGGAGGCATACATTCTCCCGAAGGAGGCATACATTCTCCCGAAGGAGGCATACATTCTCCCGAAGGAGCCATACATTCTCCCGAAGGAAGCATCAATTGTACTCCCAAAACAGGTGAAGGCTGCTGTAAGCAAAACATCTTGTCATCAGTCATCATATCTGTATAAAATAAAGAAATACAAATATGTATTTTAAGGATTTGTCTATCAACTCTAATTATCTCCAAACAATTGTACAGGGTACCACATTATTTAGAAATATACAATATAAAAAGACACTAAATATACTCAAGATACGCCTTCAATCATACAATCATAAATTGTATGGCACCCTTTTTTGAAGTGGTTAATGACTGATAAATAATAAAAAAAGGACAAATGTTGCAACCTTACATTGCTTCTTTTCTTATATACATTATCTCAATAAATGTCAATCATCAGTGCAAAAATCGTCAGGAGTAGTACAAATCTTCTAATTTGTATTGACTCTCTATAAACTAAAGTTCCAGAGTTGTAACAAAGGAAAATATTGTGTGCCTCGGTGTTCGGGGAGTGCAGTACACTACCTCAACAACAACGCTCGTCAGATTCCCCAACAAAATGATATATATTGCATGTCTAATAAAAAACATGGAAACCTGCAGCGCAGAAAGCTGGTACGTGTACATACGTACAATATTGGCAGGGATGGCCCTAGTGTATGTCATGATGAAACTCAAGTTTCAAGCTTGTCAGTGCTTCTCTATTCTCTGTTTTATTTCTCGGGAAACATCGACAAATGCTCAAACCAAAATTACAAAGAAAACATAATATAAAAGCTTTAGATGCAATGTACAAAACATAATAACCAAAAAATAAATGCCATTCAGTTCCCGAAGAATTACCCAAAAGAAACATTGTTCCTGTCAAGGGGTTTTTCAAGCTGAATGGGATACAAGAAACAATTATATAACAAGACTGTAATTATAATTATAAAAAGAGAAGTGAAATTAAATTAAATAATACGTTAAATAAAGTTCAGACCAAGTAAAGGTAAGGTGTGTGTTTTCAGCAAACCTGCGATAGCAATCCGTAAATGCTGACATTTACACTGTCACGTAATAGACATAATATTTAAGGTCCAACAAATTGTCACCACTTTGTCTGACAAAAGTTGCACACTTCGGCATAGTTTCCTAAAACAACATGCTATATGTATACAAGTATATAGTGCATGTTTTGGGTAACATGTAGTCATTTGCAGCGCATGACGATAAGGGTACCTACTTCATTGGCAGAGATGAGCCTACATGTATGTTCCAGAGCTGTAACAAAAGAAGATATTGTGGGCTGCCATGTTGGGGGAGTACACTACCTCCACGTAAACACTCATCAGATTCCGAAACAATATGATACACTGCATGTTTAATGGGCAACTCAGTAATCTGCAGAGCAGGATGCTGATGGTAGCAGGGATGACCCTACATGTACGTATATTCCAGAGCACATAACAAAAAGGAAGAAGCGTGTGTCGATGTTGGTGGAGTGCAGTAAACCACCTCAACACCAACACTCATTAGATTATAACAACATGATATACTGCATGTTTAATAACAAACATGCAAACCTGCAGCGCAGAAAGCTGGTACGTGTACATACGTACAATATTGGCAGGGATGGCCCTAGTGTATGTCATCACATGATTAAACTCAAGTTTCAAGCTTGTCAGTGCTTCTCTATTCTCTGTTTTATTTCTCGGGAAACATCGACAAATGCTCAAACCAAAATTACAAAGAAAACATAATATAAAAGCTTTAGATGCAATGTACAAAACATAATAACCAAAAAATAAATGCCATTCAGTTCCCGAAGGATTACCCAAAAGAAACATTGTTCCTGTCAAGGGGTTTTTCAAGCTGAATGGGATACAAGAAACAATTATATAACAAGACTGTAATTATAATTATAAAAAGAGAAGTGAAATTAAATTAAATAATACGTTAAATAAAGTTCAGACCAAGTAAAGGTAAGGTGTGTGTTTTCAGCAAACCTGCGATAGCAATCCGTAAATGCTGACATTTACACTGTCACGTAATAGACATATATTTAAGGTCCAACAAATTGTCACCACTTTGTCTGACAAAAGTTGCACACTTCGGCATAGTTTCCTAAAACAACATGCTATATGTATACAAGTATATAGTGCATGTTTTGGGTAACATGTAGTCATTTGCAGCGCATGTTGATAAGGGTACCTACTTCATTGGCAGAGATGAGCCTACATGTATGTTCCAGAGCTGTAACAAAAGAAGATATTGTGGGCTGCCATGTTGGGGGAGTGTAGTACACTACCTCCACGTAAACACTCATCAGATTCCGAAACAATATGATACACTGCATGTTTAATGGGCAACTCAGTAATCTGCAGAGCAGGATGCTGATGGTAGCAGGGATGACCCTACATGTACGTATATTCCAGAGCACATAACAAAAAGGAAGAAGCGTGTGTCGATGTTGGTGGAGTGTAGTAAACCACCTCAACACCAACACTCATTAGATTATAACAACATGATATACTGCATGTTTAATAACAAACATGCAAACCTGCAGCACAGAAAGCTGGTACATGTATGTACATGTACATCTACATGCTTGTATGTGTTATTGGCAGGGATGGCCTATATGTTCCAGAGTTGCAAAAAAAAAAAATTATTGTGTGTCCAGGACATTTCAGGTACATTCAGAGTAGAGAGACATTTGAGAGTACCCCCCATCATATTCAACATCCAAGTAACAAACGGCGCAGGATACTGATGACACAATTATGTATACATTATTGGCAGGGAGGACCCCGCATGTATGTTCGAGAGCACGAAACAAACAAAGATATTGTGTGTCTTGATGTTGGTGGAGTGCGATACACCACCTCAACAGCTTCCCTAACAACAAGATGATATACTGCATGTTTAATGGGAAAACATGCAAACCTGCAGCGCAGAAAGCTGGTACATGTACATGTATCTATGCATGTGTTATTGGCAGGGATGGCCTATGTTCCAGAGAGTTGCAACAAAAAGAAAATAATTATTGTGTCCAGGACATTTCAGGTACATTCAGAGTAGAGAAACATTTTAGAGTACCCCCCATCCATTTTATACAGGCTGTTCAATGGGCTTCATGCATATTCAAAGATACAATCATCGTACATTTTCCATAAAAGGTCATGCCCAATATTTAGCCTATTAAGACTATATAAAGAAGCTCAGTAACAAGACTCATTTAAAAGAACCCAATAAATAAAACGCATAAAGATATATGTCATCACATGATGAAACTCAAGTTTCAAGCTTGTCAGTGCCTCTCCATGCCTAGATAGAGAATCAAAGGTCTGTGTTTTCAGCAAACCGTAAATGCTCACATTTACACTGTCAAGTAATAGAATTGATTTAAGGTCCAAAAAATTGTCACCATTTTGTCTGACAAAAGTTGCACACTTTGTTTTTGGCATAGTTTCCCAAAACAACATGCTATACTGTACAAGTATATAGTGCATGTTTAATGGACAACATGTACAGTAGTCATCTGCAGCGCATGACAATAATGGTACCTACATCATTGGCAGAGATGAGCCTACATGTATGTTCCAGAGCTGTAACAAAAGAAGATATTGTGTGATTCCATGTTGGGAGAGTGCACGTATACACTACCGCCACGTAAACACTAATCAGATTCCGAAACAATATGATACACTGCATGTTTAATGGGCAACTCGGTAATCTGTAGCGCAGGATGCTGATGGTAGCAGGGATGACCCTACATACCTGTACGCATGTTCCAGAGCACGTAACAAAAAAGAAGAATGTGTCGATGTTGGTGAGGTGTGGTAAACCACCTCAACACCAACACTCATTAGATTATAACAATATGATATACTGCATGTTTAATAAAAAACATGCAAACCTGCAGCACAGAAAGCTAGTACATGTACATGTACATGTACATGTATGCATACATCTACATACACATACTGTACATGTATACTTGTATGTGTTATTGGCAGGGATGGCCTATATGTTACAGAGTTGCAAAAAAGAAAATTTATTGTGTACGTGCATGTCCAGGACATGTCCAGGACATTTCAGGTACATTCAGAGTAGAGAGACATTTGAGAATACCCCCCATCATATTCAACATCCAAGTAACAAACGGCGCAGGATACTGATGACACAATTATGTATACATTATTGGCAGGGAGGACCCCGCATGTATGTTCGAGAGCACGAAACAAACAAAGATATTGTGTGTCTTGATGTTGGTTGAGTGCGATACACCACTTCAACAGCTTCCCTAACAACAAGATGATATACTGCATGTTTTTAATGGAAAACCTGCAAACCTGCAGCGCAGAAAGCTGATACAAAAGTATATGTATCTACATACACATACTATACATGTATGTATCTATGCATGTGTTATTGGCAGGGATGGCCTATATGTTCCAGAGTTGCAACAAAAAGAAAATAATTATTGTGTGTCCAGGACATTTCAGGTACATTCAGAGTAGAGAAACATTTTACAGTACCCCCCCCCCCCCCCCCCCCCATCCATTTTATACAGGCTGTTCAATGGGCTTCATGCATACCGGTATTCAAAGATATACAATCATCGTACATTTTCCATAAAAGGTCATGCCCAATATTTTCTGCAGCGCATGACCATAATGGTACCTACATCATTGGCAGAGATGAGCCTACATGTATGTTCCAGAGCTGCACATGTTGTACGGCAAAGCTGATAAGTTGAGTACTGTACACATAGCCTAGCTAGCAACCAATAGGCACATGGCTAGAAACAAGACACTAGTCATGCATGCAGTGCTAGCCTATAAGCTTGCACAGTGTCCCACGGGGACAAGGTCTGACCGTAAGTATGGCGCCCCATCGCTAAATTTAAATAATAAATTAAAAATATAAATCACAAAACCGTAAAAAAGTCCAACTTATTAGAAAATGTTAAAAAATTATGCATGAAATTAAATATTTGTGCACTTTTGGAAAATCTGTTATAAATAGATTTGTGACTTTTTCAGATCTTTTTTTCAAGTTTTCAAGGTGGGTCTCAATTTTTCAAGATCTTGTAAAATCTTTCAAGCAGTGGCAACACTGGTCTGATGCAGCTTGCGGAATAACCTTGAAATTTCACTTTTCATCAGAATCGTAAGTAAACTTTAGTACTGTACCACAATCTTAATCGTCGATGTGTACTTGTATTATCAAGTACTTTTGTTGCCGTTTTGAGGGTGAAATCTGATGTTTCTTTGGGCAAACATTTAAGTGGCATTTTGATATGAATGCAAGAAACCCAATGAAACTCCCGAGGAGTAGGACCCTATCACCAGATCATGTCCAAATGTTAAAGTGATGTACATGATGTACATGATGATGTACATGTAGCTACATGTAGGTTCCTAATACTCGGACTAGTAAAAACCTAAAAAAGAGGTTTGATTTTGTATGCAAGTTGTAAAAATCATATGAAAAAATAAAATAGGTAGGCAACATTTTTCCAATACATGTACAAGTAAGCCTTACATGTAGTTACTGGCTATACTGCGGAGTGTGGGGTCCGTTACTGCTACTCTACATTACTGAATTACATGTACAAACAATAATAATAAGCCACGTGTTTTGTGAAAACCGTGCATGCAAGTACTGAGACCATCCTTGCCAGGCTGAGACCTACGTGTACATGTAGAATTAGTTTTGTCCACATTGGTTGTGTTGTCCATGAATTAATTGTAACCACAGTTAACAGTTAATTTTTCCTTTTTGTAATGATGGGAACACGTTTATTGTACTTACGACAATCTCACACAGTTTGTTCTTTTTTGGCTGATGTTGATGGCCTTAGACAAACAGTATGTCCCGGTACGGCGGTAGTGTTGTCCAAAATACAAAGTACAATTTGGAAAAACAAAATAACCACAGTTAGAGGGCGCTGTTTACTTTTCACTGTTCCCAAAGATAGAAAAAAAGTTCACAATTCAAGCGCGAACTCATAAATTGTTGGTGATCCTTTCGGACAGTTTTGAATAAGAGGTCTGTACGTGGCCTATAAGTGAAACTGATTGTAGAAATATCTGTGGAGATAAACTATTTGTAGTTAAACTTACATGTTTATTATATATTCTCTGATAATTAAATTGATAAGGATGGCTAAATCTCAAAATGTCACTATTTTCACTGACATACCTATTGTTTATTATTCCCTTTTATTAATTTACACGTTTATTAATTTATTCTTTTTTTCAACATTTATTTTTTGGTGTATTGCACCTTTTTTCTTCTTCATCAATAAAATTCCACCCGCATTTTAAACCCGATGTCCTATATTAACATGCAGATTCTGCGTCGCCTAAGACGCGTTTTTCCCTACCTGCAGCATAATAGCAGTACTTACCCATAGCCCAATTTGATGGCGTCATCATCTTTTACAGGTCGCCGTACAAAGAGATACCCACTCCCTCTTTGATATCTTTAACTTAAAACCAAACATATAGAGCACCTCGTATTTAATGCGTTCAACCTCTGCAGAAAAATGATCATCAACATCTCATATTTGATTTCTTTTTCATTTTTTGGTAGGTTAAGTCGACCATTCATTTTTTGATATATTGCCGCCCAAACAATTAAAAACACCCCAAAACAAATGATATTTCCCAAACTGGATAAGTAGCTCTTTTTTAAAATTCCCCATAACAACTCCCTCTTTTTTCTACTGCAGCCAACATCCTGAAAATTGCTAGGCCCAAGTCCGGACCAGACCTACGTACAGTGCGATATTTCTTCAATTACCTAATTACATGTCTCTAACTCTCTAATATAATATTTAAAGTACATAATCTTAATTTATTCTTGATGATCTTTGACTTATTTACACGAATGTAACCTTCAATACAACCATTAAAAAAACTTCCGTAATTATTTGCAGTGCGACCGCGCCATACATTGGAACAAATAATTAGCCACACGCGATTAACTATTATTTTACCAATCAGATTGCACGGATTTGTTCAGACATTCTATAAAGTGTCATATCACACTTGACGAGTAGAACAACCAATCAAAATTCAAAAATCAATAACAAACTAAAGAATGTTAATTTGACATAATCATTTGGTTGTCAAATGAACATGTAGTACCGGTAGTTTAATATACCGATACAAGTACACACCGTTGATATAAACAGTTTTTGCTGATTTCAAACAATAAATAACTTAGAATTACACTTTAATTAATAAACAAAAATACTTTTTTGCTATTATAATGATTTTCATCTAAAAATTCACCCCTATGTGCTTATTTCGTTAACACTTCACAAATCTAAATTGTTGTATTTGCTTGTATGCAAATGTGTCAATTAAAAAAAATCATATGACAAGCCCCCAAAATAAACTAAATCTACTCAATTTAACATTATGGACATTTTGTCCATCCCAATTTAAATTAATAAATAAAAAACTCCAGCAAAATCAACTATTTCAAGTAGAAAAGTTGTCTGCGTTTGCTCTTTCGCCCCCACTTTTATAAAATGTATTTGTGTCAGCTGTTCAAATTCAGGGTCTTCATATTTCGTATTACATGCAAAATGACTTGACCCTTCCTTTCGGTCCAAACAAGAAGTGCCTTATAATTTGAAAGTTGAAAATGATATGAATTTACTTTCAAAGGTGATAGTCTCTATCATGTCTCTAGACTGCACTCTACAAAAAAGTTATCGGTGACGTCATAAATTGTTATAGCGCCATCTAGTGGCAGGTTGAAAATGTTTAAAATTAATAATTAGCTGATTTGTGTGGCGAAGTTTGCTCAAATCGCTTTATAACCGGTATTTATAATCAGCATCTTGTTAGGAACAAGTTGAAAGAGAGAAACAAAATAATATGACGTCACTAGACTGGAAATTACAATTAAAAGACCTTTAAACATTTAAACATTGCTGAAAATTAACCGCGAGAGATATGATCCAATTAATTTAAAATTTGCATTTTTGAATAATTAAATGATAAGGAAATTTAACAAATAAAATCATAAATGTAATGAACAATACAAAAAAAATGCGAAAAAGCCATATGCTCTGTTCCTTGAACAGACATATCTCTAGTTTTTTTTTTTTTTTTCCTCTTTCAGACTTTTCCCCATAGGATTTGTACACGTTTTTTCTGGCATAGCACTTTGACACTTTGGTAAATCCGATCGACTTCAGACTTGGCATACATTTAGACAACCACCCAAGGACGGTCCTAGAAGAA
This sequence comes from Crossaster papposus, assembly GCA_037893245.1. Classification (NCBI taxonomy): domain Eukaryota; kingdom Metazoa; phylum Echinodermata; class Asteroidea; order Velatida; family Solasteridae; genus Crossaster; species Crossaster papposus. The sequence goes on from JBAIAA010000110.1 coordinate 160,831, forward strand.
ATTTGTCGCGATTCCGTCATTCAAGGTCACGTGACGTCATGTTAAAGGTACAATTTTCCCCATAGGTTTTGTACACGTTTTTCTTCAGACTATTGACTTTGACACTTTGGTATATCCGACCGACTTGAAACTTGGCATACACTTAGAACACCACCCACAGATGGCTCTTGAAGAAATTCGGTACGATTGCGTCATTTAAGGTCACGTGACGTGACGTTAAAGGTGCAGTTTTTTTCCCCATAGGGTTTGTACACGTTTTTCTTCAGACTATGGACTTTGACACATTCGTAAATCCGATCGACTTGAGACTTGGCATACACTTAGACCAGCATCCCTAGGAGGGCAAGGAGAAAAATCGTCACGATGACGTCATCTGGGGTCATGTGACGTCATATTAAAGGTGCAGTGTTTAAGACCCTCTGTCTCCGTAGGTACAGGTGTGATTGGGGTCAAACTTGGTATGCATGTATTCCGGGATGTGTTATAGACGAAAATTAAGGTGACATCATGATGACGTCATCGTGGGTCATGTGACGTCACATTAAAGGTTCAGTTTTTAAGACCTTATATCTCTGAAAGTACAGGCCCGATTGGTGTCAATCTTGGTATACAGGTATTCCGGGACGTGTTATAGACGAAAATAAAGGTGACGCCATGGTGACGTCATCAGGTGTCATGTGATGTTAAATTAAAGGTGTAGTTTCCCCCATAGGATTTGCACACGTTTTTGTCAACCAATATATATTTGGCACTTTGGTAAATCCGATCGACTTCAGACTTGGTACACACATAGACGACCACCCACATAATTCAAAGTCATTTTAGACACGCGAAACAGCTCTGTGTTTGTCCACAAACACATTTCTAGTTTTTTTTTTTTTTCCTTTTTTTTTTTTTTTCCACTTTCAGTGTTTTTACCCATAGGATTTACACACGTTTGTTCTGCCAATACACTTTGGCACTTTGGTGATTCCAATCTACTTGAGACTTGGTGTACACTTAGACCTCCACCCACAGATGGTCCTAGAAGAAATTTGGCTCGATTGCGTCATTCAAGGTCACGTGACGTCACGTTAAAGGTTTAATTTTCCCCATAGGTTTTGTACACGTTTTTCTTCAGACTATTGACTTTGGCACTTCGGTAAATCCGACCGACTTGAAACTTGGCATACACTTAGAATACCACCCCCAGATGTTTCTGAAATAAATATGGCACGATTGCGTCATTCAAGGTCACGTGACGTGAAGTTAAAGGTGCAATTTTTTTCCCATAGGGTTTGTACACGTTTTTCTTTAGACTATTGACTTTGACACTTTCGTGAATTTTATCGACTTCAGACTTAGCACATAACTCGACCACCATCACCAGGAGGGCCAAGGGAAAAATCGTAATAATGACGTCATCGTGGGTCATGTGACGTCACATTAAAGGTTTAGTTTTAAGGACCCTCTATCTCTAGAAGTACATGTCCGATTGGGGTCAAACTTGGTATGCAAGTATTCCAGGATGTGTTACAGACGAAAATTAAGATGACATCATGATGACATCATCGGGTATCATGTGACGTCACATTAAAGGTTCAATTTTTCTCCATAGGATTTGTACATGTTTTTTTCAACTAATTTATCATTTGCACTTGTGTAAATCCAATCGACTTCAGACTTGGCACACACATATCCCTATAGCACACATATTGAAAGTAACGTTAGACAGTCGAAACAGCTCTGTGTTTGTCCACAAACACATGTCTAGTTTTTTTTTTTTTTTCTTTTTTTTTTTTTTGTTTTTCAGATTTTTCTTCATAGGATTTGCACACGTTTGTTCAGACAGGGCACTTTGACACTTTGGGAAATCCGATCGACTTGAAACTTGGCATACATTTAGACAACCACCCAAGGACGGTCCTAAAAGAAATTTGTCACGATTACGTAGTTCAAGGTCACGTTACCTCACGTTAAAGGTGAAAATTTCCCCATAGGTTTTGTACACGTTTTTCTTCAGACTATTGACTTTGGCACTTCGGTAAATCCGACCGACTTGAAACTTGGCATACACTTAGAACACCACCCCCAGATGTTTCTGAAAGAAATTCGGCACGATTGCGTCATTCAAGGTCACGTGACGTCACATTAAAGGTTCACATTTTTCTCCCATTGGTTTTGTACACGTTTTTCTTTAGACTATTGACTTTGACACTTTCGTAAATTTGATCGACTTGAGACTTGGCACACACATAGACCACCACACACACATATTGAAAATAATGTAAGACACTCGAAACAGCTCTGTGTTTGTCCACAAACACATGTCTAGTTTTTTTTTTTTTTTCTTTGCCTTTTGTTCTTCATAGGATTTGTACACGTTTGTTCAGACAATACACTTTGACACTTTGGGAAATCCGATCGACTTGAGACTTGGCATACACTTAGACAACCACCCAAGGACGGTCCTAGAAGAAATTCGTCGCGATTACGTCATTCAAGGTCACGTGACTTCGCGTTAAAGGTGAAATTTTCCCCATAGGTTTTGTACACGTTTTTCTTCAGACTATTGAATTTGACACTTCGGTAAATCCGACCGACTTGAAACTTGGCATGCCCTTAGAACACCACCCCCAGATGTTCCTGAAAGAAATTTGGCACGATTGCGTCATTGAACGTCACGTGACGTCACGTTAAAGGTGGACATTTTTCTCCCATTGGTTTTGTACACGTTTTTCTTTAGACTATTGACTTTGACACTTTAGTAAATCCGATCGACTTAAGACTTAGCACACACTTAGACCACCATCCACAGACGGTCCTAGAAAAAAATCGGCACGATTACGTCATTCAAGGTCACGGAGCGTCACGTTAAAGGTTCAATTTTCCCCCATAGATTTTGTACACGTTTTTATTTAGACTGTTGACTTTGACACCTTCGTCAATTTGATCGACTTGAGACTTGGCACACACATAGACCACCACACACACATATTGAAAGTAATGTAAGACACTCGAAACAGCTCTGTGTTTGTCCACAAACACATGTCTAGTTTCTTTTTTTAGCTGTTTCGGTTTTTCACCGAAACAGCTCTTGTAATCGTTAAAGTTTTTAGCTGTTTCGGTTTTTCACCGAAACAGCTTTTGTAATCGTTAAAGTTTTTTTAGCTGTTTCGGCCTTTCAGCCGAAACAGCTTTTGTTTTCGTTAAAGTTTTTTTTGGCTTTTTCGCAATTTTGCGAAAAAGCCTTTGTTTTTGTTCTGATTTTTTTTTTTCTTCTTCTTCTTCTTTTTTCTTTTCTTTTAGTAACCTAAACCCCATAGACTTTGTACACGTTTTTCCTGCACGTCACTTTTAGTAGAAAGCAAAGTCGTATTACCATAAAACTTAACCCAAGTGAAGACCCTATAGTAAGCTCGTGTCTCGCCGAAAAACGTCATGGTGACGTCATCAGGGGTCACGTGACGTCATCTTAAAGGTGTAATTGATTTAATCTTTGAAAATCAATAACAAATCAACCGCAAAAGACCGAAACTTAATTTTTGTGGCAATAGATAGAATAATCCAGGATCTTAATTTTATCTCGTGTGCGTGAAATCACGTGACCCTTCCTTCCGGTCTAAACCGGAAGTGCCTCATAATTTGAAAGTGAAAAATGATATGAACTTACTTTCAACGATGTTAGTGTCTGGCTAGAATAAACTTTTCAAAAAAAATATTGGTGACGTCATAACATGTTATAGCGCCCTCTAGCGGCAGTTTGAAAAATTGTTAAAATGAATAATCTGTTGATGTGTGTGGCGAAGTTTGCTGAAATCACTTTATAACCGGTGTATTTAATCAGCTTTATGCTAGGAACAAGTTGACGGGAAGAAAAAATTATGACGTCACCAGACCGGAAGTTAGAATGAAAAGACTCCTTTTCCTTTGAAAATTCCTAAAAAATTAAACCTGACAGATACAATCTTGATTTTTGCTCTAAAGGTTAATGTAAAAGTAGTTCTCGAACTTCCCTGTGTTTTGGGGCAAAAAACAAACTTGAACATACCCTGCGGCATCCTTGAAATGTAATCGTTTTGGCCTAGGTGCAAAAAGCATTGACCCCTTACGTGCGCGTGGCACACGTATAATATACATGTACAAGCTAGTACATGTACGTATACACTGATAGTGTATTATGTATTGAGCGAATGTATCACCACTGACATCGTTCGTGCAAGCACATGTACGCTCACCCAAGAGGACACTAGCCGCCAACCTGTGAAACAGGATGGCGTCATCAAATTGCCCATGGGGAAGGGCGCCGCGTACGACAGGTAGGTAAACACGCTTTCGGCTACGCAGAATCCAACCCCGTAGACTTTGTAAACGTTGCTTGCACAATTCAAAGCACTTTTAACGGAAAAACAAAGTCGTATTCCCACAAACTTGACCCAGGTGAAGACCCAATAGTAAACTCCAGTCTCGCCGACAGACACCACGAGGAAAACGTCATCAGGGCCACGTGACCTTATCTTAAAGGTGCAATTGATTTAATCTTTGGAAATCAATAAAACATCAACCGCCAAAGACCGAAACTTGAATTTTGTGGCAATTAATAGAATAATCCAGGATCTTCATTTTATCTCGTGTGCGTGAAATCACGTGACCCTTCCTTCCGGTCAAAACCGGAAGTGCCTTATAATTTGAAAGTGAAAAATGATATGAACTTACTTTTAACGATGTTATTGTCTGGCTAGAATAAACTTTTCAAAAAAATTCCGGCGACGTCATAACATGTTATAGCGCCCTCTAGCGGCAGGTTGAAAATGGTTAAAATGATTAATCTGTTGATGTGTGTTGCGAAGTTTGCTGAAATAACTTTATAACCGGTGTATATAATCAGCTTCATGCTTAGACCATATTGGGAAGGAGAAATATTTATGACGTCACCAAACCGGAAGTTACAATAAAAAATCCTTTAAACTTTAAAAAGTCGCTTAAAAATCAACCGCTATAGATATAATCCAGATTTTTGCTTCAGATAGCAAAGTTAAGACTGATCTCGAGTTTCTGTTAATTACGTCACAATGACGTCATCAAGTGTCAGATTACAAGCAACCAAATATTTCTAAATTTATTCTTTGAAAATCAATATAAAATCAACTATAAGAGATCTGATTTAGATTTTTAAGGAAATTGATAGATTAATCCATGGTCTTCATAATTTGTATTACATCAAAAAGACCTGACACTTCCTTCCGGTCCAAACCGGAAGTGCCTTATAATTTAAGAGTGGAAACGATGCTAACTTACTTTCAACGATGTAATGCGCTGGCTAGGTTGTAAGTAACAAAAAAGTTAACAGTGACTTAAAATGTTAAAGCACCCTCTAGCGTCATGTTGACAAATGTTACGTCATATTACGATTATATTTGAATTATTACGTTTTTAGACGTTGAAGGCATATCTCAGCAACGGATCGTGTTAACATAACACCTCATTTTGTGTTGTTAGGTGATAGATAGTTGCACAAAAAGTTCACAAACGTGTGACGTCATCGTTTTAATCAGTTTTAATTCATTTTACTCTGTTTAAATTAACTTAAATTAGTTTTCAATGATTTTAAATTGTTTTGATGGTTTAAAAGTTCAATTTTTGAAATATTTAATAAAAACAATATTGCGAATGCGAAAAAGCCCTATGTTCTGTTCCTCGAACAGACGTAGTTCTAGTTTTTCTTTTTGGCTTTTTCGCAAATTTTGCGAAAAAGCCTTTGTTTTTGTTCTGATTTTTTTTTTTCTTCTTCTTCTTTTTTCTTTTCTTTTAGTAACCTAAACCCCATAGACTTTGTACACGTTTTTTCTGCCCGTCACTTTTAATAGAAAACAAAGTCGTATTTACATAAAACTTATACCAGGTGAAGACCCTATAGTGAACTCGTGTCTCGCAAAAATACGTCATGGTGACGTCATCAGGGGTCACGTGACGTCATTTTAAAGGTGTAATTGATTTAATATTTGAAATTCAATAACAAATCAACCGCAAAAGACCGAAACTAAATTTTTGTGGCAATAGATAGAATAATCCAGGATCTTAATTTTATCTCGTGTGCGTGAAATCACGTGACCCTTCCTTCCGGTCTAAACCGGAAGTGCCTCATAATTTGAAAGTGAAAAATGATATGAACTTACTTTCAACGATGTTAGTGTCTGGCTACAATGTATTTTTCAAAAAAAATATTGGTGACGTCATAACATGTTATAGCGCCCTCTAGCGGCAGTTTGAAAAATTGTTAAAATGAATAATCTGTTGATGTGTGTGGCGAAGTTTGCTGAAATCACTTTATAACCGGTGTATTTAATCAGCTTCATGCTAGGAACAAGTTGACGGGAAGAAAAAATTATGACGTCACCAGACCGGAAGTTAGAATGAAAAGACTCCTTTTCCTTTGAAAATTCCTAAACAATTAAACCTGACAGATACAATCTTGATTTTTGCTCTAAAGGTTAATGTAAAAGTAGTTCTCGAACTTCCCTGTGTTTTGGGGCAAAAAACGAACTTGAACATACCCTGCGGCACCCTTGAAATGTAATCGTTTAGGCCTAGGTGCAAAAAGCATTGACCCCTTACGTGTGCATGGCACACGCATGTACGTATACACTGATAAGGTATTATGTATTGAGCGAATGTATCACCACTGACATCGTTCGTGCAAGCACATGTACGCTCACCCAAGAGGACACTAGCCGCCAACCTGTGAAACAGGATGACGTCATCAAATTGCCCATGGGGAAGGGCGCCACGTACGACAGGTAGGTAAACACGCTTTCGGCTACGCAGAATCCAACCCCGTAGACTTTGTAAACGTTGCTTGCACAATAAGCACTTTTAACGGAAAAACAAAGTTGTATTCCCATAAACTTGACCCAGGTGAAGACCCAATAGTGAACTCCAGTCCCGCCGACAGACACCACGAGGAAGACGTCATCAGGGCCACGCGTGACCTTATCTTAAAAGATTTAATCTTTGAAAATCAATAAAACATCAACCGCAAAAGACCGAAACTTGAATTTTGTGGCAATTAATAGAATAATCCAGGATCTTCATTTTATCCCCCGTGCTTGAAATCACGTGACCCTTCCTTCCGGTCAAAACCGGAAGTGCCTTATAATTTGAAAGTGAAAAATGATATGAACTTACTTTCAACGATGTTTGTGTCTGGCTAGAATAAACTTTTCAAAAAAATTCCGGGGACGTCATAACATGTTATAGCGCCCTCTAGCGGCAGGTTGAAAAATGGTTAAAATGAATAATCTGTTAATTTGTGTGGCGAATTTTGCTGAAATCACTTTATAACCGGTGTATATAATCAGCTTCATGCTAAGAACATAATTGAGAAAGATAAATATTGATGACGTCACCAGACCGGAAGTTACAATGAAAAGACCCTTAAACAATTGCTAACAAATTAACCGCGTGAGATTTAATCTAGATGTTTGCTTCAAATAGTAAAGTTAAGACAGCTCTCGAGTTTTCTGTTATTGACGTCACGATGATGTCATCAAGTATCATATTACAAGTAACCAAATAGTTTTAGATATATTCTTTGAAAACCAATATAAAATCAAATGTAAAAGATCTGATTTTGGTTTCTACAGGGAATTGATAGAATAATCAAGGGTGTTTATGTTTTCTGTTACCTTTAAAATTACCTAACCCTTCCTTCTGGACCAAACAGGAAGTGCCTTTTATTTTGAAAATGTAAACAGATGTGAACAATCTTTCAACGATGCTAGTCGCTGGCTAGGTTTTATTTAACAAAAATGTAATCGGTGACGTCATAAAATAGTATCGCGCCGTCTGCCGATAGGCTAATGTTTTTGTGGGTTTTTAATTTTAAATAAATGTCCTTTAAAATTCTTTATGTTAGTAAAAGGGTTTCGTTGAGTCATGTATATGTTGACAGAAAATCCGAGATTTTAATATACGATGTAATGATGAAAACAATTTAAATTTGGCATTTCATAAATAGACTAAATTTTCCAACGTCCTTGCATACTACGCGGTGTTTTGACCATTAAAAGTAAAGAGCGCCCTCATTCGGTTTAAGAGTACATCAACATTAGTTTTGTGATAACTTAATGTTGATGCACAGTTCACTGTCTTCAATCTAACGATCGGTTCCTTGATTTGTATTTTAAAGAAGACTTTAATATTTCAACTTGCCCCTTAGATTGACGTCAATTTGAATCACACGCTAAGGTTAGACTGGTACATGTCGGAAGGCACTGTCCCACTACAATAAGTGTGGCTGTAGGTTGTCATTTTGGTTGATTTCTTAGTGCTTACCGCCCATGTCATGTCCAACTTCATGTTACAAAATATTTTACTCTTCCTTAGATTTCCTAGAATTACATTTTGAACAATTCTCTAATTGGATCCGATTGTCATCTTAAAGTTGTATAGAGATTGAAAGGTGATGTTCAGACTTGGAGTGTTCAATTTAACATGTTGATGGACTGCATCAGGCTACTAGAATCACTGAATGTTTTCCCGTTTGAAGGATGTACTTGGTGAAAACTGTATGCATCTTACTTGTGTATGTTCACTAAATCAGATATGGTTAATATATTGCACATAGTTCGAGTTGATTTATTTTATTCATTTTCCATTAAAGCTATATAAGTATTTCACACAGTTGACATATTTCACAATGTTTTGGGGAATTATTGTTTATTGCATGCACATTTCTGAAGTAATAATTTACAATATTAGCTTCCTTTTTTTTTTACCTGCCATTGTTGATGTATAATTTACAATACATGTAATTAAATTGCAATCCTTTAACAATTTGAGTAGTTAATTTAGACAATTCATACACATTTTGGGTATTGGGTTTTTCATTTTTACCACACATAGAACTAGTAAATAACAAATCTTGGCTAACATTTGTGATCTTTGTTAAAATAAAACAAAATCATGTTTGAAAGTTCACTGCAATTTAGTTAGGCTTTCCAGTGTTGTGCTCTATTGACCATTTAAATGGAAGTATATTGTTGTAATAGGCAATTTCTTAAAAAGGTTTACATCAACACTTGCAGCTATCCAAAAAGTAACTGGTGCAAATATTGCTGAAAAGTAATGGCACATAATTCCCTGTTAAATTTTGTTTTATGGCATGCTGTAGTTTTGAAGGAATAATAACAAGTTATTTCTAAAGATGCATCTAAATAAAAACACATTTTTGAAAATTTCAGTGAATACAAATACATACGGAAAGTTAAATCGTGCTCAAGAGTATTGTGTTTGTTAGGTTTTCTTGAAGTTTACAGTTGAAATCTCACAAGGGACTACTTTCATGGAGCTGCACGATAAGCACAAACAATTGCTTAGCATGAATATTCTTCCTTGGCAAAACAGGATTTAAAATCGATATTCAGGTGATGAATATTGTTTGTGACTAGTATTCAGCTTGTTTTTACTTTGCATGAAAAGCACACGTGGAGTTTTGGTTGGTATTGCGCAACTGAAACTGTTGTGCTAAGCAATGTTGTTCTGCTTAATGTAGCAGCTCTATCAAATTGCCCCGAGACATGTCCACCTTTTGATTTTGAGCAATTTGTTGCTGCAAACAAACAAAAATATGCACACAATAAGAAATGATGTACACGGTACTTTGTCTTTAACCACATGATTTACTGCTATGTAAATGAAAATAATGTTTAAATCTGTATCAGTAGAATTAAACATCACTACTACACATTCTGAAGCAATCTAAATCATTGTGCAGTAAACATCAATACAATTAAAAGGTTTATTCAATTCACTTTGTATAATTGTGGTTTACTAATCAGCAGTGATGGATCTAGCAACCCCTTACAGGCCCGTACGCAGGATTTTTTATGGGGGGGTGCGAATTTGTACCGATGGGACAACAATTGGAACCAACATTTTTCGTGTGCCAGTACCGTTATTTCTACATCAAAATACCATTATTTACCCCGAAAAATGTGGACCTTTTGGTAATTTGGGGGCGAATTTGTACTGATGGGACCAAAAATGGGACAATTTTTTTTCGTGTACCAATACAGTTATTGCTACATCAAAATACCATTTTTTAGCCCGGAAAATGTGGACTTTTTAGTAATTTGGGGGGGTGCGTACGCACCCGTCGCACCCCCCCTGCGTACGGGCCTGCCTTAGGCACTTTTGGCAGGAAATATTTTCAATCGTTCAAAATCCTCCGATTGCCCTGCCCAAAAAAATACATTCATCCTTAAATCTCTGAAATCCTCCATTTGTTGTATTGTGTTCAAAATAAAGGAGACCATCTCCCAAAATTCTCCAAATTTGTGTACTTGTGTTTAAAATGCCTCAGTCCTTCAAAATCCTGTTGTTCCCTCTTTTGTCAAAAGTGTTGGAACAATGACATAATGGCTTTATTTATATGTGTGGTTTATATAGACGTGACGTTTATACACTGGCATACATAGGAAAGTGCACATGAAAACAAAGCGTGAAGTCATTAGATCTTAGGTGTATTGACTAGTTTTTGTATATATGCAAGTCATATTCAAAGTATTGTATATCATGCTCTTTACACTGTGCGCCAATCAATACTACCAGCAGTGGATATAATGTATAATATGGAGTTTCTACATTGATAAGTAATAACAAGTTCAATAGTTCCATTCCAGCAACCTAGCAATATACCGGTATATACCGGTACACCACACCGATCTTCCAAAATCTTTCTCCTCTTCAAATAGCATCCTCATCTTTGGAACAAACTACCCCTCAGCATTCGCAATATATCATCGCTTTCTGAATTTAAAGTTGCCCTGAAGACCTATTTGTTTCAGACCACTCAAAATATTCTCGTTTAGTTAAATTTAATTGTTTTGTTACATCTGATTTGATATAATTTTTGTTTGCGCCATGAGCGTCATTTATGGCGGATAATGGCGCGGTATAAATTTCCGTTATTATTATTATATTATTATATTATCCTCCAAAATCCTTTTTTTTTAAGCACCATTCATCCTCAATCCTAACAAAATATTCCTCACTTGAAATATCATTCATCTTCAAATCTGTAAAATCCTACAAATTTGTAAGGATGATTTTGAAGGATTGGGGAAGGGTTAGGGTTAAAAAATATGCCCTAAAAAGTTCGGCACCCAAAATGAAGGTGACAATTTGTGCTCTATGAAAATTAATTTAAATGGTGTAAACTGTTTTACCTTTACGTTACCATACTACAAAATACTAGTTGAATAACAATAATAATGTGCTGTGCTGTGCTTATATAGCCCCTTATCACCAACGGTCTCAAAGCACTTCACATGATTACCACGGTCATTGGGCCCCCGAATAATTCCACATACCATCCGAGCTCCCTGGGAGTCAGTATACAGCTCAATTATGCAGCCATTTCGGTGCAAAGTAGCTATAATAAACCACAACAACCATCTCTAGGCTCATAGGTACCCATCCATTTACTCCTGGGTGGGAGAAAGCAAAGAGTGGCAAAGTGCCTTGCACCAACGCATCATAGTCCCAGGCCAGACTTGAACCCACAACCTGCAGCTTTACCTACAGGTAACAAATTCAATACCCCAAACTATATAGGCTAGGGCACTGCACTGCACTGCACTGCAGTATGCAATTACTACACTGCAGTCCGGTATAATTCAAAACATATATGGTACCTTAATACATATTCATGAATCCTGTCAAATGGTACCACATGATACCAAAAATAACCAGAGGTCGTCTGCAGTTGTTTGTGCAAGCACTGCATGACTGCGGTATTCTGTAGTATGCGCGTGATGATGTCATTTCTAAGCAAACTGATTGAATGAATGACGTATAACGCACCATAGTCTCAGGCCGGACTTAAACCCACAACCTGCAGCTTTACCTACAGGTTACAAATTCAATACTCTGACTATGAGGCCACGGCACTGCACTGCAGTATGCAGTACACTTACTACACTATAGTACACTGCAGCCTGGTGTAATTCCAAATATGGTACCTTAATACATATTCATGAATCTTGTCACATGGTACCACACAACCAATCAGTGACAGCAAAAATAACCAGAGGTCGCGTGCGGTTGTTTGTGCAAGCACGGCATGACTCGAGTATTCTGTAGTATGCGTGTGATGTCATTTCTAAGCACAGTGATTGGATGAATGACATAAATAACTCATGAATGCCATATTTGGAATACACCAACTGATAAGTAGTATATTTTGCAGTATTGTGTACTTTACTCCAAATGCCTAGAACATTAGGGTTAATTTCTGCTTTAATTAAAATTAGGGCCTGTTACCCCATTTAACTAGTTCGCGCCAGGATTTTTTGGACATTGATGATGGCACCCAGTCGCAGGATTTTTTTCCTGAACATCAATCCCAGGCTGGCTGGCATCTGATGGGTAGCACACTCATGACGGCTTTGAGCCGGTTGGTGACAAATATTTTCGGTCTAGCTCTGAGTTCTTTATTCATGAAAAGACCATTACAAGTCAGTGGAATGGAGTCTGGTAATGTAGTGCTTAGTAATTAAGCTGGGTGCGGGATGGTTTTTGTTGGTGATAGACTCTGCTCCGAGGATGGAGATAGGACAAAAAGCCTTGTACCTGGCAGCATTAACGCTCTCTGATCTGTTGTTTGGTCGTAGGACAATCAAAAACAAGTTTATACATTTATGGTAAGTGCAATTCACTCCTTCAGAGGAACGTTTGTTGAAACTGTTGGTGCTTATCATCCATCATCTCGCGCAACCTACAGTTGTCCTTTTTCATACAACGCACTTCTAGAATCACACCGTCTGAATATGTGAAGATCAATGAGGCACTTTGAATTATGTGGAGCTCAAGTGTACTGCAAATTGATGTATCTTCCTTCAGCTTTATAAACCACTCATAACAAGTCTTGTGGAACACAGGTTCGACTGCCTTCCATGTGATTTATTGCAGATCAAGTAACAGTATATTTCACGGTATCTACCATTTAAATTAAGCTATTTTTATGTGCACTCAACACTTGGCAGCATCAGTCGATATTGAAGTTGGTGCACTGTTGGAACTGGGATGTCGCCATTTTCAATAATTTGTTTTTATGTACCACAGTAGAGTCTCCTAATTTCCCTGGTGGCAAAATAGTTTGCTTTTTCAAGTACAATTATGGAAAAACAGCAGGATGAAATGTGAAGGACTTTGCGTAATATCAATGTTCAGTAATTTATGTAGTTGGAGTTTTCAGAAAATTTATTTCTGGTCTTGCTGTAGCTAAATAACGAAGTGCGCAGTTGATGAGAGCCTACCATATGCAGCAGAGGAGCTGATCCTACGGGAGGATGATCAGAGGATATGGTTGATGTCCAACACTGTACAACTGACTGGCAGTAATCTTCTACTGATGACCATGAAGAAGGATATGTATATCTGAGCACAGCACAAGCAAGCAAAGACGCCATTTACTTCACGTCATTAGTGCGAAGCCAAAGTCATACTCTGTAAAGATAACAAGTAGTCCCCTAATAAATAAAACTAGAAATATAAAAAAAGGCTCATCAGAAGATACCAATTGCACTGCATATGGCATCAAGGCTTGTATACGATGTGTATGTTTACAAGTACTGTTGTGGCTCCCTAAAGCATAATAGCTCCATGCCCAAAGCAAGTTATACCCTGCATAATCCGTGGCAATAATCTAGTAATGTAAGCCAAATGTGTGAAGTATATTTGTTTCTGTTTATATTTATTAATGATTGTATGCTTCATTAGTGTTCTATGTGTTGGTTATCTAAAGTAGCTTCAGTGCAATTACATGCAAAAGTTGAATGTATCATTCTAAATTGAAGACTTCATTTTCAATAGAATGTCCACATTTGCATGAAACTGCCCTCAGGTTGAAATGACAATGAAGCTTGCAAAATGTGACATAATATAATGTACTTACCCGAAATAAGGAGTAAACTGCAAGAAGGACACTTAATTAGTGTCACCAGTGTCCACTTGGATGTGCTGACTCATGACCTGTATGGCAGAGAATTGGTGATAGAGCTTCAAATAATGAAATATAGACATACAGAAGCTTTGGCATTTCATACTATAATTTGACTTGAAAGGATTTTATACTTAAACAGTACTGCATTCATCATTGTCAATATAAATTTCTACACACCACAAGAGTGTGTGTTAAAGTAGTGTTTATGGTAGTGTTAATTTGGTTTAACAAAACTTTGGTCCTTGAAGAAAAAAGATAAATACCAAATACTATAACCCAAACATGGAACTGACATATTTGCTTATTACTGGTGTTATATGCAGCTTTTACGAATGATAAAACAATAAATGTCATGTACCAGTACACCCAATAACATAGTTACCCAAACTAAACTTACCTTCAAGTGATGAAGTGCAGCCATGCATGTACAGTAAATGCTGCAGACTAGCAGCAAACTGGTGAATCCAGTACAGTATTGTAACGTAGATTTCTCTGGGGTCGACTACACACACAAGAAGGACTCCTGACGCAAGTATTCCTTTATTTCCGGTGATTCTCTGCCGTTTATTGTGATCTCTTGCCAACCAAACATGGACTCCAGGCTCACACAATCACGCGGTACCAGAACTGGTCAGAACCGGTTCGGCCGTTGCGCAATCCGAAGGCGGGTCGCCGGGGCGCACCAGCAGGAGCCACCTGGAGCGATCCCACCCCCGTGGGACCGCTCCAGCGCCCTCTACCGCCCAACCGGCACGGGCGCTACAGTATTTTGACTAAAGTAACCCGTCAACCTTTGTTCAAGATAAAAAAAAGAGAGCAAGGTTGATTGATGACTTGTACAACTTAATAAGATCTTTTAAGATCACAAAAAATTGACTATCTCTTAATTATTTTGATATATTTTAAAGAATACTATAATTAAGACTTATTATAACTGCACCAGGATTTAAATGGGGAATCTGCCACAACATGAACCCTGCAGGTAATACCAAATATAACCAAAACATATCTCCATGTATCTCAAAGAACTGAAGCACAACAATGTCTAATGCACGGTGCAGAAAAACAGAACGTGCTGAAAAATTGTACTTGGGCATTTATTAACTGCAGCACTTTGGTCACCCAGAGAACTACTCTACTAGGTCAGCTAAAAGCTATAATTGTTACACACGTAATTTCCATAGAAATGAAAAAACAAACTGTTCAAAAAGTGTTGTACTCACCTGTCCAATTAGATGCTCCAATAATGTAACGTTGCCAATGGAGAAGACACAGTGTAGCTGCTTTGAATGAAGTATCCTTCAGACCTTGATAGGCGAGTTGATTGGATCCACTTGACGAGTACATCTGACATTTAATGATAACAATCAGTTTAATTTGTTAGTGCAACACTTATCGAATGAGCGATAACAAAGTATTAGTGGAGCATTAATTGGGTAATAATTTATAGACCTTGCTTGAGATGTTTCTGAAGGTTCCTTTTAAACTTTACTTGAGACTTCAGTTGAAGCTTCGTTAGTTTTTATACAATCTTTTTTTAAAGCTTTGGTACAAACATGAAAAAGGCTTTCTTAAGGGCTATACATTTGGGGGGTTCCTTTGAGGCTTTGCTATGGGGCTTTAAATTTGCTTTGGGTTTTGTTTTGGATTTTCTCCGATGAGAGTTTGTTCGATGAGAGTTTGCTCGATGAGAGTTTGCTCGATGAGAGTTTGCTCGATGAGAGTTTGCTCGATGAGAGTTTGCTCGATGAGAGTTTGTTCGATGAGAGTTTGCTCGGAAAGTTTGCTCGGAGACTTTTCTTGAGGATTTTCTTTAGGCTTTTTCTTAAGGGTTTCCTTGAGGCTTTTCTTGAGGATTTCCTTGTGTTTTTTCTTGAGGCTTTCCTTGTGGTCGAGGTTTTCAACTTCTGAGAGATAGTTGCATACATGTAACTGACTAGAATTAAAATTTATTCACATATGTAAGCTCCATATTATGTATCAATTTCTACGTTTTCCAAATATTGAACATGTTGGCCATTACGTCGTATACGTACTGCAATGTATATGTGTTATTGCGGAAGTAAGCAGAAGGTAAAATCTGTATGAATCAGTTGTTTGCTCTCACTGGCCTGGTTTACTTTAAGGATCTTCTAAGTACTTATTTTCAGAATTTCTTCTTAACATTTGTTGGCAGTTATTTATTCTATATTTTTACTCAGAACCACAGCCGTTGTCTTTTCTCCTGTGTGTTCACATGGTTATACAAACCGACTCATGATAACTATAATATGTTGGGACTACTGAAGCATTCACTGAATCCATATTCCTAACATAAACATGATCAATCAATGTTCCACTCTCAGTTGTTGACTCAGTCACAATCTGTTTGTAGCCATGACCTTCAATTACCTTTTGAATACCTGAAGAATGTTTCAGTATGTTTTCGTTAAAATCACCCATGATAATACATCTATTAGACACCTTATGAAGTTCATCAAGCAAAGTTGTAAGATTACCAATAAATTCATTTATGCAGTATGATGCTGGACGGTAAATGACTACCACAGAGCATGATATCTTACTAATTATCTTAAATGCAATGTATTCAATATTTTGCACCGACAGCATAAGCCTACTGAAAGCTCTGTTCCTTCTTCCATATACACTGACGCCTCCGTGACATTGTTGTTTTAACACTCTGGTTAATTTACTGGAATTATTGTAACAAGCACTTCTGATTTGATGATAAGCTTTGAATTCAGTTAATTCTGTATCACAGTACAGTTCATCATCAAGCCATGTCTCAGTAAGGCAAATGAAATCTGATTTAATCATTTCATTATTCAATGTCAAGTCCATATAATGTTCCTTTAATCCTTGAATATTATGCATCATTATAACAGTCAAATTTGATTTTCCTTTTGTTGATTCTGTCGCATTAATAAATGCTGGCATATTTTTCAATGATTCTGATACTACCTTATTACAGTAAATATATTTTTCATCAAAACCTTCAATGACAAGGCCATTCATAGATGTTACTCTGCTCAGTGCAACATAAGCTTGTCCACATGAAAATGTACGCTTGAGAGAAACAACTGCTCTATCTGTTGTCATTCCTTGCACTTTGTGAACTGTACATGCCCAGGCTAATTTTAAGGGAAACTGTTGTCTAACACACTGCTTGGTAACATTTTCTTCCTCCTTTTGAATTGGAACTGTGTCTTCTTTATTTGATGATTTAAATTTTCCTTTCAACTTAGACCCAACATCCTTATTATCAAACTCAACTTCAATGCACTTTGGCCACGAATTATCAGGCAACATATTTATTGCACGAACAATGCCAAATACTCCATTCACAAGTCCGTCCGAAGTGTCAATATTTTTAGTTAACATTACTCTAGCACCAACACCAAGCCACAATGATTCAGGCAAGTTTGTGTACATTGATTTTTTAGTAACTTTTACCTTTGCTTTACTTTTGCACGAATCCTTTCGCAAATCTTTTGCAACAATACATGTACAATCAGTACACTTTGAAAACAATGTCTGAGTATTGTATTCGTCCACCTGTTTGTTACATGGAAAGATATGTAATGCATCATCCCAATCCTCTCCCGTTTCTCGGGATCTTAAAATTAACACATCTTCATCTGATAACTTTTTGTTCTTTGGTCTGATACGTAATCTATTCAGTATTTCTGCAAATTTAACATCATTTTTTTGTCGCATAATTTCATCAAGCTCGACTTTCTTGAAATTATCATTCCAGAAATCAACTGCAACTGCTCTTTGATGAAGTGGCTTTCCTTTTACCGGAGGCAACTGATAGAAATCACCAACAGCTAAAATGCTAACATTACCAAAGGAATTATGATTACGTGTTTGTTTTATCTGACGCAAACGTCCATGTATATAGCACAACATCTTGTGATCAACCATTGATATTTCATCAATAATCACAATTTGAAGATCTTGCAATTTATTCCTTAATGTATTCAATTTCTCTTCACCAAGTGGTTGATAAGGTAATCTAGCATCAACAGGGATTGACAAGGCACTGTGAATTGTACTACCATGAATATTAAATGCAGCAACTCCTGTAGGTGCAGTTATCAATACAGAAACATTGTCAGGGTTATCAATCATTCTACAAAAAAGTCTTGCTGCTTCATAATGAACTGATTTTATTAAGTGGCTTTTCCCAGTTCCGGCTCCACCTGTCACAAATACATGAAATGCTTCAGGATTTTTACCATTCACTTTCTGTAAGCACCAATTACGAATCTTGTTAAACACCCGTCTCTGTTTTTCATTTAATGATCTTAATAAATTCAGAGCTTCATGTTTTGAAATTTTTACTGAATGTGGTTCAATATTGCATATTTTACCATCTTTTCCATCAACTTTTAGATCAGGGATATCAAATTCATTCTCTTCCTCTGTTACTGGTTTACGTTTTGCTTCACAGTCAAGTCTTTCTTGTTCAGAGTTAGGACAAATCAGAGCCCATGCATCTTCTTGAGGACCAAACTTTCTTACATGCTCTTCTGCTGCTGCAAGACACTCTGCATTTGCCTCATAAATAGACCGATTACTTTCAACAATGCATTTAACAAGGTTTAATTGCTTCTTTACACATATAGCTCCAGTTTTGTAAAATTCTTCATAAGTTTCAAATTGAGGTGGTTTTAGCTGAGCATCTACTCGATATGGAAGAAATAGCTGCAATATACTATGATAATATTTCTCAGGATATTTATTCTCTGAAAATCTAGGATATCTAATCACTGCAGGCTCAGTTCTACTCCGTTTCTGTATGTGACCCAAACCATCTTTTAGTGCATACACTGGTGATTTATTTCTTTTCATGTCTGTGTTTGCATTATAAATAATTCTGTATTCTGAGCAAAATGTTGCAAGGCACATGTCATTAAATTTAGCAATATCTGGTCTTGCTTTGTAGCGATCAACTCTGTTAGTCATAAATATATCACGGTCATCATCCTCACATCTGTTCTGAATTACACTCAGTGGCAAGCTCATTCTGACAGGATTCTCCCCTACAGGTATAAACTCGACTTTTCTAGAACCTTCTTTCAATCTCAGACTACAAACACGAAACACTGCTTCTTGTGCTGATATTTCTCGATTATGTAGATACACAGAACCTAATTCTTTCATACTTTGTCTGGCATCCAAGTTACCCTTCTCTGCTTCTTTTTGTGTATTCGATAATAACTGTCCCATTTCACGTTCAGACTTTGACATATATGACACAACATAAGCTGCACAAGCATATGCATCACTGATATACTGGATATCCATGTTAGCATTCCAACATCTTATCAAATTAGGATTGTACAGATTGACCCATACATCTTGTGGTTTTCTCTTTAAGACAATAGTAGGTTTAGCATTCAAAACATTATTTGCTTTTTCAAACTCTACTTGTGTAATATTAATTCTGTTAAACAATTCTGTAGTTGATAAATACTGGTTCTCTTCATTCTGTATTGCTTCCCACACCGACTTCAATAATTCTTTGGCCTCATTATGCCTCTTTCCAGATGTACTTTTATCAGTATCACTGTGTTCATCACCAGAAAACTCACAATGATCACTGTCAACATGATCACTTCTAACATTATCATCAATGTTATCATCATCATCCTCATCAATTGGATCTGGCTCAGTAATGAATGTTCTACTGGACGGTGGTCTTGGGAAATTAAATCTACAGTCAGTGCCCTTTTTCCTACAAGATTTTGAATGTTTTCGGCTATGTAGCTGTACATGACTTATTATGTCATTTAACTCTCTGTCCTCTTCCTCTGATGGCATTTTGCAGCTGATGTATGTATCAATGAATTTAATAACATCTTTATCATTGTCAACTCCCAATCTTGGAGCATTCTCAATCCAAAACAAACAGTGAGTATGTGGAGATCCTCTCTGCTGAAATTCCACTCTATAAAAATAATCCTTGACTTTGCCAATGGGATGAGCTCTAGACATGATGACATCTTTTAAAAATGTGTGGAATCTTTGATCAAACATTCTAGCTGCAGTCACTGGATTACTTCGCAATATTTTACACTTTTCATTCCAATCTAATTCATCAATATCTCTTGAATCACCCTGCTGCCTCAATATTGTGTTTATAATTTCAGGCCATCTCATATCTGCCGCTGAAAATGAACAAAACCATGTTGGAATTCCAAGTTGTCTAATCATAGCCATGACATCTTTCTGAGCTGCTTGCCAGTATGGAGGTGTACCTCTGATTGGCTTCAAGAATTTATAACCACTATCGGATTGCAATATATCTCTGAGTTGATCCCTATCTTTAATCATGCTAGCATTCACATTCTCGGCACAGTGTACTTTGCCTGAAGTCTGACGCATTGCAATTGATACACTTGACATTACTTGCTGTATTTCCGATAGATACTGAGCATAAAATATGTACTGAATACTCTTTGCAAATCTATTATCTGCATTCATTAACCTGTTATGAAAATATCTGATAAGACTTAATCTGACATCACGATCATCACTGAATATGGGTTGGCCTCTTGGAAACAATGCTGGAAAACACTTAGCCTCATTACCTTCGTCCATTAATACTCGGATTGGACTATTTGCTTCACAAGGTGCAACACAGAGCACATCATCAAAATATTGATCTAGAACCTCAGAGGCAATATTCACTGATTGCATACATGTATCATAAGATATTCCTGTCAAACGCTCCTCGTCTGTGTCTTCATCTGTTTCTTCATCACTGCTCGTAGAATCATCACTTTCACGTACTTCGCTATTATTTTCATTTACTTCGCTATTATTTTCATTTTTCAAGGGATTTTCCCACTCGCAGTTTATGTCAATGTTATTATACCACTTATTATTTGTCTTTAGATAACACAGCGCCTGCTCAACATGTTCCCTGCTTATAAATTGATACTGGTAATACCCTTTGAATGATAATTTTCTCTTTAACTTAACTCTGATTAATTGGTCATTTCTACATCTAGGCAATGATGTCACCGTTTCTGAAATATCCGAAGGTACACAAACTACCGGGCCATGTACACAATTCTGTCCCCCCCTGGGTAAAGATATCATTTTAATGAAGGCAATGTTAATTGCAATAAGGTGTTCCTCTAATGTATTTAAACAACTCAATTCCTCAGGGATATCTTCCAATGACAAATTGTTTGCACAAGCTTCTGATGGTATCTTGTTCTGAAGCAATTTCCTGTGGCATGTGTAGCAAATCCACAGAGATGACCAACTTGATTGTGACACTAGACAGTTTTCACCACACTCTCCACACCTATGCAAATACTTGTCAGATATACAAACAACACTTCTGTATTTATTTGGATTACACTTAACAACTTGCTTACGGAAAAGAAGTTTATGACAAACTGCACATACATACTCGGGTCCTGCAGATACACTTTGCCTCCAATTTTGCACAACATTATTCATCTTAGTTTGACTTTCTTTCCTTCTGTTTGACCTGTCTTTATTCATTCGTTTCATATTTTTACGATAATTTACATTTTTCTGGTATTTTCTTTTTCCTTTTTCAATTAAATTTATCCGATAACATCTATTGATAGCATACTTGTTTTTTATAGATCTGATGAGAGCATTTCTATACACTGAATTACACTGATATTTTCTTTGTGCCTGATCAATCTTTCTTTGCCTGTGTGCTGCATCCTCATGATACTTAGTTTTCACAGAATTGATCTTATTTTGCCTGTGTGCTGCATCCTCATGATACTTAGTTTTCACAGAATTGGTCTTTCTTTGCCTGTGTGCTGCATCCTCATGATATTTAGTTTTCTCAGAATTGATCTTATTTTGCCTGTGTGCTGCATCCTCATGATACTTAGTTTTCACATAAATTTTGGCATATTTAATCATATTTTGCCTATGTGCTGCATCCTTATGATACTTAGTTTTCACATAATTGATCTTGTTTTGTCTATGTACTGCATTATTCTTGTACTTACTCCTATATTCAGCATTTTCATGGTATCTTTGTTTTGCACTTCCAACTTTGTTGTCTTTATACTCTGCATTTTTCTTATATTTTTGCTTTAATGACTCTTTCCTTTTTGAAGCATTTTCTATGTATATTTGTTTGCCGTACTCTATTGCATCCTCTTTATAATTTGGACAGCTGTGGTATTTTTCTTTCTTTCGTGTGCTACGTTTAGTTTTCTTTACATTTTCACAGTTTGTTGGATTGGCCTCATTTTTTCCCTTCCAATATCTTTCTCTGCTCTTCTCCTTTCTTAGTTTTTTATTCAATCTCACATTTACATGTTTACGCTTTTTACAATTTGACTGCTTTGATATTTTTATTTTTGAGTCTTTAGATTCATTTTTATTTTTGCAGCTGTCTAACTTCACAGTTATGGGTTTATGTACTTGCGTCACCACATTTACACGTTTACCACAATTTGACTGCTTTGATACTGTTATATTTGACCGTTTACATTCATTTTTATTTTCACAGCTGTCTAACTTTACAGTTATGGGTTTATGTACTTGCGTCACCATATTTACACGTTTACCACAATTTGACTGCTTTGATACTGTTATATTTGACCGTTTACATTCATTTTTATTTTCCCAGCTGTCTAACTTCACAGTTCCGGGTTTATGTACTTGTGTCACTAAATCATAATGTACTCTATTCCTATGGTACAAATAAATTCCAAACTTCACTGAACCGTCAATACTACTATCTGTACATATGTATCTATTTGAAAATAGATACCACTCATTAGCATCATCATACGTGTAGATATTACAATCCAACATATGTGCTGTTGCAATGATTTCCACCTCAGTAGCCCATGTACCATAATTGTACAATCCTGCACTTGTTACATACTCTTCCACTGTTCTGTAACCTTCACGTAAATACCCCCTGAACTGAGCTGCATTTTCCAACAAATGATTTACAATTGCCAATCTCAATTCCATGTGATTATCTTCAGTTCCTGATATAGCAAAGGAAATCGCTCTGAAAAAACAGTTGCCATCACCTTTAATTTTCTTTATAGAGTCAGGTCTCCCTAAGTTCTTGCATTTCATAGACATTTTATCATCATTTAGAATAACTTTGGTCACATCCAACCTCTCACATAATGCAATCCTATTACTATAAGTTAATGGAACAAACTTCAAATTAACTTTCTCTGCTTCTACAATTTGTATGTCATTTTCTCTAGGTTCCTCTGTTTCCTGTCCAATACTACCGGTACATGTACTAGTGCTTGCATTCGAACTTTCAGCAGTCTCGTCATTATGTATACAAACACTGATATCATCATCTATCCAGACCGTAACACCTGTTATTTCAAACTGTTCATAATCTCTGACATTCATGGATTTGCCAAGTTCAGTACAATACCTGTACACACCTTGCCACGATGATACGCATTTGAGCAAGCTCCTCCCTTCAGAATCTAAGTGCGAATTCTCATTTCTGCTATGTGAATCAAAAATATAATACAAGCTATCTTGAGCAATTACTGAAAATGTATTTCCGTGGAAACAGATAAAACATGCACAATATTTCTGAACTGTCTGCTCTACTGCCGTACTGAATGGAATCATATTGAACTCAGCAAGAACTGTTTCTTCTGCAAAAGTACCAGAAACAGATTCATCAATCTTCATATGGAAATGTTTACTGAATGCATCAATTTCATCAGGCAACTCACTGATTAACAAATATTCATTCATCATTGTAGAACTACAAGACAAATAACGGTACAGTTCATTTCCTGTATTCAGCACAAAATCCATGTCTTTAGGACACCACATGTTCAACGATTTTATCTGGCTGAAGAGGATTCCGCAAAGGCTCATACAAACACATTGTCTACCAGCTAAGTCTGCAAATCTGAAATCACCTTGATGAAAACTGCCTTGAATGCATTTGACATCCATCTTTTGACTGTCTTTACCAGAACTGCGTTCACGACATGTTTGGTTTTCCTCGGCAGGCTTACCAATTCTCTGTGAATTATTTCTTTGTGTGAGGATTCTGACCTTTTTTCTACAATCGTTTTTTTCAACACAATTTTGCAAATTATCTCCTGCTTTTCTTTTCGACGTCATTTTCACATCTGCGTCCTTTTCATTTACTACCGACACATTTCTGCTTCGAAGCTTAGATCTAGTAGATTTGGCTTCCAAAGTTGCATCATTTCCACTCACATCATGCTGTTGACCTCGACTGACAGAATGCCTTCTCGTCTGCTGTTCTTTAACCTCATTTCCTTTGGATTTTTCCTTTTCACTATCAACATTAGTACTTTTCTTGCTGCGCAGGTTATAACCTCCACTTTGCCTAACTACATTTATTTGCGGGTTTTCATTTGAATCTGTATCTCTGCATTTCATATGTGCTTTTACATGTTTCATATTGCTGGTACTTCTCTGGGCTTCACCTCCACGATTTCCATTCTCTGTTGAAACTTGACCATAATCTACTGACGAGTGGGAACCCTCTTCAGTACATGAAATGACAGCTCCATCTTCTATGTTCACTTCGAATGTCATCTGAAATTTGTTCTTATCTGTAGGAATGCCAAGATTATACAACAAAGAGTCTGCATAAGTACATCTTCCACATTTCAAACACAACCATGATACTGATTTACTTGCCAACATAGACTGCATGTTTGAAAATCCCATACAATTGACATGATAGCTAATATTGCAAGTATCACAGTCCACAACTCTATTAACTGCAGTAGTTACTTGATCACATAACCAACACATAGCTTGTGATTCCTTCACAGCGTGATTGATAGTCTTATTCTCTGCCTTCTCAATTCTTTCATGTGACACGTTTCCTCTTCCATTTTTAATTACTCCATGTGAACATTTACTTTTCTTCAATGAATCCTGTTCTTTTTTCTGACTTTTGTTAGCTGTTCTTTTTTTCCATTGTTCCTTCTTAATCTGCATATTCTTGATAACATAGCTCAGACCTCTTCTTGTGTGACTTTGGATACTTTTCTGTGCTTTGTCATGGTTCTTCCTCTCTTCCTTACTCATGCGTAATTCAATGATCCTACCATTCCTCAACCTTTTGTTTGCCTGTCTTCGTTGACATCTTCTAATTTTCTTTCTATTTGGTTTTGAAACCTTCCTTTCCTCTCTACTGTACTCTACCAGACACTCCAATACCTCATCTCTGCTACAGCAGGTCTTGTTCCTCACCTTTAACTCTGTCACTGCTGTGTGATTGCTCCCTTTTTTCTTGATACTCACATTAGCCATTATCTTCTTCTTAGGTTCAGCCACAAGATCTGCATCCTTTCTCAGCTCATGCCTCTGGTAACTTCTCTTCAGTTTATAGCTCAATGAGCCTCTCTGATACTTTCTCAATAAGCCATTAATTGAACCATTCATTAAGCCATTCATTAAGCCATTCAATCGGGTACACCTTTTATAAGCCATAATATCCCAGCTGAAGGACACACTGGTCCCAGTACCCTCGTAAAGAGGACTGGGGGTACACTGGCCCCCAAGTTCTCGGAGTACGAACACACGCTGTATGTGTGCCAGCTGGGTTGCGCAATGCCTACACTGGGGCATGCGTCTTCCCCGAGGAGGTGCCAACCTCAGGGAAGTTGATGGAACACAGTGTCTGAAGTGATGGCCTTCGCCTGCTGAAGTCTTCACAGTCTTCACCATTTTCTGCAAAATACAAAAGAAAAAAAATCATAATTAATACAATGTGCATATACATAAGCAACAATTTCTTCATTATTAGGCCAAGTAAAAACAAAATGTTGTCACAATCACTTTATGTTTTGGGCACAGGGCCTCATTTTACTTTTTTATTTCAACATTTGATAACAACGGTAAATATAGACTTACATGTAGATTCCCTAGCCTCTACATACAAGACTACATGTAGTCATTCAAAAAAAGAAACAGATGAAAACCATTCAGGAAAAAAGTCAACTATTCGAAACTGTTGTCAAAATGGCCAAACAAGGAGCCAATCCACGTTATGTTTTTACTTGGCCTTATTAAATCAATCAAGACGAGTTTCAGGCCGCATATTAGTGGGAAGCACACCCATGATATTTCCAGCCTCGCCCTCTGCTGACCGATATTCCCCGACTTGCTCATGACGTGTTTATCCGTCCTCCGCTTTGAATCTGAGAAAAACTTATATGGATTTGTATACGTCATCCGACACGAACTGGTTAAACTTACTTTGATATCAAAACTTGCTTTAATTAAAGTGAGAATAAGCAAGTTCATAATTCCTCAGCACCTTGAAGTGTTTAAAATTAGATTATCTGTATTCTATAAACATCAACACACATGTACATTTATGTTACATGTACACTGAAATAATTCTACAAACTTGATTCAATATTTCCGACTCGAGTCACAAATGTATTGTCATGTCAACCTCAGTTCCAACACAGACCTCACTCAACTGATCAACTCAAGTCAATGCAAGGAAAAAACATTTTGACTTGAACCATCAGCAAAATAATGTTATTCTTAATTAGGTTGCATCATTTTGAAATCATGCCAGATATTTATTTTACTAAGGACTACACGACACCAGTTGGAAATTTCGTCTGTATCATAGCCCATTTTCTTGATCTTTCATTTTAATTTACCACTTGATGTTTGATATCACTGATTCAATTCACCCGCATGTAAATAACTAAAATAACTTTACTGTGCCCTACAGTGACTTATTTGTTTTTGTATCACATTAGGTATGACCCAACAAAATGTACAAATGTCAAATGATTTGTGAATCCCAAACCACTCATTCTCCGAGTCGTGATAATATTTTACAGTGCCGGTGCAACAATAATAGTAACTTCAATTCGGTGTAAAAAAAAAGACATATTAAGGAAACTTGACACTAGAACTCAATTTCACACAATCAACTTAACTCAAGTCACTTCCTAAAATGACTAAAAAACAAAACACTTGACTCACCAAATTTAGTAAGTCATCAAAATAATGTTGACACAAATTGTCCATCATCTTTAGGCTCGAATTCCACTTTTTCAAATACTAATCCCCCTCAAAAGCTATCTTCAATGTAAATTATCTACAGCTCTTTGAGACTTTTACAATATTTGTGGACCATGGCCTGAAAAAAAAATCTGAATTTGTTTTACTCACCAACCAACACGACCTGACACAAACAAATTACAGGTGTACATGTACATGTACGTGGGGGTGTACATGTACGTGTACGTTTACGTGGGGGTGTACGTGTACGTGTACGTGTGCGTGTGCACGTACGTGTACGCGTACGCGTACGTGTACGTGTACACATGTATACGTGTACACATGTATACGTGTACACATGTATACGTGTACACATGTATACGTGTACACATGTATACGTGTACACATGTATACGTGTACACATGTATACGTGTACACATGTATACGGGTGCACATGTACGTGTGCACATGTACGTGTGCACATGTACACGTGCACATGTACACGTGCACATGTACACGTGCACATGTACACGTGCACATGTACACGTGCACATGTACACGTGCACATGTACACGTGCACATGTACACGTGCACATGTACACGTGCACATGTACACGTGCACATGTACACGTGCACATGTACACGTGCACATGTACACGTGCACATGTACACGTGCACATGTACACGTGTACATGTACACGTGTACCCATGCAGCCGTGGGTAATCTCTGTCATGTCACGTGGTAGTATTTTCTTTTGTGGGTCCTGATGGGCTGTACCATTTTTTCAAGGGAAATTATTGTCCTTTTATTAAAAAACAGTAACGTATGGACATGACGTGCTGTTATACTCAGCTTTCGGCGGCCTCTGTGTCAGCTTTGAAATGCTGAAATTACTGGTTTTGGCTTCTTTTTCTAAATACTGTACAACTACAAGTCAACTTATAACATGAAATCAATAAAATTTATCACAGAAATTCTAATAATTATTTCAGTTGTCATTTTGTTGTTATTGTTTAGCCTTAAATAAATTTAACTGAAACAAAATTGTGTTTGTTAATTTAACTGTAATGTTCAACTAATAATCAGCAAAAAATTATTTCAAAACAGCATAATTAAGCACATCATATCCACACATACACCATTGCCATTACACAATGAAAACAAAATAAGTCCCCCTTAAAAAATGGTCGTGCCCATACAGAGATATGATGACCTACCCATCATGACAGAGATGACGTACCCGCAGCTCAGTCATGTAATTTGTTCACGTCCAATCACATCGGTTGGTCAGTATTAAAAAAGAAAGAATGTAGTACCTCGACACTACATGTGATTCAGCGGTAATTGTGTACGAAGTATAGACAGTCAAACAATTTTTTTTTTAATCTAAGCATGGTCTTATTATTTCCTCCAAAAATTCTCAATTTTCGTCACATATTTTCAACATTTTTGCACTGATTGACCTTCATTGACATATAATCAAAGAAAAAAACACTGTCACGCTCCAACATTCCTTCCAAGTAAAACATTTAGCCATATTGCTATAGTCATACGTACTCGGTCCACAATTTTTTGAACAAGCTGATCACAATACATGTAATTAGGAGTAGGACTATTTGAGAAAGTGGAATTCTATCTATTAACCCTAACTCCCTCACCATTGTTATTGAACAATACAATTCCTTCAAAATCCTCCAACTTCCTTTGTTGTGTAAGGAGTTAGGGTTAATATAAACCCGTTAACCCGACAGTAGTTGCATGGCCCTGCATTCTAGTGTAAATGTAATGTACTGTCTTGACTGAGTGTAAGGGTTGAGGAACACCAAACAGTTCTGAAATGCGCATTGTCAGACCATTGAGGAATAAGAAGGAAGAATTCCTTCCGTGCCCTTAAAAAAATGTCCTGTGGTAATTTATACCACAGGACAGATTTCTGTGGTTTTTTGGGACATTACCACAGGGCCCTGTGGTAAATCAATAAAATTTATCACAGAAATTCTAATAATTATTTCAGTTGTCTTTACTTCCCATTTTGTTGTTATTGTTTAGCCTTAAATAAATTTAACTGAAACAAAATTGTGTTTGTTGATTTAACTGTAATGTTCAACTAATAATCAGCAAAAAATTATTTCAAAACAGCATAAGCACGTCATATCCACACATACACCATTGCCATTACAAAATTTGTGTAAGGGCATGGAGGAATAAGAAGGAATTCTTCCTTCTTATTCCTCAATGGTCTGACAATGCGCATTTCAGAACTGTTTGGTGTTCCCCAACCCTTACACTCAGTCAAGACAGTACATTACATATACACTAGATAGAATGCAGGGCCATGCAACTACTGTCGGGTTAACGGGTTTATATTATTAATGTCCAAAAAAATCACAGGAATCTGTGTGGTAATATCCTGTGGTATACTGTCCTGTGGTAATACCACAGGACATTTTTGTAAGGGTGGTCAGACTACACCATTCATATACATGTGATGTACAATGTACATGTATGTACATGTATACATGTAGTATCATACTTATTTTCTTAGCTAACGAACGATAACCTTAACCGGAGCTTAATGTTAAAGTTAACCCCCAAAACCACCAACACTATTGACTAGGCTAATTTTAAAATTCAAACATCTAATCATAATCATCCAATGGACATTTATAACTACGAACTAAACACACATTTTATCGAAAAATGACATTTTAAACCAAACATTTTCTAAAGATTGACAAATCTCTTTTTCGTTGACAAACCTGGCATGGCATAATGATATCTAGTACTGATTGTATACAATAACAACCTAGACTAAGACCGTTTTCCAAACACCAGCTTCGTTTCGTTTGTGCTTCATTTATTCAACCTAACAATAATCTGAAGCCAAAGAGCCGGAGCCAGGGGTTTGGAAAACGGCCCTATGTCGCGAGGAACACAACCTCGTTATCATTGCTATGATCTTGCTGCGCCATGTTTTCCCATCATGCCTTGGGCGATTAACGCGCTGATTAGCCAAAAATAGAGGGCGCTGTACCGTTTTCAACGTTTACAGGCACACTTCTTCACTGACTCACTCAATCTTTTTCGTCTGAAAAATTAACAACGCACTCTTAAATACAGTTTTTAAACAAATTTACTGCGTAACACAACAATTATAACCAAATTTACAAAATCATTTACAAAATGTAATCTTACCTTTCACTACTTCACAAGTCAGTCCTAAATCCAAGCAGCCTGACAAGTGGACTACACTAGACGCGTATTTTGGGAGTGCGCCCAACAGCTAGTATTTATATATATTTTTTTACGTTTGTTTAATTTCCAGTGCACGGATAACGGGATAAGCAACGATTTGTTATATGAGCGTCCCCCCTCATACAATTTTATAACAATTTGTTGAACGTTTTATGCTAAAACTGTTTGAGCTTTAATAGTATAGAACATATCTATGAACAAAACCTAGTTGTAAAATACTTGATTGTGTTCAATGAAGTTTCGAGCTAACATACTTACCCCTCTCGGACTCAAATATACTTCATCCTGTGAAAGGACATCAGTTGCATATTTTCATTGTCGCAGATCTCCAGTCATTGCGTCCGGTACTGGATTATAAATATCATCAATGTTATTCACTTTCTGATGTCTGTTCAGTTGGGAGTGCCTTTTCTACGGTTTATGATATTGACACATGTATGCACAGAGCTCAGAGGCAAGTGATCTAAATTATGTTCCAGTCGGTTTTCATCTGATCTCTAATACCTTTCCCTATTCGCGACACATAAATGTTGACATTTTCTGATGACCTGCAGCGATATTTACTGAGATGTAGAGAGCATTTACGTAATTAAACCTTGTCGCCAAGTCGCCATGCGTACCGTATGTCACCAATCTGTAAATAATTACAAAATTGTACCTAAACATATCTAATTATATATTACCATGGAACATAAAAAGTGGTTTATTTGTTTACCCTAAAACACTTAACAAAACGGTAACTTCATAAAATGTTATAGCGCCCTTTAGCGACAGGTTTAACAAATTGTTAAAATTGATAATCTGTTGATGTGTGTGTCGAAGTTTGCTGAAATCACTTTATAACCGGTGTATATAATCAGCTTCATGCTAAGAACATATTGAGAAGTAGAAATGTTGATGACATCACCAAACCGGAAGTTACAATGAAAAGACCTTTAAACCTATACAAATCGCTAACAATTCCACCGCGATGGATATAATCTATATTTTTGCTACAAATAGCAAAGGTAAGACAGCTCTCAAGCGTTTTGTTAATTACGTCACGATGACGTCATCAAGTGTCAGATTACAAGCAAACCAAATATTTCTAGATTTAATCTTTGAAAATCAATAAAAAATCAACTGTAAGAGATCTGATTTAGATTTCTAAGGGAATTGCAAACTACATGCAAACCGGAAATGCCTTATAATTTAAAAGTGGAAAACGATGGGAACTTACTTTCAACGATGTTAGGCTCTGGCTAGGTTGTAAGTAACAACAAAGTTAACGGTAAATTCATAAAATGTTATAGTGCCCTCTAGCGGCATGTTGGCAAATGTTACGTCATATTACGATTATATTTGAATTATTACGTATTTAGACCTTTAAGCCATATCTCAGCAACGAAACGTGCTAACATCACAACTTGTTTTATTGTTAGGTGATAGATAGTTGCACAAAAAGTTCACAAACGTGTGACGTCATCGTTTAAAACAGTTTTAATTCATTTTACTCTGTTTAAATTAACTTAAATTAGTTTTCAATGATTTTAAATTGTTTTGATGGTTTAAAAGTTCAATTTTTTAAATATTTAATAAAAAACAATTGTGAATGCGAAAAAGCCCTATGTTCTGTTCCTCGAACAGACGTAGTTCTAGTTCTTTTTTTTTTTCTTTTTTTTTTTTTTTTTATTTGTCATTTTTCCCCATAGGATTTGTACACGTTTTTTCTGCCAATACACTTTGACACTTTGGTAAATCCGATCGACTTGAAACTTGGCATACACTTAGACAACCACCCAAGGACGGTCCTAGAAGAAATTCGTAACGATTACGTCATTCATGGTCACGTGACGTCACGTTAAAGGTGCAATTTTTCCCCATAGGTTTTGTACACGTTTTCCTCCAGACTTTTGACTTTGACACTTTAGTAAATCCGACCGACTTGAAACTTGGCATACACTTAGAACACCACCCCCAGATGTTCCTGAAAGAAATTCGGCGCGATTGCGTCATTCAAGGTCACGTGACGTCACGTTAAAGGTTCAATTTGTCCCCCATAGGTTTTGTACACGTTTTTCTTTAGACTATTGACTTTGACACTTTCGTAAATTTGATCGACTTGAGACTTGGCACACATCTCGACCACAATCCCCAGGAGGGCCAAGGGAAATTCGTCATGATGACGTCATCGTGGGTCATGTGACGTCACATTAAAGGGGCAGATGTTAGGACCCTCTATCTCTGGAAGTACATGTCTGATTGGGGCCAAACTTGGTATGCAAGTATTCCAGAATGTGTTATAGACGAAAATTAAGTTGACGTCATGATGACGTCATCAGGTGTCATGTGACGTCACATTAAAGGTGTAGTTTTCCCCATAGGTTTTGTACACGTTTTCCTTCAGACTATTGACTTTGACACTTTGGTAAATTCACTCGACTCCAGACTTAGCATACACTTAGAACACCACCCACAGATGGTTCTGGAGGAAATTTGGCACGATTGCGTAATTCAAGGTCAAGTGACATGACGTTAAAGGTTCAATTTTCCCCCCATAGGTTTTGTACACGTTTTTCTTTAGACTATTGACTTTGACACTTTCGTAAATTTGATCGACTTGATACCTAGCACACACTTCGACCACCATCCACAGGAGGGCCAAGAGAAAACTCGTGATGATGACGTCATCGTGGGTCATGTGACGTCACATTAAAGGTTTAGTTTTTTTAATAGCATTTGTACACGTTTTTTTCAAGCAATATATTTGGCACTTTGGTAAATCCGATCGATTTCATACTTGATACACACTAGACCACCACCCACATATTGAAAGTCATTTTAGACATTCGAAACAGCTCTGTGTTTGTCCACAAACACATGTCTAGTTTTTTCTTTTTTTTTTTTTAGCTGTTTCGGTTTTTCACCGAAACAGCTTTTGTAATCGTTAAAGTTTTTTTTTTAGCTGTTTCGGTTTTTCACCGAAACAGCTTTTGTTTTCGTTAAAGTTTTTTTTTTTCTTTTTTTTTAGCTGTTTCGGTTTTTCACCGAAACAGCTTTTGTAATCGTTAAAGTTTTTTTTTTTCTTTTTTTTTTTTTTCTTTTTCAGATTTTTCTCCATAGGATTTGTACACGTTTGTTCAGACAGGTCACTTAGGTACTTTGGTCCATCCGATCGACTTGAAACTTGGCATACATTTAGACAACGACACAAGGACGGTCCTAGAAGAAATTCGCCGCGATTACGTCACTCAAGGTCACGTGACTTCGCGTTAAAGGTGAAATTTTTCCCATAGGTTTTGTACACGTTTTTCTTAAGACTATTGTCTTTGACACTTTGGTAAATCCGACCGACTTGAAACTTAGCATACACTTAGAACACCACCCCCAGACGGTCCTAGAAGAAATTCGGCACGATTAGGGCATTCAAGTTCACAGGGCGTCACGTTAAAGATTCAATCTTTTCCCCATAGGTTTTGTACACGTTTTTCTTTAGAATATTGCCTTTGACACTTAGTAAATCCGATCGACTTGAGACTTGGCACACACAAAAGACCACCACACACATATTGAAAGTAATTTTAGACACTCGAAACAGCTCCGTGTTTGTCCACAAACACATGTCTAGTTTTTTTTTTTTCCACTTTCAGTGTTTTTACCCATTGGATTTACACACGTTTGTTCTGCCAATACACTTTGGCACTTTGGTAAATCCAATCGACTTGAGACTTGGTATACACTTAGACCTCCACCCACAGATGGTCCTAGAAGAAATTTGGCTCGATTGCGTAATTCAAGGTCACGTGACGTCACGTTAAAGGTTTAATTTTCCCCATAGGTTTTGTACACGTTTTTCTTCAGACTATTGACTTTGGCACTTCGGTAAATCCGACCGACTTGAAACTTGGTATACACTTAGAACACCACCCCCAGATGTTTCTGAAAGACATTCGGCACGATTGCGTCATTCAAGGTCACGTGACGTCACATTAAAGGTTCACATTTTTCTCCCATTGGTTTTGTACACGTTTTTATTCAGACTATTGACTTTGGCACTTCGGTAAATCCGACCGACTTGAGACTTGGCATACACTTAGAACACCACCCACAAATGATATTGGAAGAAATTCGGCACGATTGCGTCTTTCAAGGTCACGTGACGTCACGTTAAATGTGAAAATTATTCCCCCATAGGTTTTGTACACGTTTTTCTTCAGAATATTAACTTTGAAATTTTCGTAAATTGTATCGACTTCAGACTTAGCACACACCTCAACCACCATCCCCAGGAGGGCCAAGGGAAAAATCGTCACGATGACGTCATCGTGGGTCATGTGACGTCACATTAAAGGTGCAGTTGTTAGGCCCCTCTATCTCTGGAAGTACAGGCCCGATTGGGGTCAAACTTGGTATGCAAGTATTCCAGGATGTGTTATAGACGAAAATCAGGGTGACGTCATGATGACATCATTGTGGGTCATGTGACGTCACATTAAAGGTGTAGTTTTTAAGACCCTCTATCTCTGGAAGTACAAGTCCAATTAGGGTCAAACTTGGTATTCAGGTATTCCGGGATGTGTTATAGACGAAAATTAAGATGACATTGTGATGATATCATCGGGTGTCATGTGACGTCACATTAAAGGTTCACATTTTTCTCCCATTGGTTTTGTACACGTTTTTCTTTAGACTATTGACTTTGACACTTTAGTAAATCCGATCGACTTGAGACTTGGCACACACTGAGACCACCATCCACAGACGGCCCTAGAAGAAATTCGGCACGATTACGTCATTCAAGGTCACGGGGCGCTAGTTAAAGTTTCTATTTTTTTCCGTTAGGTTTTGTACACGTTTTTCTTTAGACTATTACCTTTGACACTTTAGTAAATCTGATCGACTTGAGACTTGGCACACACAAAAAACGACCACACACATATTGAAAGTAATTTTAGACACTCGAAACAGCTCTGTGTTTGTCCACAAACACATGTCTAGTTTCTTTTTTTTTTTTTTCTTTTTCAGACTTTTCTCCATAGGATTTGTACACGTTTGTTCAGACAGGTCACTTAGGTACTTTGGTCAATCCGATCGACTTGAGACTTGGCATACATTTAGACAACCACACAAGGACGGTCCTAGAAGAAATTCGCCGCGATTACGTCACTCAAGGTCACGTGACTTCGCGTTAAAGGTGAAATTTTTCCCATAGGTTTTGTACACGTTTTTCTTAAGACTATTGTCTTTGACACTTTGGTGAATCCGAACGACTTGAGACTTGGCACACACTTAGACCACCGTCCACAGACAGTCCTAGAAGAAATTCGGCACGATTAGGTCATTCAAGGTCACGGGGCGTCACGTTAAAGGTTCAATCTTTCCCCCATAGGTTTTGTACACGTTTTTCTTTATAATATTGCCTTTGACACTTTAGTAAATCTGATCGACTTGAGACTTGGCACACACAAAAGACCACCACACACATATTGAAAGTAATTTTAGACAATCGAAACAGCTCCGTGTTTGTCCACAAACACATGTCTAGTTTTTTTAGCTGTTTCGGTTTTTCACCGAAACAGCTTTTGTAATCGTTAAAGTTTTTTTTTTTCTTTTTTTTTTTTTTCTTTTTCAGAATTTTCTCCATAGGATTTGTACACGTTTGTTCAGACAGGTCACTTAGGTACTTTGGTAAATCCGATCGACTTGAGACTTGGCATACATTTAGACAACCACACAAGGACGGTCCTAGAAGAAATTCGCTGCGATTACGTCACTCAAGGTCACGTGACTTCGCGTTAAAGGTGAAATTTGTCCCATAGGTTTTGTACACGTTTTTCTTAAGACTTTTGTCTTTGACACTTTGGTGAATCCGACCGACTTGAAACTTGGCATACACTTAGAACACCACCCCCAAAGGTTCCTGAAAGAAATTCGGCACGATTGCGTCATTCAAGGTCACGTGACGTCACGTTAAAGGTTCAATTTTTCCCCCATAGGTTTTGTACACGTTTTTCTTTAGGATATTGACTTTGACACTTTAGTAAGTCTGATCGACTTGAGACTTGGCACACACAAAAGACCACCACACACATATTGAAAGTAATTTTAGACACTCGAAACAGCTCCGTGTTTGTCCACAAACACATGTCTAGTTTTTTTTTTCTCCTTTTTCAGACTTTTCTCCATAGGATTTGCACACGTTTATTCAGACAATACACTTTGACACTTTGGTAATTCCGATCGACTTGAGACTTGGCATACATTTAGAAAACCACCCAAAGACGGTCCTAGAAGAAATTCGTCGCGATTACGTCATTCAAGGTCACGTGATTTAGCGTTAAAGGTGAAATTTTCCCCATAGGTTTTGTACACGTTTTTCTTAAGACTATTGTCGTTGACACTTTGGTAAATCCGACCGACTTAAAACTTGGCATACCCTTAGAACACCACCCCCAGATGTTCCCGAAATAAATTCGACACAATTGCGCAATTCAAGGTCACGTGACTTAGCGTTAAAGGTTTAATTTTTTCCCCATAGGTTTTGTACACGTTTTCCTTTAGACTATTGACTTGGACACTTTAGTAAATCTGATCGACTTGAGACTTGGCACACACTTAGACCAACATCCACAGACAGTTCTAGAAGACATTCGGTACGATTACGTCATTCAAGGTCACGGGGCGTCACGTTAAAGATTCAATTTTCCCCCATAGGTTTTGTACACGTTTTTCTTTAGACTATTGACTTTGACACTAGTAAATCTGATCGACTTAAGACTTGGCACACACAAAAGACCATCACACACATATTAAAAGACACTCGAAACAGCTCTGTGTTTGTCCACAAACACATGTCTAGTTTTTTTTTCTTTTTCAGACTTTTCTCCATAGGATTTGCACACGTTTATTCAGACAATACACTTTGACACTTTGGTAAATCCGATGGATTTGAGACTTGGCATACACTTAGACAACCACCCAAGGACGGTCCTAGAAGAAATTCGTCGCGATTACGTCATTCAAGGTCACGTGACTTTGCGTTAAAGGTGAAATTTTCCCCATAGGTTTTGTACACGTTTTTCTTCAGACTATTGAATTTGACACTTCGGTAAATCCGACCGACTTGAAACTTGGCATGCCCTTAGAACACCACCCCCAGACGGTCCTAGAAGAAATTCGGCACGATTACGTCATTCAATGTCACGGGGCGTCACATTAAAGGTTTAATTTTCTCCCATAGGTTTTGTACACGTTTTTCTTTAGACTATTGACTTGGACACTTTAGTAAATCTGATCGACTTGAGACTTGGCACACACCAAAGACCATCACACACATATTGAAAGACACTCGAAACAGCTCTGTGTTTGTCCACAAACACATGTCTAGTTTATATTATCGTTTCTTTTAACCTTTCATTTTTTCTTCTTTCTTCTCTGGGGTTGATCTCCGATCTCTTCGTCTGAAGATTGTCATAGAACTAAACAATGCGCCCACTTTGTTCCACTAATAATTATAGTTACGCAGAGAAGGAAAAGACGCCACTTAAAAAAGAAAAATCATCATCTCAATGAAGGTCAATTAGTGCACAAATGTTGAAAAGACATGATTCTGGGACTGAGAAACATTTCCAATTTTGTTAGGAAATACTTGTTTTTGTGTCGGAACATTTTTAATGAATGTGAAACAATGTCCTATATAGGGCCTACGCAAATTATGTGAATCTTGACATGTACAATACACACTAGGATGTATACATGTACAATGTACACAAAACTCGTTTGTAGTGCAAATTATTTTGCAAGATACTTTTCGATAATTATGTACATTTATGGTTTGAATACTAAAATAGAGATTATACATTTTCAAGTTGCATTATTTGCACAACAATGTATTTCTGAGAATTTGCTAGAGATACATGACGACCGAAAATACCGAAATCGTAAAAGATCCTGTGAAATATCCAATTAGAAACCTGATTCATATTTTATTGAGTTAAAGGAATCGTACACGTTTGGTAATTGGAACCCATTGTTTGTTTTAATCTTACATACTATAAAACTAACCTGTAAAAATTTCATTTCAAAAGGTGCATGGTAGCGATTTTAAGATATTGCCGAAAATTTGGAGCGGCTATGTCCACGCAGAAAGAATAATCTGCATTGGACTACACAATCTGAGAAACGTCACTGCAGTAACGCTTCTCAGATTCAAATTTTTGGGGATAAAAAGTGATATCTTTTACCATAACCGCAGTACTTCGAAGTGAAAAGTTTCGAAAAATGCATTATACTATCCAAAGCTGCTGTACTTCTTACCAAGTAAGTTTTTATTGCCATTAATTTTTTGTGTAATTACCAAACGTATACGATCCCTTTAAAGGTAGTATACACCAATTGCAGATATCAAACAAATTTACTACCGAATTATTAAGAAATATCTTACTTATTTGAAAGTAAATAATGATTGTAGGCATCCAGCAAAACGATTGCCCTAGATATCCTGTAATTGTTCCAAACAATTGATTTGAATAAACCAAAATTCATTCTCGCCGGACGGCGATCGCGAAAAAAACAAAAACAACATAAGAAAAACTGCCCGATTCCGGTTGAATACGAAAGTCGTTTTTCTTGCTTTTCTCAGCAATCATGATTGTAAAACTTCGGACAGGTCAGTTAAACGACATTTACTATGAAATATAACCCCCTAAATCCACCCATTCATGATAATTCAAGCAATTACCAATGGTGTTACTACCTTTAAGATTGTGCAACCAGCTTGTAATTTTACCGTTCAACATTTAATATATGTTTATCTGTGCCTTTTTGTGCCTTTTTACTTTGTTAAAATGTACAATGAATCAGCTCAGCTGCTGATTAAAGTCTGTCAAAACACTATTCTAAAATATTCACACAAAAACGTTCAGTTTTACACCCACTGCCATCTGTTTTGTTGATCAGCAATGACTAGATACATAGTACATCCAATGATACCATTATCGAACACGATGGTTTTAGTTGTTTTTGCTTCGCTCGAGCATACAATTTATACCCAACTAATACTACGACAGCGTTATTTTCACTAAATTGTCTCTTCTCTTTTCCTAAATTACTTCACAAGACATAAACACAGCTGCACTTTGGACTCCGAACACTTCTTTTCGGTAATTAATTAAGCACCTTCTTTATAGATTGTCATCAACAAATCTTCCCTATTCAGCCGCAGACGGATCCAAAGGCTATTAAAAAAAGGGCCAGCCCCGCCCACCGCTATTTTTTGTTTCAAAACCATTCCCTATGAGCTCATATAAAATGAACCCAACAAAATCTTCTTTTAAGAAAAAACACAGAAGTTTTAAAATAACATAAAAAGAAGCAAACCAATCTGTTTAGGATTCGCGCCCAATGCAAACTACCACATCACATGTAGTGCTCACGAACAACGGTTTTGAACGTACCACTAATAATGTCTCTCCCCCTTATACCCGAAGTCGAGTTTAAGTAAATTTTAAATGAAGAGTGTTTTCAATTTTGTATATATATTTTAATTTGTATTATGATATGCTGTAGTATACTTAGCAGTGTGTTATGTCTTCTCTTTACATATTCGTGAAAAGCTAATTGACAAAAAAGGGAAAGAGTGCCCCTTGAGTGTAAATGGGTCCAGCCCCTTCGAATTTCCAACGGCCAGCCGGTTGGTCATCTGCTTGTATATTCATCCAGGGTGCCCTAAATCTAGCCCTAGCCCCCCCCCCCCCCCCCCCCCCCCACACACACGCACCCGTCACCAGTAACATTTTGATCTCGAAACCACAAAACAGAAACGGCCATCAATAAGTTGAAGTTGATTTGTTTCAAATAATGTTCGTTGTGACTTTTGAAAAGATTACAATGTGCAAATGAATTCGGCCAAGTTTACAAACTTATTTCAAAGTTTTACAAATAACAATACATGTACATCTAGATGTACACAGCGGATATAGCTGTGGTCAGCTGTGTATGCTATGCCATAGAACACGGCCTGTAAGGCAGCTGCATGCCAGGTAAACTATGAAAGGCATCCACTGGACAAAGGCTGTTTTTCAGTCATCATGCATATAATCCAGTGAGGAAAGAGACATTCATAATACCAGTTTCAAGGAGTTTTAGAAAAGCTACATTTTTGTGTTGTGCTCAAGATTGGGGTGAGGTCTCGAATTCTTATCGTCTCTCGTATTGGTGTTGTTTGTCTGAGGCAACTTATCGTGTGCGACATAAACGTTAGCAACGACAAGAGAGACTGTTGGTGGTGGGGGCATTTGCGGCATTTCATCATTCGCCTTCTCAAAATGGTCGTCTGCGAAACTGTTCACCTCCTTGTCCTTTCCAGCGTCTGTCTGTGACTTCAGGTCGGAGCGGACCAATGGCCGGCGGTAGCGCGTCACATCCCGGCATGCCTTGCGAAAACTCGGATTGGTGAACGAGTAGATGATGGGATTCAGACAGCTGTTGGCGTACGGCAGAAGCAGACCCACGTTCTTCAACTGCGGCGGCAGCAGACTAGGGGCATAGGGGGCCAACATATTGTAGGTGATGAGGATGATGTAGCAAGCCACGTACACCACGAACACGGTCAGCAGGGTTTTGGCGGTTTTCCAGTGGGAGTTCCGATGAGGCACCCGGCCCATTCGGGTGCGAACGTACCGGTTGTTCCTCCACACGTGTACGACTATCTGGACGTAGAGGGCGGAAGTGAGGACGATCGGGAGATAGAATAAGACGACATTCAGGTAGATGGCCTTGAAGTCTTTGAACCACTTGCCGAAGGGAAGGATCAGCTTGCAGGCGAAGTTGATCTTTCCCGGGTACGTCACTGCTTGGCCACTCCCCCCGTAGATGCTCTGGAAAGTGAAACGAATTTCGAGTCAATCAACGCGGTCATTCTCACTGCGATTGATTCGGCTGAAGTCTATGATTTTGGGTGTTGAGTGTCGTGCGTGCACTGCACAGAGCGGCGTTACCGATAGATAGCACCAAGGAGTAGTATCCGCTTCCGAATTTCACGTCTATGGCTAATGTCTAGGTGTTCGCCTATTATACTTACGCGTGAGCAGGCTGACAATAGACGTAGCCGTAGCTTTGAAAGCCCGTTTAGAACAAGGCCATATTGAGCGATTCTTGAATTTTAAGTGTTTTAGCTTAACTTCGCATGCAATATGACCCTCGATGTATAGGCGCGTTGAAGTAGGCTTAAAAGGTAAATTGTTGTTTAATTTGTTTGGCGGGCCCAGAGCCGTAATGTGAAATGTAATCCCTTTAATTGAAATTAGAACCTCACATTAACAAAAAAAATCATGATATGGTTCACAAAATAAGCCTGCTTTTAATAAAAGGTCATGCAACCCATGATTTGGACTCTAGTTAGCCACTTTCCTGTTTTGGAAAGTCAACGTAAAAAAGAATTTAGGTCCCCTTGCATTTTTTTCTCCCGTCACACTGTCAGGTGTTTTGGTCCAATACACCTGTATTTACCTGAAACATAAAGGCGGTCGGTACCGCTGCAGCCAGAGAAATGGCCCACAAAGCCCCGATGACGACCCGCGTCCTCCTGACGGTAAACCGCGTCTTGAAGGTCACTGGGTGGCGCACTGCGCAGTAACGGTCCACCGCGATGGCCGTCATGGTCAACACGGTGTTGTTGAAGCCCACGAATCGAAAGAACCGGTGGAGGGCGCACTGCCAATCGCGGCCCCACAGGACGGGCCACGTGACTGGAAAAAACTCCGTGATGTGGAAAATGACCACGACCAGGGTCACTATGTCCCCTGTGGATATATAGATATAATAATACATTTTGATGATATTGAAAGGTAGATTAAATTATGTTGATTTATACTTGCATTTTTTCAGGCCAAAGTCATTACACAAAATAATGAAGGAAGCTAGTCAAGTCGATCTGATATAATTTGAATAATTATAATGACGTACGCATCTGGCCGCCAAGTCAGTGATGACGCAACCTCGTTCCACGGGCTCATTTATTTTCAAGCTTGTTTCCAGGGGCCAATTTCATAGAGCAGCTAAGCACAAAAATGTTCTTAGCACAAAAGAAGTCTTGCTCATTAAAAACAGGTTACCAGCCAAAATTCTATATACGCGTTTTTCATGCTAAGCAAACAACCAGCTGATTATCAATAGCAATAAAGATCACGTGAAAATTTGGTCTTTAACCTTGTTTTTGCCAAGGACACATTTTCATGCTAAGCAAATTGGCCCCAGTATCAAGCAGGCAGTGATCGGAGCTGTTTACTCGACACTAATTTGCTTTTCTCAAGGCTAAGCATTTCCGTTGTCGGAATTTGCTCTTAACGTAACGGAATTTGTTCTTAACTTGATCGTAACGTTTTATTAAACCAAATAAAAGTGTCGAATTTCTTGCCGTCTTGTGCATGTGCAGACAAAGTCGTGTTTCCTCTATGATTCGCTCAAACAGTTGGTTTCCATGGTTGCGCCATGGCTTCCCCCTGGTCCTCCGCGTCTGAATATTAAAATGTAAACCTTATGTGAAACGCCAGGGGAATAGTCATTCAAATAATTAGCGTTGCCAATTCTAGGCTAAAATGACGTCGCGGTGTTTCTCTGCCTGTCCCTAGGGGTAGCATGTGGGCAGAGGGGATCATTTTGTAATTACATGTAGTGCATTTTTTGTTTTCGTTTGAAGTTGGTCTGATTGCACTGCATACAATTAGCCGTTTGAACAATTCACTGTGGTAAATCAACCGCGGGCTTTGCTGCACTAATCAGGGACGACTGCCTCTTGTCCCCAACATAGTACCAATAAATTAGTAACCAAGATAATGTAATATTTACTCCAGACTTGTTAATTCAAAAGGACATATGAACCCAATCCTTTTTAGACGAGGCTTAGAAAACCTGACGCCAAGAAGGCTTTTAATTTTGTGAGCCATATTTGTTTGATGAGACAACCATGAAAAGTGCACACGAGAGTCACCCACAATGCAGGATACAGTGCTAGTGTATAAATCTGCATATTCCTTACAGGGGAAAGACTCAAATGAGATTATAAGAAAGGCGCAATTAAAACTACAGATTCACCTTTGAACGCCAATACACCTGTTGAATAGTGTTATTCTTGGCTGATTAAAGTTTAACATCAGTTGTTCATTGTTTGAAGCAGCAAAATAACATTATAAGATTTCGATTCTAATGAGACGCTTTTTAAAACTTCTTTCGTTATTTTCTTTAAAATGAAATCACGCTAAAAGAAATAATTTCACAGGGAGTTTAGAGTCATGAATATCTTTACATTAAGTAAGTTTTTAGTGAACAATAATTTGGTTGGTTAGTTACTTTGTTGATAGTTGCAAACGGTATGTCCCTTTAAACTTAAATCCTGTAGTAGTTAGTACCACAGTAAAACATTTTTTTAAAACAAATTCATCAAGCTTCTTCTGTCTGGGGCCTACTCTTCTGTCGTGTTTTTGTTGGTTTGCACCTTACATGGACAATAGTCATTTCTGTTATTGGGGATTAATTGACAATCCTATAAAATTCGGGTAGAACGACTCCTTGTTTTATTGTTTACCTCAGCACTTAACCTTAGAGTGCTTCTGTTCTAAACTGTTGGCCAATTCATATCTTCAAAGTATTATAGATATTGGGTCTCCGTATCATTTTACTCCTGAACAAATTTTGGAGGAATTTTGGAGGAAGTATTTCAATGGCAAGGCTTAGTTTTAGTTGATTGTCCACCTGATTAGATGTCCACACGGTGCACAGCTAGAGCACCATTTGTCTTTTAAGTGAGCGGGTGTTGCCAATCTCAAGATGTAATTGTATATAGTTTGTAAATGATACAAAATACACATGGACATTGTGGTACAGCGTCAGTAATGTTTTAGAACTTCGTAAAGGCCAAAGATGAGTATAAGGCTGGACACAGTTTTTACAGTCGAAAAGTGGACAGATGAATGTGTCTATTTTAAATTGTCTCCAACTTATAGGCAGAGCAGATCATTTTGTCATTTTGTGCATATTATTTTGTGCTATAATTATGTTTGCGCTACATCCAAACAAAAGTAACAATCACCATCAATTATATGAATAAGATTAAAACTGCTGCAAACTGCTAAAACTGCTGCAAACAAAATTATAGTTGTTTTCGGTTAATCGTTTGAAAAATACACTCGTATTAGCTAAAATAACAAAATGCCGTATTAAGAAAATTAATCAGAGCCGTACCCAACATGAACAGTTATGTGTGTGAATCATGTTTTAACAAAACATTTGAATACCTAAAAACCTGTTTTGCTGAATATTACTCGAAATGGAACAGCAGAACTTCCCAAAATCTAACAACTCCTGCAACGATTACACTTAATGCACGCAACACCGAGTTCAATCGAAATAAGTGGCTCCGTTATAATTGCCCCGTCTGATACCCAACC
Organism: Crossaster papposus; assembly: GCA_037893245.1. NCBI lineage: Eukaryota > Metazoa > Echinodermata > Asteroidea > Velatida > Solasteridae > Crossaster > Crossaster papposus. The sequence continues at coordinate 205,520 of JBAIAA010000110.1, forward strand.
TCTGAAATCGTTTAGGAAGTAATCAGGTCAGCACAATATCGGAGTGAATTTGACGGTGCTACCCAATTCTCCGTCTAAAATCGAAGCAAATTTTGTCGTTTTCTGGAACATTATAGGGTAAGTGCTGTCGCCTCGCACTAGCCAGAAAGGAACAAATTAATCTGATTGTGTATAGGAATTGGACCATGGTAGACATCTTAATTTTATAGGTAACACAATTTGCTTTTGTGGTAATTTTCAGAAATGGATGGACGTATGGGATATTGTAACAATGTTCATAGAAGCTGCAAAAGCTATAGAACAAAATGCTGTTCTGCTTTCTTGACTCTACTATATTTCAGACGAAAAGGAGCAATTTATAAACGTCACTTAGTTAGGGTCTAAGCAAGGCATTTCATAATAATGTGTAAGTTATGTTTGTCCGATGTTTGCAAAATGTTGTATATTATCTTTTTATGTAAAATGGGGAAATGCAATCAGTTTTCGACTTAGTTTTGGGCAAATACAGTGTAGTTTAAACCGTTATAGTCAGGCAGATTGGTGTACATATTGTTCATTGAAATTAATGTTAAAAGCATATAATCTGCCACACAGTCGGAGTTGTTATACAGGCCCGTACGCAGGATTTTTCATGGGGGGTTGCGAATTTGTACTGATGGGACCAAAAATGGAACCAACATTTTTTCGTGTGCCAGTACCGTTATTTCTTCATCCAAATACCATTATTTACCCCGGAAAATGTGGACCTTTTGGTAATTTGGGGGGTGAATTTGTACTGATGGGACCAAAAATGGGACCAAAGTTTTTCGTGTGCCAGTACCGTTATTTCTTCATCCAAATACCATTATTTACCCCAGAAAATGTGGACCTTTTGGTAATTTGGGGGGTGAATTTGTACTGATGGGACCAAAAATGGGACCAAAGTTTTTCGTGTGCCAGTACAGTTATTTCTACATCAAAATAGCATTATTTACCCCGGAAAATGTGGACCATTTGGTAATTTTTTTAATTTTAATTTGTTTTTGGGGGGCGCGTGCGCACCCGTCGCACTCCTGTTATATACTTGTTATTCTATATTTTTTTTAAAGACAAATCCGCGATGGCCCTTAAAATATCTTTGTCATAAATAATGTGTCCCAAATGTCATGCTTTTATCATATCATATCACATTCATATCGTTATTACAATGCTTTTAGCCTTTAGTTCAAACATTTACATTGGGCGTGCAAGCGGGCTTTTTGCTGGAAAAGTGGTGATTTTCCTAAGTGTTTTTTCCCTAAGTGTTGAACTTGAACTTGGCCTGCGTGTACGGCCTGTTGTACAATTTACGCTCGGTGGTCACATAACACCCCGGAGTTTTAGAAAAATATGAGATTTCGGCAGGAAATATCGTACAAATATAATTTTTAAATGGTTCTTGCAAATCAATATTTGTATTTTGTGGCGTTTGGTTGTACATCAAAAGTTAGTTGCTATATGTTGTGCCCTTTTTTTTTAATCGAAATTTTCGTCACAAATAATCAGAGATGAACTAACCAATTGAACTAATGGCAGTTACTTAAAGATATGATACACCATTTGCAGATATCGAAAATATTTACTACCGAATTATTAAGAAATATCTTACTCTCCTAAAAGTAAATAATGATTCTAGGCATCCAGCAAAATGATTGCGTTAGATATCTTGTAATTATTCTGAAAAATAGAATTTTATAAAGACAAATTTGCGATCGCCGGATGGCTATCGCGAAAAAACACAAATAACATAAGACGCCGGTTGAAAACAAACGCTATTGTTCGTGCTTTTCTCGGCATCCGTGATTGTAAAACTTCGGACAGGTCAGTTAAACAATATTTACTATAAAATACAACCCTCAAAATCTACCTATTCATGATAATTCAAGCAATTACCAATAATATATACTAACTTTAAGTTTGCTCGTAGTATTACAAGACTTGGCCCCGTGCAAATACTTAGTAAAGTTGCTCCACCCAAAAGGTATTGTTCGGAATAAAACGATCTCCAAAGGTCCTTTCACTTTTACATTCACTATGCGTTTAATACAGCATTTTACCGGCGTGAAAACTAACTGTAAAACCAAAAATATGGTTTCCCTATTTTTTAAAAATAAATACGCAGAAACCAAAGTCCTAAATCGATTGTGAAATGTTTCCTAATTAAATGTTATACCCAGCACGATTTAAAGGTAAGATAGGCTACACCATTGATAATTGCCTAAATTATCAGGATTTAGGGGAAAACAATTAGGCCTACCAGTAGAAATAAGAGATTGGGAGAGAGGGGGGAGGGGGGGGGGGGGGGGGGGGGGGGTCCTCAGCATTATGCCAAATTTCGTTATTCACTAAACTGGTTCTCATATACGTCGGTAAGCAAGTGATTTGCACTCACCTGCAGCCAAGCTGAGGATGTAGATCGCAGCATTGGACTTTCTATACTGCGGCTTGCTGTAAACCACCCATACCATAAAGTTACCGATGAAGCCTAGCAGGCAGACTACGGTCAGGAGGGGTACCTCGTACCCCGGTTTATACCCGCTACTTCCAGCTTGGCCCGCTGTTGGGGCCTCGGACTCGGACTCGGACTCGGACCCAAGTTCCCACTCCGTCGAATTCGACATGGCCGGTGATACAGGATACCCACCCAACTCAAGTGTCGTTTGAGAAATGTAATTGTTTTCAAGATGATTTAGAATCTCAGTCTTGTGTATATGTTGTTTTGTACTGCCTGGCAGCTGTAATTGTGAGTGGCGTGTGTTGTATTGGGTAATGATGCAGCGTCAATCGTTTCACTAACGCGAACGTTTGTTTACGTTTGGCAACTACACGAACTACGCAAACAATATTCAATTGGATGTGCACACACAGATTAGCGAACGCTGGCGAACGCTTTCGTTGTTAGCGTGAGCGAAACGCACTCGGGTCTCATGGTGTCCGTCATGACGTCACATACTGGAGGTGGGGCTTGATGCTGCTTGGGTCTGGATGAGAAAATTGGGACGAAAACTGGAGAACCTTCGTCGATCTGTTTGTTTGTGTTCATCCTTATAGTTATAGTATACCATTTGTCAGTTATGCATTTTAAAATTGAAACGAGTTGAAATGTGTTCAAATTTTGCGAATTTGTAGTGCGAATACCGTTAATTCATAAATTCGCGTTATTCACAAGTTTCGCGCCGACTCAATGCCATCCATGCACATCGCCACGCAAGATGTTGTACAACGATGCCGTGGCAAATGTATCGACCGTTATGTTTTACTTAGCAGTGCTATACCAACTGGACACGATTTTATCTCATTATATTTAACATTCGTGTAGTTTAAACATTATTTAGTTCAAACATTATTTCAAAGCATTTTTATATTTTTCTGTAGCTTGCCTCTATATGTTTTTTATAATAAGACGAATATTAAAAGACAAGCCATCAAAATACAAGATTCACATTGAAGATAAAATGTTGTTTTTTTCTTCTTCTTTCTTAAAAAAATGTATTACAAGGTGAGAGAAACAGGTAGATTATAACGCACTGCGAATCAGAATACCTAGATTAATAACTAAGACACGTGACCACAATGAAACCCAATGTCACGTTTTCATAAAATCCATACTATGTAGACGCATTTATTTATTAAAATGTACCCCAGTTATGTCACTGAAGTACGCAATAAATATGAATTTAAGACGTGAAGGGCGATTGACTACACAACTGAAACAATATTTGTTTATACACTGCGCGTTTAAAAGTGTCACGGTCAGATTTAATTAGCTTCACTTGAAAAATCGACCGGAAAAACTGCAGCCAAAATAAAGGCTTTTATTTTTAATTAAAAGGACGGAGATTAAAGAGGTTCCCTGCCCCGAAATCCCCCGAAAATGTTATTGTTTATATTGTTGACTTATCCCATATCACTAGGAAATCAACCCACAATAAGGCCGTTTTTCAAACCCAAGTTTGGAGTTTGTGTGGTTCTGAAATGAAGAATTGTGTACTATGAATTTATGCGAATCGGACAAAATGGCAGAGTTGTATTCGAGTCCCTGCTAGTCCCTGCAAGTCCATCACAAGTCCTTCAGTCTCAAGTCAAGTCACTAGCTATTCAGATGAACTGTTAACAAAAGCATTTCTTTGTCATTGTTACTTGCGACTGGCTTTATGAAAGGACTTGTGACAAGACTTGTGAAATGACTTGCAATGGACTCGAATACAACGCTGCAAAATGGCAACAATGTGTCGGGCCTTAAAATAATGCACTGTGATTGGTTCATTTTATCACGGGGTGTGGCCTACTGAATAGGTTAATTGAAATAATTGTTGTTGTTGTTCACTTGTTCACACTCGATCTTACTTTTCTGTTGCCCGTGATAACCCTGGACATAAAAGCTCATCTTGCTCGGTGACAAGACCATTATAATTATGATCAAATTTCACATAATGATTCCGCATGTACACGAAATGCAAAACGGGTGTTTTCCCAACGCGGGTGTCAATTTACATTACACGCTGATTAATTTATTCATCGATCTGTCCTTGGGCATCAAAAAAAGAAAAAAGACAAAATCGAATCAAATTTTGATTGTATTCTCCGGAGTCGAACAAGTTCATTGATTTGACCTTTATAACACTTTTAGGAGAAAAAGGGTCCATTTATTTAACAAAGGAATGGACCTGCTGACTTAATGAAAGAATTGGAATGCTCTTTATGAGAGAAGACCGACCAGGGGCCAATTTCATGGAGCGTCTTGAAGGCCACTTGGTGGCGCACTGCGTAGTTCACCGCGATGGTCAAAGCCCACGAATCGAAAGAACCGGTGGAGGGCGCACTGCCAGTCGCAGCCCCACAGGACGGGACACGTGACTGGGAAAAACTCCGTGATATGAAAAATGACCACGACCAGGGCCAATAATTATGTCTTCTGTTAAAAATAATAATAATTCGATTTTAGAATCGGATGTTTACCGCATTAACGCGTGCGTTGAAATCAAAACAAAATGTTGGGTTTTTTGGGGTGCAGTTCCTTGTTGGATAAACGACGAACACAAACAAATTAGTGAGGCACCTGTTATTGCCATTGAGCTAGACGGATGTCTGTAAATCCCATGCGGCGTTGAGGTAATACCCTCCACTCGAAGCCTCATTGGTAATACGATTGTTTTGCATGTAGTGAGCTAGACGGGGTGGAAACATTCTGCAACAAGTCCGCGAGGGAAATATCACTTGAGAAAATACGCCCCTCCTCAAGGAAAACTGACCGAGCGTGTCTGCAAAGCGTAAGTCGCTCGACTGCTGATGCCACGCATCTCGATTTGATCCACCCGGCCTGCGTCCGGTTTCCCATGGCAACAACGCGCCACCAGACGCGCCAGGCAAAACGCCTCCGTAAAGGCCATGCGAAGGCTGGGCAGATTGAGGGCGCCGTTCACGAGGGGGTTCAGAGAGCAGCGCACCACCGACATGGCGGCTGCGGTGACGTGGATGTCGAGGAGGTGCTGCCGCGAAGCTCTGGAAGGGTTTGAACCGGAGAGGACTAACCAGAAGACGGCACTAGTTGGTCTCATGATGTTGAGGACGACGTAGGCGCCGGTCGTTAGAAGCAGCAAGGCGACCACCCGGTTGACCCGCCAACGGTGCGTCGCAGAGGCGGCAGACGATCGCTGGAGGAGCCTCTTGGCAAGCCAAAGATACAAGCAGATCACAAGTAGTAGCGTGACCACTTCCAAGACGACCATCAAGGCAAGAAAGACCCGCTGACTATCTACGAACAGGACCCGGGCAATCCCCACCGCTGAGGCTGCGATCCAAATCCTCGCTGACACCGTGAAGGCCTGGAACGCACCAGCTCTGATATCGTACTCCAGCGGTCGGCGCACGGCTAGGAACCTCCTGACGGCCGCTGCGGCCAGGAAACAGGGAGAAGCTAACATGGCTGTCAGGACAAGACAAGGAGCGAGGTAGATCCTAAATACGCCGGAGATCCCAGTCTGCGAGGCTGCATAAAGCAGGCTTATCGCTAGCTGGGCAGCGTCTGCCATTGACGCGTTGGCGAAGTAGATGTTTACTGGGGTGCGAAGGCATCTCACGCGTACAAACATGTACAAGTAAACTGCGTTGACCAACAGGCCAAGCGGTGCAACAAACTTCACAATGTCGTTCAAAGTTGACTGGGCTGTGTCCAAATGCTCAAGAAAATGGCAACCTCTCCCTGAACAGCTGTACAAATCAGCAACCGAGAAGTTTACCATGATGACAGCCATCGGTAAAACTTCATTCTTGATAGTGAATTCGTTTTAGATCTCGTGCCTTTCTTCTTCAGCTCGAACAATAAATTAGTTACCAACCGATTACGTGTTAACTTTTATACTTGCATTTCCTGAATTAATACGAAACAGAAATCTCTGAGGCCCGGAAGTTTATTATTCTGATATTGTTTTCATAACTGAAATCGAAAAAATAATGTGGAAGAATATCCAAAAAGATTGGATCAACACGGCTGAATCCAGGATTGTACAGGTAGATTGGGCATTGCAGAAAGAAAGAAATCAAGATTTAAAATGTTGAGTGATAATGTTCAAGAAACTGTAAGGAATAGTATTGGATCTTTGTCCATTATGTATTTAAAATAATCAACTTTGGTCAGTCAAAGGGGAAAAGCCATGCGACCATCCAGTTTCTTTATCTATGACCTTTCTCTCTTCTGTTTCCACGCAACGTCTCTTTGACGTAATCGAAACAGAAATTAAAGGTTTAGTTTTATGTCGTACACTTGTTCAAAAATAATTTATACTTTCACTTTGAGTTTGCCTTTCTTTATTAGAGTACATTGTACCGCGCTTAACCTAACAGTTCCCATGGCAGTCCTGGACCCCTAAAACGGGTCGTCTTTTACAAATATTGGGCATACCTCTAAAATCAGAGTCCAACAGTTTGTGTGTACAGTTTGACATGGTGTTGGAATTTTGCAAGTATGGGTATGGCTCCTAGTATTACGCTATAGGGTTAGGGGAACGAATGGATGTAGTTCTCAAGCCGACAAAATAATAATAAGAGCCGAAAAACGGCCAACATTAACATAAATTAACGATTCAGATTCCCTTCGTCGTTGGCATCGTTGTTTCACTACCCCTTCTCTGTTGCAACGAAGGGTCAGGGGAGCGATGGGCGATTGCTTGCTTACCCCCCTCCCACAGTGTCCGTGTCGAATGAGGGCGCCCCACCGTACGCCGTAATCTGATTCGTGTATACCATTACTTGCGTTTCATATACATTTAGGTCTTTACAGGTTTAACAGTTTTAGTGTACATTAATATAATTATTAATTAAACAACCTTTCGTTGCTCGCCCAACTGGGTTTATAACCAGTCCTGTCATTTAGGTTGCAGGTTCCGCTCCAGCCAAATTCGAAAGTAATTTTGTTTTGTTTAGATCTAATCTATATCGTTATACACGGTACAGTCCCCCTGATTATAAAACTGATCCATCACGAGCTAGTGTCACCATCGTCGGGTGATACCAATCTCTAGCCTCGGTCTCATCAACGACTGTCTTCGCAGGTTCCAGGGTACCGCTGCCTGCGCCTAATGAAAGGCAATAGATTCTGGCGTCACTCGGTGTCCTTCATCTAACCTCGGGGGTAATTTGTAATCTGGCAGTTTCCTATTCTCGGCCCAAATTGAATTCGTGTATATACTTGAAATCTACAACTACGCCACTGGTTGACGAGACTCTACCGCGCCATAAATCGTTTTTCTTTACAATGACAAATAATTTGCTTTAATATACAAAATAATGGTCATTTTTTATTATATTGTGCCTAGCAAGCTTGTTCCTGAGCGCTCAAATTAATCAGTAATTCATTATTTTTGTAATCACGCCGTTTCACGTTGATATACACAGATTTCCTTGGAGATTTGGTGCCAGGCGCGTGGATCGGCAGCGTGATTGGTAGATGGATCCCATCCGACGATTTATCTGATTAATGGCGTCTAGATGGCGGTGACTGAACACAAGGTACGTATACGTAAACCAAAGATTAAGACATCGAAAGCCCTGGAAACGAAGTTTTAGCTCTGGGAATGCTGTATTATTTCAAGAAAATAATATTCTTCGATTTCGATTCTGAACCAACATGGGACGTATTTTTGGACTAGTTCATTACTTTCTTCAAAATGACATCATTCCTGAAAGAATAATTGAACAGGTGATATCTTTACACCAAGTATAAGCTTTTGAACAATAATTTGCTTGGTCATACATGTACTACCCCTTTAACATGAACTGCTTCACTGTGTTCAAGCTCAGTTCACCACGCGCAGGGAGCGCCACGGGTTTGACATTTATCACACATGCACACCAGGGTCTCACGTGAGCCTCCCTACATTAGCCTCTGTCATGACCTTTCTAAAAGGTCAACGCGAGGAAAATTGTCAAAATGGCGGCGCTTACCAACAGCAACACGTGTGTCGTCGATGTCAGAACTTTATGGCTTACGACGGAGCTCTAAAGGCTGTGGTTATTTCGAAAGGATAAATCGTAGGCATAAGGCTAAATGTCATCCAAAACCGTAAAATTACGAAAGAGAAAGAAACAGCGACTGAAAAAATGGTCAGTTTGTGAAAGCGTGCTGCGCTATATACGTACGTGCGTAGCTAGCAGATGTCAGACAAGTCGACCGTTGAGACAACTCGCCCGTTGAGACAACTCGCCCGTTGAGACAACTCGACCTTTGGGAGAGCTATAGCTGTACTTCGACGTTTACATTGTTTATAAACAGTTAATGTTGGGCCGACTTTCCTCATGCAATGTTGCCATACTTCTTTGTTGACAAACTGCAAATTCATTGTACCTTTACCATGTTAATGTTATTAATGCTTGCTATTTATCCTCTGTTAACAATTTAGGTGTAAGCTTAGTCCGAAAAAAAACACCAAAACGGTGGCGTCCAGAAATTGTGCACACAATCGACCGAGTGCTCCCTAATTGGTCGTGGCGCAATTGAATAATTCTTGAAAAATTCAAGTTTAATATTTACGAAGTTCTTTTAATGTCAGGTTTCAGTCAATAAAAGGGTAAAATATTACTAGATTTCACAGGCGTCTGTACATTTAATGTGACAGTATTTAAAACTGGTTTTTAAATTAACATTGCAGGATTAGGAATGTTGAGGTTTAACGTCCATATAGTAATTATGTGAACCAAGTGCTTGTGTGTAAAGCCCCAAATTTATATTTGATGTCAAAAAATAATTAAAAATACAAAAATAATATTGCTTGTACATGTATCAAGTTGTATGAATTGGCCCCAGAATTTGTTTACTGTTTGGCATTCAAATATGGCTTTCAAATAAAGCTTCAGTTCAGTGCCACTGAATTTTTTGTTTTGTTTAAATGTTAATTGGGCCTAACCGGTTTTCTAAGGAGCATAAATATACGGCGGGTCTTTTCAAGTGCAGGAAAGAAAATCTAGTTTTATGATTGGCCATTTTTTATTAAGTATTTCCCCGCAATTCACTAACTATCTATTGTCTTTCCTCCATGGTATAGCTACTTACGTTAGTTTTACGCGCGAGCTCGGAAGCCATATTGACAAATTTCCTCAAAACGCCCTCTTCGGTTGATTTTCGTCATTTCATGACAGAGGCTAATGGGATGACATCAGAGCGCGCTATTGGCGTGACGTCACGAACCGCGCGGTTCTGTTGAAACCGTCGCCTTGGAAACGCTCAGGCCGTTCTGGTTTTCTGAGGTTTGTTTTAGCATGAAAGAATAATAACCTCTTATTGTACCATGGTTTCAGAGATGCACGGGGCCGGGGGAAAAGCGGTATCAAAAACGCGAGGTTTATATTTGCGTCTGTGTATGTGCGGTATATTAAGACCTCGTCCGACCAATCTCGCGATACGACCGCACTGATAATGAATGTAAGATAGAGGGGGGGGGGGGGGGGGGGGGGGGTTAAGCACATGTTCGTGCTTAGCCGAGCTTCATGAAATTGGCCCGTGGCGGTTGAACTTTTTGGTTTGGGCTTTTCGTCTGCGTCACGGTGACGGGACATTAGTAGCCATTTTGTATTTGGCGGCCATGTTGATGTTGGATGAAACTTCTGTTCCCTGTCGTATATTACTAATTGTTTTCGTCAGTAAAGCTTTTGTTTCTATAGTACTAGACTTTAGAACAAAATCGTTGTATCTTAGAATATTTCGTGAAACCAAAGTAACCGGTACCGCTCGCACCCCGCTCGCAAATACACATCGCCACACACCCTTAGGTGCGTGCAGAGCTCATGACAAAAACCGAACACTAAAGGAAACAAAATAATGCACGCCCCTGCTCGCCTCGGCTAGTCTATTAATCAAAGTGACCAATGTCTCTGCCATCTCGAAATATTACAGCCTTAATTCTTGCCCGACTCGGCATCAGGCGGGAACGGTCTGGGCAATCAATCAATCTGTTAATTGACAAAATTGACAGATACCGTGTACCAGCACGCCCCATAGTCTCCTTTATATCATTCAGGGCAAATCCTGAACTAGAGAGAGAGTGTACTTTCCTAGTTGCCCTGGCAACAGCACAACAAATAGCTCTTATTTTTCATTAAAAGAAGTTTAAGCGAAACTTAAGACTTGTTGTGCTCCATCCAGGCTCGTGGAGAATATTGCTTTCCGAGAATTTCACCTCGGTTTTTTTGGTCGAAATCCTCTCGTTGCTATAAAGATTAATCGTCCTATGCTAAAAGAAATTCACAGAGAGCCTTATAATGTAAATACAAACAGGTAGTTTCAGCTTCAAAAAAATGACATGGATGATTTTGTTCGATCCGTTTCTTCAAAATGCAATGAGACATGACTACTACCTATAGAATAGCTATACGGATCGACGTTATGGGTGAATTTATGCCGTCCATCTATATTTTTAATACTGTTAATATGCCGTAAACTTTGAGAGTGACACTCGTTTACTGCACAACCCAGTGTGTGTTTGTGTCATTTCATTCTCAAATGGCGTCTGATAAACGTCTATTCCTGTCCCTACATTAAAAATCAATTGGGTGGACTGGAAACCAGTCTAGAGTTTGACCAATCAGAACAAGGAGCCATTCCATCTCAGCGCGGCTCGCCCCTTTTCAGCCAATCACATTGCAATAAACGACGATTAGAACACTGTCTCTCTTTTTTGTAGACCTCGGAGTTCATTGGCCATCTCTGAACCCATCCAGGCTTTCTTGGCCAGGTACGGTTCTTGCGTATAAGGGAAGCTTTGCTTGTCTTGTATAACCAAATGTGCTGCCGGTAAAAGTATTCAAGGATCATAGAGATTTGCTATTGCAAATACCCCGGGGGCAAGACATAGCCTGCCTGTTGTGTTTACTCAATCACACAATTTAGGGGCTCATAACTTGCAATAGGCGAAGATTAGGTTGCAACTTGAACTTCCGGCAATTCGACTCGAACATTTAAAGTATTATTTAGATTCTGTTCATTATGCTAACGGTACAAAAAAAAATACATTACAAAACAAATCTTAACATTAAAAATTATAATATGTAAAACAAAATTGACAAGTTAAAGGTAGTAGGCCTATAGGCTACACCATTTGCAGATATCGAAAATATTTACTACCGAATTATTAAGAAATATCTTACTCATTTAAAAGTAAATAATGATTCTAGGCATCCAGCAAAATAATATCCTGTAATTATTCCGAAAAATATAATTTTATAAAAAAAATTCGCGATCGCCGGACGGCGATCGCAAAAAACGAAGATAACATAAGAATAACTGCCCAATGCCGGTTGAAAACAAACGCTGTTTTTCGTGCTTTTCTCGGCATCAATGATTGTAAAACTTCGGACAGGTCAGTTAAATGATATTTACTATAAAATACAACCCCCCAAATCCACCCATTAATGATAATTCAAGCAATTACCAATGGTGTATCCTACCTTTAACAGAATACAAAAACGACGACCAATTTGAATGCAGAAACAAACTCACACACGTAAACAAAAATGTCTCAAATATCTCGGCGAGTGGATGTATTTAGTCTGTCAGTTGATTTGCCATTGTGCAACCCGTATACTACAGCTCCTTTAAATAGATGACGTCCAATCCAGTCCATCTAATATGAAACGTTATCCAGGGTGTGTGGGATTTGCTGTTGGATTTTAAGCTTAGCGACATAAGCAAATAAATACAACCAAAAATACATGTAGTTTAGGCTCGTGACTAGACTAGCAACTATAGTATACCCTGGATTGGTGACTCGCTCGCAAGCTAAATAATTCGCCCCAGATATGGACCGAAGTATCCAACCTCGACTTCTGTTTGTGCACTGTGTGATCTTTGTGTGTGTTTTCTAATTGTGTCTCACCTCTGCTTACTTTTTACTTTCATCGGCTTAATTTTTCTCGCATTTGTTGATTTTGTTTAGAGTTTAGCGAACGGTTATAATTGTCTTTGACTTTGCATTTTGGTTGCCTATTCGCGGGTGTTTTCGTCTTCTGTGCCTCATCTGTACCCTGTTTACCTGTAGTCATTTTGTGTTCGTCTCTGTATGGGTATGACTCGTTTTTCAAAAATAATAAAAAGCAGCGGGGTTAGATTTAATACCAGTGGTCCTACACGCTTAAAACTAAATTGTTGAATCTACATTATAAGTGTGCGGTCATGCAGTGACTACCCTTTCACAGTTGAAATTTTAACAAATAAACTGATGAATTCAACACCTTGAGTGTTAAATTTACCAGTTTTATGTATTGAATTCCAACTTTTAAAGAGTATAGTCACTGACCGCACACTTATAATGCTGATTAGTTTTAACCGTGTATAATACACCATCGGTGTTACATTTACACTGCAGTTTTGCAGTGTGTTGAGAATTACTCTGTTTAGTAAAACGTTAATTGCACCACACTAATTGGTAGGTAATTGTTTTCAACTGTACAAATACATGAATGCATTCACCTCGCGATAATGACCAAGCCACACCAATAAATTACCCGATCATGCAGAATTGCGTCAGCGTATAGGCCTATATAGAACTAACTTCGATTGTAATCTCGCTAGGATTTTGTAATAAGCGTCATCAGCCCACACGTCTTGTTCTGTTGTTCAAGATGCTGGACCGAGCTGTTGGCGTCTTAAGTCTCCAATTAATCTTAATGAGTTCTCTGGCCTCGTCTCGCCTGTTATTATTTTGTTGCCTTCTCCTCATTGACAGGACGAGTAGTGATTCAGTACCAACGAGAGACTACGATATGGTTCACTATTTGGAATGATTTGCTTGACTTTGATGTGTAGACCCAACTATGTACATTGTATGGAATAGGCGCAATATAAATCAATAAATTATTATTATTATTATTATTATTTCTTGTTTACAACTTCAGTTACATGTATTATGCTTTATTTACTAGTTGAAAAGTTCACCCTTCAAAAGAGTGAATCTAAAACCACTCCAAAAAGAGTGAAGTTTGAGTTTTTCAGAGTAAAAACTACTTCAGAAAGAATGTAAGAATGGTGTATAAAAAAGTGTAAGAAAGAATACAAAATGATGTTGAATTTGTCTAACCCTTAGAACGGATTATTTTAGTTTTACTTAAAACCGCTAGTTTCCTATAGTCGTTTTCCAAACTTCCAAGCTTAGTCCCGTCTCCACCAATGTTGATAAACTGCATGAACAAAGCCGAAGACGAAGACGGAGCTGGGTTTTGGAAAACGGACTATATGTCAAATTAATGACGATGCCGCCTCGATATAACTGCGCCTATCTGCTGCGCGCGCCGGTTCTCGTCATAAGATCACGACTGTATACGTATCGCCGTGTCCGTATTTACACCCAACAGATAAGCTTACACATCGGGCGGGCAATCTCGACGCCCGGGATCGATTGATCCAACCTGATACACTTCGTCATGTTGAGCACGTGTTTAAATCGCGTATAAACATATCCCCAGGAATGGGATAGTACACTTAAAACTGCTTTATAAACCTGTTATTGCACGCAGGGCAGTTTTTACTCTAAAAGCCCGGCTTGTGTATACGACGTACGTGCCTGGCCTCTCATCCAGTGAAGGTAAATCGACGGGCGATGCACCGGGCGCGAAGCCTGGCTAATTGTCACATACGATTCACTCTGCACTGCGCTCGTGTTTTTTATTTCTTCGAAAATGACGAATCACAAAAGTGGTCTATAATGATGCCCGTAGGTCTATTCAAATGGTCTGTTATATCTACGGTGGTTTAATCTGTGACTGTATACGTAAGTGATCGCGTCTTCATCAGTCGACCCGGAGGTTAATCTGCTCGTGTAAGACTCGATAACAAAATAATGACGGGAACGTGGACACAACAATCCGTGACAACCAGAAATGATCTTGGGACATCACCACCGACACCTCGACAACCGTCGGACATTCCGGCAGTAGCAGCGACCAGTGCACTTATAACACCCACCGGAGGAATCAATACTCTACCGCCAACACCGACAACTCTCAGTGTCGATACTCAGTTCGATAAAAGCTGGACCGACACGTCGACTCCCTTCATGACGACCGACACTTTAATTCAAGACCCGTCGGTTTTTTCCTCCTCCATCACGCCGTTGTACAAACCCCGGGCAGACGACAGCTTCACCGATCAAGAGGAGTATGGTGGCAGAAGTGCCACCATTGCATCTTCCGCCATCACGGCAACCGTTTCCGAGATTATTACCGAAAACGGAGTTTCCACCACGACACAAGCCTCGTCCTCAGCTTACGGTAACTAGCTCTTAGCGCTTGTGTCAAATCACGACTGTGACGAAATCACTTGAAATGAGTCTTAAGGAAAAGTTTTCGGGCATTTTGTTTTCTCATGCAGTAGAAGGCAAATCATATATTCTTCATTTTGATGTAACACACAAGTTGACATCTAAACATCCACATATGTTATTTGGGCGAAAACGTGGATTGTATTGAGTAGAATACAGTTAAAAGGCATTCACTCAAAAGTAGCTGTAACGGTTGTTGGGTTGGGCCACATTATTGAATTGGCCACGAGATTAATGTATGAACAAAGTAATATGGTAATACCAACAATTCCTCGTGTGATGTTATCAAAACTGCACCTTTTACTAAAAAAAACACAATGAAATGTGATTTTCTAAAATAATGTGGTCTTGAAATGTGTGTTCCTTGAAATGTGTGTCCCGTTCAATCTTTTTTTAAATAGTTTTTGTTAAAATCATTTTCACGGGTATTTTGGTGTCTTTTTGGTTTTAATGCGAGTTTTCATACGCTGTATTTATGAGCAAAACTGTGATGTCATTCCGAGCGGAAACCTCATTTAAGCACAAAAGGTTTTCTAGAAATTGCTAAATAAATCCACTTTTCTTGAAAACAACAACACATTAGGTTTACAGGGTCATATTACAATAAAGTAATATTTTTTTTGTATATGTATATTGGTTCATATAAATAATTTCATTCAAGTCGCCGTTTTAGATAAACCACCCAGTATAAAAAATATATAAAAACCTGCTATACCTGCGATTCTATTTTTGTTCTCAATCATATCAGAGTTATATATTTTATTAACATATGCTTATTGACAATTAAATTGCACGAAACGAATTTTCCAACAACCACATTGTCCTGGCTTGTGCACACGTACTCTAAACCCACAAAATGCAAAAACTAATAAACATTAGCCTATTCATTATCTCCAATCGCTCAGAGGCCTCTGTTTTGGGTGATAAATATTGACTCAGCTTTTAAAGGCGGTAGGCAATTTCTGTCCATTAATTTGAAAAACCGCACTGGCCAATCTACACATACACTCTAATGTGTATCCTTGTGGGTGTTTGTTCTTGTGTACACAATTTTAACGGCAAGGGCTATTTTCAAAGTGCTCCCATTTCAGCTATCAAATTAATGTCATGGGCTTTTATCTTAACAAAATTATCCCTCAGACCCCATACCCAATTTGCAACCGAAAAAACATACTCTGAAAATTTCTAGTTTTTGAGTAATTTTTGTTTGCGTAAAACCTTGTAGGGACCTACACCTATACAAATTGCCCTGTGGAGACGTATTCAATTCCTTTGTCCCCACTGTGTTCTGGGCCCAGTTTCTTGGCTCTGCTCACCACAGAATTCCGCGCTTATGGTCACCATTTCCCGCTAACCGCGCTAGCAGAAAAAAATTGCGCTAACCCTGTAAGCGCAAGCGCAGAATCATTAGTTACGGGATGTACGCATGCTCAGAGACCGAAATTCCTCGCTAACGCGTGAAATACGTTTACCGTAAGCACCGAATTTTCTGCTATAGTAAGCAGGGATTTTTCGCTAACGGTAAGCAGAGCCAAGAAATTGGGCCCAGGTCTCCACAAGATAGCAAAATGTGTTGCAGGTGACCAACACAAAATATCGGGTTACCTCCGCATTATATCTTGCTTTATAATTATGTGCATTTTGATCTCTTCCAATGACCAACATGATCTCCATTAAACACCTGGGGCCGATTTCATAGAGCTGCTCAGCACAAAAATTTGCTGAGCACAAAAAAGTCTTGCTCATTAAAAACGGGTTACCAGCCAAAATTCTTTGTGTTTTTCATGCTTAGCAAAAACCAGCTGATTATCATAATCAAAAACAATAAAGATCACGTGAAAATTTGGTCAGTAACCTTGTTTTAGCTAAGGACAATTTGTCATGCTAAGCAAATGTTTGTGCTTAGCAGCTCTAGTCTATGAAATTGGCCCCTGATGAGACCAAATCCTCCCAATCAGAAGATGTCTTTACTTTAACATAAGTCACCGCAATCTGTCGTTATTCCACATTTCTAATCACCAACGACTATTGTTATCTACGGAGCCCCTAAAGGGACATATGACGAATACAAATCACCGTGACGAAATAATTTGAGTTATTTATTTCGTGCGCTCGAAATCATTTCGTGCCCACGAAATCATTTCGTGGGCACGAAATAACTTATTTCGTGAGCTCGAAATCATTTCGTGCCCACGAAATGATTTCGTGCGCTCGAAAAAAATCTTTTTGTGAGCTCGAAATCATTTCGTGCGCTCGAAATACTTTATTTCGTGCGCTCGAAATCTTTTCGTGAGCTCGAAATCATTTCGTGCGCTAGAAATACTTTATTTCGTGCGCTCGAAATCTTTTCGTGAGCTCGAAATCATTTCGTGAGCTCGAAATCATTTCGTGCGCTCGAAATCATTTCGTAGTTTGCTAGAAATCGCTTAAGTAAATGATATGACGTTGTGTCAGCATTAAGCAGGCTAGTCTTGCTCCAAGGCCGAGTTGTTCATTTGTTCGCGCGCCGTCCACCTATATCTATGCAGTTCATCAATCATCAATACTCCGAAAACGGGCCGATTGAGGGCGCCCTTGATTATCACGAGATTTGTTTCACAGCTCGGTCTTGACGCAAGGGTCACGTGAACCCGTCAAATTCCGAGGACATTCCAAGCATAGCTCAAATAACTACTCGCCCCGGATGCGCGCTGAGTCGTTTTTATTTAACGTAGTTCACGGTCGCAATATACACGCTGTGTGATAAATTGCACACGACACCATTCCACAAATGTGGTTTCCTACACGTCCGCAAAAGGCGAAGAATTTCCGTGTGTATCATGGTGCCATGGCAGCCGAAAAGTCTTCGCCTTTTGCGGACGTGTAAGAAACCACACTTGTGCAATGGTGCCGTGTGAAATTTATGGGAAACACAGGGCGTGTATATCGCGATCTTAAACTATACATTGAATAAAAATGACTCAGCGCGCATGCGGAGGCGAGTAGCTATTTGAGCTATGCATGCTTGGAATGTCCTTGAAATGTCCTCGGAATTTTACGGGTTCACGTAACCCTTGCGTCAAGACCGAGTTGTGAAACAAATCTCGTGATAATTAAGGGCGCCCTCAATAAGTCCGTTTTCGGAGTATTGATGATTGATGAACTGCATAGACGGACGGCGCGCCCGGAACAAATAAACAACTCGGTCTTGGAGCAAGACTAGCCTACTACATGTACCTGCTTAATGCTGACACAACGTCATATTTACTTAACCGATTTCTAGCAAACGAACAAAATGATTTCGAGCGCACGAAATGATATCGAGCGCACGAAATAAAGTATTTCGAGCGCACGAAATGATTTCGAGCTCACGAAAAGATTTCGAGCGCACGAAATGATTTCGAGCCCACGAAATGATTTCGAGCGCACGAAAAAAGGTATTTCGAGCGCACGAAATGATTTCGAGCTCACGAAAAGATTTTTTTCGAGCGCACGAAAAGATTGTTTTCGAGCGCACGAAATCATTTCGTGGGCACGAAATGATTTCGAGCTCACGAAATAAGTTATTTCGAGTGCACGAAATCATTTCGTGGGCACGAAATGATTTCGAGCTCACGAAATAACTTATTTCGAGTGCACGAAATGAATTCGTGGGCACGAAATGATTTTGAGCGCACGAAATAAAAAACTCAAATTATTTCGTCACAGTGATTTGTATTCGTCATATGTCTCTTTAGGGGCTCCGTAGTTATCATCTTCCGGCGTCCATGTTTGTTTGTTATTCACCACTCTAGTAATCAACCTATTTTATGTCGCCTTCCTGCTCTTGTGCTTGCTTGCCTGTCCTTAACACGTACCTGCATTATGAGGCTCCCAATGGGAACTGTACCATGCTGTAATTATTATCAAAGCCCTATACATTGACACACGCATACATTTTCGCTCGCGCAACCCGAAACCGTTATTGTGCATTTGTGTTAACTGGTGGTGACGTCACGATGACGCAACTAGTCGCGATGGGCGTGGAAGGTGAAGTGGATAATGAGCGAGTGATGTCCTCGCTTAAAGGTTTTAACGTCATTGTCCATGTGTCCCCCCCCCCCCCCTCCAAAAAAAAAAAAAAAAAAAAAAAAAATGAGGACTGCAATAACTCTAATATACAACATTTTTGCAAACATGTTTATTACGAAATACCTTACTTGACTGTAGGCGAATATCAATCTCACGCATCACAGTGTGAAATCGTTGCACATTGGGCCAATTTCATAAAACGTGTAAGCACCAAAATTAATGTTGCTTAGCATGACAATTCTTTCTTAGCAAAAACAGGGTTACAAACCAAAATTTATGTTGATGTTTATTGTTTGTGACTGGTATTCAGCTGGCACAGTCATGATGCAAAAAAGGGAGGTTTGTAGAGATCGTCATGTTGCTCGGATATGTAAAATCTCGCAGAATTTTGAGGTCAACTTACACGCTCTATTTCAATAAAAAGAAATCACGGGAGTTGAAAAACATGCTTGTTCAGATATACATGCCGCAATGGTGCGTCACATTGATTGCTTTTTTTTATAAAAGGGAAAGTGTTCAATCCATGTCGCCTTTGTTTACTGACCCTATGGTGCTATAGACATCAATGTTTTACAATCAAAAACAAGAAAAATGACCTTAACAAAATGAACGAGTTGAATAATTAGCGGTGACATTTTGAGCGATTTATAATGAAGTTACGACCGCGGTATTTCTCCTTTAATGCCCGCTCCGCGCGTGTTATTCGGGAGACCGCTGAAATAAAAAAAACTCGCTGGCCCATCGGTGGTCTTGGAAACTCTAATATTCGATGATTAAGTGCGCGGGAGATTAAAAGAGAGCCTCTTTACTAGCCCCGTAAAATGACGTTGGTTTGCGCTCGTCGAGGTAAAGTTCTCAAGCAAAATTCTATAACAAATATGATTTTTGTGTAAGGGAAGGGCGAGCTTTTTCTATACAATTTTGATTTCGTAGATTATTCTCCATCCTGGCAAGAGATTTAACTCGATTTGGTTTGATATTTATTTATTTTTTTCCTTCTTAGTATTTCAACTTTCCCAGGAAGATTATTCCCGGGGAATAATCTGACATCAGGAAAGGAGATTAGTGTAATTGTCAATTTGGAGAAATTGCCGATTCGTGTGCGAGGAATTACTGTAATAATGTTTTACTTCGCTTATTGCTGCCGTAAATTCGACGCTCCAGCAAAAACGACTGCTGTCGTCGTAGCCTGCGACTGAAATGACACCGCACACTAATTCAAATTTATGAGCCGGGTAATATGCTACGAGAAATGTGCCGTGAAAGTGCTTTTTTTTCTCCTCAAAATGATCGAAGAAATTGGCGCAGATTTATGCTACGGGAAATGTGCCGTGAAAGTGCTCAGTTGCTCTCCTCAAAATGATCGAAGAAATTGGCGCAGATTTTTCCATAAATGCACCCTCCCCCCTCCGGAATCTTCCATGATACATCATATTGTATATTACCGTATCATTGCGTGGTCAATTAGACGTAGACAATTTCTCCACGTAGATATTTTGAAAGTTTTAATTCCCCTCTGGTTTTAAGTGACCTATAGTGCTGGCCACATTAATTGAGTCCTTATCTAAATCTAACACCGCTGGCATGACTGGAAAACAGAGAAGAACAGTTGAACAAGACATTGGTCAAAATGCAAGACGTCTACGAAACCTCTGCAGCGTTTACAACAATCAATCTGGCATAGAAACACAGACATTGTACTAGGGAACCATACTGAAGGAGTACAGTCGATCAAATTTGAACATCGATAGGCGAAATGAATCCTTACCCGGGCCAGCCCCCAACCCGCGCAGTCCTCCCCTTGTACTACTGTAAACGCATTAGCATACATCGTTTGTTTAGTTTTCGTTTCGTGCCGTGCCGGAGCATCTTGCATAAGGCTGATAGATTAGGAGTAGGCCTATCTCAACGATCTCTTCTTCTATTTACTTTGCGTGGTTTGTCATTTTGAATTTGCCAAAGTAAATTGGTTTTTGCTATTTGCCGTTGACGTTCACTATCTGAGCTGGTTCCCAAGGAAACTATGATGCTGTTAAAAAAAATAAAAAAATACGAATCTATTCATAATTTATAATTTGATATGAAGTTTACGTCTGTAGAAGACAGTTAATAATGCAGGAACAGGGATGATCCATGCCCTCTTCGGATGTGCCACGCCTTCTTCAGATGTGCCACGCCCTCTTGGGATGTACCACGCCCTCTTCGGATGTGCCACACCCTCTTTGGATGTGCCATGCCCTGTTTCATTGTTCATTTTAAATTGTTTCTTTTAGGGATTAGCCACATGCCCTATCCGGATGTGCCACGCCTTCTTCGTATGTGCCACGCCCATTTCGCATTTACCACGCCCAGTCGTCAAATGCACCATGCCTTGTTTCATGCTGTGTATTTGTTAAATGTATTTGTTAAATTATTGTTGTTTCTTTTAGGGATAGGCCACACCCTTTCTGGGTATGCCACGCCCTGTTTCATGTTGTGCGTTTGATGCATAGACAATTGTCGGATTGGTTACAATTTATCAGCTTTCTTCTTTTCCTTTAATTTCACAGATGAATTCAAGTTGGCCCTTATAATCACTCTGTCGGTTGTCATCGGTTGCTTTGCGATCACAGCGATATCACTCCGCATCAGGTGAGCTGACCCCATGATCGCAGGATTATGTAACATTTGCAACAACAAAACCAAAAACCAAAAACAACACTGTACTGATTTACTATGATATGAACAATCTTACTTGACTGTAAGTGAATAACAGTCTCAAGCATCCTTTCATGGAGCTGCTAAGAACAAACATTTGCTTAGCACCAAAACATTTTTGCTCACGCAGTAAAACAGGTGACCAGCCAAAACTCCATGCATGTCAGGCTTTTCACATAGCAAAAACTAGATGAATACCAGTCACAAACATTATACATCACCTGAACATTTGGTTTGTAAGCCTGTTTCTGCCAAGGAATAGTGTTTATGCTAAGTATTGTTTTTGTGTGCTTAGGAGCTACAGGAAGTTGGCCCCTGTAGATTAACTTTGCCTTTGGATGCAATAATACCCTTATGTCGTACTACTTCAAGTTTGTCGTTTTTTCACCATCTCACTTCAAGCAAAGTCTGAAATTGCATCTTTACTTCTAGTTCGTAGTCTCCATCGCCTCCGACGAGTTCCTCCCGTCCACCTCGAGTGCCTCTAGCTAGCTCGGCCACTCGAGTGCCCCTCTCCGCCACTTGAAGTGCCTCTTTCAGCCAACTCGAGTGCCTATTGGCCTTGTGATTTGCAAATCTCACACACAAAAAATCTTTCCTCTTTGCAGGAGTAGAATAAAGAAGAGACGGCAGGAAATCGTGAAGAAAAAGAAGAAAAATGCGGTAAGAACATTTTTCAAATTGATAAAGAAACTTGTGACACTAATTTGAGTCATTATAGAAGCAACAAGTGACTTATAATTAAAAAAACCCCAAAAAAAACCCGTGTCTTGTTTAGGCTAAAGATTGCCACGGTGCATGCGTCGTAATATAGCACAACGTATTGGTTACGTTGCGTACCGTTTACCGTATTTTTTACGGTAAAAAGTCTGCTACTTTACGTATTATTCACCGTACAAAATACGGTTTATCAGTAAATACAAATGCGTCCGACCGTTAAAAAACGATCTAAGGTTGGCACCTTGTTTAATACACGACTTTTAACTGCTACGTCTACTGTCAGCCTGCTCATAGGGGAAACACCTCTATAGAGACAATAGCCATAGACAAGAAAATCGAACGCGGTCTTATCACCTTCTGATAACATTAGTCAAACATGAAGTGATCTTCACGGCCTTAACATGAGAAATCTGGCCGTAACATTACACTGTAAAAAAAATGCCTGTAAAATTCACAGCTCTGGAAGCCCGTTTCGGACACAGCCTAATCCGGCAGCGTGTTGCGCTCAGGGGCCAATTTCACCGAGCTGCTAAGCACATAAATTTGCTTAGCATGAAAATTTGTCCTTAGCAAAAACAAGGTTACAGACCAAATTTTCACGTGGTCTTTATTGTGTTTTGAATGATAATCAGCTGGTGGTTTGCTTAGCATGAAAAACACGTATAATTTTGACTGGTAACCTGTTCTTAATGAGCAAGACGTTTTTGTGCTAAGCACATTTTTGTGCTTAGCAGCTCTATGAAATTGGCCCCACGCGCACTCCAGGCTCCTTTGAACAATAGGGCTGCCAAAGTGTGCTTGGCGTACCAAAGCATGGCTCCTAATAACTGTGTTACTCGGATACGACAGGACGAAATGATCTATCGTATACGACCGGTTACCATCGCTCAAACCATAGAGAAAGGACCCTTAATTTCGCTATGCTCAAACCACAGCCCCAAAGAAATACCTGGATCACGCCATTAACCTCATGGTGACATTTTACATCACCCCGCTATACTAATTAAAAACCATATATCATCGTCTTGTACCACTCTGTCCCACCCAGCCCGCATTAGGTAATCTGATGATGTTGCACCATTAATTTGTTTGTATACCCAAGGGGCCAGACGAAATAAGATTTTACGTACAGTATATATAAAACTCGTTGGGTAATTTCCGTTTATGTTCCATCTCGCTGTGAAATTGTATACATCTGGGTCGAGGTATAAAATACCACTGGTATTTCTTTTCTCCATATAAGCACTGTTTCTCCAACATCATAGATTTCGTGGAGACAAATTTGATGTTTACGGCAAGATACTGAATTTCATCAGTTCTGTTACGATACAGTTTCCACAAAATGGCCACGAAAACATACTGTAGAAAACGCCCCATGGAGTTACTGCATGCAGGGATAAAGGTCTTTTGTATTGTCGTGAAACATTAATATATAACAAATGCATCGTCTTTAGAGGCAATATACAACATTTGTTTTTGCTGCAATTGTCAGAAATGAATATAATTGGGGTTAGTAGCAGATAATATTTACTCTGTTGTGGTCTAAATCCAGTCCAATGGGCTTTATTTAAAAGTCGGCCATATCAAATTAAAAGCGAGGTAACTTATGGATATAAATGAAAGCAACGACCTAATGAATAATTTAAAATGTGCGATTAAATATATCTTAATGTTTTAAACCACATTTAAAAACAACTATTGAAAGGGATGAGGCTATAGAATGCAAAAATAGTCTGGCACTATCCCATTTATAAAACACGATCAACATGGCTTCCTCGTAAAATAAGGTCTATATCAGATAAGGTCCATATCAGGATAATGATGCTTCTGGTGAATGCCAAGTACGCGGCATTTTCACCGCCGTGTGTCGACTGAAGGTTAAGGATACATTACGTATAAAAGAGATGCGATGTTTGCTCGTTCATTTTCTGAACTCCGTCTTGACGTACGTGTTACTTCGACTGGTAAAATAGTTCCTTGGATCCGGGGGCCTTTCATCCGGTGCATTAGCGGTCTCTCTGATGTTGGGCAATATAGTTAAAGGTGAAATATACCATTTGTAAACATACACAAATCTGTTGCTGAACACTAAGTCTTCAATAGGCCTATACCAGGCCACACATTAATTCAGTTTAGAGTAGCTGTACTCCAACATATGAGATTAAAATCAAGGGTGGATAGGGAAACCGCAAAACAAAAGATCATTCATAAACTGGACTGTTATATACGACTGGGTCTTTAAAATAGGCACTTAGGGAGACAATCCCATAGAGATATACACAAGCTTAAAACAGTCCTAACTTGTTTACCCTAACCCTTTTCTCTAAGATCTTCGAGATTTATGCTATTTAGACCAAAATCTGTCCTACTAGGACAAAAATAACTCCCAAATATTGTTTTTAGGGTAGCTAGACACTTAGGGAGACACTGAAATGTCTCCCTAAAAGTGCCACTGTCTCATTACCTAAAAACTTACGCTAATTTGTCTCCCCAAGTGCCTTATTTGGAAGAATTAATGTTATACAAATGGCCTAAGCAAATGTTGCACACTGTACATTTAACTGTTGTCATCCTCCCGCTCTGCTATATATCACTATACAGACGGCTGAGTCTATTTGCATTACAATCAGATTATAGGATGAATACAATATTCTGCATTAAAAAGAAAAAGAAAAAAAAAGGTTGCCGAGTTGCAAACAGGGGCCAATTTCATAGAGCTGCTAAGCACAAACATTTGCTTAGCACAACAAAGTCTTGCTCAATAAAAACACGTTACCAGTCAAAATTCTGCTTGTTTTTCATGCTAAGCAAACAACCAGCTGATTATCAATCGAAAACAATAACTGAGACCACGTAAAAGTTTGGTCTGTAACCTTGTTTTTGCCAAGGACAAATTTTCATGCTAAGCATATTTTTGTGCTTAGCAGCTCTATGAAATTGGCCCCTGGCTAGGCCGGCCGCAGGACGCGCGTAGTTTTTGTAGAGTTTGGTTATCGCAATCGGGACGGGGTTAAAGTAGTTTGCTCGGATCCGCGTGGCTCCACAAGGCGATTGCTTATCTCCCGTTGCCATGCCAACTCAAATGACTAGGGATACTCCCTTGCTCCTATCTGACACATCTGACACCTATTCGTGATTGGTATTTTGATGAGATCGTGGCAGGTTTTTGAGAACTAAATTAAAATGCTAAAACTAGCCGAGAGGATCATGTATTTTTTTCTCGTACAACATGGCACCTGAAGTAAACAACGGCAGGCACTAGTTTATATTAATTGAAAACGAAAACAGTTAATATGAAAAATGACCTGGAAATTTTGATTGGACCTTAAAGGTAGGCTACACCATTGGTAATTGCTTGAATTGTCAGGAATGGGTGGATTTGGGATGTTGTATTTTATAGTAAATATCGTTTAACTGACCTGTCCAAAGTTTTATGATCATGGATGTTGAGAAAAGCAAGAACAACGGCGTTCGTTTTCAACCGGCGTCGGGCAGTGGTTCTTATGCTGTTCTTGTTTTTTAAATCATTTTGCTGGATGCCTACAATCATTACTTACTTTCAAATGAGTAAGATATTTCTTAATAATTCGGTAGTAATTTTTGTTCGATATCTGCAAATGGCGTATTCTACTTTTAATTCAAACCTGGCCCGGTAGAATTTTTTTGGCGCCTTTTTTGACATACGCAGTACTAACTTGTCCCTCGCCGTATGAGTATATCGCACCCAACCCCTATGATTAAAGCCGCGTTCGCATTGGACCTAATATTGTCAAAAGTTACCGTACGTGATTGTCAACGTTCACGGTGTTAAATCTTCCGCTGGAAGCTTGGGCCTGTAGATCTTACTGTTGCGGAGGGTAAAATGGACAATTTGACAATGTTACCCTCTGTCCGCATTGGATTTAATTTGGTTAAAGTTGACAACAGTCTCCGTAGGTTTTACCAAAAAAAGTCAAATGCGAACGCGGCTCAAGATTTATGCACCATTTGCTTTTGCTGTAATTCTCGAAGATGGATGGGTTTTCCTATAGGCCCCCTAGTAAATATTTGTGACGCTAACCTGTCTAAAGTTTCGTATTTATAACAAAATTGTGTTTAATAAATGCTGTTTTTGTAGTGGTTTCACTTCCGTCAGACGAAACTAAAGAGCATGCAATTTATAGACGTCATGGAATTATCAGCTTAGGAAACCATTCACGGAGGTGCAACAGTATTGCCAAAATATGTAGACTAACTAAATTTGATAAATTACCGGTTGGCACTCGTTGGAAATTGAAACAAAATTAACTACAGCACACCATGGACCAATTTCATAAAACATGTAAGCACAAAAATTTGTAAGTTTAGCACAAAAAAGTCTTGCTCAGTAAAAACAGGTTATCGGCCAAAATTCCGAAAGCTTTTCATTCAAAGCAAAAAAACAGCTGAATACCAGTCACAAACAATAAACATCAACGGAAATGTTGGTTTGTAGCCCTGTTTTTTCCAAGAAAGAATTTTCATGCTAAGCAAATTTTGGTGCTTACACGTTTTATGAAATTGGCCCCATGTGCTATGATTTCACAGGATGATTGAGACTGTTATTGACTTACAGTCAAGTAAGGCATTTCCTAAAAATAATTCAGTAGTTATGTTTATGATGTTTGGAAATACTCCCTTTAAGAATAAGCTTTGTTTCTAATCACTGACGCCCAACCCGCCGCGCCGAGACCACCTATACTCATCACTCACAAGTCGAACGGTATCCGTTTCAGCTTCCCGTGTTCCCTGTCGTCACAACGCTCTCCTCTTATTTTTTTAAGCGGGAGTTGCCATGACAGCGGAGTATGTGTCGTGTTTGCGAGCTGCTGCATGCTGCAAGTCGGGAAGTGGTTTCTTCATTTTCCCGCTTTTTGCCAATGGTTTGTGTACGTTTGGTTTTTCCACAAGCAAGGTCACTTACGCGTTTTTAATCACGAGTAATTCCCCATGGGTCGGTACTCTGTCAACTAATGATGATCTTTAATCGCACGCGAGTTTTCTGTTTTTGTTTTGAACTGAACTTTAATCACTGTAAATAATTACAGTTTTTGACTGGTACGTGGCTAAACTCTCCCAAATACACGCACATTTTTTTGTTTTCTGCTAATCAGGCGCTTTGGGTGTCCACTATATTAAAAGAATGTAGACGCACGAACTCGGTTTCTGCGAAATGTGACGCAAACTCGAAAGCAATTAAAACTGTTCCCAGAAATATTATTTACCAGCATTGCATGTCGGCGTGCTTTCACATTGGTTGTAAATATCTGCGAACCGCTATTGGTGATATCGGGTGGTTTTTTTAGACCAGGGGGCCAATTTCATAGAGCTGCTTAAGCACACAAATTTGCTTAAGCACAATAAAACCTTTGCTTAAAAAATCAGGTAAGGAGCCAAAATGTCATTCGATTGTTATGCTAAGCTAACAACAGCTAAGTACCAATCACAAACAATATACATCACATGGAGTTGTGGCTGATAAGCTGGTTTTACTAAGCAAGAATGTTTTGCGCTTAAGCAATTTTTCTGCTTAAGCAGCTCTATGAAATTGGCCCCAGACTGATACATGTCCATGTGTTTGGAAAAATCTCTGTGGTAGTAGTTTCTTTTGACACGGTTGACTTACTCGGAACTAAAACTTGGTTTGTTGGACTAATTGTTTCATGTGCCAGTCGTTTATGAAGCAAGATACATTTTATAAGGCAGAGGGATCCCTTTTATGTTGGTCATCGTGTTTCCGGAATCTTAGGAATTCTTTTCAGATATCTTGGGTGTGTGTTATAGGTGGAAGTACATGTTTTGGACAAAAAGAGGTCCGCTCTGCCTTAAATCGTAAATCTGCCTTAAATCTGGTGTTGCATGTTTTCAATACCTTATTGAGAGACTAGCCTTACACAATATTAAGAGTTTCGTTTTTTGGGACTAATTATTAAAGCCTAAATAAAGCCAAGCCTAAGTCTATAAGTAAAGCCTGAGGCCTTTAAGTAAAGCCTGGAAACCTTTAAACTTAGGGGTTCGTTCCTTTAGAATGTGTGACTCTTTACCAGAGACTGATATATCGATGTTCATGTTTGTCTTACACAGGCTGGAAATGCCAACAGCAAGCCACCATTGAAACGAGTGACCATCAAGATGGGAAATGAGTCCAACCCAAGCACCAGGATGACCGACAAGCGATCCTTCGGACGTAGGCACAGTCCCTCTTTACAATCCAGGGCCAAGATACCCGAGGTATAAACTAATTCAGCTACAGCCATTTCTTTGCAGTAGTCCCAAGCTCGCGCGTGTCGCGCTCAGGTAGTAGTAATATAGTGGTAGTAGTAATATAGTGGTAGTAGTGGTAGTAGTAGTAGTAGTAGTAGTAGTAGTAGTAGTAGTAGTATAGTAGTAGTAGTAGTAGTAGTAGTACTAGTAGTAGTAGTAGTAGTAGTAGTAGTAGTAGTAGTAGTAGTAGTAGTAGCTAGTACGCAAGCGCTTCGGGCTCCTTCAACCAGTAGTCGCCACTGAATGCGCGCACGTGTCGTATTAAGACACGCGGCCGGTGGTGGTACCCAAAAAATGGTGGCAGCTGCTGATTGTGGCTGCAATTAAAATTGTGACTCGGCAAATTTTGAATTAAAATTTAAATCTTATCAATATTTTTTTCGGATCATACAGCATTCACAGGGTTTAGAAAGGAATCGAACCCTGGATGCCCTACTGGATGCTGGCACCTTCATCCCTATCGCCCAACCTCCACTGGGCATGACTCGAGATCGTACCAAGAGTGACATCTCATCCAGGACTGGCCTTCTCATGAGAGGCAAGAATTTGGAGGAGGAGGAGCATGCTTACGACAACCCCGTCATCTCCTCCGTTGAGGAGATGACGACGGAGGTATCAGTGCTCACTAAGACCGGTCCTTCGTTGAGGTTAAAGGTTGGCGCCGAGGTGCATCACACCAACCTGGACGCCGCGGCGCACAATGCATCCGACTCCGAAGAAGGTTCCGTGGAGAAGGGCAACTGCTCCGAGACGGAGAGCCTGAGTGATGCCAGGAAACGCTTCAAACTCAATCACTACTTTGGGATGCGGTCCAATCAGCGGAACGACTCCAAGGATTCCGGGTACGTTGAGAGTTTCATCTCGCAGGACAGCTTACGTCTTAGAGCCATGGCGTCTCTGGAGGAAGGCCGAACTTTGGCTGATGGGACGAGTGTTACTGCAGGACCAGAGAGAATGTTGTCAAGGCTCGGTAGCATCGAACCAGCCTTATTCATGGCAAGCGTTGACGAAACATCAAATCTCAACCTCAACAGATCCAGCTCCGTCGTATCTGACGACAGGCTTCCCCGCCCTAAGGTCTACCAGAACAGTAACGCCATGTCCATTAGACAATCGCGTTACAGCGTCCCATCTTTCCCCACTCAGTACCAACAATGCTTTTCACACAACCGACAACCGAATTGGAGTTCATACCACGAGATGTATGACACCTCTTATAGTATGCCTCACCAACCCATCACGCCGAGATACCTGAGAAGCGAGTACGATTACGCGTCAACAAAAAGTGACTTCAGCCCGGCGCCACGAAGCAACGTCAAACACTTTCTGCCAAAGAGTACAAGCTGCGAAACGGCGATGTATAAAAGCCGCGACCTTGTATCACCGCAGCATGAATCGAGGATTCAGGACTACGCGCACCGGAAGCGCGTCAAGCGGTTTGTGAAGCACCGAAGTTTGGGCACGCAAACTGTCGACTTGGACGCCGCGACTAAACGGATGGTTCGGTGGGATTATGACAGCACGGGGAGTCTAGTTGCGAAGCCGATAGAAAATGCTGGGATTGATTTCATCGGACCCATTTACATGGCTGAAGAGCTTGAAGAAATGGGCTCACGCAAGACACAGTGCGTTATAGATATGGACACTGCCACTAGTACATCTTCTTTATAACCTAACAACGGCCACCGTTGAACTTGAAACCCAGATCCCGCATATTTATGGATACAATTTTCCTCCGAGCACACGACAGCTCCGTTCTGCTAAAGTGAAACTAGATTTAAAGAGATGTACGCCATCAAATCAAAAACAAGGTTACATGGACCCAGCCAATCTTCTCACCAAAAGCTCTGATCTGTAATCTGACTAGTAAATATTGAAGTGAGTTGATTTGGTTCCCCTCCCTCAGTCTGGCTTTATTTGGAATAAGCATTTGTTCCCACGAGGACTGTCAGAAGACGTGTGACCTAGAAACAGGGATAGAATTCAGAATGCCACTAGGAAATTCCTGTTCTATTTTCTTCCCAGATTTGGAGATTTGGTCAAGGCGGAACCTCTTTGTTTTCTCTGGATTTTTATATTTATCACCACACAATGGGAGACAAATTTGTGTGTGCAGATGTTTAAATTACGAACAGATCAGCAAGATAAGCGCAAAGCAATGGGGTTAGGTTTCAGTAAAGGAATAAAGGAAAACACAATAGGGAATCCTCGGTCGTAATGGCAATTCACGAACTATAGCACATGTTTGGGATTAGAAAATTCAGTTTAATGAATTGGAAGTGCGTTGGAAATTCATTTTGTTTAGTTCACGCTTTCGTGTCTCCGAATGCCTGTATTAGAGTTCCTTCGAGTCCAGTCACATGTAACTAGATGAACAATGACAAAGGAACGCTTTTGTGACGGTTCATTTGAATTGCTGGTGACAGAAGACTGAAGAACGTGCAACAGAATCGCAGGGACACAAATGCAACTTGTTTTTGTTCTCTAAACATGTTACGAGTATTCGCCAAAATAAACAAAACGTGGGGATGATCTGATCTGATCTGATCTGATCTGATCTGATCCGACTCTCATACATGTAAACAAATCATGATATCGTTACGTCAGGGTCTATTGTTAAAATTGGTCTCCAATTAATAATGAACAATTTGCGTTTTGTTCACTTCGATGTGCACATTTTTTATAAATTTAGCGGGTCTTTTTTTCCACAACTTTGAAAACTTCCAGTTAACTTAGCACTTTGAAGAGATTAATACGGAACGACCTTTGGCAATTGTGTTTTTAATTAAAATAATTGCCGGTACCCAAACAACATGCAGTTTTTATATCCGGGCAAGAATTCCAGTCTGTCTTAAAATGTTCAAATTTCCAAATGAAAAGTGAAAAGTCTTGCAAAAATGGACTTATTTTGGAATTTTGATGGACGAAAACAAGCATGTTCAAAAATTTAAAAAAATGGGGCGATGGAACCCTTAAATATAGTTGCCTGTTAAAGTGCCTGGCTTTTCATGTAAAATTGTAAATTCCAAACAATTTTATTTTGTACTATTTATCTTGCTCTCGTATTTTTTAAATTCCCAGTCGAAAGTTGTCGGGAATGTGTACATACTTCGCCTTAAGTAAACAAATATGTGAAAGTGTCCTTTAAATTAGTGCGATTGCTGTTCTAATTCTTTCTATTTGAAGAATTTTCAATTCTGTTATTTCTCTCCATCATAACAAAATTAAAACGATAAGTGATCCATTATTCAATGTGTGTTAAGGTGTTAAACTCGTAGCATTTTCTAAAAACTTTGTTTCACAGAATGCTTTGAAGAGTATTAAGCTCAAAGGGATCGTATACGTTTGGTAATTACTCCAAAAATTAATGGCAATAAAACTTTACTTGGTAAGAAGTACAGCAGCTTTGGATAGTATAATGCATTTTTAGAAACTTTTCACTTCGAAGTACTGCGGTTATGGAAAAATATATCACTTTTTATCCTCCAAAATTTGAATCTGAGAAGCGTTACTGCAGTGACGCTTCTCAGATTGTGTATTCCAATGCAGATTATTCTTCCTGCGTGGACATAACCGCTCCAGATTTTCGGCAATATCTCAAAATCGCTACCACCTTTTGAAATGAAATGTTTACAGGTTAGTTTGATGGTATATATTTATAACTATATAGGATTGAAACAAACAGTGGGTTCCAATTACCAAACGTATACAATCCTTTTAAAACCATGCAGACGCCAAGTCAATATCACCGAGTCGTATTACGCTGCTAACATGACACACCAAGATGTTTTTTTATTGAGCTATCTGAATTTGTAAGCAAAGCAGTCAAGATATTGGTTATACATTTTCAAAAAGGAACGAATCACTTGTTTCCATTCAATTCACAATTATTATTCAAACACTGCAAACACTGTATCTATATCTCACACAATACCACCGAACAATGGAGACGTGAAATGTTCTGTAGTGTAGATATCTCGCAAACATTTTTCAAAATCAGACAATCGAATCCGACCAATCACTGACAAGATCTATGCGTCGTTCTCAGCTCCGACCATTCTATCACTAAACCAAAGCAACATAACTTTACGGCAGTACACACGTATTTTTCAAATTTTATCTTCAAATTTTTCATTTCATTCCATCTTCAATTTTTTTATTTTTTTTCCCCTTAGTTAACAGCAAAAGGGTTCAATTCTATAATATGCTAGTACCTGTTAACTTGAAAGTATTGCAACTGGATACTTTTTTTTGTACTGACTTAAATTTTGTAAAATATATCAATTTTTTCTCTCCCAATCAGCTGCATCTTGTCATCATAGTCGTCGGGGCGTTTTTGTGGACTCGATCAAGTATACTACATTCCAAAATTACTGAGATTTGTTCACCCCCTTTATAGTTTGTTTCATGTACACAGCCACTGAAGAAGATCTTGTTAAGATCGAAATATTAGGCCCTCTTAAGTTATTTGAAGAAAACAATCATCGTTTTGAAATAAAAACTTGAGTTTTACAAGTAAACTATTTGTATTAAAAGTAGCAGGGAGTTTACTAATTTGAAATCAGTCTGACAACCTATCTACCATGCACGTTTTTTAATTTACCAACATGAAAGGAGGAAGACTAAGGCTTTGAAACACCACACAAACAAGCTTTGGGCCTTTTCGAAACCGTTGCTTCGTCTTTGGCTTTGGCTTCGCCTCCGAATTCCGAAATACTGAGAAGCAAATAGAAATGGAAGAAAATTGAAATAGTCTAACTTTTGAGTTCACATCACTCGAGTGAATGTTTCTGAAGTACAACAGGCGTCAGAATGTGGCTGGAGATCTTGCAGTTGGTAGTCAAAAATCAACTTAAGCCAAAGACGAAGACGAAGCAACGGTTTCAAAAAGGCCCTTTAAAATATCCATCGAAGTGAGAAGATACGATTTTCTACCATGCAAGACGACAAAATGGCTCAGAAGTAGCACATGAGTCTATGGGAGTTGGCTACAGCCGCTAGCTAGCGGCTTCCTTTGACATGCGTGTGTTAAACTCAGCCGTAGCCACTCAAATGCAACCTAGCGCCCTCAAGAGTTTATACAGTGAAAGTCCAACAAGGAATTTCACAATGCTGCAGTTTTGCCTTTTGCCATAATTCTCAAATACAGGAAAAAAAGATCTGGTGCTTTTCTGGCAGTTGCCCAACTTTAGCTGATCTAAATTCAGGGGACCAGACAAAATGGCTGCCATTGAAGACTACACTTCATTACATTGCAATCATAATATATCTTTAGGGTGGGATCCATCAATTACTACTCCCTATCTCACCATAATGGTTTGGCCCAACTACTTTGTAGGTATAGCCAATCTCTTTTCACTCCGGACCGAACCATTCCTCTAGGAGGGAAGTTTCTACTTCTTAGGATGCCTGAAGTTTTCACCAGCGTACACAGCATTGGCACCAAGCTCCTCTTCAATCCTACGAAGACAAAAAAGCACTCGTAAGTACCAACACAGTCGTATCATGTTGTGGCATACAATGACAATCTATTGAGAATTAAAAATTAAAATCAAGTTGTTTATTGAAACACTCATGTTTTTTACTCTTAAAAATGCTGCATCTTAAAAATTGTGCCAAAATAAATGTATCCGTTTACTTTTTATTAGCAGGAAGGTAAAGTCACGAATTAGGAACAAGAAAGTTTGATGAAATTTCAGTCACTGTAACATTTGATGACAAAAATCTGAGTGTGGCACACTAGGGGTCATCAACAATTCACACTTTATGATCTCTCTTTCTTCAAGAGGAATCTTAATTTCTATCTTTTATTTCCTTGATTTTTTTTCTCCCCTCTTTATAGCTCCTCGCCTTGATTGAAGTGATTTTACATTAAAAAATAACTTACCGCAGAATCTGGTTGTACTTGGCCAGTCGTTCGGAGCGACACGGGGCACCAGTCTTTATCTGACCGGTGCACAGCCCCACTACGAGATCGGCGATAAAGGTGTCTTCGGTCTCCCCGCTGCGATGACTGACCATGACACCCCATCCATTGGACTGGGCAAGCTTACACCTGTCATCAACGGACAATAACAGTAGAAGCATGAGTACTTTGTGCAAGTTCTTTTCTATGAGTATGAGTACAAGGCAATTTCTTTTATCCCACAAGTTGATATTAAAACAAATGTCAAAAAATCCTTTAAAGTGATTAAGATTCCTGATCTGGATCCAGATCAGTCTGAAAATTTTACGGTATCATCCTTGACCCATAAGCCATCTACCTACCAAGTTTCGTTAACAAATCCCTCCAGTAGCTTTCCGTAATCCTGCTAACAGAAAGACGGACAGACTGAAAGAAAGACGGGCAGACAGACAGACACCAAGCCCGCCCGACAGCCCGACAGACAGACAGACAGACAGGGGTGAATATATAACATCCGCCATCAGAGATGGGTGTAGGTAATTATTTGGCCGCTACTGGCAATAACAGACATCCTTAGACATCGTCTCAGACTCACGCTTCAATGGACTCGGTGACGGATCCGATCTGGTTGACTTTAAGCAGGAGACAGTTACAGGCCTTCTTCTCAATGGCCGTCTTGATTCGTTTGGGATTGGTGACCGTCAAGTCGTCGCCAACGATCTGGATGTCAACGGAGGCGGTTAACGCGGACCAAGACTCCCAGTCGTCCTGGTCATGACTGTCCTCGATAGATACAACTAGCCAATCAAAATAAGGGAAGATTGATTAATAGGCACAACTGGCCAATCAAAACACAGGTTAGAAATAATGCAGACACGATTAGCCAATCAAAACACAGTAAGTAAAAATAAAATTAGACAACTGGCCAATCAAAACATGGCAAAATCATTTTTAAAGATCGCCGTCCAATCAAAACAAAAGGATACAAATTGATAGACACAACCATCCAATCAAAACAGAGTAAACTAACTGATCACAACAGGCAAATCACAACAGGCCAATCACATTGCAGCAAAATGTCTTGATAAACACAACTATCCAATCAAACACTGGTTGACAAAAACCATCCAATCAAAAACGAGGCATA
The DNA here is from genome assembly GCA_037893245.1 of Crossaster papposus. NCBI lineage: Eukaryota > Metazoa > Echinodermata > Asteroidea > Velatida > Solasteridae > Crossaster > Crossaster papposus. The sequence continues at coordinate 241,143 of JBAIAA010000110.1, forward strand.
TCTAGTTTAATGGCAACAACTAGCCAATCAAAATGGTGCATAGTCCCAACCATCCAATCAAAAACAGGGCATGTGACTATTTGACAGACAACTGTCCAATCAGAAACGCCACAACATCACAAGCTACCATCTCTCACCTGGGTAGTTTGCAATGAAATCACGGTACATTTCCGAGAGTTGGGCACCGGTCAGCTGTAGTAAATAGGGGGGAAACAAAGAATTACATGAGTTATGCCACATTTGTCATGATCAATATGATTACTAATTCAATAAATCAATCATCGTTTCATTCACTGATGAGTGTTATTTGTCTCGTTTCAGGCATCCTCCCAGCCACCCAGTACAATTTCCAACCAGCCGGAGAGTACTACCAGAGCCAGACTACCAGTCTGACAAATTAAAAAAATATTTGATTCATCTTTGATATTATCACCCCATAAAAACAAGGAACATCTAGCTGTATTGGAGATGTAAATATAAACCCTTGCTCTATGAGAGTTGTTTATTGCATGGCAGTGGTACATGCCAATGAACTCCAGCTGTGTGCATTGGAAGATTATACACAGGCATTTTTCGGGGGGTGAATATTGAAGTTCTTCGGAGTGTAAACAAGAGCAAAGATATTAATCTTTTTTTCTGATCATGAACGTAAATGCTGTATTTAACCCTAACTCCTTACACAACAAAGGAAGTTGGAGGATTTCGAAGGAATTGTATTGTTCAATAACAATGGTGAGGGAGTTAGGGTTAAAAAGATCTTGCAAGAAAATAAATTAAACTCTCACTTGGGTGGGACTCAAACCCACGACCTTCTGCTTACTAAGCTTAATTTGTTTTCCTCTTATAGGAGAAGAAATTGATAACGGTTCACTTACTAATTTCTTGGGATCTGGATTGGGGTTCTTGAAATCCAAGTCGTACTTCCCGTTGCGGTGGAATTCCGACGCGGCGACATCCATGCCGATTTTGACTTTGTCAGTGTAACCCGCCTTCTCAATGGCCACCTTCAAAAGCTCCAGACCTGATGAGGGAATCGAATCGAAATTATCCATACAGGACTGGAACCTGAGCCTCATTGCTTGCAGTGCCAGTGTACTACCAATGAATAATGATCAGACTTGAGACTGGTGCATACTTTGTGGAAATGTAATTGCATAAGGCACGGGAATGCGTATTCATAAAGTGCACATATCCAGCACGATTGCTGCTCAAGGCACTAAATCATCATTACCCCCGCTCATTGGGGTGTGGAGGTAACACAAGTTCCCCGCGCTGCACCCTGGTTAACTTGATTGATTTCAATCAAGGCTAAAAGTGTTACCACCCTGTTGGCGTAATCGTCACAGGCTGACGTTAGTAAGGGCATACAGTCGTAAAACAATAAAAACTGCTTCAATATTTGTACAATATTTGTACAATGGCAGTTACTCGCCTACAAGAAAGTTCAGGATAGGGTCACTAAATGTGGGTACCCTGAGAGGACACTTGGAGAATAAGTGTGAGAACTGCCAACACTAGACCGCGCCAAGAGCTCTGGAGTGGATTCTACTGATGTGGATTAACCCTCGAGTCCAGTATAAAATAAAGTAACCGATATGATGATGATGATTGGGCCAATGAAACATTTCAAATACTATCTCAGCTCCCTGGGGCGTATACAGCTCATTGCTGCTATTTCAGCGTAGGGCAGCTTTAAAATCAACCACAATAACCATCTCTGCCCTCACAAATACCCATTTACTTCTGGGTAGGGAGTGAAGCAATCTGTGACAAAGTGCCTTGCCCAAGGGCACACACGCCATAATGCAGATGTGGTTTTGGGCGATATAAGTAGTAACATGCAGGATGCCTTTGGGCAGTACAGGTAGCAATGGGTTAAACAAGGGTTTTTCTCAAAGGAACGTTCCTGCCTTTGTGGTTTTTGGACACTCAAAATAGACAAACTTGGCTAGTTAATTTCAATGCACCCATTTCAAAATTGCTGGGAAAAAACTGTGGAACAAACCTTCACGGTTGTCCTGAATATTCGGAGCAAATCCACCCTCGTCACCGACATTGGTTGCTAAAACAAAACAAAGAAAACAAAACCAAACACATGATGACAATTTCTATCAAGAAAACAGTAAACCTGCACAGAATTTTACTTCAACTTGTTTTTTTTAATGAAAATGGCAAAAAATTGATGTAAATGTGTGAAGATTCACCTCATCACCATTTTATAGATATGTTGTGGACACATTTCATTATCGGACAACTTCCCCTGAAATCTTCCTTCAAGCGAAGTTGTCAGTTTATAAACAATTCCGGGGACTGCATTGCCAAATGATTTGGGGGTTAAGTCATTCGGGATTCCAAACGGCCTATAGTTGTCCACAACTTAAGCAGTGTTCCCATTAGACCTTTGTAGGTTAATTTAAAGCACCACAAATATTTTGTAAAATGACAAAATTAAATCGAATGGGAACACGCGGTAGATTAACGTCCCTGTCAACCAACCGCGGCGGTGATGATGTAAAACTACCGGGCCGAAAGTGGTTATACAGAAAGTTTCTGCTCAGCCGCAAAAAGTTATCAGCTCCAGCAATGTGTGACATTCTGCCAGCTTCGCAAGGCTAATAAACATTATGTCGCGATAAAACAAAGTCCCAGTGGGAACTGCACGGTAGAATTACGCAAAGGCGCGTCGCGACAAGTTTCTGCGAGGCTACGGAAGAAAAAGTCCAATGGGAACGCGGCTTTTATCCATTGGTCTCACCGTCCTGTCCATATTGCTTCTTGATGACTGCCTTGAGGTTGTGGTAGATCTCGACGCCGATTCTCATGGCTTCCTTGAAGGAACCCGCACCTTTAGAGAACAAGACAAGCCAAGGTTTAATGTGGATTTTTGTTTTAGTTTATGGAAATCAATACATTGAATGTTGCATCGACAATACAACAGACGTCTAAGAAAGGGGTGTGGCACTGTGAGGGAGGGTGATCAACAGAACACCAACCTGTAGGTAGCAACATAAACTCCTGCATAGCAAGTTTATTTCCAGCGTGGCTGCCTCCGTTAATAACATTGAAAGCCTAGATAAAAAACCAAAATGTAATATATTATTCAATATACATCCTTAAAAATCGCATAAACTACTTTAAAAAACTTCCCATTTCTGTAAAAAAAAAAAACATCATCAAGCCCACTACACTAGATGGGTCAACCGGTCCAAAACTTAATGTCCAATTCACATCTCCCGATGCAAATTCTACGCTATAAACAGTGCAGAATTCGTCCTCTTGTCTTACCGGTACAGGGAGAATGACCTTGTCATTGCCAGCCAGTTGCGCTATCCACTGATACAGAGGCACACCTGAGTGTGCGGCTCCAGCCTTGCAGACGGCCAGCGACACGCCCAGGATGGCGTTAGCTCCCAGCTTAGCTAGAGAGACACCAGGGAAGACAAGGTACCAATTGATAATACAAATCCTTCATGTAATTCCTGTCTGAGAGTTGGAGAGTTCAAAGTTGGAAGATTGTTTTCGACAGCAGAACTAAGGCCATTTTCATGGAGCTGGAAGCACAACAATTTTCCTTAGCACAAACAAAGTCTTGCTTAGTAAAAACAGGTCACCAGCCAAACCTCCATGTGCTTTTCATGCTAAAGCCACACAAAAAAATAACCAGCTGAATACCAGTCACAAACAATATACACCTGTCAATTTAGTTTGGAACCCTGTTTTTGCCAAAGTTTCAGACTTCCAAAATTCAGATTTTGGCGATGTTTTCCACTCACCTTTGTTTTCCGTGCCGTCTAGATCCAGCATCATCCGATCAACGTCGGCTTGTTTGGTGACATCTGCATTCTGAAGACAACAAATATATTGAAATTTAAATACCCCTAAAATGTATCGTCACTTCAAATAATGAGGGCTGTCCCAAATATATTGAATTCTGCATCATCAATCGATACTCGAACAGTTGTTATTTTTGCTTTTAACGACTGTAAACTTATATAAACATTGCGTTTTTTTGTTTTTTTTGACAGATACCACTAGGAGTTTGCATTGGAACTGGACCGACCGTTGATGTCAGGAATCGGTTCCAGACTACAAAAATGTAACCTCTCGAACAATAAAAAAGGAAAGATTTGAAAAAAAGTCGGTTCCACAACGATCAACTAAACAAGCTTATTGCATGCTTGTTTAAGGTTCTAAAGCGCTTTGAGATTATTGATATGATAAAAAGTGCTTTGTAAGAATCTACGATTTGATTTATAATTAAATCTACTTCAACACGCGGACAGGTTTACCTTTGAAATTAGAGCCGGCCCGATTATGTTGTTGATATTGGCTATTGCAGTGTCCACTCCCTTGCCCATGTATTTACTGGGGTCTTTGTCACGAAGCTCCAAGGCCTCATAGATCCCGGTAGAAGCACCACTGGGCACGGCCGCCCGGAAAACTCCTAAAAATGCCGAAGTTACGCTTGTATTAACCCTATTATTAGTATTACCCCTTAGGCTCTCTCACTAGAAAAGCATACCAAACCTAACAAACTTCAACAACTGCACACAGGTTCAGTAATTATTGGTACTAAACCAGTACTTAGCCTGCCAAACTTCAACTTGTTGAAGTTTGATTGATTTGGTACAAATGTGTGCATTGTTCAGAATCTCGGCTGTGGTGATTGGCCATTGGTTCTGTGTGTTGGGCTGTGTTTGAGTGGGGACACACAAGGTGTACATACACAGCTGATCAGGAACTGTGCTGTGACCAGCCTGAGCTCGCCCACAAAGAAATGCCTCTGCATTCCCTCAAACTCCAACATTTCTACATATTGTATACACATTTTATACCCTTCTCCGTCGTCAAGTCAACTTCCACGGTTGGGTTGCCCCGACTGTCAAGGATTTGACGAGCAAAAATCTTGGAAATCGTCATGGTGGATTACTGGCACTTGATCTGTGCAAAGGAAAACAAAACAAAATCAATTTCATTTATTTATCAGGGCCTATGTAAACTACAGCACGAGCGCCCTCAGTCGACAACCAGCGATGACAGGCGGCCTTGTGTCATGACACGCCCACCAGCACAGCAGTGGCAGTAGAAAAATCGATGAGACGGGAAAATGACGGGAGTCAGTACTTGCTAAATATTTATTGTTAAATGGCAAAAAAAAAGCTGCCATTTTAAACTATTATTGTAAGCAAGCGTTAGTGAACAGATAATTACTGGTTGATGGGACTCAAGTTATCTCAGATTGCAGAAAACGGGAAAAGAATGCGAGCTATTTCAACACTGTTCACCGACCGGCGGTCGAGTTTAGTCCGGAAAGAGCCGACAGGTCGCGACCTTTCACCTCTGCCTTTAACCAAGAATATATTTTATAATATAATATAAAATTATTGAATTGAGTCAATACAGATAAATACAATTGTCAATATTAGAAATAATAAAATAAAATAAAATATAATTGTTTATATTTCTATGTGATAGTTTATGCAATATAGGGTTAATAATTAATTTATGCTTTACATTAAAAATATTAACCTTGTGGGACGAGCTCCAGACGAAAGACGACGTGGATTGGAAATGCTGTACCGACTGGTGAACTTCTAAAAAATCACATCATTATAAGTTTTTCTGTGACTTACTTTCACTTTTTTAAAGTAAGAACATATTACGGAAGTCTTTCAGAATATTTCACATCGATCTGAAAATATAGGTAAGTTCAAAATGTGTTCTTTTCTTGGAAATTGTCGAGAATGTGGGTCGGCCAATGATGTTCTTTCGTACATATCTTGGAAACAGGTCTTTTCGTACCCAAGTCATTTCGTACCCAAAATTTCGTACCCAAGTCATTTCGTACCCAAGTCACTTCGTACCCAAGTCACTTCGTACCCAAGTCATTTCGTACCCAAGTCATTTCGTACCCAAGTCATTTCGTACCCAAGTCGCTTCGTACCCAAGTCCAACGAAATCAATTGCATGTAGGTAAATTGAGTTTGTAATTCCCTCGTAGAGTGATTGATGTAATAATAGTTATTTTTTTCTCTTTTTCTTGTAGGACGGGTTCTGTCGGGTCGCAAGATCTTGAGCACTGTTTTCATTTGAATTGTTTCCCCGTTGATCGCCCAAACTTTTGAAAACAATGATGAGGGATCGTCCTACAAGAAAAAAACCAAAGAAACCCCATTTATCAATCATAAATACGAGGAAATTACAAACTCAATTTACTTGTTTTATGTCACAATAATCATGTCAATAATCGTGGGTACGAATTGACTTGGGTACGAAATGACTTGGGTACGAAGTGACTTGGGTACGAAATGACTTGGGTACGAAATGACTTGGGTACGAAATGACTTGGGTACGAAATGACTTGGGTACGAAATGACTTGGGTACGAAATGACCGACATTCCATATCTTGATCTTCATGCGTACCTCTATGGGGAAAACGCGCCCTCTATCGTTAGACTATCGTTAGACTCAGTAAGACGTAACCCAGAAGTAGAACCATGAGGTTCCATAGTTGATTCATAATTGCTGGTGTTAATCTCGGTGGTGCATTTTAAATCTCTTTCCCCGTTTGATTTTTGTAAAATTTATTGCAGTTTCTGCAGAAAGTTGAGTTGAGTTGGTCTGATCGCACAGTCTTCCCTCATGGATGGGACACCAAACAGTGTTGCTGGTGACTCGTTTTCGAGCCAGCCGGGGATTGTGGTCCGATTCTTCAGAGGTATCGGTATGGTAAGTAGTTCGTGCACTCGCTATTGCCTAATTATGGGAAGCCGTGCCAGTATAATGTATTCTAACGAAATTGCTACGACCAGCCCGAGTCTGTTGTTGCCAACTTCAACCATGGCAACAAGGACAGGATACAACAGTGACAATGTTCAGATGAACTATCTCTTCCATTATTGTATAAGCACACGTATTAGTCGGACGAAGCTTTTACATAATCACTATTTCTATACATTTTCTCCATGGCTATTCCTTAACCAGTTCGCGTCGGATGACGTGTATACACGCTCAGTTTTTCCTAATTCAAAATGCCTGACGGATAAACACGTCGCTACCAAGTCCGGAAATATATGTCACATTTTTTGACTCTCCGTCAATTGCAAGAACTCGTATAAATTACCTATTATTTTTCTGACTTAGTCTGTATTTGATCCTACCCACTTTGACCTCTTTCATTCTGTGGCCTAATCCTCCTTTTGTTGGTTCCTCTACCCCACTTCTGTTATCCCTCTTTTGTGTTTATTCTCCCAACCATGCTGTGCATCATGCTTTTATGTACCCCTCTTTATGTTTGTTTCATGTACACAGCCATTTGGTTTCTGAAGAAGATCTTGTTAAAATAAAAAATATTAGGCCCTCTTAACTTATTTGATTTGTATGTTGTAGCTTATTCAAGCCAGTAAGCAGTTTGCAGCAGTTTTAATCGTATTCATTGTTTTCACTTATTAGCTAAAATTTAGGTATTAGTTAATCTTAATCAACATTTCAGAATGTTTGATTATTTTCTATTGCAGAGATACCAAATCTGGTTAGACAAGTCCGTACCTCATCCTGTCGCCCGATGGTCTCTAACGGTCGTCATGTTACTGCTTTTTATCCTTAGAGTTCTACTTCTCCAGGTGGGCTATGGAATTGTGTTTCCCCCCCCCCCCCCCCCTTCCCCAAGCTGTACTTTTAGTCGCTTAAAACTTGTACAAAAGAATTTACAGGTCAGCAATATATGTGGGAAATTCTGGCAAAACGAGACAGAACTGGGCAGAGATCGAAATGAATTTAATTGCATAAAGAGAATACAATTATTCTTACAATGCTGTTTGTTTTACTTCAATCTTTATTTATTTCAATTTTTTTTTTTAATTTAATGTAATCCTTAACCCTAACCCTACCTAATGCTACTTTTTACTACTAGTAGTAGTAAAAAGTAGTATGCAGTACTACTACTCTCACTGACTTGTGTGCAATGCCTGTAGTAATTTTTAGTACTTGGTACTTCACCCCTTATTGCACTCGTAGTACTTTTTAGCATTGGGTCCCTCTTCTTGCTGAGTGTGCATGGCCCATGTATGCCGTGTAAGGTGTTCTAAACTCTACAGCAAAAATTGTCACTTGGGACACAGCAATGGGTCAAGGTTGGACTACTTCATTTTTTGCCAGGTATTACTGACCTGTATTGCCACTATTAGTATTTTGTAGTTGGCAGTATCTGTACTCTGTCAGTACACACCCAATCATCAGTCACAGAGACACCCAATGCTACAAAATACTAAGTAGTATTCTGTAGTACGCAGTTCTTTAGCCCAAAGTAAGGCCTAGGGGGTTAGGGTTAAAGAGGGTAGTTCTTTTCAGTTTACAAACTTTTTTCAATCTGTTGTTGTGTTCTTGTCTTGCATTACGATCGAGGATCGAAACACAAAAGAGAACAAAGGGAACAAAGAATCCTCGATCGACGGTTTGCTTGTCCGAATTCTGTCCTCGATCGACGGTGCAATGGCAAAGCAATGGGGATTGGGTTAAGTAAAGGAAGAAAGGAAAACACAATATCGATCCTCGGTCGTTATGTGGTTCACGACGTTGTGTACATGTATGTCCTTTTGGTTGTGTAAGTCCAATGCATGGTGCAAGTTACTGTTACACATTGTTTCGTGAAATTGGCTGCTGTAACTAGCTTTCAGTTGTATAAAGTCCTTGAAATGTTTGTTTTTCTACACAGGGTTGGTATATAATCACCTATGCACTTGGCATATATCATCTCAACCTCTTCATTGCTTTCCTGTCGCCAAAAATCGATCCTGCGCTGACAGATGACTCGGGTAGGGTTCCCGTTATTTTGTCTCTCGGTTTTCGTAAACAAAAAATAATTTGTTGTATTTGAACGTGTTTCTAGCCTTCAACACAATTCACTAGATTGTTGTTTTTTTGCTTCGTCTTGCAGACGATGGCCCTGCGTTACCCACAAGGTCGGCCGAAGAATTCAGGCCGTTTATCAGAAGATTACCCGAGTTTAAATTTTGGTAAGTTGATTTTGGATCTTTAAACTTTTCTAGATGTTTGTGGGAAGATTGCAAAGTTAAAGAAGCAATAACTGGAGTTGGAATCCTGAGGTACACCGTCGAACCTTGTGGTATCTCGTGGAACCTCTTGAAATTTAGTTGTCCACAGTTTGTTCGCTACGAGTTAGAAATCAGTCGGTCTGATTCCCTGACCTGATAATTTTTTGTCTTGAATTTTCCTACAGGTTATCTGCCACAAAAGCGGTGCTTGTGGCCACGTTTTGTACTTTCTTCGAAGTCTTCGACGTTCCCGTCTTCTGGCCAATTCTAGTCATGTACTTCATCATTCTCTTCAGTCTAACCATGAAGCGACAAATTAAGGTACGGCTTTTTTAACCCGTTGAACCAGTTTGGGTTGGATGCGGTGCATATTTTGTTTCAGAATTCAAAACTGTTGACGGAGTAGCATGTTACGGGCAAGGCCGGAAATATCTGTCAGCGACCGGCTTGCGGCAAGCGAGGCCAGAAATATCAGGGTGTGCTACCCACAGATGCCGGCCTGGACCTGTCTCGGATCGAGGTTTGTGAAAAACAATCCCGTGCCTGGGCCCGGTCAATGTCAAAATAATTCTAGTGCAAACTGGTTAAAGGGTGATTGTGTGAATGTTTATATGCTACTTTTAAAGGCTCTATTCATTTACATAACATTTTCATTTGAAATGTGTTTTGTAGCCCAATTGGGCTATCGAGTGTCCCTTTAAATAGATGTATAAGTTTGTTAAATTTTGTTTTTGTTTTTGTTTTTTGTTTACAGCATATGGTCAAGTACAGGTATCTTCCGTGGACCCATGGCAAAGCTAAATATCGTGGTAAGGAGGATTCGGGAGATGTCATTCGCTAAAAGTTCCAATAGCACCAGTCCTTCTTAATAGAGGTTCTTTAGATTGTTGTTGTTTTTCCTTAGAAATGTAATGTGGTCAATTCATGCGCAGCTAAGAAAGCGTTTTGTAACTTTGAATAACCAATTCGCGCCGGGATTATAATTTTTTTTACGAACCTCGATCTGACACGGGTTTAGGCTGGCATCTGTAAGTCGATCGCTGACAAATATTTCAAACCTTGGTCATGACGTGTTTATCCGTCATCTGTTTCGAATTCTGTAAAAAAAAATTGCCTGTATACATGTTATCGGAGTATGCAAACTGGTTAATAAAATCCATCCGTCACAAAGCGCATAAGGAACTCCATTTTGTGAAAAATTCTAATTCGGGCAGTTTTTTTTGTACAGAATGACGTACATAATGTCTTTGTACAGAATGACGTACATAAACTAGTATCTTGATAGACCTGTTCCTGAAGTGCCAAATCGGATTGAAAATATCAAAGAATCGTTTGTTTTTTAAATGGAAGATTGGAAGCATTTCAATTCTGGCCTTTCAATGTTTCCCGTGATATGTTTTATCAAAAAAGTTTCCGTTGGAGCTTTGAGTCTGAAGAGTTCGTCAGTTTGAAAACAACGCTGGATGTTGTGGGAATTTCTTGTATTTAATTATTTGGTTTTATTGTCCTGGTATAATTGTATATTGTCCTGGTAAAATACTCAGTAATGGAAAGTAAAACATAAAAAAAGGATTGTATCTCATAAAATCTAGATTTTGACAGCTTTGTGTATATTCTGCAAACATTTGACCGAATCAACCAAACCTGTTTGCGCCGGGATTATGTTAACATCACCGAGCCAAGGCGCGGGATTATTTTTAACAAAACTCCATCCGAGTCGGGTTCAGGCCGATGGTACCGGGAAGCACACCTACTCATTTCCAGCCTTGCTCGCTGCTGACAGGCATTTCCGGCCTTGCTCGTGGCGTGTTTATGCATCATCTGTTTTGAATCTTTGGAACTTTGCATGTATATACGTCCTCCGGCGCAAACTGGTTAAGTAGAACGAGACGATTTCTTGGTGAAGTTTCCAAGCCTCGGGCAACTTTTACATTTTTCATTTGAAAGCGGTAAACTTCAGGGCGATTATGTAAATTACAACATACGTCCGACCACATGGTGTGCGAGGTCGTTAAGGTGGTCGTTAAGTGGTCGTTAAGGTCGTTATCAGTTAGATCTGTAATTGTTTTCTACTAATTAGGCATCGCACATTAGTGTTTTATCCCATTAACCTTTTTTTCAACAGCAGCTTATTAACCCTAACTCCCTAGTATGATTTACTAGGAACCCTACCTGTCCCTGCAAATTCCAACACCATATGGTAAACTTTACACTCAAACTGTTGGACTCTGATTCTTGTGGTTTACCTAACCCAGTGTAAAAGACAATCAGTTTGAGGGTCCAGTACCCATCCTAACAGATTCCAACAAAACATGCAGTTGGATGTTGATGGTTTAAGTTTGTTTTGAGTTAAAGTGTTCCCATTTACAGAATTGCTTTTTAGTGCCATTTTGAAATTAAAAAAAAATAAAAAATTTCGTAACAATTTTTTTTTTTTAAATTGTACTTTTGTGTTGCCACTTGGAACCTAAAGTGAGCGTGATTCCCTTTTCACATTAAATAATGTTACTCTTTTGACTGTTGTTTCTATACAAGATTGTATAAGGGGGGGGGGGGAGGGGGGGGAGGGCAGGGGGGAGGGCAGGGGATGGTTTGGGAGAGGTAGGTGCCATGATTTCACAGGATGCTTGGGACTTTTAAACTTAGTCAAGGAAGGTGTTTCATAATAATTTGGTAGTTTTTTTGTTTAATGTTTGCAAGTGTTTTATATTACTTTACAACAAATGTTTACATATACAATGGTAAGAATAATTTAGGTGACATAAGGTGACAGGTGGAATGTTCTATTCCACGAGGCGAAGCCGAGGGAAATGGAACATTCCATGTCACCAAATTAAATTATTTACATTGATGAGAAAACATTTATATTTGTTTTATAAAACACCTGAATAAATTCTTGTCTTCTGATTGGTCGTATTATTGGCACGCAAATAACCGTCAGCTCAATTCTATGGATATTTAATAAATTGTTTGTTTGTTGTCTGATTTAATAGTGTCTGTGTATTTTACGATAAGGGCTGTACTTTGAGGTTTTATAAGTAACATTTAATTCAAAATATGTACATGTATGTAGAAACTTAATTCGAACATGAACATTTCATTATTAAAAAACAAATTGAAGTATTTATCATTTATTTCTCTATATATCTTCATTGTATATGGGGGTGTTTGTTTGTTTGTTTTTTGTAGACCCAACAAATTGTTTTGTTAATAAAAAGATAAGTACATACCTAAAATTGAATTGTTGAATTTTGAAATATTTAGGAATGCTCAGATTAAGGTAAATTTACCATAGTGAGCGTTAAAGCTAAAAGCAGAAAATTGCCCATTTTTAACCTGCACATTTTCAATCATAAGAAGCAAGGTATGAGACGGAGGGAACAACCCCCCCCCCCCCCCACCCCCCACTTTGTGGTGGTCATTGTGCTTGCTGAATGTTGTGGTTTCTAAAGAATTCTTTTGAGGTTATAGGGGGGGTGCATTAGGTAACAATAGTCTAGAGACTTGTAGGGGGGAGTCGATCCCTCGGTAGCAGATCGTGCTGGGTATGAATTTTCAACGGGCATTAGTAAAAACAACTGAGAAAGAGATACATTTGTTCATAACATCAGAGCAAAAGATTTAGGTTGGAAATCGAACAAGAGCGGGAATAGACTTGTTAAGAAAAAAATTTAGTCAGGGCCTGTCCGGGAATTGAACCCGGGACCTCTCGCACCCTAAGCGAGAATCATGCCACTAGACCAACAGGCCAGCTGCTAGAATAAAAAATTAAAATAATATATACTAAAGAATAAGGTGTGGTAAAATAGAGTTGATTCAGAAATTGTTTAATACATGTATTCACATTGTTTTAAGTGTTGTTGTGACTAACAACACATTTTATTTAATATTTTTGAGAACAAATTAGTCTGTTTTGGGTGCCGCCGATCCCCACCCGTACCCGTACCGTACCCCGAGCTGCGCCGGGGGCCTTTTCGAATCGCGGGGACGCGGGCTTCGTTTCATTTGTGGCTTAAGGCGATTTTAGACTCCCAAATGCAGAAACTCCAGCCACATTCTGGTGCCTGTTGTGCTTCAGAAACATGCAGTCGGTTGATATAAATGTAAAAGTTTAAATATTTTCATTTGTTTCTATTTCTATTTGCTTTTTAGTGATTCGGAAGTCAGAGGCAAAGCCGAGCCCAAAGATGAAGCAAAGGTTTCGAAAACCCCGGTCCGACGTTGCCACATACGCGCGCCACGTGATAATCTGTCAATTACTGTCATTCAACCATGGAGGTTCCTACCTCCATGATTCAACTCACGAAAATACCCTTGTCTTATTTTGGGTTTTTTCAACCACACAAAGTAACATTTTATTCTTCGTTTTGTCAGGAACTTCACTCAGAAACTGGAAGGGTGTCAAGGAATTTGTTAATGTTAATTCGACTTCGGACTTCGACTGTCGTTTTGACTGCCTGCCCAGCATGCAAACTAAAAAGTGCACATCACAATAACTTTAATTGAATAACAAAAAGACTACGTGTCGACTTCTGTTCACAAAAGTTTTCCAGTGCTTTCTGCTGAGGTATGTACCCTCAATTTGCACCAGTTTATGAGTTACAGTGTTGTTTTACTTTAATCATAATGTTACGTTAAGTTGTTGTACTTGTACTACAGGGCCTATGTTATGTACTGTATGTATATATAATTATGAAAAAAAATCATTGTTGTAAACTGTGTAGTTTTTAACTTAATAGATACGATTTTATCAATTTGGCTGTCATGCTAACCACAAAATGGTCAAGGAATGTAACGTAGAAACTCCTGGCCCCTATTAAACTTTTAACATAAACTTATTTCATTTGACACCCAACACAACAGCGCTATAGCGCCAATTACAGATTGAGAGAAGATAATGTGGAGAAGTTAGAGTTTTAGAGGTTGGAGGAAAACCCCAGAAGATCAGAATATCCTGGGGAAAAACCCCGGAGTCAGGCAGGCGCGGGCACAGAAAACCCAAGCCACATATTGGCCCAGGCCGGATTCAAACCCGGGTCATAGTGGTGGAAGGCGAGGAAAGAACCGCTACGCCAACCTGACTCCCCTTTATAAATATAGGTCTTGCACTGGTTTGTTTGTTTTCAATTGCAGATTAAGTCTTAAACTGGAGCAAGAAGGTTAAGACATCGTCATGGGTTGGACTACATATCAGTTCTTTTTAGCTGGGATGATGCTAGTGACTGGATCAATCAACACACTCAGTACCAAGTAAGTAGTGCCATGTTTCTTGGCTGTGGCTTGCAATCACACATGCACCTATGGAAGATGTCGTAGCCACTTCCTATAATATCACTAGCCACAGCCAAGAAATAATTTGTAGAGTTTATATAGCGGTTTATCACCAACAGTATCAAATCGCTTCACATTATTACCCAGGTCATTGGGCCCATGAAACATTCCAAGTACCATCTCGGCTCCCTGTGGAGGAGAGGTTCAGTACCAATAATTACTGAACCTGTGTGTAGTTGTTGAAGTTTGTTAGGTTTGGTATGCTTTCTAGTGCGAGAGCCTAGGGGGTTAGGGCTAACTACTGAACATGTGTGCAGTTGTTGAAGTTTGTTAGGTTTGGTAAGCTTTCTAGTGCGAGAGCCTAGAGGGTTAGGGTTAACTACTGAACATGTGTGCAGTTGTTGAAGTTTGTTAGGTTTGATATGCTTTCTAGTGCGAGAGCCTAGGGGGTTAGGGCTAACTACTGAACCTGTGTGCAGTTGTTGAAGTTTGTTAGGTTTGGTATGCTTTCTAGTGCGAGAGCCTAGAGGGTTAGGGTTAACTACTGAACATGTGTGCAGTTGTTGAAGTTTGTTAGGTTTGGTATGCTTTCTAGTGCGAGAGCCTAGAGGGTTAGGGTTAACTACTGAACATGTGTGCAGTTGTTGAAGTTTGTTAGGTTTGATATGCTTTCTAGTGCGAGAGCCTAGGGGGTTAGGGCTAACTACTGAACCTGTGTGCAGTTGTTGAAGTTTGTTAGGTTTGGTAAGCTTTCTAGTGCGAGAGCCTAGTGGGTTAGGGCTAACTACTGAACCTGTGTGTAGTTGTTGAAGTTTGTTAGGTTTGATATGCTTTCTAGTGCGAGAGCTTAGGGGGTTAGGGTTAACTACTGAACCTGTGTGTAGTTGTTGAAGTTTGTTAGGTTTGATATGCTTTCTAGTGCGAGAGCCTAGGGGGTTAATTAGGGCTAATTACTGAACCTGTGTGCAGTTGTTGAAGTTTGTTAAGTTTGGTAATAATAATAATAATAATTAAAAATTTATATTGCGCCTTTTGCATATAAATGATCAAAGGCGCATTACAAAATCAGCATTATTGTAACTACTTTACAAAAATTAAAAAACAAAAGGATTACGATAATATTAATATATATATAAAGTCATGTCAACGGGCCAGTGCCCAAACCGCAGTATGGTATGCTTCTAGTGCGAGAGCCTAGTGGGTTAATCAAATGAAATCTAATCTGTGTTTCTTGTCTGTTCTAGATGGGCTGATATACAGTGTGCTGAGGGAGTTGCCAAGTATAGCGATTATGACGATCCCAAGTGCAAATCAGGTTTGCATAGGTTCTATCATCCATTCTTTCAAGTAAGATTTATGAATTGTACGGTAAATTTAAAGCATCAATGATTCTCAACAATTCGTTTCATTTTTCAATGTTAATCTGCTGTAACTTTTCGAAAGTCGCCGTTCACCACACAAATTTAGGAGCAATTATAGAATGCAGGGTCCACTCACAACTCTGAAAATAATAATAGAGTTATTGGTGCAGAACTTTCCATTGACAATAATGCAATTTGTTTTTTACTTGATCCCCTCCTAGGCAGCCTGTATGTTTCTTGGTGAACTGTCGTGTCTATTGGTGTTCAAAATGGTGTTTTACTACAACAAGTACAAGAAGACGGACAAAGATTTTGGCCCGCAGACATTCAGCCCTTTTTTGTTGCTTCCCCCGGCGATGTGTGACATGTGTGCCACCTCTCTCATGTACATTGGTAAGCATTAACCCTTCTACCGTTATAACTATCACAACCTATACAAACAAAAAACTGCCCAACTTCTCTCATAGCTTTTGTAGAGACTAAACAGAACATGTATCTTGTATCTGGTTCCCTGACCTCATTTAAGATGAAACAGAGCAATTTATAAACATCAGGGAATTTTACGGTCAGGGAACCATTCTATATAGCTTGCACCCGTTCATATCGATTGCTAAAAAAATGCGGACTAAGTAATTATGGTAAATTGGGTAGTATTGTAGTATTTAACCAGTTCGCGCCGGATGACGTATATATACGCAAAATTTTCCCCACATTCAAAACGGATGACGCATAAACACGCCACGAGCAAGGCCGTAAATGTTTGTCAGCAGCGAGCAAGGCCGGAAATGTCTGTTAGCAGTGAGCAAGGCCAGAAATGCTTGGGTGTGCTTCCTGGCACTTTCGGCCTGAACCCGCTTCGGATCGAGTTTCGTTCAAAATAATCCCACCCCTCAGCTCGGTGATGTTAAAATAATCCCGGCGCGAACTGGTTAAAGGTATTCTAAAGTTAAAACGAAAGAAGTACATAAGACCGGCAGACCCACACAAAAAAGTAAAAAATATAAAATTAATCTTCTACCTACCTACCTACATGTACCTACCTACCGTAGTAGTTTTACGGCCTTACCCTTTTCTTTTCACCAGGTTTGGCGTTGACAAATGCATCCAGTTTCCAAATGCTGCGTGGCGCCGTTGTCATCTTCACCGGCCTTCTCTCCGTTGCGTTTATGAAGCGCAAGCTGCTCTTCCACCATTGGCTGGGCATGTTCTCTATTCTGGTGGGGCTGGTGTTAGTCGGCACAGCTGACTTGACCAAATTGAAGTCGGGTCAAATGGGCTCCAACAGCATTATTACAGGTGAGTCAAAACCTAAAGGCGCTCTAAGGTAGAGAGTCTGTCTGTTTGTCAGGCGGACCGATCTCTCGGGGATTGTCACTCGAGAGCAGAATCATGCTTAACCCTAACCCTGCCAAATCCAGCACAGTGCATCTGTGGTGACTGCTTGACCTTGCTGGACTCTGCACACAAGTCAATGTGACAAAGTATGCAATCTGTTGCGTCTGGCAGGGTTTCTAGCCAAAATACCCTGGAGGGTTAGGGTTAACAGTCGGCAGGGGCCAATTTCCGGAGCCTGAACCCGTCTTGGATCAAGGTTCGTGAAAAACAATCCCGCGCCTGGGCCTGGTCAACGTCAAAATATTGAATAATCTGACTAAGCAGCTTAAATTTTAAGCAGTCTCCACCGTCAAAACAAATTATAAAGGTAACTGATTAATGTTTCCAAAAAGGCAATCTTTTTTCTTCTTCTTCTCTTTTGGCAGGTGATTTGTTGATTATCACGGCACAGATCATCACTGCAACTCAGATGGTGGTAGAGGAAGCATTCCTGTACAAACATCAGATACCTGCCTTGCAGGCTGTGGGCTGGGAAGGTAAGAAATAGTCACCTCAAAGGCAGCAAAGAGTTGTTGGGGTTTTTATTGAACAGTTTTTTTATGTAAATCAAAATGGCAGAGTTCTTAAATGAATTTGACGTGTTGAGGAAGATCATTTGATTGTTATCAATTCGTGCACTGCCATTTGCAGGTGTTGCCATTTTTTTGTTGAGATGCCGCCTTTTGTGCTTGATGACGACGGTTCCGTCACAACGCAAGGAAATCGCAGGTCGATCTGAGGCCACCCCTTAAGTTGCGACTTGTTAAGACTTGTTTTATACACGGCGCGAACGCGAACACAAATTTGTGGTGTCACGGGGAGTTTTTGTGCTGCGAATTCGCAAAAGTTGAAGATATTTCAACTCAGACGAATGTTTGTAACGAATACTTTGTGACGTCAAATTTGTATCGCATGCGCATTCGCATGTAGTATGAGCCAGATTTTACTCAGTGCGACCGAGATATCAAGCATCGTACCACTTTGTAAAATAAGACGCTGGAACCAAACTGTGAGTGAAATACGATTAATGAGATTTCCTGTGTCTTTTAGTTAAATTATATTTTTGTTAATTTTTGTTGGCAGGTTTCTTTGGCTTCTGCACACTTTCCCTCTTGCTGATCCCGTTCTACTTCATCGACGCCGGCCAATTCAGCCAGCTGCCAGATCACGTCCTGGACAACGCGATCGACGCCTTCCTGCAGATCAGAAACAACGACATCATCCTTGTGGGAACTATCGGTACTATTGTCTCCATCGCATTCTTCAACTTCTCCGGGATCAGCGTGACGAAACAGATGAGCGCCACCACGCGGATGGTCCTGGACAGTCTGCGGACGATGGTCATCTGGGCCGTCTCTCTCATCACCAGCTGGGAGACCTTCCAGTGGCGGGAGCTGTTAGGCTTCCTGTTTCTCATCGTGGGCACCTTCATCTACAACGACGCGATCTTTGCGCCGTTGCTGCGGCGATTCAAGGTCCTGCGTCCCTTACCGACGGAGGACAGCGACCTACGCGAGCCGTTGATGGCCGAGGATGACATCAACTACAGTACCAATAGTTACGACGAGAGACACCCGGGAAAGTACCAGTCCATTAACTAAAAACCTGTCGAGAAAGTTTGTTTGGGAAAAGGAAAGTATTTGCCTGCTGGTTTGAGCTAGAACTTGAAAATCTCAAGGGGGGAAAGGCTTTCGCGCCAAGTGTGAATCAGCCTGAAGGGTGGAAAAGGTCAATACAACAATCTGTCTGGTGGGCTGCAGAAATTAACACGTTGACTGCCGGGCATAATTTAACAGGGTGCCGCCATTTGCCAAGCATTGTACGCATGCGCATACTTAATAGATACTTTTTTTTTTAAACACGGACAACAAATTATTTGAACATAAACATGTATGTCCTCACTACTGCCAGCAGCATATTTGTTGCGTTATCAGTGATGCCAGTGTATTCAATTTACAATACAAAAACCTTTATACGAGTATACTCGTAGTGGCAGAATCCGGTACACCTGTTACTAGGACTATACTCGTAGTCGGCAGACAACGTGTTAATAACTCCATTAAAATGTTCAGCAATGATTAGGTTTTAGTCTAGTTTAAACGCACAATGCGGACAAGAAGGGGTTGGCCAGGGTGTACTTTTTTTTTCTTCCAAACGACATCGGAATGGATAGCGGCCTCTACAATACTTCTAATATAAGGTACGTGTAAAATGCAATGAATTTCTCGTCATCAGTCAAGTATTCCGATAGCTCAGTCGGAAGTCAGTCGGTGCATGGCATAGAGATTAGAGGTTGTGAATTTAAATCTCGACGTTACTTTTTTTTTTTTTTCTTAATGGGAAGTAAAGTACGAAATCTATAGCATACACCCAATTCGTATATGTCGTTTGGAAGAAGAAAAAAAATGGCCATGCCCCAATTTGCCGTTATTCAAGTGATTGGCCAGTTATCCAGTCGAGAAGTGCAAGCCATTTAGTTACTCATGAGCTTTGACAAAAGTGATTTTGTATCATTTTTCATCTCCTGTGATTTGTAAACTTCCTACTTTTGTATGAATAAATCACAACGTAGTATACGTGTTGTTTTAATTCTTTGTAAAAAAGTCATTTCTGTGGCGTTTTGGAAAGCCATATTTGGGCAACATATAATTAGAAATGTTAGGTAAACCCCTTATATTTTTTATTCTTCAATTTTTGAAAGAAAGTTATCCAGATTTTCTCGAAAGAAGCCAAAAAGTTGTAGGTGGTAGCATAAAAACTGCTGGTCAGATGCCACTGAAACTTGAAATTTTGTCTTTTTCACAAAAAATAACCCTATCGAATAAAAATAAACTAATTCGAAGGGGTGTAAATGTAAATAATTTGTGGGTGGGTAATTTGGCACGGAATGATCTATTGTTACACATTATTTTGATTGAATTATCACATTTTGTTTGACGACATTTTATCAATATTTTCTTTAGACTGAAATGTAATAAACTAATTTTTTGTCTATTTTGCATATTACTTTTTTTTCCATTGTAAATGATCTAGATTAGAAATACTATTAACAAATCATAGTTAATTCTATTTTTGTATATACTGCCAATTTCAATCACTCTGTATCATCGTAATTCTGTAGAAATTTGTATCAATATTTTTCTCCCAAATAAATACGCAAAAAATTGACAAAAATGGTCGATGCTAACGCATAGATTGTTTTAGATTTTTTGTTTTGTTTAAATGTAATTTGTATTACATAATTATCATGTGTAACACATTTCTGGTGCAAATTTGAAACGACTATGAGCGCATGATCAATTTTAACCCCTTTCTTTTTAATGTTTTTTTCCCCCAAAATTCAAATTTTGGCTAATTTTAATAACAAAAAACACTTACAATATGCAAGGTTACTACATCTCAAACATGCAACCGGCCTTCAGTCAGCAACTCATAGTCGGACAACAATAGGTTGGCTTCTTGAAACCTTGTACCATCGATTATTTTTTAAATTTTTAGCCACAGATCCTAGAGCAAGCTCTCTTCATCGAGGAGCAGCTACGCCACGCAGCCTACCTTAACCTCACCCAGGACCCTAACCACCCGGCCATGGCCCTCAATGCCCGCTTTGCTGAGGTAGAGTGTCTTGTTGAGAGCCACCAGCATCTCTTCAAGGAACCATCCTGTCCTGCACAAAGGTGAGAATTTCACCTCAGTGGGCATGATCTTGTCTTGTCGGTCGGGTCAATCAGAAGTCATCTCGCATCCATCGCGACTCATCCAGTCTCATATTAACCAGTTCCCGCTGGATGACGTATATAAACGCAAAGTTTTCCCCAGATTCAAAACGGATGACGCATAAACACGCCACAATCGAGGCCGGAAATGTCTGTCAGCAGCGAGCAAGGCCGGAAATGCGTGGGTGTGCTTCCTGGTACTGGCAGCCTGAACCTGCTTCGGATCGAATTTCGTAAAAAATAATCCCGCGCGTCGGCTCAGTGATGTTAAAATAATCCCGGTGCGAACTGGTTAGGAAGAAATTGTTTAAACCATAGGGCTGGCAGATCTAGGGGAGAGTAGCCTTGTGCTTAGGGTTCTGGACTCACAATCAGTGGGTTGGGGGTTCAAATCCAGCTACTAGCTCCGTCTTGTGTTCTCAGGCAAACCAATTTTGTGTCTCGTTTCAACCAAGGACCCTCTGTTTATATTGCTTAAAGGTAGGATACACCATGCGGATATCAAAATATTTGTCTACCGAATTATCAAGAAATACCTAGGAGAGTTGATGGCTTCTGATTGGTCGAGATTTGATCATGTGGAGTGGATTATCAGGTAGTAATATCATGGGTTTCAAGAAGAAGCGAATAAATGTCCCCTGAACCAGCATTAATCAAGCATCATGTAAGCCAATGATTGGCCGAATGCAACAGTTCTACAGTAACTTGTAACAAGGACGCGTCAAATCTTGATACTGCGCGCTAGTTTATACGAGTGGCATTTTTCAGAATGCACTCGTCGTCTGCTAACGCTAGCGCGTTGCTATGCACGGTGGGCGTCAGTAGTCTAGCTAGTCTGGTCTCAAAGAATGGGTAATAACAGTAACACATATTGAAGAGACAGGGTACCAAGCATAAGCTAAAATATGGCGCCTGAACATGAAAAAAAACACTGGAAATATCGCAGAAAGAAGTCACAAAATTTGGAACATTTTTACCATTTTTCTCACCCAAAGTTTTTTTTAATTTTGGCTCTAATATTGTTGTCATCGGTGACTTTGTATGAAATGCTTCCTTGGTATTTTCGGCATGAAAATAAAATGGAAACATTAGGAAAATGCTCATTTAGAAAATTCACTCATAATTTTCAACATTGTGAGGAAGTCCTTACGGTATTTATATCAACTTATATCTTGGTATTCAGTTGTAACATTTTAAGTGGAATCATTCAGGCAGGATCGCTTTTAACCTTATAATAGTATTAGCGCTGATAACAATCTTAATCCTCTGGGGCGTGCTATGAATTGCATCTTTTGAAAACCCCAATATTATGAATGCAGACCAGACCAGACCAGATTATACGGTTGGTCAGGTCGGCTTCTAAAGGGATGTATTCGTAATGAAAGCAAAAATTTAAACATCTTTTTTCGTCCCAGTTCTGAACCAACTAGAAGAGCTCCTTAGCGATATGAGAATCGGATGTTGCCCGTCTGCCAGCCACCTTGTCTGGCATCCCGCCCTTCGTGGGTCGCCTCCAGATGTCAGAACGCAGCATCTTGATTCAACTGGCCAATCGGGAGGGCCACTCTGCCGCACAGATCCAACCCCCACAGGTAAAAAAAGATGTCCAAATAAACTGAGACTCGCAATCGAACGTCTATGCAAGCTTGTTCTAATCTTGCAGTGCTGTGAAATTGCCCCTGGATAATTGATTACACAAAGTGACATACTAGTGTAGAATTCAATTTACTGATTGTGTTTTTCATTCTGCTTTTTTAGACTATTGTCTGCAATCAGCTGACAATTTAATTTAAAATGTTGGTTGTTTTTATGCAAGTGCTTAAGTTACACAGCTAAGTATATAGATATATTTGTTTTGCTTTTTGCCATGTCCTTTCAGGGCCACCATCATCATCATCATCATCATCATCATCAGTGTCATCATCACAGGTCAAAGGTCAAGATGGGAGGCAGATCAGATGTGAGTTGTTGACTTAATTTTTGCCCCAAACTCCAAAATTAAGGTCTACTAACTGTCGCTGGCGATATTGAATTTGTTTGTAGTCAATTCCCCCCCCCCCCCCCACCCCCTCCTGCGATATGGCCAATTAAATCGACAAAGATCAGCATCATTAAATTGTCGCTCCTACACCCTTAATAAAAAAAATAAGGCTAATTCAAATAATTATCCCACTAAAAGTTTTGTTTTATCTTCATGAAATAAAGTGATTTATTTAAATTCTCCATTACACATCAATGAAGCCCAGCCCAATTCATGCTACCACAAATATACATGTACTTTGAGTTTTTGCAAGAAAACTTCACTAAACAGTTGTGGTGAAAACTACAAAGTGCCTTTATTGGACAATTTCCACGTTGCATGTTTCCAGTCCAATTCAATACATGCTCCCACAAATATACCCTTTGACGATCTGCAGCGCATACACATTTAGCTCCGCCCATAATTTGAACGTCGTCGCATTATACACATGATATCGCAGTTTCCAGTCCAATTCAAGCTCCCACTAATATAACCTTAGCTCCGCCCATATCGCATGTTTTAAGCCCAATTCAAGCTTCCACAAATTTAACCTTAGCTCCGCCCCTAATTTGCATATAACAACTTCATTATAATATTATTACGCGCTGCATATTTACAGCCCAATTCAATGCATGCTCCCACAAATATACTCTGTCCATTTGCAGCGCATGCAACTTTAGCTCCGCCCATTATTGTGCATTTTGCATGTACTGTATAAGAAACGTGCTTACACATCGCGTTTCCAGCCCAATTCAATTCATGCTCCCACAAATATACTCTTTGACCATTTTCAGCGTATGCAACTTTAGCTCCGCCCACTGAAGTCTACAATTTGGAGATAATACTAATTTATTATTAGCTAGTCTAAAACAATTTAGGAGCTAGTCTATAATAATTTAGGAGCTAGTCTATAATAATTTAGGAGCTAGGTTATAATAATTTAGGAGCTAGTCTATAATAATTTAGGAGCTAGTCTATAATAATTTAGGAGCTAGTCTATAATAATTTAGGAGCTAGTCTATAATAATTTAGGAGCTATTCTATAATAATTTAGGAGCTAGTCTATAATAATTTAGGAGCTAGTCTATAATAATTTAGGAGCTAGTCTATAATAAATTAGGAGCTAGTCTATAATAATTTAGGAGCTAGTCTATAATAAATTAGGAGCTAGTCTATAATAAATTAGGAGCTAGTCTATAATAAATTAGGAGCTAGTCTATAATAAATTAGGAGCTAGTCTATAATAATTTAGGAGCTAGTCTATAATAAATTAGGAGCTAGTCTATAATAATTTAGGAGCTAGTCTATAATAATTTAGGAGCTAGTCTATAATAAATTAGGAGCTAGTCTATAATAATTTAGGAGCTAGTCTATAATAATTTAGGAGCTAGTCCATAATAAATTAGGAGCTAGTCTATAATAAATTAGGAGCTAGTCTATAATAATTTAGGAGCTAGTCTATAATAATTTAGGAGCTAGTCTATAATAATTTAGGAGCTAGTCTATAATAATTTAGGAGCTAGTCTATAATAAATTAGGAGCTAGTCTATAATAATTTAGGAGCTAGTCTATAATAATTTAGGAGCTAGTCTATAATAAATTAGGAGCTAGTCTATAATAAATTAGGAGCTAGTCTATAATAATTTAGGAGCTAGTCTATAATAAATTAGGAGCTAGTCTATAATAATTTAGGAGCTAGTCTATAATAAATTAGGAGCTAGTCTATAATAAATTAGGAGCTAGTCTATAATAATGTAGGAGCTAGTCTATAATAAATTAGGAGCTAGTCTATAATAAATTAGGAGCTAGTCTATAATAATTTAGGAGCTAGTCTATAATAAATTAGGAGCTAGTCTATAATAATTTAGGAGCTAGTCTATAATAAATTAGGAGTAAGTCTATAATAAATTAGGAGCTAGTCTATAATAAGTTAGGAGCTAGTCTATAATAATTTAGGAGCTAGTCTATAATAAATTAGGAGCTAGTCTATAATAAATTAGGAGCTAGTCTATAATAATTTAGGAGCTAGTCTATAATAAATTAGGAGCTAGTCTATAATAAATTAGGAGCTAGTCTATAATAAATTAGGAGCTAGTCTATAATAATTTAGGAGCTAGTCTATAATAAATTAGGAGCTAGTCTATAATAAATTAGGAGCTAGTCTATAATAAATTAGGAGCTAGTCTATAATAAATTAGGAGCTAGTCTATAATAAATTAGGAGTAAGTCTATAATAAATTAGGAGTAAGTCTATAATAAATTAGGAGCTAGTCTTTAATAAATTAGGAGCTAGTCTATAATAAATTAGGAGCTAGTCTATACTAATTTAGGAGCTAGTCTATACTAATTTAGGAGCTAGTCTATACTAATTTAGAAGCTAGTCTATAATAATTTAGGAGCTAGTCTATAATATTGTAGGAGCTGGTCTATAATAATTTAGGAGCTAGTCTATAATAATTTAGGAGCTAGTCTATAATAATTTAGGAGCTAGTCTATAATAATTTAGGAGCTAGTCTATAATAATTTAGGAGCTAGTCTATAATAATTTAGGAGCTAGTCTATAATAATTTTGGAGATGGTCTATAATAATTTAGGAGCTAGTCTATAATAATTTAGGAGCTGGTCTATAATAATTTAGGAGCTAGTCTAAAATAATTTAGGAGCTAGTCTATAATAATTTAGGAGCTAGTCTATAATAATTTAGGAGCTAGTCTATAATAAATTAGGAGCTAGTCTATAATAAATTAGGAGCTAGTCTATAATAAATTAGGAGCTAGTCTATAATAAATTAGAAGCTAGTCTATAATAATTTAGGAGCTAGTCTATAATAAATTAGGAGCTAGTCTATAATAATTTAGGAGCTAGTCTATAATAATTTAGGAGCTAGTCTATAATAATTTAGGAGCTAGTCTATAATAATTTAGGAGCTGGTCTATAATAATTTAGGAGCTAGTCTAAAATAATTTAGGAGCTAGTCTATAATAATTTAGGAGCTAGTCTATAATAATTTAGGAGCTAGTCTATAATAAATTAGGAGCTAGTCTATAATAATTTAGGAGCTAGGTTATAATAATTTAGGAGCTAGTCTATAATAATTTAGGAGCTAGGTTATAATAATTTAGGAGCTAGGTTATAATAATTTAGGAGCTAGTCTATAATAATTTAGGAGCTAGGTTATAATAATTTAGGAGCTAGTCTATAATAATTTAGGAGCTAGGTTATAATAATTTAGGAGCTAGGTTATAATAATTTAGGAGCTAGTCTATAATAATTTAGGAGCTAGGTTATAACAATTTAGGAGCTAGTCTCTAATAATTTAGGAGCTAGTCTCTAATAATTTAGGAGCTAGTCTATAATAAATTAGGAGCTAGTCTATAATAATTTAGGAGCTAGTCTATAATAATTTAGGAGCTAGTCTATAATAATTTAGGAGCTAGTCTATAATAATTTAGGAGCTAGTCTATAATAATTTAGGAGCTAGTCTATAATATTGTAGGAGCTAGTCTATAATATTGTAGGAGCTAGTCTATAATAAATTAGGAGCTAGTCTATAATAATTTAGGAGCTAGTCTATAATAATTTAGGAGCTAGTCTATAGTTTTTGGAGATGGTCTATACCTTGGAGATGGCCTATACTTTGGAGATGGTCTATACTTTGGAGATGGTCTATACTTTGGAGATGGCCTATACTTTGGAGATGGTCTATACTTTGGAGATGGTCTATACTTTGGAGATGGTCTATACTTTGTAGATGGCCTATACTTTGGATGAATTTGATGAATACTCTGTAAATACATACATGTTTTCTCCTTTATGTGCATAAGAATTGTAACTGAGGATGTCAATGTGAAAATAAATGTTGAGTTGATTGATAGTCTATACTTTGGAGATAGTCTTTTTGTTTACAAACAGATAGTATATTTTTTTAGATAGTCTGTTCTTTGGAGATACATGTAGTCTATACTTTGGAGATAGTCTATTTGTTTAGAAACAGATTTTTGGAGATACAGTAGTATATTTTTTTGTAGATAGTATATTTTCTTGGAGATAGTATATTTCCTTGTTTACAGTATATTTCCTTGTTTACAAACAGATAGTCTATTTTATGAAGTTTATTTTTCAGAAACTATTTGCATATGATGAATATCCATGATATGGTAATTTGCTAAGAGAACCTAAGGTTCATATATATTGTCTGAGAATGGTTTCTTCAAGAGCCAGTTAGCTCAATCAGATAAGCTCAAGACTGCAGTGTGGAGGATCCTGGGTTCAAACCCAGGCGGTTTCATCTTTATAACTTTAACAAGGATATTCAAATATTCAAATTAAAAGGATATTCAAATGAGTGTAGTGCGATGGGACCTGGGTTAAAGCGCAGACAGGGGCTTCTCAGGAGAAGCCGAGGGTGGAGGGCCCTGGCGGCAGAAGGAGGGGGAGGAGCCCGGGGGGGGGGGGGGGGGGGGGGGGAGGAGGTCCGAAATATAGGCTATCTCATAAATCTGCATTTTTAAAATAAATTTGGTCATATGTTTCCCTCCCATGGGTGGGATTCCCAGTAAATTTGAACTTACACTCTGAAAATAACATCAAAAACATAAAAATACACACAATGTTTTAGGAATTTATTTCTGCATTTAGTTACAAAACATCATTAAGACAAAGTGTACAAACAGTGCATTGACAGTTCACATTGGCAATTATTAAAGGTTTTACAATAATAAGGTCAAATTAAACTGGCTCGGAAATCTACATTTTTCACTTTAATTTTTCAATTTCATATAAACATTGATGTTTTGCTACTGAAGATATTAAACTTTTAATTTTAGTTCAAATTCAAAAATCCTTAAAGTGTTTTGACAATTTGGCGTATTTATAAGGAAGACTAATTTTAAGATTGGTTCTCTTTCTTTTCGGAGTTCTTAACTGTTTTCTTTATGGACTCAGTACGGACAAGCTGTGCTTCAGGCGTACCTAACCTTTCCAAAACCATAACAATCCATCGCCTATTTTTGTTTTATTTTTTATGAGATATTTTGGTGGAGTATGATCTAAATGTTTATAAAAATCAACCTAAACTAGGCGATAAATTTTGATGGTTTTGTAAAGGTTAGGGTTAAAATCTTGTTTTGAAGGAGCACCCACGCTACCTTTTACTTGGGATGACTGTAAACTCGCCGTAGTTTCTCCCGCTGCTGCTGTGAGGATGACCCTTGACCTCTGACCCCGCTGGAACACCGTGCTGGGGGCGATTGGTGCCTTGGTGTGCAACGCTACCGTCTTCTGAGCAAAGAAGGCTTCGTCTAACTTGCTTGCTGTGGGCAGCTTCTTCAGCTGTTTAGTTAAATAAAATTGAAAAATTAAGCTTTGTCCAAAATAATTATTTTAATGAAAGAATGGGTACTTGTGCCAAACAAAAAAATGGTGAAACTTGCTGGATAAACTTTTAGGCAAGATTTGATTCTTTTTTAAAGTTTTCATAATTTCTTTAGAAGGTACTGTAGTGTAGACCCTTCGCTTTTGGTGTAAATATTGTGACGCTGACTGTTTTCAAGTTTTTAAAGCTAAACAAAAAAAACCAAGAAAATAGTGCTGTTCTTGCAGTCTAGTTCCTAGACTTCATTCAGATAAATTTAATTTTTGTTTAAATGGTCAGGTTTTTACAATAATTGCCGGCTGGCAAACAGTTAAAATTGATACAAAATACAAAACCACAGCACATTAGGTGCCGTGATTTCACAGGATGCTTGAGACCGAGTCATTTATTTAACCAGTTCGCGCCGGATGACGTATATAAACGCAAAAATTTTCCCAGATTCAAAACGGATGACGCATAAACACGCCAAGTTCAAGTTCGAAAATGTATGTCAGCAGCGGGCAAGGCCGGAAATGCGTGGGTGTGCTTCCCGGCACTATCAGCCTGAACACGCTTCGGATTGAGTTTCGTTAAAAACAATCCCGCCCGTGGGCTCGGCGATGTTAAAATAATCCCGGCACGAACTGGTTATAAGTCAAATAAGGTATTTCGTAATAGAGTGAAACGCAAACCTATTTTTTAGAAATCCACGAGGGCTATCAAATACTATTAGGCCATTTTTAAATCCCGAATGTCAAACGTTTTTGTTTAGGAGGGCACCTGATAGATTGGCAGCTGAAACTTGCTATACCTTACGATCGATATACCAAACAAAATTCAAAAGAGTAAAATACTGAGAATTAAAGGCATATACAGTTTCATGTTTTGGATTTGTGAAAATAAAAGATGAAAATAATTGGTTTTCCTTGACAGGCTTTATTCAACAGTATATCTTTTCTCTAAATGTGACCTGTTTTTTATGTTTTGGAGTGTGAAAATAAAAGATGAAAATAATTGGTTTTCCTTGAAAGACTTTATTCAACAGTATACAAACATGTATCTTTTCTCTAAAATGTGACCTGTTCCAACGAAACCCGGACAAAGTCGACTTTTTAGTTTTTCAGATTTTGCTTTTTTCAAATTCTCTAGGTTCTCAGCTTTAAAATGATTTATCATTTACATATGTACCCCCACCCTATCTTCCCTGGGGTCTGGATTTAGTGATAAAACCCTGACAACCTAATTATGAGATAAACAGCTTTGAAGTTCAGAAAAGCGAATTATTTCTATACACAAATGTTTCACAAAAATGACAAAAAAACACACTTCTGGTAGACGGATTTTGTTCAAATTTGAGGAGATTGTAGATTAATAGTGAGCGACTTAGGAAAACCTAAAACCTCAAAATGGTAAAATCCATCCCGAAATGACTTCAGGAGTACATTGTGACAAAACACATTGTGCGACTTTGTCCGGGTTTCGTTGGAACAGGTCACAAATTGTGAGGTATTCTAGCAAAATGAGACGGACCTTGGCAGATGTTAAAATGAGGGTTCCCGGGTATTTTTAAAAAGGGGATACAATTCTTCTTACATTACTGTCAGTTGTGCTTCAATTGGACATCCCATTAACAAGTTATGGCTGTTTAAAGTTTGCATTTATGAACATGTCGCAAAAGTTTTATACAAAAATGCCAATTGTTTTTCCTTAAAAACACTTTTATTTCACTACTCCCATACTATAAGATAAGTAGTTTGCGGTAACACCATGTGGTAATTCTTTTTAGTGAGATGTGTGGTTCTGAAACGAATAGACAGGTCCTGCAACATCTTCCAGCCCTTGAACAGACAGGTCCGGCAACATCTCCTAGCCCTTGTACAGACAGGTCCGGCTACATCTCCTAGCCCTTGTACAGACAGGTCCGGCAACATCTCCCAGCCCTTGAACAGACAGGTCCGGCTACATCTCCTAGCCCTTGTACAGACAGGTCCGGCAACATCTCCCAGCCCTTGAACAGACAGGTTCGGCAACATCTCCCAGCCCTTGAACAGACAGGTCCGGCAACATCTCCTAGCCCTTGTACAGACAGGTCTGGCAACATCTCCTAGCCCTTGAACAGACAGGTCCGGCAACATCTCCCAGCCCTTGAACAGACAGGTCCAGCAACATCTCCTAGCCCTTGAACAGACAGGTCTGGCAACATCTCCCAGCTCTTGAACAGACAGGTCCGACAACATCTCCCAGCCCTTGAACAGACAGGTCCGGCAACATCTCCCAACCCTTGTACAGACAGGTCTGGCAACATCTCCTAGCCCTTGAACAGACAGGTTCGGCAACATCTTCCAGCCCTTGAACAGACAGGTACGGCAACATCTCGTAGCCCTTGTACAGACAGGTCCGGCAACATTTCCTAGCTCTTAAACAGACAGGTCCGGCAACATCTCCCAGCCCTTGAACAGACAGGTATGGCAACATCTCCTAGCCCTTGAACAGACAGGTCCGGCAACATCTCCTAGCCCTTGAACGGACAGGTCCGGCCATCCAGCCCCAAGTGCCCAAAATTCTTCGGACAGCCCAAGATCCACAAGAAAGATGTTCCCCTGTGCCCCATCGAAGCTTCCCGGGGAGGCCCCACCTACGACACAGCCAGGCATCTTACCATGATACTTCCTGGTGGTCAACACCAAACACCACATCAAAAACTCTGACTAGTTTGCCACCCTCATCCAAGGAATCACCCTCTAGCTGGATGACGTCAGGATCAGCTTCAATGTCGTATCCCTCTTCACCAATGTCTCAACTTCCTATGCCACCATCATCGCCAAAGACATCACCCCAAGATCAAGACTTCCATCAAACAGGCCCTTGTTCGCAGGGCATACAACGTCTGCGACAAGGAACATCTCTCCCAGGAACTTCACCACATCAACACAGAAGGCCAGCCAAGTTAGGGCCTCTAGTTCCATTACCCTTCCCCACCTAGGTAGCACTTCACACCACATCCAGCGCATCCACCACGAAATTAGAGTTTTCCACACAGCGCCCCTGAAGATCCAAAACCTCCTACTTCACACAAGGACTGGCCAGACACAGAGCACAGATCCGGAGTGTACATGATCCCCTGTCAATGTGTACATCGGCGAGACTAGCAGTGACCTCCCCACCAGACTCAACGAACACAAAGCCCATGGCAGACTTTGACAAATCATTCATTGTCAAGCACTCTGCACTCCCACATCAAAGACCACATCAGATCAACTGGAGCCAGGCTGAACTCATCACCAGCATCGAACGCTGGTACACCCACCGCATCAGAGAAGCTATTGTCATCATCAAGCACAACACGGTTCCCCAAGACATCGGTTTCTACATCAGCGACATTTGGCACCCCATCATCACCTCCCAGTCCGATGGGTCTCCCATACCCTAAGATAATAGTTCTCCAGCCTATGGGTCAGTCTCCTAACGACGGGCATTTTTCAAAAAACTTTTGCGACATGTCCATAAATGTACAATTTAAACAGCCATAACTTATTAAGGGAATGTCCAATTGAAGCGCAACAAACAGTAATGTAAGGAGAACTTTATCATCTTTTCAAATACCCGGACACCCTTGTTTAGGAAACTCTTCCTCTACGTACCTTGGTTTCTTCGTCAGTGATGACAGGCCCTGATGCTCCCGATCGTTGCTTCCTTGTGGCGTCGTCACCACCGCGGTTCACAACCTGGGTGAAATCTTGAAACTGGGCAGCGTCGATTCCCGGGAGTTTAGCTGGGTGGACACACAAATAAAAAGAATCCTTGTAAAAACAGAGAAGGCACAGTCAACCAATACACAAATATTGACTTGGAAAAGCATTAATGTACGTAGGTAGGCAAATAATTGGAACTAGTGTTCATGTACAATTATGTAAAATCTTCCATAAATTTACCACATAAAAACCCAAAAGGCAGAGAATTACTGTACCTTGACGTTATCTTTCAAGACTACTCTTGCTGCCGTAGGACCGTCTTGGATACTATCGTTGGTCATGAAGCCTCGCATCTCTGTAAAAATGTACAAACAAAATTTATAAAAATTTAACAAATTTCAATTTGATAAGACAATGAAAGACAATTTCCACAATGGTCGTACACCTTTTGTTCATTGAATTAATTAAAACAAATAAGTTGCAGTTACCTAGAAGTGTTTTGTTCTTCCCGCGGTTGCTGACATGGCAACTTTCCTCCGTTGCAGAATGGCGTAACTCTTACCAACACTGGGATAGCCAACCTGCCAAAATAGTAAGATCAAAAATTCAGATTTTGAAGACAATTTTTATTTGAGCTTGGAACATCTTCAAAAATAATATCCCCGGTCCTAACTGACATCTTCATGGAAGAATTTGAGTTGTCACTGCAGACCTTCACAGTTCACTCCAACATCGTGTCCATCGCAAGCCCATACGAGCACACAAGATTTGTGACAAGACCACCATACAACAGGAACTCCAGCACATCAAGACTGCGATTCATCTAAACGGGAACAAGTCCAGCCAGATCCGAACAAGTCCAGCCAGATCCGAACAAGTCCAGCCAGATCCGAACAAGTCCAGCCAGATCCAAGCCCTGTAACCCCAAGGATGATAGGGTCTTCTGTACCCTTAGTCCCAACAAGCTCCAAGTACTCCTCCACACACACCAGGACAAGCCACAACACACAGCTGGCCAGGAGTCTACCGCATTTCCTGTGAGTATGGCAAAGTATACATAGGGGGAGCCGACAGGAATCTCGGCCAGACTCTGAAACAGACAACCTCATCAGTTGGGACTCAGCCGAGATCATCGCTCCGGTCAAGAACTGCAGCTTCCATGCAGGATCCGAGAGGCCATCGAGATCCAAAGACACCACACCGTCCTACAAAATATTGGATTCCTCAGCAACATCTGGTACCCTCTAATCCAAGCATCCTCATCTCTACGCTCCAGCGACCAACACCCAGCATCCTCAATTCCACGCTCCAGTTACCAACACCCAGCATCCTCATCTCCACGCTCCAGTGACCAACACCCCAGCATCCTCATCTCCACCCTCTAGTGACCAACACCCCAGCATCCTCATCTCAACGTTACAGCGACCAGCCCCAAGCATCTTCATCTCAACGCCACAACGACAAGTCCCAAGCATCCTCAGCATCACGCTCAAGTGACCAACACCCATCGTCTTCCTCTCCACGCTCTAGCGACCAGCTCCAAGCATCCTCAGCATCACGCCGTAGTGACCAACATCCATCATCCATCATCCTCATCTCCATGCTCTAGCAACAAGCCCTAAGCATCCTCAGCATCACGCTCCAGCGACCAGCCCCAAGCATCTTCAGCATCATGCTCCAGTGATCAACATCCATCATCCTCATCTCTAAGCTCCAGCGACCAACCCCAAGCATCCACTGCACCAAGCTCCAGCCCCAACCATTCTCATATCCACGAGTCCAGCACACTCCTGATGAAGACGATCAGAGCATACTGATCGGAACTTTAAGTCTTCCAAACACGCCGAACTCATTTTCAAAAATGTTTTTAGTGAGTGGTAAGGGGGGTGAGTTGTGCTTAAACAACAACAAACTAGTTGAAACATTCCTATTCGTCTTCATCTCCGGGTTCATCTCTGTCTTTGGCTTTATTCATGCAATTTGACAATAGTAATGGAGCCGCAGACAGAGCCTAAGCTAAGGTTTGGAAGACGGTCCTAGATTGCGACATTCCTTTAAGAATCTATCGTATAAATTGAGAATGTTATTAATCTCATACTCTAAAATTATTAATTTTGAACATATAAAGTTCACAGTTCACACACACAAAATTATTTCTATATTACCAAATCTTCACGGCGAGATGTATACAAAGCTTTGTTTGTTGGTGTTGTATTGGGCAGAGATGCCAACATTGATTTCTGAAAAAAGAGTAGCATCGCAGAGCAGTTAAGATAAAAAATAGTAGCATCGAGGAGTAGTTATTGATGTTCATATTTAACGGCGATCAAAAGAAACGATCTTGCAGCGCACGCACTGCAGAAAGAGGGCGCTGTAACAACGCTAGTTCCCTCAAATTTACTGAAATAGTTTAGTAACTTTATTTTAATCTAAAAAGTAAATATTGAAAGAAAAAACAAGATAATTTTGGGCTGTAGTAATGTGTAAAGTAACGCAAAATATCTTCGATACCCAGCTTGCATGCCGGCCGTAGATACAATGTAAAGCGCCTTTTTTCGTTCGGAAAACTGGTTCTGTCCATAATGTAGGCTGGTTCCACATCCCACCATTGCCCTTTGGACACATTTATGGGGGTGGGGAACAGTCTTATGAGCACGCCGCGCGTAAAAGCTAGAGCATGAAGCGCTTGTGTATTTTGAGCAAATGAATTCGCCGCTTACATAGTAGGCCTACATGTAACAATATTTTTAATTTAACACCACGGCGGTCTGCATTTTTTTTAACGAAGCATATTTGTACGTTTGCAGTCGGCGCTTGAAGCACAACTTATCTCCCCTGTAATTTCATCAAATTTAACTTGCGCGCTGGCCGCAATTTAATTAATAGATTATTTGATATCATTGGGCTTCCTGAAATATCTCCATAGACTTTACATGTGTGGCACAGTGAGGGAAATATAGGACTACATGTGTAAAGTATGATGTGAACCTAAATGTGTCATATCTCCAAAACCGTTCAACCTATGAAGCTAAAATCTCAAATAACACTATTAGTAAATTAGGCAAGTCTCAATAGAATTCCTGAAACGAACAACACTTTATTAATAGGCAATTGCCACATGAAAATTAATCTTGACAATTATGTCCAATTTTAAATTTTGTTGGTATTTTTTTGTAATTTTAAATGGTTATAAATATTTCACTTTTCATGGCAACATGTATTGATGTAAACAAACCCGTAAACAAGTATAATTGTTAATAACTTTGTAACATTTTAATGTAATTTCTTCTTTCGTTCTATATTAGATACCCAAGAAAAGACACTTTAGTTTTACTAGTTGTGTCAATGAAATAATAATCAACATTTTAACCACCTGTGTTAAATGTAAGAACAGTATTCTCATATTTATCTTGTTAAAAAAATATTCCCTTGATTAGTTATTTCAAATAACCCTAACTCCCTCACCATTGTTATTGAACAATACAATTCCTTCAAAATCCTCCAACTTCCTTTGTTGTGTAAGGAGTTAGGGTTAATTGTTATTAATTAATCATTCATCTAAAAAAGAAAACAAACTGTAAGCAAATAAAAAGAGAAACATCCTTGAATTTTATTTCTGTTGAAAAGTCCAGCCATGAAGGATGGAATCTTGCAAACATAAGAATACTACAAATTGTTTTCAATGGACAATGTGCATAACAGTAAGAGGGTGATTTTCTTTATAATGATATTTCGCATTTTTAAAAAGACCCCCCCCCCCCAACCCCCCCCCAGAAAAAAACACCCAAAACCAAACATTTTCTAGTCCGAAGTTTGAAGTCCGATCCGTCATGTCCCCAAACTGAGAAATAATGTTAGGTTAACTTGTTCTCATAAAAACTCTCAAAACACATTTAAATGTTACAGATATAATAATAGGTGAAGTAGAAAAACAAAACAATACATGTATGTGGTTTGGGTTGAGAATAAACTAAAAGAAGGTAAATTAAGACCTAGAAATGTACATAATGTACGTAACGTCAATAGAACACGGCAAACGGTATGTACCACGCCACACACACGATGTCGCCGTGCAAAAATGGCCGCGTTGACTGGGCACTGCGCTCAGCTACTTGTATGCCTGTCAGGCGACACACAGAAAATTATGCTGCGCTATCGGAAATAAAAATGCAAAATGCGCTTACACTCAACTTCTGCCTCCGACTTTCTTAGGTATTTCCGACCCAAGCATTTAAAAAAATAAACGCTAGTTTCTTATAGGTGTATCGGAAACCTTTAACAAAATTGTTTAAAATTGTTCACTTCCTTTGGAATAACATAACTTCCAGAAAACTTGGTGTAATTGTGCGAAATCCTTCAACAAAACGGTCATAAGCTTGCCAAAGGCATGCACTAAGAAATTTAGTGTGGTTCTTTGGGGTAGAAATTATTGTAAGTTTTTGTAACCATATCAAGTTATTCGTAAATACTAGTACTGCTGTCTTTCCCCACTCAAGGTAGGGAACATTTCTTGTACTCGACGAAGATTCACCACAGCCAAATAAAAATACGTCAAAGATTTACTGTACCCAAAAACAAAAAACAAATCAAAGATTTACCAAGTCCACAAAAAATATGGCAAAGATTCATTATGTATCCCAACAAATTACACCAATATTTTTTACGGCGAATGTATCAGGAAGTGCTTTAAAAATGGTTGAAAATATCGCGTTATTAAAAATAGTTCCTCTTGCTCAAACTTGACTTTGAAATGATTTCCAAACATAGGGAGGATGTGGCTTTTAAATGGCGAGTTTTTCAAATAATGGCTAATATTTTGAATGACTTTTTCCTTTGACTTATGACCTGAAAACACCCTTATCGTGCAGATGAAAACCTCCTTTCCATAAGCTAAAATATGGCCCCTGAACATGAAAACAAAACACTGGAAATATCGCCAAAAGAAAAGTCACAAAATAACAATTTTTCTCGTTAAAAAAGTATTTATTAAAGGGAATAACACAAACAGTGCGAGGATCCCGGTCATTTATACTGCGTGAAAGACCGGTTTGGGGGATTACCTTCGCTTCAGCTCGGTCCATTACCACTAAATACCATTACCCAAAAGCACACCCGTGATATTTCCGGTTTTGCTCATTGCTGACAGATATTTTTTGCCTTGCTCGTGGCTTGTTTATGCGTCATCCGTTTTGAATTTTGGAAAAACGTCTTTGCGTGTACTATATTAATATTATGTAATGGTTAGTAATACAAGTACAACAAATTAAAACTTCCTACCGTATATTCTTCAACGTTCGGCGTCGGTGGGTGTCTCTAGTATTAATCCGGTTGCAGCTCCCGAACAACAGTCAACAGCATAAGAAAAAATGGAAAAACTAGCGTGTTACTTTTCAACATGGCGTCTCCAGTCTCAGTCCAAGTCCGTTGCTTTCAATGACGATGAAAATTTAAGTCCATTTTCTAACACAAAACGAAGACAAATCGCTCAAAACGGACAAACTTAGGAACAAAATGACAATTAAAACCTCAGGGTAAAAAGATTACATTGAGATGGGCACAGTAAAAAGGTGATTTTAACGGATATATATAACTAAACGATGCGGGTAAAAATAGTTAGTTATTTCAGTACCCAAGGGCGCTCTCTCTGAGCTGAGCTGTTAAAGTTGTCATTATTTTGAACGTGCGCGCGCGCATTTGGCAAGGCATTATGGGACAAGGCGCAGCAAGATCGTAGCCATGATAACGAGGTTTACGCAAAGTAACTACAAAGATGGGTCTTTGATGTATATAGTCGAATTTTATTTTTTTCACTTTGAATGTTTCTTAAAAATGTCCTTAGCACGTGACAATTTCTTACAAAATTGAA
Organism: Crossaster papposus; assembly: GCA_037893245.1. NCBI lineage: Eukaryota > Metazoa > Echinodermata > Asteroidea > Velatida > Solasteridae > Crossaster > Crossaster papposus. The sequence continues at coordinate 278,850 of JBAIAA010000110.1, forward strand.
ACACTGGCGATGATCCACCAAAGATCATAGAGTGCCGCTCTATGGTCAAATTTTGTATAACAATGTAAGGCTAACCCCTTTATAATAAAAACAAATCTGTATTTTACATTTTTTTTTTTTTCAAAAAAAACAACAATTGGTTTGCCAATATTAATTAAAAAAAAAAAATTCCAACAGTAATCAATTCGTTTTTCCTTTTTTTCTCTCCAAATGTAACGTTAACATTTTAGGGGGAATATGTTGGGAACAAAAATGCCTAAAAAATAAAATAATCAAATTGGTTCGAATTAAGTTGAGTTTTCTGGGGGTTTTTATCGGGAGAAAAACCCCAGCACTTTTGCTCTGAAACTCCCAGTTTTAATTAAAAGGTGTGCCAGATAAAATATCAATTTGGTTGTAAATAAATACAAACGAAAACAAAAACAGTTTTATTTGAATATTTATTGCTCAGCTGTGAACATTCCTCAGTGACAATTAAACTTAAAATCTGCACTGTAAAAATTCAATTGTTGATAAACTAAAGGAAATATACAATAAAATAATTGCCAAAGGAAATCTTTTAGTTCTTGTAAAAAAAATGGTTTTGTCAGTTTTTATACTTTGGTTGAACTACGCCAACTTAAAAAATATAAAATAATGTACTAAAATAAACTTTGGAACAAGAAACCCTTGTGAATGTGTCCATAGTATACAAATAATGAATTGTTGTTGGTGCAAAAGTGTAATGATGAGAATAATTTCATGAGGTGAAAGATTTAATGGAACATTCTATCTGTCACTGAATGAAATTAATTTCCTATTGCATGCTCGTAAAACATTTAGTATTTGTTTCAGGTAACACCTGAATAAATCCTCGTCATTTGATTGGTCAGAGCGCGACCGTGCAATGGAATTTCTATTACCATTGAATAAAATTTCTATTTTTGCAAGGTTTGGACTTTGCTTGGTTCCACCACCCATACTGAGAGCTGGGAAATGCTAAGTAAGCTTCTCAGAATTCTGAAAAGGAAGCTCACAATGTTCTTAGTAGTGTACCATGACCTTTAGAATTGACCTCTAGTTCACAGGTCACACAAAAACCACCCAATCACAGCTCAAAGTGCATCCGCGCTTCCCAACACCCAATATGGGCGATGGGCACGAGCAAAGGTTTAGACGAATAATTGTATGCATGTGATCAATGATCCACCAATCGGAAAACAGGGATTTATTCAGGGTTATATAACAAACAAAATTATATCACACTTTATGGAAGGGGTTCAAATTTGTTAAGGAAAATTCTTCAAAAGCTTTCAATATAGTTAGCAGCTACTTATAGCAAATCTATTATTTTCTGATCAGAAAATACCAAAAGGCTACAAATCACACTGACGGCAACAGGATTTTGTTAAACACAGTTGATCCATACATATTATTTAAATTTGGGCAAGTAGCGAGGTTGTTCCATGTCTAATTACATTATCACACTGGCAGTCTAGACAATTTTGAAACACTGAAGTGGATTGTTTAAGAACAAACGTAACATTTCTTCTCAAAAAGCAATTTTAAAACAAAGCTGTCTCATGACACCTGATGTTACTTTTGTAAAGAATGCCGCAACCTAAAGTTTGTTTTTCTTCAGATATCATCTTAATCCCTATTGACTTTGTACACAATCGCTAAAGTAGCGTCAGGATACTACATTCTGTGACTCTCCATAGACTTTGTACCTAACTGCTGAATTAGCGTCAGGATACTACATTCTTTCCTTACAGACATAAGTCCTTCGATACGCTTTTACTAACACCCAGGTTAGGGTTCGATTACAAATTATCTGTCGCGTATCTCATGATTCTACTACTTCAAAGCTCTCGCACGATTTTGGGAAGCGCCACTCACAAATGTCCACATGGGTTATCAAGGTTAAACCTTTATATTATCAATGAAAAACTTGTCCTAAAACTCGGCATATTTTATCCACATAAATACCACTCGCGACATGCATCTCGTATCTTCGCCGAATCGGCTGGCTATTTCTTTAGCTTCAATTCTTCGCGTGGATGATTTTGACAAAATCAGCTTTCAACGAGGCCCCACCCACCAGAAATCCATCCAGGTCGGGTTTGGTGGCCAGCTCCTGGCAGTTACCAGCATTGACAGAGCCTAAAAAGTCAAAGTTCAAAGTTGAAAATTAACAGACTATAGTGACATAACAGGAAATACAAATTTGAATAAATAAACTCACTATAAGATAGTCACTGTCAGAAATTCATGCCGACTTGACGAAAAAGATTATTTCAAGCCATTTTTAAAAGCAGTGACAAAGGCGTTTTTTGAGGTCAAAGTTGACTGGGCTTATTTGTTTTATTCGCAAGATCATGGCTGTTTTCCAAACCCCAGCTTAGGCTCCGTCTCCGTCTAATGCCAAACTGCAAGAATGAAGCCAAAGACCAAGACGAAGCAGGGGTTTGGAAAACGGCTAAAGTTATCAAGCCACGTGCAAAAACACAACTCCTGCATGTCAAATTCGATACACGCGAATAATGCCATCAGCTTCTGATTTTGAAGGCAGAAGCTATCTATAATTTCCGGAAATAGGTAAAACAATCATACTATATTTGACTCAGGGAAAATACATTATAAATTTCACAAATTTTTAAAAAAATATCAATTTTTCTCTTTGCTCGTCGTGTATGCAGCCATCTTAGATCGTGCGAACCTATTTTGCAAGCACGATCTGTAAAAAAAGGCTATCAATGCATCAGTTCACCAGACCTGAATAAAAAAAACCAGACACATAAATATGTTTAACAAGTTGTACTTACCTCCGTAGATGATCCGAGTCTTCTTAGCGACTGCGGCTGAGACATTTTCTGCCAGCCAACCCCGGAGCTGTAAATGAACTTCCTGCGCCTACGATGAAAAAAAGATAGAAATTACCTTTCATTGGTTGCTAGAAGCATACACATACAGAGCAATTCCTTAATTCCTTAACCTGAACCCTCTAACGGATAAACACACAACGCAATATGCAAATCGAAAACCGGACACATGAATTTTCTTTTTACCTGTTCTGGAGTAGCAGTTACTCCTGTTCCAATGGCCCACACTGGCTCATATGCGATCACAACTTGATCCCAATCTCTCACATTATCTGGAAAAAAAAGGAAAATTACGCCAAAAAATGGTTTCAAAACAAACAACTTTGGCATGTAATTTTAGAGGTTTATAGGTGGACGCAGACAACTTATATCATCTCAATGAAGGTCAATCAGTGCAGAAGTGTTGAAAAGACACGAATCTGGGACTGAAAAACAATTCCGAATTTTGTTTAAGAAATACTTAAAAAAATCTCTGGACTCTCCATGCAGTACACAACTGTTGAAATAGCGTCAGGATACTACATTATTTCCGGCTTATCTAGCTCCCAGACTTGTGTTCTTGAAAATCAATGCTTCTTGAGTCTAGAGTGCTGAATGGTAACACGTAGCAACCAATGAAAACTGGCATGCAAATGAATTGATGTTTTTATTGGATGACGTCACTCCGCCCTGTGAACCCGTCTCAGATCGAGGTTTGTGGAAAAACAATCCCGTGCCTGGGCATGGTCAAGGTCAAAAGAATCCTGGCGCGAACTGGTTAAGAAGGTTAGGTTTAACATGTGATGGACCAATGATTAACTCGATTTACAATTCTGCATAGGGAATTCAATCGCTTGTACCTGCAATGGCCTTCGTCTGATGAAACACAACTTCCTGGGTTTGCCCTTTTTGTCTTTGCTCGAGGGTTTCACCGATGCATGCGATGACCTTTAACCCTTTACTCAGAGCATGTTGTACTTTTTCTCCAATAAGCTAAAACAAAATAATAACAACAAAATCAAAGGTTACATTTATTGTTAGGTTTCACTGCAGAACTAAAAGGTCCAGTGGTTACTGTGTTTAACTCGTGTACGATGGTGCATGGGTTCGAACCCTGCTAGAAACATGGCATTTGTGCCCTTGAGCAAGACACTTAACTACAATTGCCTCTACCCAAGAGTATAAATGAGTAGCTATGAGGGTCAAAGTTAAAGAAAGAGCGTGGTTGCCAACTGATTCCAAGTTTGGGCCACAAACTTATCAATCACCCAACGTACCTGATCAGTCTCTCCAAAAACATGCCGTCTCTCCGAGTGACCCAGGATTACCCAGCTTAACCCCAGGTCAAGCAGCATGGCCGGACTGATCTCGCCAGTGAAGGCGCCCTTGTCCACTTTGTAGCAGTTCTGGGCCGCCGTTGAGATTTTTGCCGGGAGGCGCTCTTGGACGTAACTGAGGTACACGGCGGGAGGAGAAACAACCACATCTGAAGAAGAAGAAAATTACATAATTGTATTTAATCAATATCTGCATTGCAACAAAAAAAGTCTAAAGATTTGGGCAAAATTTGAGCTAAAAAATTAATTATTGTCCAACACTACACCGAAATATTTCCAAATTTCATTGTTTTATAAAGTAACAATCTCCCACGTTACACCGAACAAACTAAGTTATTCATTTTGTATTGCTGTCAAATAATGAAGAAAACACGTAATTCCCTGTACAAATTGAATGGAGGGCTTCCCCTTTGCCCGGCGGCGTGTGCAATAGGTGGAACAGCCTACAACCATGACATTGACCATAGACATGGAGATTATTTTTTGACTTTGTCTATGCATTGACAATGCATGCGCGCGCTGCTGTGCTGGATAACAATGTAAGTAACATGCCTAGCTTCCTGCGCCTGGCCGGCCGTACGTACCTGTATTTTCAGGGACCTCGGCTTCTTTCAGGAAATGCAAGATTTCATTGACGCTGTCCTTGCTACCGTTCATTTTCCAATTCCCGCCGACGAAGAAATCCCTTCCGCTTGCCATGGTTAGATTTCTTGGCTGTTAATTGGCCTGAATTTCTTAAAAAATTGGCACAAAAACACCGTCTTTTTCGTCACGTCCTTGTAATATTCACCGGCGAAAGCGTGGTCTTAAATCCAGCACACTACACGCTGCTCGTCGACGGTATTGTTTCTTTTGGCGAGTGCCAGACTAAAAGCTGAACCATGCAGAAGGCTATTTTATGTTTTTCTTTCTATTTTATGTTTTTCTTTCTGACAAAACTGTAAAGATGTAGCCTACAAAAAAGATTACCAAATAACATGTTGAAGTCTTTAAACTAATTATTTATACATGATAATACTTTTTAAAGACTTTTTTTTCATAAAGAACTAAATACATTCCTAATATATTATACTAAAACAGTCGTTGTAATGTCAGAGGTCATTTAAATGCCAACCACGCTACCAGCTGGCGTCGCAGAAAATTATGCGCGGGAAACTTGCAAAGTATTAGTCAGATGCCTCTAGTTTTCATCAAACAAAATGTGTATAATACTATAAGAAGTCTAGGTACTGTGCTTGTTCAGTTATGTAAGTTGAGTTATGTAACCTAATTTCCTAAGTCATTGTTGATTGACGGAGAATGCTAACGATCGCTTGGATACTGTGCAACTGCAAGTGCAAATCAAATGAAGTAACAAACGGTAAGTCGCATCATAATTACTAATACTAAAGTAACTTAAATAATTGGACATGAGTTTTGCCACATTGGTCCGAGTTACTGGACCTTAGGTACTAAGTTAGTACTCATACTTTATAGTCATACCATGGAGGTGGTCATACTAGTTGTTATCGTTTTTTTTATTTTAAATTGAACATGATCTGGCCATGGAGGTACTGGTAGTGCAGTGGTAGGATGATCTGGCGATGCCAGAACAGCAAGATCAAGTCAAAGTGGTGTCCAAGGCAAACCGTACCCTTGGGTTCATCTGGCAAGTCGCTGGTGGGACATCTACAATAGCCCTTCGATCCCTTTATATGTCCCTCGTCCTACCAATCTTAGAGTATGGGTTGCCCGCCTGGTGCCCATACACCTCATCATTATCAGCCAAACTAGAGAGCGTCCAACGTCGTGCAAGCAGGATGTGCCTGAAACAACAGAGAGGTTCCATGCCATACGATGACCGCCTAAAAGCCCTCAACTGGATCAACCTCACTAATAGGAGACAAAAACATGTGGTCACCTTCACAATTAAATCCTTGTATGGACTCATTGACTGCCATTCACTTAAGTCTAACACGATTATCAATGCCCGCCACCAAGACGTCATAACATTTAACCATCACTATGCGAGAACTCTAGCCCTCAAGAACTCCCCAATACATTTATTTCCTCGTATTTGGTCCAGCTTGCCCACTCACATCAAAGACTCTGTTGTTTTAGACAGCCTTCAGTGTTTTTGTAGAAATCTGTTATCCCATTTCCATGATTAATTAACAGCTCGATTTGTATTCTCAACCTGCTTATAATTATACTCCCACTGGAAAATTGATAATGATAATTCCACATCCATCTGCTGTTTACATGCCAAAACTAAAGCTATAATTTAAAAATTTTATTTTTTATTTTTTATTATTTGTTTGTACATGTACTTTAATTGTCCTACTTGTTCATCAAACTGCTTGTTGTCTGCTTGTTTGTGAAATGTTGGTTGGGTGTTGTTTGCTCTATGGGGGTATTTATCTGGTTGGGTCTTGTTTGATTTGGTATTGTATACTCTGCAATTGCGGATTCTGACGAGGAACATTTGTCAACGGTTGGTCGCTGTTGCCTGGTACTCGTGCTCAAAACGTGTGAGTGCCGGGCAATGTCGACCAATTGATGGGTGTTCCTTGTGCGAACTTGACCTTGGTAGTATGGCTGTCTGTTTGTGTTGACTGATAACATGTACACTTAATTAACGTTATTCTTGTTTATGTCCTTTTAGTTTTTTGGTTTTTTTATTGCTTTATTGATTATTGCTTATTGATTTGTATTTATTTATTGCATTTCTATTTTTTATTGAAATTTATTTGTTTACTTTTATATTATTGTATATACACATATAGATATATTTATTTATTGTATGATTCCTCTCTGTGACTGGACCAACAAGCTTTCGGGCTACAGTGTTTGAGTACACTTTTGTTGATCCTGGCCATCACAGATTGGTTTATATGTTTTATTTGTCTTCATCCTCTATCCCCCTCCCTCTTAGTCTTAACCGTAAAGGTATACTGTTCCCTATGTATTGTTTGCTTGTTCTATTGGCCGAATAAAGAATAAGAATAAGAATAAGAATAAGAAAATGAAAAAAAAAGGGATAACTAGGGTCCAGTATTTAATTATACCACATAGTCATTAGCCATGTTGGCGTTAAGATAAATAAAACAATTCTACATCGCTTAACTAGAGATATTCTTTTGCACATAATAAAAATTTAATTTAAGTGTAATAAATTTAAAATAAAGACATAAATTGTCATCAAACTTTAAACATGAATCTTCTTTGTTTTTCAGTGTCACTGTCAACCATGAAGGAACACAAAAAAGAGAATGCGTTGCCCGGGCGTGTGTTGCGGTCTCGCGTTGCCAAGACGGCAGCATTGTCTTCTACACGGAACTTGGACGACAACCTTCCGACAGAAAAGGTACCGAAAGATAAGGTACCGAAAGATAAGGTGAATCAGAAGTCATACCATACATCTATTATGAATAGACCTAGGACCTAAGGTTGGATTCCTGGCTGGGAAAAATATGTGAGTAGAGTTGTGCGTTGGTTCTTTCCTGATCCTGTGCCACTAGTGTTTTTCTCCGGGTCCTCCGGTTTTTCTCCCTCTTGAAAAATCGATTCAACAACGAGTGATTACCATCTAGTGTGTTCTTCATCTGATTTTATTTTCTCCCACTAGCCCAAACCGGCCGCCTCGCCTACCAAACGAAGTGTGCAGAAAACAGCCACGGACATCAGTGAAAACACTTGGAGTTGGAAGACGCCAAGGGATTTCAAAACTCCAAGCATTCCGGTTGTAAATCCGTTCGGTCTGAACAGTAGTAACATGGTACACAGACTACGTCACGCATCCCACGGTATTTCTCAAGGCAGCAAACTGAAGCAGGTATACAGATATCACCTCTCGTTTCAACATCAACAGATTTAAAAGGAGCAACATTTATGATAAGAATTATATAACTTATAGATGAACATCACCGAACCCTCTTTCACATTTCTACTCCCCCCCCCCCCCCCCCCACCCCCAATAAACTGTTTACATTTTCAGTGGCGCTACGCACACAATTAGACTAACAAAGCAAGTTGGTGTGAGGCTTCCTTGAGCATTTAACATAAACTATTCAGATTTATAGAATTGTCCCTGGGCCCAAAACCTTATGGTTTATTGGTGTGACAAAATAAATCCAAAAACATTAACCAAAATCGTTTTCAAGATATCTTTAGACTTGCATATCTATACATGTATTATCTCTTTTTGTGATTGATTTGCCCATCATCACATCTCTAAACCCTATAACAGGCAGTGGTACAGCCCTACATTAAGCAACTTGATAACTTCAGGATCTACAGCACGGCAAGTCCATTTGATCGGCGGGTGACGGCCATGGAGTGGCACCCCACTCTTCCAAAGACGCTGGCGGTGGCGTCAAAGAGTGGCGATGTGGTGATATGGAACTATGAGAATGCGGCAAAGTTTGACTTTAACAAAGGAGTAAGTTTGGAACGAAATACCCTATAAGTATCCATCATAACTAACGATAAATATAAACTCTCTCACCAGATTATAAGCATGACTACACAGCAGCTTTTGTCCAGTAGCTGCACTACACAATGGACCTGAGTGTGCAGCTGTGGCACAGGCCGTGTTCTACGGTACAGCACAGCTACAAACAGCATTCCAGAGTACATGTACATGTAGTTGTCACACTGACAAAATATGTTTTTGACAAAAATGCACTAAGAAAATTCTTAAAGTACATGTACAATGTAGTAAAAGTGACGTTTGCCGTTTGATTAAAAGTATGTCTTTGACAATTTTTTTCACTCTTCAGAAAGGCAAGGGTGGATCTGTGACTGCCTTATCTTTTGACCGTGACGACCCCAGTGGCATCTACACATCCTCTGTCAATGGCTGCGTCAGCAGGCAGTGTTTTGGAGAATCCCAAAATGCTAATCGTGTCTTTCTGGACACAGCCGATCTCAAGTAGGCTTACAAAATTTCCAGTCCCACTCCTTTTGCTTGAAAAAAGTTTCTTGAAGAGATTGAGTTCTCAAAATGTTTTCTTTGAACTGAGGGGCCAATTTCATGGAGATGCTAAGCAAAAAAATTTACTTAGCACCAAAAAAGTCTTGCTCATTAACCCTAACCCTCCCGGCTCGTTTGGCTAAGACATAACCTCAATCCTCCTATATCCTTCTGTAGTAAAGAGTTAAAAGCTCAAGGAACCTGGATCCTCCTAAATCCTTCTCAATTCTGCTAGTATGGCTATTGCCCTGAATCCTTCTAGATCCTTCTGCCTGCTGGGGGATGTTTTGGGGGGTCTGTGTAAACTGATTACTTATCCAACAAATTACCCTCAAACAAATGGAAGTGCCCAGTACAATGACCTTTTCATACCAGGACAAGGGCCACAGAAATTCCATTGTATGCACATGTGTTTCCTATTGATGAACATAAACATACATTGTCCAGGGACCCTTTCAGCACTGACCCACTGACCTTGCAGTATACACTTACCTTCCAGTACACACATTTGCCATGCACACAAATGCAAGCCCTAAAAATAACCAAGTCAGAAGCATGCATTCCCCATGCCATTACAATGTACACAATAACAAGCCCCCTCCCCCATAACCTAGATCCTTCTGGATCCTATCCCTTCTCTTTCCTCTTGTGTCAAATACAGCCCGATAACCTCAATCCTTCTCAATCCTTCTCAATCCCTCCCATAGCAAAACCCCATCTGCCCTCAATCCTTCTGGATCCTCCTTCACTGCAATGTCCTAATAACCTCAATCCTTCTAAATCCTTCATTTTGTACAAGAGGATTTAGAAGGATTTGGGAGGGTTAGGGTTAAAAAACAGGTTCCTAGCCAAAACTACATGTGCTTTTTACGCTAAGCAAAAACGAGCTGATTATCAGTCACAAACAATATACATCACCTGAAAATTTGGCCCGTAAACCCTATTTTTGCCAAGGAAGATTTCTCATGCTAACTACATTTTGCTATTTTAGCCTGTTTTTTCCCTTATTTTACATTTAGTCACTGGTACTGCGCCATGAGTGTCAACTATGCACGGAACCTAATCGTAGCTGGCGATAACTTCGGCAATCTGACCATGCTGGACAGAAAAGATGGAAAGGTAAAACACTTCATGAAACGCTGCAGTGACTTGTGATGACCTTGGCCCATTTCATAAAACATGCAAGCACAACAATTTGCCGTTGATGTTTACTGTTTGACTGGTATTCAGCTGGTTTCTGCTTAGCATAACAAATTACATGGAGTTTTGGCTGGTAACCTGTTTGTACTGTGCAAAACTTTGTTGTGCTAAGCACATTTTTGTGCTTACATGTTTTATGAAATTGGCTCTAAGGCCCAATTTTATGGCTCTGCTTATCGTTAGCGAAAAATCTCTGCTTACTGTAGCAGACAATTCCATGCTTACGGTGACCATATTCCCCAAGTTAGCAGGAATTTTGGGCTTCTGTGCATGGGTGCATCCCGTAACTTAAGGATTTTGTACTTGCATGGTAAGTTCAATTTTGTTTATGTTAGCGCAAAATGGCGATAAGCACGAAATGTTGTGGTTAGCAGAAATATAAAATTGGGCCTAGATTACAATCTGCAAATTGTTGCATTTGATGAAATCAAGTGAAATCAAGTCAAAAGAATATTTCCAAACAGATATTTTTGATTGACAAATGAGCCGACCTTTTATCATTCATCCGCAGACTCTCTGGACTCGGAGACTTCATAAGAGCAAAGTCTCCCACTGCGAATTCAACAGCCGGTGCGACTGGCTCCTAGCAACAAGCTCCACCGACAAGACGGTCAAAGTGTGGGATCTGAGAATGATGTCCGACCGCAAGAGCGCCCTCTATGTGCTTAACCACAAGACGCCCATTAACTCTGGTAAAAGTGAAACCAGACCAAAACAAACTTGTGAAATAAAATCCTCAAAGCACAAAGCACAACTCGAGTTGCGAGGCGGCGTTTTCAAAAAACTTACAATGTGTTGAACGACTCGTACGTTACTTGACAATTTAAAACAGTTATGACGATTCTTTTGGTTATCGCAAAAGGAAATTCATGAATAAGCCTACAATATTACAGTAACAATTTCAAAGCAAGCTTGTTTTTGTTTAAAACAAGCATCATACATCCACCAATTTGACTTACGTTTGAAGAACTTTTCTGCTGAATATCACACGACCGTGTACTGTGCTTTGCATAAATGCTTATAACAGTCGTCGGGTTTTGCTGGAAATCCACTTGCGACATGTTTTGTAAAATGAAAAGCAGAACATGTCACGGCAGCGACGTATCGTAGGGATACGACGCGTTTCATGAAATCCAGGTGCTGGTCAAATACATAAAAAAACAAGGAAAACCCCACCTGCAAATTTGTGTTTTGTTGTGCAGCATACTTCAGCCCTGACAGTACAAGACTACTTACCACAGACCAATACGGAGAAATAAGGATCTACACGGCACCCCTGTGGGACAGAATGGAACGCTCCATAGCCCATCCTCACCGATTCTTCCAACACTTGACGCCTATTAAGGTAACAACAGAACTATACCCCCAAAAATATTTAAAAATACGAAAGGCTGATCTTATAAAATCTTTAACCTCGGGCATTATATGTAACAGAATCTTATACCCAGCACGATATGTGGCAGAGGGGTACCCCCCTCTTATCCCTATACTTTATATGCACTCAACACTATTGTAACCTAAACCATCCCCCCTTGAAACCTAAAAGGAATTCCTGAGATTCCGGGAACACAATGGTCAACACAAAAGAGGGGGGGTTTTCTCTGCCACATATCGTGCTTCATATGCAGAATCTAGGACTTTGCAGTAGTTTATTCTGGCAAATTCTTTAAACTCAACCCAACTTTGAACGATGATCTTCTTTCAAACAGGGCTGCAGAAGTAATCATCGTAAAGCCTTTATCCATGTTCAAAGTGAATTAATTACTGGCTACAGCTCCTAGTTAATAATAATGTACACTACCTTAACTAGCCATAGCCATAATCATAATGTCTTTAGTCTAGGACCATTTTCCAAACCCCAGCTTAGGCTCCGTCTCTGGCTTCCGTCACCATTGCCAAACTGTAAACTATAAACGAAGCCAGAGATGGAGACAAAGCTGGGGTTTGGAAAACGGCCTGGCACTGCATCCATGTCATCCTTGTCATTGCATGCAGGCAACATGGCACCCACTTTATGACCTGGTGGTCGTAGGTCGTTACCCTGACGACAAGTTCCCCGGTTACCGCCAAGGAGAAAACAGAAGCGTCGATGTATTGGATGCAAACTCGGGTGAAATGGTTTGCCAGTTATTGGATCCTAGTGTCTCAGGCATTGTATCGGTGAGTAAATCCTTCTTTTATATACATGCATACATTTGCAAATAGCAAAAAACTAAACTACCAAATTATTTTGTTAAATACCTTACTTGACTGTAAGTGGATAGTCTTTTTCTGGCGGGCTGTCATTTTCAATTGTACAAATTTAAACAATTTTTAACTTTCAGACAATAATTCAGTTTTGTTAATATTTTTTCTCTCTAGCTAAACAAGTTTAGTCCATCCGGAGACAGTTTAGCATCAGGAATGGGTAAGAATGATTAATTTAGTTTTTTAAGTGTAATTATTAATATTTTGTTGACCTAGTCCAAAAGTTTAAGACTCTCAAATCTCAATACATGTACTGTGTGTGAGAGTTGCCAAACTTAAGACAAAAGTTTGTACTACAAAAATAGTGAATGCCATGTGACTTACTGTCGGCCAATCATGACACAGAATCTGTGGGCGAGGTGTTATAATACACAACATTATAACGTGAAATAAATCATCGTAATATCGATTCTAGGTTACAACATACTCATCTGGAAGGATATCGTGAAGCTGCAACAAATTCAAGACGAGAACCCCAGGAGAAATCTTGACGAAAGCGGCGAGGACATCAGCGGCGGGGTTCCCCGGCCGCGTGTCCCTGACCCATCGCCCCGGAGACGAAGGAGACGAAACCATGACAACGACGAGGATGATATCGGTGCTTTGAAGAAGAACATCAACAGAAAAATGAACAAAAGAAAATGAGAACCATCTAGGGTGGGTCTGGTTAGTTACCAGACCAAAAGATTCTGACTATGCTGAGAAATCTTAGATCGGGCAGATGTCAACATTCAGAAATCGAACATGGTGCAGCAAAGTTGCTTCCTGACGTCTAGATTGGACACCAAAATACAGAAACCAGGTGTAAGGTCGTGTCCGAAACGAATGTCTAGAGCTACGGTCTACCTCTACATCTACAGCTACAGCTACATCTATAGCTATGTAGGCGCTAAAGCAAATGAAAATCTTACGCGGCTATGGCAGAGGCTACGGCTAGTTATTGCGCCCTCAAACTATTCTTAAATTTGCGTTTGCAAAATTATGACATAAGAATTGTCAACAATTATCGTCTGCTCGATGTTACGCAGTGTTTGTTTACAGCCGGTCGAAATACCTAATGACATTGACGTCTTTATCTAAATTTGATCTAAAATTAACGTTAGTGCTGCCGCCATTTTGTTTTGCATTAGCTAGACAATTAACTCGATTTTTGACTATAGCCGTAGCTATAGCTCTAACACATGTTTTGGACACAGCCCGATACACCATCTTGGAAATCTATTGAAAGGTTTTCATAATCAATAGAAACTGCATATAGTTCATTGCCTTTTTTACCATTTGACCAAAAGTGCTTCGAAACCATGGATTTCATAATTATGTTGGTGTATCAAAGACTTCTATCACTCAGGTGCATAATGTTTTTTTAAGGAGAAATTTTGAAAAATGTACAATGTCTGTAGCAGTCTTGTGGTCCCAGTATATTTTTCTACATTTATTTAATTCGTAATGTGTATAAAAAACAGTCGTAAATCATTTTTAAAAGTAAGCAAAACACAGTACAGTGTCTTATCAATCGTCTATAGTACACAAATATGTACACAATTATCAAATTCGTATTAATGCAAGTTTGCAATGCAAGTAAAAAAAGGATGCAAATTTATTGTGTATTGACATTCTACTTTTCTAGCGACATAAATAAACTAACCTTTAGTTTTGCCATCTGGGTCCATGAATATGGAGCGTTGTGCGTTAAAACCGAACGCGAGTGTTGGCCCGTGTTCTTATTTCAAATTGTCCTCATCCGTAACCGACAAAAGTTGCGCTTTTTGGAGGCATTGTTTTTATACCGCATAAATATACCACGAGGTTGGATTTGAAGCGTGCGGTCAAACTTCTAAATGGCGCGCAAATACAAGTCTTATACCCAGGTTCATCAGGCTTGTTGAACACTCTATAAAGAGCAAGTCTCCAGACTAAAACGCTGTCTCACCACTGACCTCTACACCTGGATGGACCATTGTCCATACTCTGCTGTGCTAACACTTGAAGTCGGCGCGAACTGGAAGTGCAACATGGCGGACCCGAGACGTCACTGCTGTGAGCCAATGAAATGTCCAGGTGTGGAGGTCAGCGGATTTATTCTGTACATTTTGTATTTTTAAACATTACGTAATACGTATCGTACCAACACCTGGACATTTCATTGGCTCACAGAGTCACGTCGTGGGTCCGCCATGTTGCACTTCTCCGCATGCCGACTTCAAAATGAAACAATGATGATCTGTCCATGTATAGAGGTCAGTGTGTCTCACACGCCGATGCCGTTTTTCAAACCCCAGCTTCGTCTTCACTTTGGCTTCGTTCATGCAGTTTAGCAATGGTGATGAAGCCGTAAATGAAGCTGTGGTTTGGAAAACGGCCCACGGTCCACGTGCTCTTTTGATATGATCGAAAAACTAGACCTGCCTAGTTTTGAATTGTGATTCAAAATTCCGCTTGTTTTGTGTGTGCGATATCCTCAATTACATCAAAATAACAGGAGTTTGTAAAGGTGAGGGAAGACAAAAGAGAGTAGAGTACACCGTTTACGCATTGGCAGCTCTTATTCATTATGATTTCAATAACAAAACACAGCGAAACGGTTTGCAAAAAGTCAAGTTTAATTCGTCGGGCCCTGTATGGACTGGTATCACGTTTAGTACCACCGGAGCAGCTGAAATGTGGCTATTCCGCGGACAAAAGCCGTAAATCTTCGCGCCATCTGCAAATCAAAAAAGAGATTTACACCGCCACCCAACCTTGAAATCTAATAGCCACACGGGCCCCGCCCTTTGTCATCTTGAACTTGACCTTTGACACAGTGGGTGGCCTTGACAGCGTGTCTTTGACGTTAATCACGTGTTGTATAAACTGGCGGGAACTATCATGGCACACCGATAGAATATCTACGGAAGTAAACCTTCTGAATTTAATGTAAAGATAAAGTTTTGTGGTTTTCTTCGAGGAGGTTAAACTATCAATACTGAAGTTGCCTGGTTTTTTCCTCGGTAAATATTACTTCCTGCCGACATTTATTATAAACATGCCGAAATAATTTAGCTCGTGGGGCGATCGGATGCTGTGTATGATGTAATGGAACAGAAAAACAGACGGTCGAGTAATTCGGTTTCGATACCAAGTTTATTATCGATACCGCATCGTCACAATTAGCATATAAATAATTTAAGTTTCTTTATATACAAGATATGTTTAAGACTCACTATTCGAGCATACCGAATACAAACAATGCTGGTCATCGGGAGTCGTAATTTTGCATAGAGTCGATTTTGAATAGTATGACCTAAAAATCCACAAAAGTCTAATACAAAACAAAAAATAACTGCTATAAATTAAAGGTGTCCAATTCTTATTTCAGGCACACGAGGCAGTGATATTTCAGAAAAATACATAGTTGTAATTATTTACATAATTATCGTTCGTGTGTTCCAGGCACTTATAATGCATATATCTCGAGATGCCAGTATTTTTTTACGGGAAAATATGTTGTCCCGATACTAACTCTTGCTTCATCACGAAGCAAATTGAATTAGAAAAACACTGACAACTTACACAAGGTCATGTTCGTTTTTATATAAAATATAAGTTCATGGTCGCTAAAAAAGTATACATTATCCAAAGTCCAACCCTTAATCGCTTGAACATTGATAAGTACATGTATTGTCTGTTCCTGGCATATCATGGCATTTTGAACTTGAACTTTACTCTAATAGTTTCTGAAAACAATAACGAATAAATTATAAATTATTATTACGATAAAGAAACTTATCGATCGAAAGTCGACATAAGCGACCATCGGTCAATTTTATCAGCCAAAAAAACCCCCAATGTTGCATGAAACGAAAATGTCGATTTCATTAAAAAATGCCCAGGAATTTAAGGAATTAAACAGGCAATAAGACTATTATGCCTTTGGAACTTTGAGTTGCTATATATGTTCATAAATAAACAAAATATACCTACTCTATAATAATAATAAGAAGAAGAAATATTAATAATAATAATAATACAATGTTGCTATAAACGTCACACCTTTTGAGAAAAATGTTCCCATAAATAATTTATAACTTCATCTTATAAGTTTGGCAAAATGTCACGCGTATCAAAATGAGTCGAGAAATAAATGCACAGGCTGTTAGGTTTGTTGACATTATAGATTTAAAGACTTTATGACGACTTACTTTGACCATATTTACTAAATGCAGCATGTTACATTAATAGTCAACCAAATTTGAAGACATTATACAAAAAAATGGAATTGACAAAATTAAGGCACAAATTATTTTTCTATTGGCAGCATAGCATCTAATAGTGTCGCATTTGAGTGAAACATCCATATACATTGTATGAGCATTATGCAGTCTAGCTTTTAAAGCTAAATAAATAAATTGTTTTTTTCTAATTGCAACAGACTAATATAAATGCATGGAGTTTTACATTTCGCCAAACATGGAATGATTAAAAAACACTCAATGAACACCAACAGTGATAACATTAATTGAGCTTTATAAGCAGCGAGTATATTGCTTCGAAAGGAAGTGTGGGTTTTGCAAACGGGTTCCGGAGTCCAAAACGTTGAATGGTATATGCCGGTAAACTTCGATAAAAATAACCCCATAACTTTCAGATCCAACAAACTTCATTCACATGAACTACATTTCAAAGCCCTGGCACAACTTATCATGATAACTGTAAATTGTTAAATTCTTGTCGATTATTTCAACCATAGAGCAAGGCTAAAGGGAAAACCGGGTTATGTTACCCAAGTGCCTTGAAAGTACAACAAGAACAGCTACAGTCAAACATTACATACCTTGTGAACATTCCTTTGAATTTGTGTAGTTATACGAATCCTGGATTTCACAAAATGTCACAAAAATACAAATTTTTCTTACACCATGACAATACACGGGATAGTTTATATAGTGAGTTCCGCCTGAAACGATGTTCGTGGACAACCAGCACAAACCAGACAGGGGTATAATTTGCAAGTCCCCGGTAAGGCGTGTCCGAATTACTTGGTTACGGCTTAGAAACAAGGCTACAACTTAAACACTAGTCTACGGTGTCAGCTGCAGCCGTTTCCCATAGACTTGGGTGCAATTCTAAACCCGAGCCTAATTATTTGAACACAGCCTAAATGAGAACTGAACACACCTAAACTAGGCTCCGGGACCAAAATAGCCTGATGCCCGAGATAAAATGTCGAACCTCGCCTTTTACTAGTGTACGTCTTCTGTTGGGAACACGACAAGAATGCAAATCGAGCCTGCTCACACGAGGCCGTTTTCCAAACACCAGCTCCGTTTCCGTTTTGGTTTAGTTCATGCGGTTTGGAGAACGGCCTAAATATTGTAAAACCCGGTACCCTGCTCAACGCGTTTAAATCAAAGCATCGCCGGATCACCAGCGACATCGCCATGCAATAATTAATGACTATAGCTACATTTTTTTCTTTCTATTTTGGCAGTGGTTTAAAAAAAAAAATCCATTAACTATTAAAGTTAATATTGCACATACCCAATATCTATCATTGTTAAACAGCAGGGAAAAACTGCTGTTATTTCGCTTTCGAAGTGTGGAAATACTTCAAAAATATCCTTCAAATAAATGTATTCTTCCAGTTTCGCAGAAACCGAAAAATATATTTATATATAAATATAAATTTTCCTGTTGAACCCACAACGATTTGTATTGACCTTTTAAAAAAAAGTTTTGGCGGGAATTTTCTGATGGCAGCCAATCAGGTTTTTTTTACCGTGCATGAAACTTGGTACATGTACATGTACAGACCCTTTCTTGGCCCATTGAAGGTTTGCCAACAACGAGTTGGGAAACTATGGAAGGCCCAACACTGCAAAAGTGAAGAATAGATTAACGATTACAAACATATTATTTGAATATTGAAGGTATAATGTAACCACCAAACCTACAAAATACTTTATAAACATGTTTTTCCCTTTATGTAATAACACTGTGAACAATAGATTCAGTGCCAAGTAACAGTGCGTATGTATTGACCGCCAATCGTGGTCGTCAGACAAAAGAATTGGGTACGTCCATTGACAAAATTGAGAAAACGTCCACGATTCCAAATCGTGTACAAATCGTATGGAGGTCATCCGAAAACGTTAGAGTACAAACAAAAGAAGGGAAGACGGTCGGACAATGCCCCGTCCACGATTGGCGGTGTTTACCAACCTCGCTGGGTTTTAATATGTTAGTGCACCCTGTTTTTGTTTGTTAGATGTTCACAGTGTACACATGTTAAGGTTTTGTTCATGTTTTTGAAAAATAATTGGCCAACCAAGACTTGAATTTGGGCGCTTGTGGCAGCCCATACAGAATGGCGGCTCAATGTTGACAAACAATGGTGGCTATACGTGGTAGCTGGCTTGTTGGAATACAAAACCATGGTGGTTTTCAAGGGAACAAGGGAACTAAAATGGTAGTACAAACCTAGGATAAATACGGGCACTGTAAAATGTTAGAAGTCCGGAGCCACCACAATGGGCAGCGTGCGGGTGCGGTAATGGTGGGCCGTGAATAGCGGCGAGTCAACGGTCGGTGAGTCAACGGTCGCCAGACCAGCAGCGTAGCAGCTTTAACTGGTTTCACTCCGCGGACGACTATTTCAGTGAAAGTCATAAATTCGTGTGGTCAGTAGACCTATTTCAGCAGCTTTCTGTCCAGGCCTGTTATCTCGTCTAGACGACTTCAAACAATGCTTAGCCAACTTGCTTATCTGCTAAGCATTTTATTCTAAGCAAGTAAAGTTGGGTAGATTCGCCTTTGGAAATTAAAATCAGTCGTGATACTTTGGGAACTGAACTGAACTGTAGGTTTAGTTCACCCGAACATCGAATTCAAAAGTTATCTTAGTTCAGATTTTATTAGTCGTCGGGTTGTCTGTTTTGTAAAAAGACAAAGCACCATTCGGCGTTCCATTACTCAGTCGTTCGCGACTACAGGCAGCCAAGTGATACAAGAACGAGTTGGACCCTCGGAAGAAGAAAAACGATCCCGTTCCGTTGAAGCAGTACCATTAAGAAGAGCATTAAAGGGATCCGTCAGGGTATGAACTTTCCGTGGAATGACATCGGGCATTCGACATCAGCTGGGATGTAGGCACGGGATAGTTCCTTTAAGTTTTTGGCGTCGAGAACAAGTAGAAAGGCTCTGCCCGTTTGCGAATTGAGGACGCTTGAAAGGAGGACGCCTAAAACAGAAACGGAGAGTAGAAGGGATATTTCTCAGATGGGATGCGTCCGCAAAAGGGATACAAACGGCGAATGGAAAAGAAAGTTCATGGCAGAGTGGCGCTAACTTAAAGCTAAAAACTCAATTCTTTGATTCCAAAGGAAAAGGAGCAAGTACTTTTGTATGGAGGATGGTAATCAAAAACATGTCTTAGAAGGCACTTTAAGGAGTAACTGCTTTTTCGACTTTTGATAATCTGTGTTGTTATATTTACCGTCATCTTCGTTGACCGCATTTGGGGCTTCGACGAACACGGCTTCAGACGGATAGCAATACTCTTCGTTCCACATCAAACACTTTCTATTTTTTAAGTCGGCCTTGACAATCTGAAAACACCAAAACATAGAAATTATTTTAAAACCGATGCCTTAATTATGTTATCGACTAACTTATTTTCAGAATAAAATTGCAAATCATCATTCTGTTAGTATCAGCATGACTTTTCCATTATTACTATTACTTAGGTAATTACAAAAATATATGTCTATCAATATAACCAAATTGTGCCTTATAGAAAAATCAGTCAATAGTTTGTTTTCAGCTGATCTGTGCAAAAACACAAATATCTTAATTAAATCTATGCGTGTGTTCGTAAGACACTGATGTAAAAAATAAACCTGTACTTACAGTGTTTACGAAGTCTCCTAGTTTCTTATTGCTGTTGCCGTATGCGTACCTATATGGCCGTCCAGCGAAGCGTTGGTTTAGGTTAGGCATGTCAAAACCTGAATAAACAGGAGATATAAAAGAGGGATGTTCTGGTGAATGCATTAACAAAAGTACAAAACAATACAATGCGACGAGGGGCGAGTTTATGTTCATGAATAGCAGCCAACTCGGCCTGGGTAGGATACTATGGGCCTTTTCGAATCCGTGGCTTTGGCTTCGTCTTTGGCTTAAGGCTATTTTAAATTCCCAACTGCTAGATCTCCTGCCATATTTTGATGCCTGTTGTGCTTCAGAAACATTCAATCCATTGACATGAACCCTAAAGTTAGACTATTTATATCTGCTTCAATTTCTATTTGCTTTTCAGTAATTCGATAATCGAAGGCGAAGCCAAAGCCGAAGACGAAGCAAAGGTTTCGAAAAGGCCGAATCCCTGGCTTCGTTTCGTCTTGGGTTTAAGGCGATTTTAGGCTCCCAACTGCGAGAACTCGGGCCACATTCTGGTGGATGTTGTGTTGCAGAAACATTCAATCGATTGATATGAAGCCAAAAGTTCCAATACTCCGTTTGGTTTCATTTCTATTTGTTTCTCAGTTATTCGGAAGTCGGAGGCGAAGCCAAAGACGAAGCAAAGGTTTCGAAAAGGCCTATAGTCTACTGTGGAGTTGACAACTAAGAGCTAGTTCGGTTGGGCGACTAGATCGACTAGACTTAGCCATTAGTCAATCTAGTTGTCACTCGAATTATTATTTATTGCAATAAATTTAGTAGAGAAAATATCTAGTGACTTTAACCTCTAGTGACTAAACTAGTGACTTAGAGTTATCCTGGATCCACTCTAACTTTCGTTAGAAACTTAGAATGTAACTAACATTGGAAATGTTTCATGAATACAATTAGTTACCAACTATAGGCTTTAGCAAGCAACTACAGGCCCTTTTAGTAAACGACGAGGCTTAGTAAGGTTTCATGAATAAAAACTTCTGGACGTGGTGGTTTGGTTCCGGAGTGGACGAGACCGAAGACTTGACCACTCACCTATAGGCGAGATAATTTCGTGCTTCAAAAATATGACGCCGTCTTCCTGTAGTACTGCTGTTGCCAATGTGTCTGGCAGGGTTACCAAGTTGACGCCACGTGGCGCTGTGTTCTGTAAACACAAACAAACATTTTTGTTTACAAACCATTTCATGAAAAAGAAGACAAAACCGAAACGGGCCTATCATTTTTCATTTCCTGCCAAACCACACAATATAGAACTGCAATAATTCAAGAAAATCAAAGTCGAACAAAACAGATCTAATTTTATCAAAGTCAAATGAATCGATACCACAACACAATTACTATTACTTGATATCCAGCCTCAGCATTTTTGGAACCTTGTTCTCACCTTGTCCACGTTCATGGGCAAGACGAACCGCCGAACCTCGGCCTGGGGAAAGTTCCTCTTTCCTTCCTTATCCCCGTGCCTCAGATACTCCAGGTAGAACTTCTTGATGAGAGAGTCGTCGGGAAAGCAGCATATATCGAAGACGATCTCGTCGTCCTGCTCGTACGAGTTGACGATGTGCATGCCAAAGAGCGGGCCAGCCGCGAACTTGACCGGGAGAATCTCCCCCGTGGTCTTCCGGATGACGTGGAAGAGGGAGGTGTCCGTACTGTCGAACTCCAAAGTCTGACACACCGGGATCTGACGGAGGACGGAGGTGGCCAGTTTGGGCACGTTGATGAAGAGCGTCTGCTCCAGAAAGACGAAGTAGTTCTTCGTCATGCCGAAGCTGTGGTAGTAGGACGGACGGGTCTTGTAGCGGGACGGGATGGTGCAGACGATCTTGGCTGACTTGGTGGGGTCTTCTGCACGCGGTGGAAGGAAACGGGATTGGTGAAAAATGGGTCACGAATCATGCATAATGTGTAGATAACCAGTCAGTATTGCATTCCTTGGACACCCGGAGGAAACGGGGCCATGAATAATGCACATGAAGATAGCCAATCATTATTGCAGTCTTTGGATGGGATTAATGGAAATGGTCATGAATAATGCATTGTTTAAAACCTTCAACCAATCATAATCCCATGTCCCATTACCAGAGATTAATGGAAATCGGTCATCTTTTTGTTATGAATGGTAACTTAAAACCGAAAGTTAAAATGTTGAATAACATTAATATTCAAGATTTGAAACTGCAGTTAATGCTAAGAATTTGCAACAGACTGCATATTTTAAGGATAAGCTTACCTTTACATTTATGATTGAACTTGATGATATTGTAATTACAACCGGTGAAGTACGAGGTGCCTATGTTGTACGTGGTGCCGTCGTGATCGACTTGCCCGTGCGCAGTTGCGGTCATTGTCCAAAAGGCTCTAAACAAATTGAGCTGCAGCAAAGACGCAAAAGAGAAGATCTTTATAAAATCTAATGTCATAGCTCGGGACAAAATAGTCAAGGAAAGCTTTTGAAATCATTTTCAAATAATGTAATAATTATGTTATTTGAAAAATTAAGAGATTATAACAACATGATGCTACCGCAAACATTTTATCACATGCACTCACTTGACAATTTTGTTCAAATACAATAATTAGCCAACCTTAACATTTCGGCCTTAAGCCAGTCAGTAAGCAAACCAAACCAAATCAAAAACGAAAATTCAATAGACGTTTGCAACGTCGAACATAATAATACAGTCGAACACTTTTATATAACAATATCCTTGGAATTTTACAAATTACCTTGTTATAACACGTATTAATATCATAAAAACATAAAAACACATTAACAGTGCTCTTATTTTCAGAGTTCGACTGTACGATCTATATTCTCACCTTGGGTCCCGTACTTAGATCTTTCACGTTGATCCGGATTGGCGTATTGGTCTCGGACGACGTGTAGACCTCGTCGCCAATCTTGTAGAAGTTGATCACGTTGTTATCGGTGGTACTGACGGGTATGAAGTGGCTGGCGAACCTCTCCAGGATGTTCTTGCAGGGGTCCGGGATGCCCATGGTGCCGAACTCCCCGAAGATGATCTTGTTGTACTTCTTGGCCTTGGTGTAGGCGTCGCTGCGCAGGAACCGGTTCTGGTAGGTTACCCGACCCTTCCGGAAGCTGAAGCGATGAAGGAGTGAGAGGCCGTCGAACCAGTGTTGGTACGCGGTGTCGCCTACCTCGAAGAGCCCCGGCCCGTTCCGGATCAGACTGCCTTCGAGCCAAGTAGGAAGCTTGCCTGGATCACGGGAGGAAATGCCATCAAATTAAGGAGATACTATATCAAAGAAGATTCCATACATTTTTTATTTGTTTAATTCTAATTATTACATTCAACATTGCTTTCGCGCCAAATACCGGATAAGTAGTGAGATAAGTTGTGAAGAAGTTACAGTTGTAGAGTTGGAAGGAAAACCCCAGAAGGATATTCTGAGGAAACCCACGAGTCAAGCAGGGACTGAATACCCACTTGGCCCAGGCGGGCTTCGAACCCGTCATAGCATTGGAAAGCGAGGAAAGGACCGCTGCGCCAACCTGAAAGATCGGACCTAGGTTTACATGCGCCTCACGCTGCCCTGCAAAAACCAAATAGATTTGGTATTTATACAGGGCAGAGGGAAAAATTAAGAGGGAAAAAACGGAGAAAGCCTGCCTTTTGCTGCACTGCGGCCAAATTGGTATAATGATGGTGGCTCAAATTTAACTACTCGACCAAATCGGATTTCTTGGTATTATTTTTCGTCTCGATTGGTATAGGTAGTTTTGGCTTTAGGTGGTGGTGTAAATTTTTTTTGTGGGCCACCTTGTAACACCATGCAGTAACACCAGATAGTAGATACCAATCAATTTAACACCACAGTTTTTATAGTGTGTGGTCTCGCTTCAGGCGTTGACCACAGTTGTTTAGGTTATACGCTGAGAAAATAAAGTTTTTCTTTGCTTTTTCTAGAAAACAGAATTGTATAAACTATCGCATTAGACACGAAATCATTTTGACAAGCCCTAAAATGTTCCTATTAAAGCCACAAAGGTTTTTAACGCCCTTTTTTCCCCTAAAAGATCTGGCGGGAGTTTGGTAAAGTTGGTTTAATAAAAGCCGAATCTGACACCAAAATCTAATTTTCGGATGGCAGCCACTCGCACCCAGATTTCAAACTTTGTTTTTTCGGGTTACTGTGGCAGGGTTACCTCATACGTTAAAGCTATCAAGCCGACGAGACATGAGACGAGGGGAGAGGGGACAATCACCGTGCATAGCCCCCAGAAACCCTCCGGTAACAATTGTCTGGCTCAGACAGCCCCGGCCCCGCGCCCCGGCTAGCTGCCGCTGCAAAAAACTAGGTAACGAAGCCGGTGCCCCTAACTAGACTAGGCAAACCCTCTGGACTAGACTCTTGGTGAGATTAAGACACCGAAGGGATAGGCTCTAGCATGCTCAAGAGGGTCTAAAATTTGACGGGACTTTTCCCCTCGGACCTGGGGACTGGTATACATACACCGGGAGCCCTGGGGTTATGTCCTATATTAACAGGGCCTGGTGACTGAGCCCAGGAATTGGGGCTTAATAAAACTCGATGTGTCAATGCACCCGGTCTCTTTAGCCGTTTTGTAGGCCAACATGCATGGGTATTTGTCACATGGTTTTCGTCACAAGAAATTATTAACTCTGGTACAAACAGGAACATCTACTTTTGGAGACAACCCCGAAAAATAAGAGCAACAATAAAGACATTAAAAATCAGTGTTATTCAGGAAATAAACACAATTTATCATCGTCGGTTTCATTCTAAGCTGTCGTGTTCAATAAATGTTTTTGCACATGATCTGAAATGTTTGGTTGAAGATTATGAGAGTTTTGTTCTTAAGGAAACTATATTTGTCGTAGAAACTTTGGACCTCAGTCTCCAATAAATGGGTTCCTCAGCTCAATGTACCATCTATTAAAAGCACCTGTTTATTAGTCCTGTACACCACAAAATGTATAAAACAAGTTAACTTCAAAGCCACACCTCCCCATTATTCAAAGTAAAACAATGTGCGACTGCCGTGCCAGTGCAGGAAACCACCCACCCACTCCAAAAAAAGTACATCTTCTCATCGAGACAATAAAAAGAAAGATGGCCTTGGGATTACAAGAGTCAGCAAGTGAACCTAGACATCGAGTGCACTGACCCAAATTGGCAGATTCCAGCAGCGGAGGCCCTTAACTTCATTAGCCCGCTTCTCAAGCCAACATCTCCCCACAGCTAGCATTTCAGACTCCGCTCAGCGACTCCAGCCATGCCCGGGAAATTTTGGCAAGAAAAAAAATTAGCAAGGAAAAAAATCAAAAAAATCCAGCAACCGTGTGGGGCTTAAGTGGCATTTGATTATCACATAATATCATAAACGAACGCCGCGACCCCTTAATCGCTCTACAAGTCTGGTTTTGGATGGGGTTGGGGGAGACCTCACATGTCGACCCGTCCAGGGTTGGTGAAAAGTCTGGTGTCCAACGCTCATTAAATAGGGTGTGTGAAGCTATATTTCAATATCAGTTTTCACTACTTTTTAAAGGGGTAAAGCACAACTGGTCTCTATACATTGTATTAGTATTAACCCTATAACATTCCAGAGTCCTAACACAATTTTGGGCACACCCTATAGGGAGTATAGGATTAAGCAAGTCACATTTTTTGACATCGTCAAGGTTCTTTTTGAGAAGGGGGGGGGGGGGGGGGGGGGGGGGGGTAATGCGAAAATTTACTGAAACAGTATCGTCCTCGTGGAGGTACGAATTTCCAGTCACCCGGGGGAGGGTGGTATAGGCTTTTCTAATTCGGCTTGTGATTTTCGATCCGACCATAACTCCTTGCCAGTTATTGTTGGACATGTGACATAATGATGATGATGATGATGATGAATTCAGACTTCTCGGGAGAAAGGAAATAGTACCTGGCACAATTATTTGACAAACAGGAAGATTCATTCTGACTAAAACGTAAATTCAGCCAACCTACATCTAGTATCTCTCACTAGCCACCCCCACCCCCCACCTCCCAAAAAAACGTGGGGGCGTTACCAAGCAAATCCTTTAATCATAACCATGACAAGTCTGCTGCCGCCTAAACCTCGTATCGTGCCGAGATTTCACCGTGATCAAATTACCCTCAGGTGGCCGGAGCATGCGCACGAGTTTACCTCGAGCATGATACACGTACTATCGATTTCAAATTCGGCACAGAGTCGGGTTTGCGAGGAGGAGGAGGGGGGGGGGGGGAGAGAGACGCCTGCCGGGGTCAATAGCACTTGCGAGTTGTGAGTCCCGGGTCGTCCCCCTAGCGAGCACGCATGGTAACCTATTACCGACTGGCGTCTATGGGACTTAGGCAGACTCGGGTCTCAACGGGCCTATTAACGCGGACGGGCACCGCGCGAGGTGGCCTTGAAATTCAGTCAGCCCCAATATGCTCTTGACTCATTTTCGGTCCCCGTAATAAATACAGATTCAAGTTTTACTGCTTCAACAAATTGATGACGCCAGGATTCCTGTGTCATACGTTTCCTAAAAAAAGAACACACTATTTTCTTGTATAATGCATCTATTGTGCACATTACACAACTAAACAGGGGCCAATTTCATAATCATAGAGCTGCTAAGCACAAAAACATTGCACAGCATGACAATTCTTCCTTGGCAAAAAAACAGGGTTACAAACCGAATTTTCACCGTGCGATCTGCAGTGTCTGGGTGAACAATAATCGTAAAATCCAGTAGTTCCGGTCGACAAACGGTATTGAAAACACTAAAGAAAGTTTGTGGCAGATAGACTATGAATGAGTGAGATTTAGTGTTGCATGCACAGATAACGTTGTCTGCAAACTCCGTCTGTCGAGAGATTACTTCTGCTTTTTTGCGAACTAACTGAAGCGCAAAGGTAGGATACACCATTGGTAATTGCTTGAATTATCATGAATAGGTAATTTTGGGGGTTGTATTTTATAGTAAATATCGTTTAGCTGTCTGAAGTTTTACAATCATGGATGCCGAGACAAGCCACGAAATACGGCGTTTGTTTTCAACCGGCGTCGAGTAGTTATTCTTATGGTATTTTGGGGGGGTTTTCACGATCGCCGTCCGGCGATCGCGAATTTTTCTTTGTAAATTTGTCTCGGAATAATTATTACAGGATATTTAGCGCAATCATTTGGCTGGATGCCTAGAATCATTATTTATTTTCAAAGGAGTAAGATATTTCCTAATAATTCGGTAGTAAATATTTTCGATATCTGCAAATAGTGTATCCTACACGCGAAGAAACCGCTGCGGTTTTAGGTATCCAAAATGCAAATTGGCATGATTTCTGAGCACCTCAAATTTGTACATCAGGACAACGGAGACAGAGGACAATAAAATACTGTTATGGAATCGTCAATGCATTTGGCACTGATTTTACGTTACATAGGCATAACAGTAACATATACTACTGTGAAACGTAAAATCAGTGGTACATGACTTGTATATAAAATTGCACTAGAGGATGCATAGGCTAACAAGGTTTGGTAAGGCTGAGTGTGTCAAAACTACTTGGGTATGGCTTACAACTACACACACTTATACATAACAGTGGCTCTGATATTATCCGTTTTCATAGAGGCTACCGAATGGTAGTCACCAGACGTCTAGTATGATTCTATTCACAATTTTATTTTGACCAAAATAATTGAAACGCCCTACAAATTTCACAGTCTTAATATAGATCTCCTGAACACACACTATATATTAAAAGTAACACAGTTCTACACTTGCGAAGGTCGAACCAGGACAGCTGATCAAAAAGGCTGAATCTGTGGCGAGGGAACCGTGGGGTGGTGGTGGAACACCCTCAAACCTGGCCGGAAACCACTCCGGTGGCACCCCGACGGGACAGCTTTGTTACCCGCAACAAATACCCACTAGGCGGTCTTTCTGGTACCACAAAAGCCCTATAGGTGCCACGCGGCGTACGACAAAGGGCGTCCCATGTGTACAATGATTGTTGTACATGAATCACCTGTGTGCCTTTAGTTTAAGTGCGCCAAAAATAGTATACAAGCACTTCACACGCGTCTCTGCCCACGTATTCCGCGAACCTTATCAAATTAAAGGTTATTATGCTACAAGTGTCTTTTGCAAGCTCTTCTGCAAGCCACGAAGTTAAGGCCCATTTTGCCAAAGGATTGCGCGGTCGGTGATGTAATAAAGTCGGCCCATTAGTCAACTAACGTCAGCCGGGAAGTCGATTTATTTAATCCGCATTGGAATTTCCTGAAACGCGAACTGTATAGCAAAAACGACAAATCTCAAGGCTTGGCTATAGCTATAATACATTAAAACATTGACATTCGCAGTTAAAACGTGAGAATGATCTAGATTTATGTACGCTAGACATTCCTGGATTTACACGGCTGCAGGAAGGCTGAAGGTCTAGGTCATCGTTCAGGGTTGAACATTCTCACAGTCAGCTTCCTGAACGAAAAGATTGATGGCTGACAAGTGACGGGCAGAAACCAGGGCCGATATTCATAAAAGCCTGCTAACTTAGCAGCCAACTAGGCCTTAGCAGACTCCTAAATTCGTAGTTTGCTGCTCCGTGGTTAACAACTAATTATGTACTCATAAAACCTTGCTAAGAAGATTACCAGCTAGTTAACAGTTAAATAGCTTAAGCACGTAGCTGAGACATCAGGCAAGTTTCTAGCTAGTGACTTAAAGACACCCCAGATCAACTCTAATGTTAGCAGTTAACTTAGCAACCAACTAAGCTTAGCAAAGTTTTATGAATATCACTTAGCTTCTAACTAGGCCTAGCTATAGAGGCCATTTTAGCAGCCAACTAGGCTTTTATGAATATCGGCCCAGGTCGTTCTTAGCTATTCCAAACACCAAAAGATCATTTTGAACAATTTAAACAATGCCAAAATGGTAACCAAATAATTATGAACATTTTGTGATTTTCTTCTCCAAGAAAAAATCATTTACGTTTCACCAACTGAAAAAAAGAGGAGTTTACAGGAACGCTCAGATAATCAAATACAGCAAGTTTAAGTAATGGTTCTCAGCCGCATAATGCTTAGACAGGCAAGTTCCCCAAAGTTGACTGAAAATCCCGACGACCTTGAGGAAAGTAAACCGGCTGCATTCCCACGTAATAAATCAAGCATAAATATTTTAGAATAATGTGCCTATCTTTTCAAACCAGTAGCTTTGTCTGCCTCTGTGGTGCGGTGCCTAGGCCTGTACCATTTTAAAACAAGAAAAGGGAAAAGTGGGGCGGGTGTTGCGTTTGCCCGCGGGGGCGGGGGAGGGGGCAATTGGGACTACGAATAAAACTAGACGTTCTTAATTAAAAGCTACCGGGTTACAAATAAGGTGCCTCTAAATTAGGCAGGACTGCGACACCGTTATATTCTCAATTCCGGCCGTTACAATTTTAATACATCCTGCAAGTTCAAATCTCCCACAAGCAGAAATACCCCATGCACTACCTATATTTGGAACGAAAGCTATGTTGTTCATGCCATTAGAACGACACCTAAATCTACATCAAAGAAAGTGTGTTTGTATTTGGAATTCCCCAGGCCTGAAAACACAATCCCGTCCCACATTGTTTGTCAACGAATTTTGTAACTGTCCCCGCTGGAATAGTAAACCTCAGGTTAACTTAATACCAAAAGAAAGAGAGAAAAAATAATACCACAGAACTGGAACTCTAGCCTAACAATCGCGCGCGCTGTCCGTCAAAAATATACCTGCATTTTTTTCGCTTGGAGGTCCGCGCAATGACCGCGCGGTCAGACGCCGAAGGAAGTTGGTTCTCCAGGTTTTTTTTCTGGAGTTCCAGACATTCTGGTGAAGCCCGAAGGAAAAAACAACGTTTGCAGCACAGACTAAGTAGGTCTTCATGTTGCACAATGTGGGTTACACTCAGTTAGGTATGGAGGTCTACTCCATTAACTCCCTACCTGTTTGTTTCCTATGTTAGGTCCGGATGACTTCCTCGGCCCGCGCGTGCCAAAATTTGCCAAAATGAGCAGTGGTTAATACTAATAATATACAACCAATGCTTCCCACTTGAAAAAAGAAGAAGAAATATCACAGACAGTAGACATTTATTTATTGAATGTTCGAGCCCGATAAAAACTCCTCTGTAACTTGATAGCGTATTACAGGCAATTTGTTTACAACTTTTCGCCTCCGACAAAAGGAAGGGCCTTCGCCACAAAAACGTGCAGGTGAGCGTATTTGTCCTTTAGACCAGGGTCCTTCAATAATAGTCTCGGCCCAGTCGGGCTCATCAGCGCAAAAGGGCCCATTATTAACAACAAGCCTTTGTGGCGTGCAATGTTCACGTACCACCCTTGCGTTTGCACGCATTGTCAAAATACACAATTCCTTAGCCAATATTAGAAGGTTGGGTTGTGCATAAACGGGTTATTCTCTATCCTTGTCATTTCAATCACGGTGCATTACACGCGCGTAAATCACCGCGTCTGGTATATTGTATCTATAGATAAAGGACCCACCTAGGTATAAACATTATAGCTCTGTTGTATATAAAGAGGAAAGATTAACAAATAAAACATACCGGAAGTGTTTTTTACGCAGACACGTTCGCTTTTACTTTTACAGAAAATCTTTGAAGAAGATTAAGTTATTTCTTCGGGTATATTATATAATGAGAATGATGAAATTCACTGAACCCGGCATTCAATGTTTGGATGAAGTTACGAAGTACATAGTAATATGAATGGACCGTTAGACCTTTCGTCGAAATCTCTTGACTTGGACAAGATTTGACTAACCCATAAAAACATCCCAAACCCTCCAAATTAAATACAATTGTGCATACATCATAGGAAGTTAGGGTTCGGCGACGACATATTTTAATGGCTTATCAGTTTTGTAACTATTGACTGCCAGAAACACCACGTGACCTGATTCACGATGACGTCAAATCAGGTTCACATCTCCCAGCGAAGAAGTTATTACTATAGCGATAACTTAAAATTGTGCCCACAAGTCAAGCACCTCATAATTAAAAACCGATAAAATGTGGCTTTTGGTTTTTTAACTTTATAAAAGCACTTTTTTCAACGTTTTTGTTGCCTGTGTGCGATTGTGGTGTTCATTTTTGTTTCTCTCTCACCGTTTTATAATCTCTCCCCGCGGAGCGTGAAATGGCCTAACTCTGCTCCAAATCAGTGGGCAATTTAACGGCGTCTCTTTGCTCCCTGGAGCTGCCTAGTCTACGAGGTGCCAACTATTAGCAAGGGAAATTCAAAACTAGGCTTTCCCAACCGGTACCTGGGAGGTTTTTTTCTCTCCTCTCCTTGCCCATTCTCTCGAGAATCACAGAATGTAAATCAAAATCTTCACGATTTACAGCTAGAGATTTCAGCAAGTATAGCTGGCAAATTCTGAATATTTTCCTTTCCATATTCTTCTTGGTTCTTGACAAAAAAAAGGCAAAAAGGTAACAATCATGTGTTTACACTTCAGGAAAAGTGAATGCACTTTTCAAAGCAACATAAAATGCATTAAACTGATTTTCTTTCGTCAACCTTATCATACCGCAACTCCCACCGTCGCATCCAATATACTTCTACCAGATGTTTGATTTTTTTTTATAGCGCAGTATAAGGTCATACAAGTGTAGAATTTCAATAATATCTGAAAAATGTAGGACAAGGAATTATTGAAGCATTGTTTTCATACATATAACTGTTACTGAACATTTTTATGCAATGAAGCTTGGTAGGAAAGGTCACCAATGGAATGTTTCCAATAAGTTTGATATCGATAAACTTATTTTTTATCTATCCCAATTGGTTAGGGTTTCGCTATCAAGTCTTGATCTAGCTTTTCTTGCGCTATCTTGATGTCGACCGACATACGAAAAGTGCAAATTGCCCCAAAAGTTACGGAGCCGTTACACAACTATAAATTCACAATTTTTACCGTCTATTTTTTGTTACGGCACCTGCATTTATTATGGGCCTACTTTTACTTGGTCGTTATACTTCTTAATCAATTTTTATCTCGTTGTGCCATTTTGACTGAAAAGGGATATAAATGTAGGTGTAATTATGATAAGAAAAAAAATATTCCAAAAAAAGTTGACACTCGTTATACTTATATTGCTTTAGTCGGTTTTCACCCTCCACCTTTCACACACGAATAAAACATTAAAGTCACAAAATTAAACAAAACTTATTTATACAACTTTGCTTTAATTTTCAGATATGGTTTAGGGGGTTAATATTCTTATAGCAAATATTGTAACAAAATAATGTTGTTTAAAGTTTTGAAACGAATAAAGAAAACAAATTTGCTGCTCTTGTTGTTTGGTTCACTGACCCCCCTTCAGACGAAATGGAGCAAGTTATTGAAACACCAGGGAATTGTCAGGCAGAGGAACCAGTCTAGCTTGGCTGCACACGTCAACGGATGTGAAACCCATTACAAACTAAACGTGGACTAACCAAATCGGGTAAATTGGAGACAGTAGACAACACACACAAAATCTGTTCTCTTCCAACTATCATTGAAAATACCAAACTCTCTCTTTTCTTGAGAATGACAGCACACAGGTGGTATAATTTCACAGGATGCTTAAAGGTAGGATACACCATTGGTAATTGCTTGAATTATCATAAATGAGTAGATTTGGGGGTTGTATTTTATAGTAAATATCGTTTAACTGACCTGTCCGCAGTTTTACAATCATGGATGCCGAGAAAAGCACGAAAAACAGCGGGTTTTTTTTCAACCGGCGTCGAGCAGTTATTCTTATGTTATTTGTGTTTTTTCGCGATCGCCGTCCGGCGATCGCAAATTTTTCTTTATCAAAACCAATTTTTCAGAATAATTACAGGATATCTAACGTAATCATTTTGCTGGATGCCTAGAATCAGTATTTACTTTCATATGAGTAAGAATAGATATTTCTTAATAATTCGGTAAAATGTTTCGAGATCTGCAAATGGTGTATAGGCCTATACTACCTTTAAGATTCACTTGCAGTCAAATAAGGTATATTTCATAACAATTTGGTGATTTTGCTGCATGGTTGATATTTGCAAATGTTGTACGTTACTTTTAAAGGAAAAAGGGATTTAAGGGGATCCTACGGACTTATGAAAGTCTGGTCTTTAGGTCACAACAGGCGCCCAATAAACCCGCGCTGGGAGGTAAAAAAGGGCCCAGACAACACGAGTTTTATGAAATTCTAACCGACGGAATATATCATCATCGTAAAGTCTAACTCGCGCCAAAACGACAACGTTGCATTGGCGCGATACACACTCTCTTTCCTGTCAGAAAATGGAGTAAGGTTTTTTTAATCGGCTGTATGCCAATGACATATGTAACACGTGTTTGTCAACTTCCAATGCAGATGTGCAAACATTTCAAAATGCATGAGAGAAAGAAAAAAATGGAAAGTGTTTTATGAGTGTGAAGAAAATGCTGGGTTGGGCGACAACATAAACGAAAATCTCACCGCTGTCGGAATTATCGAAAATCCTGGGTTCGTCTTTTGCCGTGGGCAACTAAAAAAAAAAATTCTCGTCTTTTTCTCTCCAACGATACTGATAAAGCGCGAATTGTATTTGACAGAATATTGCCCCTTTTGGCGAGTCCCAAAGGTCGTTATGCATGCAAACTCCATTTACAAGACCCAAAATGATATGGAAGACCGAGTGTACGTGCAGTGCTATGTGCATTTAGGCCATATCCTATGCATGTTCTGATTTCAGATGGGGTCACTGCCAGTCATTTCGCTATACAAGTATTGCGCAAAGGAACAACTTCAAATTAGTTCTGGTTTCTCAGCTGGCTTTTGTGGTTTCTTGGTAGATTTGCTCTTTTTTTTTTTTCTTCCTCTGCGTTTCCTTCGGGGTTCCCTGGGGAATCTCAGGACCTGGCTTATGACCAAGCCTCTTTTTTGGCCTAGGATTTGGCATACTTTTGGCCGAGACAGATCCCCTTGGCTAATCCCTTCCGACTCATGTTGCACCCAGGGCCCAACGTGGCCCAGATCGAACCCGGGAACCCTGTAGCGTTATCGGACCCCGTCTGATTGTATACCACCAATCGCGACCACACATCGCGCCCAAAACAGAAGGGGAAAAAAACAGAGTATATAAGGAACAGTCTCTATGGAAAAAACCCACCCACCCTAACTCTTTTCCATACCAAACCTCAAGTTCGCATCATCCAGATCGAAGATGAAGAGTTATTTCTACGCAGTTTCCCCCCACGTAGACGTCAGGGAATTAGAAACCGCGGCAACCTACAATAGGCCAATACCGGTTGTTCGGTTTTTTGTGTGTGCATTATGTCAAATTTCAAGGGTGGCGTCCAAAAATCTTATTAATTCCATCGTTACAGAATGATTTCAATCTAATTATGTTGACAGGGTGCTTCCCCAATAAACTTAAATACGCGCATTAATTCCGCCTAATTCAACCACTATCACCACAACCTCATACTTCCACTATTCAGAGTCTAATCTTGTTAGAATAAAAATGATATCACAAAACTCCCGATTCGGTTTAGTAGTTTTAATTCCAGTGTCATTTTTGTGAACCAAAGTCAGGGTTGTAATTAGGCATATATCGCACTAAGTGAACATCATAACCCTTGACATTGGTTCACAAAAATGGCGCTTGAATTAAAACTATACTGAGCCAAATCGGGAGTTCTTGGAATCATTTTCCTTCTAACAAGATTTCCTATAGCCATACATGGTTTAGGCTGGATATTAAGTGAAAATACGTGTATGATGTTGCGTTTTATATCTCTTCTCTACAGTACAAAATGTGTGCGTTTTCCCTCAAAATCTTAAACTTTTGCGTAATCAAATCAAACTAAACGAAGTTGGTCTAAACTCCCCGTCTTTCCACCCAACCCTCTACTACCGCCAAACCCATGCCGTTCTCGTTTAACCGGCTGCCGTCAAATTAAACTTGAAAGACCCCAGATCGCTTGGCGCTGTGCTCGCGGGCTCGCTGACACCATTTCGTTGGGGAGACTAGCAGGGGATCGGAGCGAACAGAGACCTTTGCCTGGGACGGTGTTATCTTGACAAGATGCTCTTTTCGTTCGGCGGAGGTGGTAGGCACAGCCGGCTTGGTTTTTAATGCGATGCCGAAGAAACGACCACAAACTAATTTAAACTAAGCACTATACTGCTCTTTATAAACGTCTTGGTTAATTTTGGTAAACTTGTTAACCAATTGTAGTTGACTTAAAGGTAGTATACACCATTTGCAGATATCAAAAATATTTACTACCGAATTATTAGGAAATATCTTACTCATTTAAAAGTAAATAATGATTCTAGGCATCCAGCAAAATGATTGCGCTAGATATCCTGTAATTATTCTGAAAAATAGAATTTTATAAAGAAAAATTCGCGATCGCCGGACGGCAATCGCGAAAAAACCAAAGATAACATAAGAATAACTGCTCGACGCCGGTTCAAAACAAACGCCGTTTTTCGTGCTTTTCTCGGCATCCATGATTGTAAAACTTCGGACAGGTCAGTTAAACGATATTTACTATAAAATACAACCCCGAATCTACCCATTCATGATAATTCAAGCATTTACCAATGTGTATCCGACCTTTAAAGAGGTTAACATATTCCTACTCAATTTGCCAATTTAAAGTTACTTGGCGCCAAGACGTTCACTCCAATTTGGACACAATTCGTCTTAATCCGACTATAATCCCAAACAACTAAAAGTAAATCATTAAATGCATAGAGAAAGAAAAATACACATATTTGGCGCGAGAGCCCCTTTAACATAATTGTGTAATTCTATTAAAGGGGCGAGAGCGCGTGCGTGCCCAGGCTCACCGCTGATTGGACGAGCGCGCGTATTCCCCCACTTTTATCCGTTATGATTATTAACCTAGCGGGAACCTAAACAATACGCCCACGGAATAACCACAGTGCAACTTGAATCCCACCCCTTCATTTCAAGTCAAAGATGTCCACATTTTCCCTTGAATTTCTTTTGGGAGATTTTCTTCAAGGGCACATCGAGACTGTCTTGGACGGGGGTAGAGACGGGCACGAAGGGGTGCAAGTTGTTTTGGGGGATTGAGACCAAACAACAGTTTATATACCAAAGGAAATTGTTTTTAAAAAGAAAGAATTAGTATACCATTTTTAGTTGCCGTGGCTTCATTTTATACAGTTTTCGATTTAATTGAAATGAGCAATATAAAACTTGCAATGATCAAGCAGGTTCGATCGCTCTTCTATGGCGTGCAAATTAAACATTTAACCTGAAACACAGATATCTCTATTTAATTAGAGATTTCTCCATTTCCAGACGTGCAAAAAGCCTAACAATAAAATAAAGATATCTCTCTAAAGTTTCTGACCGAGACATCTAGAATTTGTATTTTTTAAGTGTACATGATATTTGTAATTTTGTGTGTCACCTTTTCTTGCAAAAGAAAAGAAAATATGTATTTAAAATGGAGTGATCTCTATTACGAGATAACTCCATTTGGGAATGTTCACTTGGCAAGTATTATACATAGACTTATTTATATTATTTAATTCAGGATTGTAAAATGTGCACACGATACGATTCGGCACTTTGCAATATTCTTTCAAAACAACTTAAACAGTATACACAACGCCTTTAAGTCATTATTTGTTATCTTTCTAAAATGGTTGCGTTGGTCGTCTTTCTATATGCAAAAAGGAGGCATCGTTATCTTAAGGACTTTAGGCAAAACTTTAGGGGCTTCCCTCTTTGAAAAAAAACCCAAACTTGGTAATCATTTAGTTAACCACATACAGAAAGCAAACACCAAATGCGAGCAGAATTGTAAACACGTTTTTAGTCAGTGTATAAGTTGTGATTAATGTTCGACTTGGCAAACAAACGGACGCACCCCGGAACCAACAAAGCATCCCTTCTTTATGAATGTATACCGCAAATCAGTAATCTGAGACGCGTTTCGAATGAATGAATGAATGAAGTAATACATGAATAAACTGATTAACATCGCCATAAGTTGAGTACATGCTGACACAATTGAACGGAATACGCCTACACAATGTAGATACGGACCGCCAGGTTGTGTACTTCAAATATAACTGGTTTTGTCGATACCAGGCACAGTTGTTCAAACAATCTATGTAAAACAGCAAATGTCACACTTCGAATTGGTCAATGTAGGAAACAAGAAAAACTTGCATCATACCTTATTGAAACACGAGACTTTTGGGTGAAGCCAAATTTTTGATATCAAATCTCTACAAAAACGTATGATTGTATTTTTTATTTAGATTTTGTACATTTTAACTAATTAAATGGGGAATATGTATTTACCTTGAGAACTGTAAACATATGTGACCCAGCACGAGTAAATGAGACACTTTGAGGCAAAAATGAAAATTGAGATTTTGATTTCATCATTTAAAGCTAAACAAGCTTTAAACGATGAAATCAAAATCTCAATTTTCATTTTTGCCTCAAAGTGTCTCATTTACTCGTGCTGGGTCACATGTTTAGGCCTACATACGGAACGGGTTTACTATAATCAACACTATCCCTTTAAAGACATCTACCAATGAGCTGCGCAAATTGAAATTTTATGAATGGGCAATTTGTACAGACACGTACGTAGTGTTCCTAACATACCAAGGCTTGCCAGGTTCAAGTTCACTTTGCACCCACATTCTTGGACTCGTTCCAAAAAATAAACCAAACAAAAAAAACACCCCACCTTTACTCCTAAAAAGTGCAGACATAAAAGATTACACCAGCCCTATTAAAATGACGCTAGAATTAAGGCTATAACCAAGATCATTTTCAAATGCACGCATTGTTTAAATTAATATGTTCACAATTAATAAAGTCTGGAGGTTCATGAATATCTCCGATTTAAAATATAAAAATTATCTTAATACACGTACCATGCCACGCTTGCATAGGTGTACTTTGTGTAGGCGTTTAACGAGATTGTGTTGATAAAAGAGGATTGTCTGTATAGCACGTGTTACCTATGCAAACAACCAAATAGATGTAAGCTTAACAAAGTCAAGCATGGCAGGACAACGTGTCCTGGTTTTGTAACCCTTGGTTTTCTAATCGGTTGTTCCACCGTGAATATATCTAACAAAAAAAACCCCGGTGCACTAACAATAACAATGAAACTCCATTGTAAATTGACACTAATATAGTGTCCGGTGCGTTCACTTATACTATACTACTTATTACGAGGGTCGTAGATAACCGAATCGCGCCAGTCGGCCGTACGGGTCAGGTTTTTTTTGTTTATTACCTGCTAGCATTACAGTAGTTTCGACGTGGCCTGTAGGGGTAACGGACAGTCTTTGGACTTTTTTTTTAGAGGGGTTAATTTATAGTTCCCACAAACTGCTGCTGGCTTATGGCGTATAATCCTACAGTCTCAACATGGGGTCTTGTTCGTAAGGGTTTTTATTCTGGCTGTGGGTTTATCTTCCGATATTCCCGGGGCCGGCCCCGAGACGTGGGTTTAGGCGACCACGAGTCGTAAATTATAACTTCACCGTTACAGGTTTTCAAGCCTTGAGATGTGGACGGTGTTAAAAGCCAAGTCTAACCTTAAGCTAAGGTCAGCTGTGCGGTCTCGTCACCTCGAGAGAGAGAGAGAAAAAAGTTGTCCAGTCGTTATGTAAAAAGTTAATTTGGTCCCCTTCTCTGATAAATCACAGGGAGTGACCTACAATTTACAAAGTCTCGATGATGTTATCCAAGAGGCCAGCGAGTCTAGCGTTATCTTTATACCAATCTCAATCCCACTAATAATATGACTGACTGACTGACTGACTGAATAACCAACACTTGCGAACCAGGGGCCAATTTCATAGAGCTGCTAAGCACACAAATTTGCTTAGCATTTGTCCTTGGCAAAAACAAGGTTACAGACCAAATGTTCACCTGATCTTTATTGTTCTGGATTGATAATCAGCTGTTTTTTTGCTTAGCATGAAAAACACGTATAATTTTGGCTGGTAACCTGTTTTTAATGATCAAGACTTTTTGTGCTAAGCAATTTTTGTTGCTTAGCAGCTCTATGAAATTGGGCCCTGGCAGTGTCACACGGATATATAGTCTGAATGTCCGTATATCTCCATGACAATTAACACTAACACCAACGAATTGGGCAAAATCAACCCACTGTCTACATCAGGTGCACATACGAACTGACTGCAAATGGCGTATCCTACTTTTAAGTGTCAACAGCAGTACGTAGGCCCTACTGCATGGATTTCCCTGACACAGTGCTTCAAGCCGTCTTGGTGGTTTTTGTTGGATTTGGGATGGTTAATGATAACCATCTATACCATGCATTTGTCTTTGATTTGAAAATACCATTTAAATTTAAACCATTCTCGGTAATATTTTATTACATACAGGGCACAGGGTTTGCATGAAAGTTGCTAAGTCAAATATAAATGCGGGTCATTGACTATTCACCTTACCTAAGGCGTTTGCTAACCAAAGCCAAGATCTTTCATAAAAACACAAAGATGTCTTCAATCACTTCAATTGCTCCCACCAACAAGCCCCACTTCGATGTCATTAATTAATACGCCACCCGCTACGCATTGAAGCAAAATCCTTCAAATTCAGCGGCGTTTGTTTAACTTTGTACCTAAAAATAGTTTAGCTTTTATTTGTACTTGGACCGAAGTCCAAGATCACATTTTCCCTCTCATACACAAGGTCGAGGCTAACGGATAATAATGATGATAAAGCATTTGTATAATCCGCACGGGGCCTAGGTCCATAGTTTATTCGTGGTCAAGGTTAACTAGTCTACAATAAATGCTGCAAGTTTTATTTAATTAAATGGCCGCGGGCTTCGACGGCCTTTGTTTTGTTTTTTTGACAAAACGGTCAATGTCAGACGTAAATAATAATAATTGAAGTGGGCCACCAACAAAATGAAAGTAGACCTATACAGGGTGGTCCAAAAAAAAACTATACCCAACTTTGGAGGCCATTTTCTCCTAGATGATAAAATATTTTAGTAATTTGGTTTGCATATTATTAAAGCATATATCGTTGAGCATTATTGGTGAAAATAGGGAAGATATTACATTAATATTTTTGGAGATATTCCTATTTTTAGCGAGTATGTGTAAAAATGGCTTTTCCATGGGAGCTGTCAATGCATCAACATGTTTGAATATGATATGACACAATAATGTAATGACGCGATAGTCCTTTGACAAATGTTTTTGCGAGAGCTTCTTTTATTTACACTAAAATGGATAAATAATACTTTTAAATAATACAATATTGCTCAACGATATATGCTTTAATAATATCCAAACCAAATTACTAAAATATTTTATTATCCAGGAGAAAATGGCCTCCAAAGTTGGGTATAGTTTTTTTTTGACCACCCTGTATATTAGAAACTTTCCAAGAAAAATATATTTATAGAACCTAACAATTAAACTGAACATCAATGAACGCGATGTGCATATTATGTACACGTACACGTATCATGACTGTATACGGCTACGGTACTGTAATAATAGCTATGCGTGAGCAAATTAATTTGGCGTTAAAATAATGATATTTTTGTCTATACAAAGTGCGGAACCAAAAAACAATGAAGCGTGCAGCTACAACGAAGCGTGCAGCCAGCCGCAAGATAAAACCGTCAAACTTGCCGACAGGTTTTAAAATTGAAAAGAGGGAAAAATACACGACCTATAGATTTTATTTTTAGAGCACAATGGAAGCAACCGCATAACAAATATCATTCAAAAGGGCAGACATTTAAAGAAACAAACAAATCTATGTGTTACAAAGCAGATGCTCTTTTCTTTTCTTTTTGGGGGGGGGGGGGGGGGGAGAAAAACGGTGGTTTTTGTAGCCTATTGATTTTTGCCCATTTTGTGGTTTTGTGTTTTTGTGAAAGGTGGTTTTTAACCGCAGTATATAAAGCCCTCCGGAAGCGACAACTATGAACACATCCCCATTTCAGACGAGAATAGAAGGGAACACACAGCTTGCAAGCGCGAATCTTACTAACAATGTCACAGTAACAGGTGAACCATCAACAATTCAAGGCTGGTAGGACTAGAACGAAGAGAACCGTGATTTGATAGACAAAGAACTGTTTAAAATTCGAATCAATAGTCCATCTGATCACAGAGAAAGAAATACCACCATAAATTGAACTCTCGCTGATAAATTTTAAGCTAGGAAGCTGGGGCCACAATAATTTGTTTTAAATATCATTTCTTTAAAAAAAAAATAGAAAAAAAAAATAGAAAGAAAGACCGAAAAAGGGCAAATGCCTACCTTTTACACGTGCTTTGACCGGGTCTGGATATTCTCTCTGTACGGATTGGAAGAGTTTCGCCATGTTCGGATCGTCGCTCATTCCCGCCATTTTTGGTTACTCAAACTTTTGGCAAAATATTAACTAGAGTAATAATTCTTAGATAAAACAGGTGTACAAGATAAAGCCGGTGCGTGGGATAATGGAGTGCTGAACTTGATGGGGGAGTGATGTGAGTATGTGGTGAGCCGGGGTGGTGTGCCGGTGCCAACGTTGAGCTGCTTGCGAGGCCTACTGACAGCCGTTAAGAGTTAGAGAGGCTATTTATACACGGAGGGGGTGATTCGTCACACACCCGATCGCACGTGGGTTAGCCCGCCTGGCCGGCTGGGTCGGGACGGGATACCCCCAACTATAGCTAGCTGTAGATAGACTGCATATACGCATTGACAAGGCACGTACCGGCACCGCGTTTATTACATGCACAGTTGACAATGTGATTCGTACGTGATCGATCGATGACGAACCCAGTCTGATATTACGCGCGTGTATACGTATAGGTCACGTGGTCCGAACTGAGCGCGCTGATTGGCGCCGAAGGTGTCCTTGAGAAGTACATTGGCTGGCGCAGAACGTCGGCCCAGTTTGTACGATTTCGCATTTTGCAATCACAATAAGTATTGTGTGAGCTTATCGGCCTGTTACCCTACGACCTTGCCGCACTCAAGCACGCGACATTTTTTTCTGTCCTTCTTACGAAAAGAACAAAAGGCAATTACTCTTCACCATTGCTCTTTTCAAACATCAATGTGCAGGAAAGTACTCACCGTAAACACCTATCAATGTCACCGTGATAATAACCACTCACCCAACAAACTTCAAAACAGTTAGCAAGCAGACATTTCAGAAGAACCACGGAGGAATAAGACCGCTATACATAAGTACATGTAGTCTCCATACAAGGTCAATTTTACAACCCGTCAAATTTATTACTTTACAAACTGAAATAGGACGCTACGGTCAGGAAAGCCATTATGCTACACCATCTCGCTACGGAATCTGGGTGCACCATTTTGTACCGATTTGTGTCCAATATCTCTGGCCATTGAGAGTTGACATATTAAAAACTGATATTTCAGTTTTGTTGCAACTAATTCTACCTCCATGGTTGCAGAAATGGGATATTTGCCTGTGCGAGGTGGAACAGTCCCCGAGATAATACACAGATATGGGGCGCCTTGAAAGTCAAAACTACTTTGGGAAATGTTAAAAGTCAAAAGTTATTGACTACACTATAAGCCGATACAAAAGGCAGTCTTTACCTTTAAAATACAAATTTAAGGTCCTTCATTGAAATGACACCATGAAATCCGCGGCTGCTATATTTGCCCAGGTAGGCGTTCCATTATTTTAATACTCACGACAGTCACTGACCAAGACGTCACTCACTGCTCGCTGAGAACATGAGAGCATCTTAACTCCACCTCAACCGCCACTCCTCTGCCCAAATCTGACCCCACTAAACCCCCTTGAGTGCAAGGCAACGACTTTATCTAGTAGTAGTAATACCCCTTTTGAAGTTTTACACCCAACCCTTTTTTGTTGGTAAGGTGGATTTTGTGTCTTTGCCGGAATTCTCGGCTGGTCTCTGCCCAAATTGATTCAAGTAATCCACTCGTAAGCAGTTTCAGATGTGTTCTACTTCGGGCCCTTGGATTGGTGAACTAATGTTAACCAAAAATAACCAAAGACGAAATGCGTGTATATCATAATGCTGAGTTTCGTGAATGGTAAAATGTCAAGATACATTATAGACCGTATCGTATCCACTTCTAGAGCTTTTATCGTCTATGGCTAGAATGTCAGAGCAGTATGTCAACGGTATACGAGTGAGCCATAGCCATTTATGTGGTATGACGCGACAGTTAACATTATTAGGGCTCCGTTTGTTTAATTTTGTTGGTACGTAGTACTGGTATTAGGCAATTCTGACTTTTGGCGCCTAAACTGACATATTAAAAAAAAAAAAATCTTCTTACATTGCAAAGAAATGCTGTGTAAATTTAACACAAGATAATAACCGGTCTTAACTTGGTTCTAAATATCAGAGTTGTACGAGTCCCTGAAAGTCCCTGAAAGTCCGTCACAAGTCCGTCACAAGTCCGTCAGTCTCAAGTCAAGTCACTAGGCCTTTGTCGTTGTTCAGCCAGTTACTTGCGACTGGTTTTATGAAAGCATAAAGAAACCGGACTTGTGACTGGACTTGTGAAAGGGCTTGGGCTTCGGATACAACTCTGCCAAATATAATCTTTTGATCATTAATACAACAAATTGAATGTACTGTAATGGATGTATATTCAGTGACCTATTTCTTCCTCGAGTGAGAAAGGGATCAGCTTCGAGAAGATCTCAATTGCCACTTGTTCGACCAAAAGACGGAAATCTCGAATATCCGAGTTCCGTCACTGTGCCTGGGGGCGAAACATAGCAGGTATATTTGTCGCGGCAACTAATCGTGTGATTCATCGGTGTATCTTATGTTGAATGATTTCAGACCACTCTTCTGACACACCAATGCGGCACTTATACTTATAGACCGCGCTACGTCTTAACTTACACTGTGCGGTCAATGACAGCCCCAAAACCTGGCTTAAAACAA
Source organism: Crossaster papposus (assembly GCA_037893245.1). NCBI lineage: Eukaryota > Metazoa > Echinodermata > Asteroidea > Velatida > Solasteridae > Crossaster > Crossaster papposus. The sequence continues at coordinate 323,348 of JBAIAA010000110.1, forward strand.
ATATAAGAACTGGTTTGCACACCCGCGCTTAGTCACTATAGACAGTCATTATTAGACTCCTTTAGGTTTAAATTTCAAATGGTTGGAATGAAGAAGAAAGAAGTCGTTATACCTCAGACGGATCGTGTTTTGGGCGGGAAAAAAGAAGAAGAGAATAACAGTTGTTGAAATGTGTTTTTGTAAGTACACCGTACTGCAAGACGTGGTAATTTGGAACATAATGGCGTCTAGATTCTTTTTGTCACAATGCGGTCTCTTTGTCAATGTTGTCACGTAATACCTACGAATGGTGCAGGTTTATGATTATATTACAACAGGCCACTTCCGTTTCCACTTGGCGCGCACGAACCATCGCCGGTCAAAGTCACGCCAAAAAAGAGTGGATTTCTGTAAGATAAACAATGCGGTAGGGGAATATAGGTCAATGTCTAAAAGCACGAACCGTTTGTATAATAAAGTGTGTGTGTTTGTGTTTTAGTTGGCCGCGTTTTTTTTGTTTTTTTTTTACGCGCCCGGCCGGAACAAGCAATGTCGTTGACCGTGGAGTTATATCGCGATAGATTGGTGGGTTAGACAAGTGGGATAGGCCCGGCCGCGACCGTTTATTTGTTGAAGACGGGATTTTCTTTGTAAGTCTCAAGTTCAGCTGTTCTAGTAAAAGACGGCTATCAAAAAAAAGAGAGCTGGGAGCAGATGTGGTAGACTAAACGTCGCGGCGATCCGACAGTCTGCTCTTGTCAATGCAATTGGGCGTGACACATAATCTGCTGCACCAGCCCTCTAGTACAAATAATCAGTTTCAATTTGGCCCGACTAAGGGAAAATGCTTATCGGATTCACACGCATATACAGCATGCAGGTGTGGATTTGACACCTGGGCCCAATTTCATAGAGCTGCTAAGTACAAAAATGTGCTTAGCATGACATTTTGTCTTTGGCAAAAACAAGGTTACAGACCAAATGTTCACCTGATCTTTATTGTTCTGGATTGATAATCAGCTGTTTTTTTGCTTAGCATGAAAAACACGTAGAATTTGGGCTGGTAACCTGTTTTTAATGAGCAAGATTTTTTGGTGCTAAGCAAATTTTTTTGCTTAGCAGCTCTATGAAATTGGCCCCTGTATACTAAAACCTCCTCGCAAAAGCTGTTCTAGTCTAAGTTATCGTGAGCTGGACATTTTCTACGGACTCCTAATTGTATTTTTATGCAACCACCGACTTGAACACCAAACCTATCTCTACACATCACACCTAATCGCTTGAAGTTCAACAAAGGCGAAACCAAAGTACCAAATCCTTTCGAACAGCCTACAAGTATATATAGACGTATTGACGGGAAAAGATTCAACTTATAAGAAGCATTCAAGAAAATCAAAAATATGTTTGACAAGAAATAAAATGGATCGGTTTTCTATAAACAAAAAAATACGAAATTACATCCAGCCAAACCATCTAATAAGACTATATTTTTCGCACGTGGTGCTTAAAAAATAAATGGAATATAGGTTGGTTAAAAAGTCTGCATTTCCCGCCAAAATTTGCGCGGGAAGCACTAACGTATAAGATTTAGGTTGGCACCTCGTTATTTACTGGTGCCTATACGTAACAGTGATGAACCAAATTCGTGTACATTACGCCCCACCCCACACCTTACACTATCAGATGCACTGTATCTGGTTCAATAAACTTCAATACGAGTTCATTATCACGAAAGACAAAAAAAAGTATAACACACACGTGTATATAAGGCTTCCGGACGGGAAGGCTAAATTCATTGATTGTAACTATTAATAGAGAAAAAATCCACAAACTTCGAAGGTGTCTGTGTATTGACTCAGGGCTAAGCACAACAAATACACGGACCGACCAGACGGGCGCGTTATTGCCAAGTTTATGTTTAACGAGGACTCACTGCCAACTTTATGACCCAATCTCTTCGGGTTTAGTGGGTTGGGGAGAACAGCACAGGTACTAGGTGCGGAGCGGGAATTTTACTTACTCTGTGGGCCTATAAGGCCAAATAAATATAAAAACATGTTTAGCGTTATGCCTTTTTTTTAAATGCTTTTTTTCCCTTCAAAATGGCCGCCTGACACATAATTCGAGTCATGCAGTTAACATGTCACATCCTATCTTTCATGTGGGTCGATCAAGTATGCACCGTACACGACTACACGTCACACCCTAGCCTTCCTATTAGAACAAATATATTTCCAGAGCATGTACACAGTGATGCTAAAGTCTAAAATACGATCTTAAAATTTTATTATCTTTAAAAATATATATATATATATATATATTTTTTATTTATTTTTTGCCAAAATGGTCAAATTTATTTATTTTTTCAAAAAGAAAAAGAAAAGAAAAAAAGAAAGCGGGCGGTGACGCTAAACACGTTTTTTGTTTTATTTGGCCTAATAGATTATTTCGGGGGTGGGGCTTTCACGCCCACTCTGGGGAAGGAGCTCTCGTTCGTTAGGAAGTACAAAAGGAATGACTACACAACAAAATGCACGCCAACATAGGCCTAGAGCATTATTCCTAAAAATGTAAAGGATATTTTGTTTTATGACTATAGGAAGTAGTCTGTTGCTGTTCCGACTATACAAAATGTGTAAGATTCATTCATCCCACTCTGAAGTGTTACATGGTGTAAAATTCCTATATTGGTGAACTTGGTTCTTTATTATAAATATCATCTCAAACAAGCATTAACAGTAGGCCTATTTGGCCATATCGTAAGTCCGACGCCTCATGAGTCCGACGCCTGTCACGACTCATTAGTCCGACGACAGACAAAAATTAATTTTTTGTCGGACTTATGAGGCATCAAACTTATGAGGCGTCGGACCTATGGGGCTCGGACCTTTATGTATGAAGCGTCGGACTTAAGATCCTATATTATTTGGTTGGGGTGATATTCGGACCTAGTATGAGGCGTCGGACTTACGAGGCGTTAGACTTACGAGAGGAACCCCGGGAATATACCTAAATACAATTTATACCGGCCATTGTTTTGTAAAAGATGTAGGGCCTATACATAATTATGAGTTGGCGATATTTCTCACCTTTAAAAAAATATAAACTAGGCCTATATTAGTAATATTGAAATAGAAATTACCTTTTCTACGTCTGTGGCCGTTAATTTTAAAGGTTATCACACCATCACATAAACACACCACGCCTTACATCGCAAAAATCCAGTCCGACCCATCATTTCACTTCCTTTTTATTTAATTACAAATACGCAAGTCAATTATAAACCTGCATTGTAAAATAAAAATCATCCCCCATGGTATTAGTACGACAGCACGATGCTGTGTACAAATATAAGCTGATTGAAAACCAACGATAATATCTTTTATTTAATTATAAATGATCGAATCTGGTTCAAGGCTTGATGACAGATCTTCGAGCTTGTTTATGTAATCTACTTGTGGTGAAACGAAACCGTAATACCACTTCAACACCAGGCTGCATGTGTCAAAACAGTATTTTCATTTAAATAAAACAGGCGTCTGATTTCGTTTAATTTGACCCAAATTTCATTACGAATGCGTTAAAAAGGTAATACCCAGCGACCTTAAAACAAGGACGGGTTTGTTTTGATCCAAAGGACCTTGTCTGGCCCAACCGGAAGCCTTTTTTTTCTTCATTTATAACATGACTTTTTTTTTACTATTGTGAAACTTTCAAGGTGCTGAATTAAGAGCGAGTTTTTAAGGCTTGCATAACCGTTGGAATGTTGACCCAATGCCGTTTCCTAATCCCAACAATGTATCAATGGCAATCAGACGGGCAAACCGCTGACGTCACAAAAGCCAACACCTGTTTGTTTATAGGCCGTTAATGACTTGGCTTTGGTTCAAGTTTATATAAGTCGGTTTTTAGAGCACCATGTAGTTCATCTGTTCGTAAACGTATCAGTTTTGGTTGTGGAGGGGATAGCTGAATTTGTCATTTACGGTCTCAGTGGGGTAGGGAGCATTATTCCGTTATGTCGGTCAACTCGGCTGTCGGTTTAATCATGGAGGAATAAGAAGGATGGTTTAATTTGCATTTACCAATCGACAGTGTTGTATTCGAGTCCCTGCAAGTCCAGTCACAAGTCCTTTCATAAAGCCAGTCGCAAGTAACTGGTTGAACAATGACAAAGAATTGCTTTTGTTAACAGTTCATCTGAATAGCTAGTGACTTGACTTGTGATGGACTTGCAGGAACTCGAATACAACTCTGCCAATCGATATGTCAGCCGAAACAGTCAGTGAAAAGCTCGATCACAGACGGTTTGTTTGTTCTAAACCAACCAGGAATAATATGTGTCGAAACACAATCTGAATCAAACTTCAAAACCGTCACCAGGCTAGCAACGGTACGCTCTGTACCTCAAAGCGCTGGAGCGATTCAAGCTTATATATGAAGTTAGTTACAACATATTTTTCAACAATCGTTTTTTTGTTAACGATAACCAAATTGTGAATGCAGCAAAACGACCTATCATGTTTCCGAAGTCCAAAGTATGAACAGATCGACAAAACAAGTCGTGAAGGGTAGTTGGGACGACTTCCTAATAAGATGTCTCTTGATAATTTTGTGAGTAGGACGCTTGCAATACATTACAGGATATGGGAAATTATTACGCAGCCTAAATAGTCGGCGCATACGCACATTTTGAGAAAATGAAACCTGTTTTAAATTTCTTACGCTCAATTGGAAACAATTCATGAACCCTGTGAATCACTATTCATGATCACCGGTACAATGCTCTCCTGATGTGCCTCGATTGTCTAGCACAGAAGTCGCCATGTCTTGATTAATTCCTTATGTGAACTGTTTCCATCTTACGAACATTAAGAGCCGGTTTCCATATCGACGTTAAGCTATGCGCAGACTACGCAGGCTGCGCAGACAGTACGCAGAACCGGGTTCAACTTTGCGAGCGTCTGCGAGGTAGTTTGCGACACTTTCACGTGAAACGTTTCCATTGGACCCTATATCTGCGTTGCAGTTTGGGCCCAGCGTGCGTTTCACTTTGCGTTTCTTATACGTCGATGTGGAAACATGGGCTTATACGCACTGCGTTCCGTCTGTACGTGCGCAGAAGTGCGCGTACAGTATAGTGCACGAATAGTTGTTATACCCAGCACGATATGAGACCGAGGGAACCCCCCCCCCCCCCCCCTCCTGATTTCCCCATACCTATACACTCTCTAGACTATTGTTACCTAACGCACCCTCCTAAAAACCTAAAAAGAATTTCTGAGAAACCACAACATTCCGCCAGTACAATGGACGACAACAAGGGGGTGTGGGTTGCTTCACACGCAAAGTGGACATCTTTTGTCCCTATTATCTATATTGTTACCTAACACATTCCCGTTTCTGACATTAATTCCTGACGGATCCCGGGAACACAATGACCAACACAAACGGCGGGGGGGGGGGGGGGGGGGGGGGGGGGGGGGGGGGGCCCTCTGCATACCTTGCTTCATAATTATGCAGTGTTGACATACAAAACAGGGATTTCTGAAACACAATAAGGATGAAGGTTTCTCTTCCACACATCTTGCTTCATATGCGAGGTTTTTAAAGTGGTATAGGGCAATAAATTGGTACAACTTTTAACGAGAAAAAAACATTGGGACAAAAACTCTGTGTGGGCGACTTGAACCGGAACCGCCTGTACACTTTTATTTGGAATTTTAGTAGATGATTTGTTGTGTGTATCGCCTTTGTGTGCATATTTTAATATTTGTGTGAATTGTTAAAGCTGTGCAAGGAACAACACATTTCATCTATGTCACATGATGAATAAATTGAATTGAATTGGATAGAGGCTAAAAATAATGAGAGTTCCAAAGCGCCTATCTTTACATGTAGTGACCTTTTTCTCATTTTCTACGTCGAATCTTGTTACTGGTTTATAAGCCGTAACCTCACTTTTGATGATGCAACCAACGGCGGACTAGGCCGGAATTTCCGGGCCTTGAAAGCAAGGACACAGATACGGTAACAGCAGCAGATTAGGCATATTACAAAACCATTACCCCCACCCCCCCCCCGGGCATTACCGTCAATCACAACAAATGAAAGTGTATTTTTGGTTATGGAACAATTTCAATAGGTTTTTGATGGCATATTATCATGCCATGAAATATAAAGGAAAACAATATTTTTGGCGGCTATATTAGAACTGTTTGGAAGCAGTGGACCAGACGGTTTTTTCCCCACTAGCTATATGGGTAATGGCATGACAGAACTTTTTAACAATTATTTATAATAACGGATGCTTACTGAGCATTTGAATTGTATAAAAGAGTAGACCTAGTTTACAAAGAAACCAAAGGCCCAACGACATTCAGAAAACAGGTAGGTGAGTAACAACCAATGAAAAAGGGGAAACGAGAAAATTAGGCCAGAGAAAATGAGAGGGAAAGATGAGATTTACGCAGAGGGAAGAAAACAGATGAAAATCAAAACCAAAACAGAGGGAATTTCACATGCCTGAGAAAGGTTACTGAGTGTACAAATAATTATGAAGAAAAATAGAGAGCTGCATACTGTACTGTACACATACTGTACAAATATGTTATGTTGTACTGTACACATACTGTACAAATATGTTGTTTACATGATACATCAGATTTCGCCTATGGGGTGTTTGGATTCTTGCCCATTTCCATCCACCAATCAAATAGAACAAAACTAAATTAGGTAAGAAAATTGGATTTCGTAAAGGCTGCGCGACACGCACGCAAAGGCCAACAGCCAAACGGACGAACCGTTTGACGGGTATGTACTGAACGAAAACTGTTCCGGCTAGAAAAAAGTTAGGTTTGCACCAAATCTGTCATTTCAAAAATCCTGCAATCCCCATAAAGAGTGCGATCACTTCCGAATTCCCCCATGTGGTCCAGATGTTCTTTTTTTAACTTGATAGAAACACGATTGGTTTAGCAGTCGTCAAGACGAGGTGCTCAAGCCTACAAAATTACCACTTCACCTATCGCTGGATTGTAAGAGATTTTGTTGTTGGCGAGCCGGACGTTCCCAAGGGGGCGCTATTTACGTTCTGGGAATAAACTCGATCATGGCATTGAACCGAAGCGATCATTTGTTGTAGCAAAGCGGTGTCGGTGAAACCTTTTTTTGTTCTACCATTTTTTTCAAAACAACCTTGACATTTCCGAATTCTTGATTTGATTATCTGAACGAAAGATCAGTTTTAGGTGTTGAAGTCCACAGGGTGTACTTTTCTGGCCACCAGCTCCCATTATAATCCTTCAATTTCTTTTTACGAATGTCAAAAATGAGATCTATTTGAAGGCCATTTGGTTTTACTAGGGCCAAGTCTCAGTTTTGCACGATTTCTGGCAGACTTCCAAGTAAAAAACTCTCGCCCAAAATACTAAGAACATACTTAATCTATTCAAACTCCCCTTCTACGATGGTAGACCCATAACCAATTTTTTCGGGGCTGGGTGGGAGAGGGAGAGACAGAGGAGGAAAACCAGCCACGTTCAAATTCATGGAGGAAGTAAGCTGCACCTCATTTGACGCTAGGGACAAGGGGCTATGCCCTACATACGTAATGAAGCAAGATATAAGGTAGAGGGAACCCCCCTCGATTTAAGTTGGGGATGTGTTTAGTCTGGAGTGTGTGCAGGGTAGAGGGACAAAAAGGGTCCGCTCTGTCTTAAAGATCAGATACACAATTTGCAGCAGTTATCGAAAAATGTTACTACCTAATTATTAGGAAATATCTTACTTATTTAAAAGTCAATAATGATTGTAGGCATCCAGCAAAAGGATTAAAGGATTGCGCCAGCAACCTGTAATTCTTCCGAAAAATTGAATTTTCCGAAACAATACTCACGATAAATTCTGCTTGATTTAATACCAAAAATAAGGGGAGGGGGGGGGGGGGTTGCTTGCCAGCTGCGGCCCCCGCATGATAAGTTTATTAGGCACACACATTTTTCTCCGTCTCCGTCGCGATTGCCAACATGCATAAGTTTACAAGGCCGGTCACTGAATTCAACTTGAAGTTTAGTGGTGGCCGCGCTGGTCCACGTGGGTTCGTCTCACACTCACAATCACAATCACAATCTAAACAGCGCCCTCACTTGATAAATAAAATAAGGTCTCACAGTAGGCTACTTGAAGCTTGTTTAATATAAACGCTACATGCCAAAATCGATTATAAGAAATGTACATAATCACGACTTGTACTAAATACGACAAAACAACTTACCAATTTTAGATATTTTCGGACTTCTGTGTGCTGTTGTTGGCTTACAGGCGCAGGCTCGAGCGCCCTCTCGCGGTGAGATATGTTGACGAGAATGGCCACAGCTTTCCTTTCGAACCTCAACTCAACTCGACTCAACTCGGAAGTTATCACGTCCTTTCTTGTGATACAATTTCTTTCAACAGAAAGACAAATTGACAACTTGAAGACAGCGAACCAACTGCAAATGAAGATTGAAAAGGGAAAATATTTACAAACGAACACTCAAAAGCAATAAACGAATGCCCTAGGCAGTAACGTACAATATAGCTGTAAAGAATTACAGTGAAACGTCGCTATAACGAACATCCCATGAGCCACAGTTTTGGTTCGGTATATCGATTGTTCGGTATAGCGATTTTCGGCCGCCGGTCCATCAGGTATACCCATTTTTCAAGACGGCGTTCGACCTTTTAGCCACCCGTCACTCTTTAACATAAAGCACCTGTCGTATGACGTTCTCAATTTGAAACGGCCCAAATAGCATTTGACAAACCTAAAAACCTGTTGACATAATTTCAACAACAATCTTTTGGACACAACAATCGGAAGCCAATGACGGTGGATTTGTTTAATCCGTTGACATTTTTTTCAAAAACGGTGTTCGGTATTTTGTTACATACAAAAACGGGAGCCAAGGATGGTGTTCGACTGTTCGGTATAGCCGAATGCCTGTTCGGTATAGGGGTGTTTGGTACAGCGGCGTTCCATTGTAATTGTGTTACTGAAGAAATATACCAACTTATAGGCAGGGATTTGAATTTCCTTCATCCATAAGATTAGAGAAAATTTTTGAATTCCACTCAATGATGTTACTTCTAAAAGAATTACACAACCCCAATTTTTACAGATAACCCGGTTGGAATGCCAACTCTTAAAACCCATTTCTGAGTAGCACGTGCATCTACTGTAAATCTTGAAATCTAGCCTTTTGCGTCGAGAGGGCTATCGACATCCGAAACAAACCGTGGACTACAACAAGTGGAGACTGCCAAACGCTATTATGTTATCGTTGTGTGGAGATGTTTCCAGCAAGCTTATCGTATGCATCTTAGTATACATTTCTGTAGTCAAATATCTGATATTCACGATGCCACATAATTATGTTCGTGCTGCCAACTTAGTTTTGTTCTGTTGTGCCCAAGTATCGCACTGGTCACCCATCAGCTTTTGTTCCGTAAACACAACGGCAGATTCAGTCTTTTCTTTTTCTTATTTTGATTTAAATAGGTCTATTGTAGCTCCGTATTCAAATGTCTATAGTAGTCTTTAAAAAAACCCCACCAACTTTAAGAGTTTTACAATTTTACAAATTACATTGTACGTATATATATACGTACTTTAAGTTATCGTTCTGTCTTTAAGAATAGGGTGAAGAGGCTGAGTTGTTACAAATAGAGCATTCGTGAAATTACTGGGGTTAAACACACTTCCTCATTGCTAAGACATTGGTAGTTTTCATCAGTGCAACGATCCATTATTATTACTCAGGATCGATTTATAGATGCATAATTAGCTGCCTCCCCCTCCCTTTCTCCCCGTGATATTCCTGTCAGTAACTGCCTGTTTGTTACTCTCCACTTTTTGGCCCAATTTCCGGTCTATTTTGTCTGCGGTGACGGAGTTGACCGAGCGAAACGAAGTCTGTCACTCCAACTTAAAACTTTTATCTCGATCCAATTTCAGAGCGGAGTCCACATTTTTATTGGGAACCAGCCGTCGCCTTTGTTAATACTAGAAAATACACCCAGCTTTAAACAAAAACATTGGTCTGTTTTCAAAACAGAAATCTTAGACGGCATTTTTTGTCGTGGGAAGAAGCGGTTTTTTTTTGTTTAGTGGAATTTATTGGTTACGAACGCGAGTGACCAGATTCATGTTTGAAAACAACATCATGGGTTGGTTTGGTAACAATGCAAAATATTCCAGAATGAATTGGAAAACAGATTTTAAGGCGTGTCGAAAGATAGCCAGAAAAGACGTTGTGTACAACATTTCGCAAACATAAAAATACAAAACTACTGAATTATTATAATATGCCTTTAGACCTTAGGTGACATTGCCCCCGCCCCAAACACTTCTTTCACTTGGGGTATAAACCCCCTCCCCCTCCCCACACACAAACACACTACTTTTAGAGGTTTCACAAACAAAAAACATTCGGCTTCACCTCCGATTTCCGATTTCCGGAAGCAAATGGAAATATCCAAACTTGTGGGTTCCTATCAACCGATTTAATGTTTCTAAAGCACGACAGGTACAAATTGTGGCTGGAGTTTCCACAGTTAGGAGCCTGAAATCACCTTAAGCCTACGATGAAGACGAAGCCAGGGATTCGAAAAGGCCCCTAGAAAATGTGCTCCCCCCACCCCCCCCCCCCCCCCCCCCCCCCCACCCCCTCCCTCCACCACGTAAAAACACTGCTGCTCTGATGTAATCTCACAAAAGAGACAAAAAGGAATTAGTGCGTATGATGAGCGTCAGATGACTCAAGTATATATCTTATCTTGACAGACATCACTATGTCACTCACAACAGATCCATCAACCTAGACACACCCACGGTCACGGTGCGACTTTTGTGGTCTTTTATATACCAAATCAACGCGAAAAAGAGCCTTTTAGGTTCTTCAAAGCGTGCAGCTGATTACGGCGTGGTCTGGCGCCAACAACTGAACGACTTTCACGAAAACAGTTCGTCATTGGATCTGTTTGACACCAGATTGAACTTTTCTAAAGCCACCATTTTGAACTGCGTTTCAAGAAAACGAACAAAAAGCTCAGTCTCCGACGAGAAATCCAACAGCCAGTTTCAAAGTTTGCTGAGGATGGATCTGTATCATCACCATATTCACCATCATGAGGCAAGGCCCTCCCTGCTTCGTAGCATCCCGACACCAGCGGGTTACTCCTCGGGGTGCGGCCCGGCAATTAAGAGCGAACCCCGGGAGACCGTGACAGCACTATCACCGCCCGGTAAGGGCGACACTCGTAGTGGTGGTGACGGTTCGACGGGCCAGGACGCTCAGCGCATTTGCGGGACCAGCGTCATGGGGAACGGCAGCAAGGACGCGGTGGTGAAGCAGGATCAGGGCGAAGGAGTAGATGACAAGCCAGACCCAGCCGACAAACCTCCTTACTCCTACGTCGCCCTGATTGCAATGGCCATCAAGGAGTCATCGGATAGGCGCCGAACTCTCAGCCAAATCTACCAGTACATTATCAGCAAGTTTCCATACTATGAAAAGAACAAGAAAGGGTGGCAAAACTCCATTAGGCACAACCTCAGCCTTAATGAATGCTTCATTAAGATACCGAGAGAAGGGGGAGGGGAAAGAAAGGGGAACTTCTGGACTTTAGACCCGGCTTACGACGATATGTTTGAAAAGGGCAACTACAGGAGAAGACGCAGGATGAGGCGGCCACACCGAAGTCTTGATCTTGCGATGCTGGACAAGCCGTATCTGGGCTCTGATCCGCAATACCCGTACCACCTTACCACCAAATACCTCCACCCTTCGTATACCAACTGGGGCATGGGGCATCATCAACCGCCCGTCAGCCAGTCCCCTCCCCATTACACCTACACCTCTTGCCAGGTAGCTGCAGCAGCAGCAGCGGCCGCCGCGGCCAACACTCCCCGGGGAATGCCGCTTAGCCACGGCATGGCTTCGCCTCAGCTCCCGGTGACCGTCCCAGGCGTGCCGGCGACGACTCACCACTACGGGCAACTCCACCACCAGTCTGTGGGCTTCCCAAGCTCCGTGCCCGTGGGGTCGCCGTATTCGACGGCCGGTCAGATGGCTCCATTGCCCATGGGACCAGGAAGTCCCGGGCCGAATACCGGCAGTTTCGAAGATGGCCTTGCTGTAAGTTTCTCAACATCCTTTGCAAGTTATCACACTCCATGCAGACGACAACCTGATAGCTTAACATACTACTAATTAGTGATACTTTCAAGACGTTCTCAAAGTTACAAAGTGCCCGTTAAAAACGAAATAAATAGAAGAGAAACGTTAATATTCAATATTGCGTAGGTAAAACCCAAACGAAACTACAATTTGTTTGTAATGCATTGGTGCGCTGGTCATGAATTGATGCTTTTGTTCAAAAGAACTGCGTGTGGTAAAAAAACTTATTTTCATACATTAAACTAAAGCAAACCATACATTCTGACATTCAAGACTTACTCATTTTAGAGCTGATGTTTTATTATGATATTATCATTTGTTGGTTTAAAAACTTAAACATAATCCCTTAAAAAAACACCGCACAAAAAAAGTGTGCCGTACTTAGTTTATTACATTCTGGGTTGTAGTTTATGAACTAAACGTTTTGTTTGAAAACATTTATTCTCTAAGTTGTAAATTGCTTTTGAATGATTGAAAACACCACAAGTTGTTTAAAATTTACCTACCATGTGAGTAGAGACAACACACGCAGCATGATGCTTTAAAGGTAGGATACACCATTTTGCAGATCTCGGAAAAAATGTACTACCGAATTATTAAGAAATATCTTACTTATTTGAAAGTAAATAATGATTGTAGGCATCCATCAAAATGGTTGCGCTAGATATCCTATAATTGTTCCGAAAAATTGAATTTTATAAAAATAAATTCACGATCGCCGGACCGTAAGAATAATTACTGCCCAACGCCGATTGAAAACGAACGCTGTTTTTCTTGCTTTTTTTTGGCATCCACGATTGTAAAACTTCGAACAGTTAAGTTAAACGATATTTACTATAAAATACAACCGCCTAAATCCACCAATTCATGATAATTCAAGCAATTACTAATTGTGTATCCTACCTTTAAAGGTAAATCATAATGTGCAGTAATCACTGTATACTGTATCAATGCTTTGTCGTCAGTCTTTGTTCTGATTTTACCTCTTTTTTTTTACACAATTTTTCAATTATAGGCCTATAGGTTTTTCCAATCAACTTGTTAGGAAAAGCACTCAAATCCGTTTTTGAATGTATTCAAGCGATTTTGGTCACGCTGCCAATTTTTGGGGTTCCGTTTTTCTTTCAGGGCGTTCAGTTTCGTTTACGGTTTGGAGATATTCAAATTTTGTCAAATCTGTTTTACTGCACGGATTGTTAATTTGGATGGTTATTTTGTTTAAAACGCATGACACAAGAGAAGTTTTGAGCACACAAAAAAACAAAATTGAATGGTGAGCAGTAGTCAAATTCGCGCGAAACCGAATGACGCGGTGATTAAATTGAACGCTGATTTTCGGAATTCCAAATTCACAAAAAACAACACATATTATTTAAAAACTAAATAAAAAAGTAGGCTTTGAACGCGGCTTACTGAAACGGAGGTGGAGCTTTTTATTGCTACTTCAAAGATGCTGCCCAGTGCTCTTGAACAAAAATAGATTTATTTTCCCTTCTCTCCTAATTTTGGTGTATTTTGTTTTCAGGGGAAAATTTCTTTTTCCGATTTTGGGCATCTGCAAGTGCAACCCTCCGAAAGGGGCTTTCATTTTGGATACCGCTGAATTCGCCCTGCGAGAGCAGAAAGAATTATTATCTGGCTGAAAATAATTCACATTTGTAAAGAAATAACTGAATCCTGTATTTTTTTTTCCTTCGATATTTCGTTTCAAAGTAAAATATATTTTAGTGAATCATATGGCTAGGAAAGAAAACTGTAGTGGCTATCGTTACGGCAGTTGACAACCTGATTTCCCGACTTGCATGATCTCACATTGGAAATACTCGGGACTTTTCACTCTTGGAAAAAGACTATTTGATAGTCAGGTTCCAAGAGTAAAGGGTCCGGAGTAAAGGCTGGGTAAGTCGGGGAATCATGATCGTCAACAGACTGCCGTAACGCGGATAGTCACTGCGTAAAAAAAATCAATCTATTTTTCGGAGCAAAAAAAATAGGAAAATACGCGGGAATGCATTTTATTTTACCCGTTTTTGTGTCATTAAAGCCTTGCATATACAAATTAAAAGGCAATGGTGAAATAACAAATTAAGCAAATAAATTCAGGCAAACCTGCCTCAAGATGTTTGATATTATCATTTTTAAAACGTGCCCTTGACGTATAACTTATAACAAAACAAATGCACTTTTTTTGTATAAGCAAGTTTAAGAATTCGCACACACTATGTTCCATATGTAATAACGGTTTAACCCTCTAAGACTTTAAAGGGATCGTATACGTTTGGTAATTGGAACCCACTGTTTGTTTCAATCTTATATAGTTATAGATATATACCATAAATTTGTAAAGGGTGGTAGCGATTTTGAGATATTGCCGAAAATCTGGAGCGGTTATGTCCACGCAGGAAGAATAATCTGCATTGGAATACACATTTAAAAAAACGTCACTGCAGTAACGCTTCTCAGATTCAAATTTTTGGGGATAAAAAGTGATTATCTTTTTCCATAACCGCAGTACTTCGAAGTGAACAGTTTCTAAAAATGTATTATACTATCCAAAGCTGCTGTACTTCTTACCAAGTAAGTTTTTATTGCCATACATTTTTTGAGTAATTACCAAACGTTTACGATCCCTTTAATGGGTATAACAGTGTTTTTAATTTTAATGTTGGGCATTTACAGTGAGAATGCCCACAAGGCGTTTAGTTATAGTCTTTGTGATGCTTATGAAAACTTGGTGCTACATAAGGGGACTTTTCTTCGACTTACACTATAGAAAATTATCAGTAATTAGCACTTGTTCGTATAAATATATTGTAAGGTAACATTACTCTTTAACCAAATCGCTATAGTATTTATGTGAAGAATACCCGAAACCAAATTGCATTTAAAGACTTTATTAATATTATGCTAACTAAAATTGTGATATATAAAGTCATTATTTTGTACTATCTTTCTTTTGTATGCGTAAATATTTTAGATTTATTAATCAAAGCATGCTTGCCAAATTATTATCATTTTTTTCTCATAAAAAAATGCATAGCCAAATAGCCAAATCAAACGTATTTGAGTGGTGTAATATTGATGTAAGTGGTGTAAGATAAGTTTGAGTTTTAGGAATTATTAATCCGATTGATACCGAAATGGGGAATTGTATGGAGAAAGATTGAAAGAAAGAATTGTATATCTATTTTTAGACCTTCTTGTTACGTAAAGTTTATTTCAAGATTAAGGCTTAAGGTTTTGAAAAAAAAATATTCCTGAATTGTTACTTTTTTTAGTACAGCCAATAACGGAAATGGTGTTCATTGTCCACAGACGACAATGTATTACAAAATGGCGCATTGTGTCTGTGCCAGTACTATCCTACGAACAGCATACACTTCCGCTAAAATACCCTTTGTCTCCGCATTGTGCATGATTGTGATAAGTTATTAGGACAAGTTTCCAGGTAAATGTATAAGTTTTCACATGCAGTAGAAAGCACACATATTACTCTTCATTTTAGTATATCACTCAGGTTGGCATTTTGTTATTTGGGCGAAAAATGTAATTGTTTTCATTGATTTCTATTGTGTAGAATACTGTAACAAAAGCATGTTACTTAAAAATACGTACATGTGTCTAAGCTCTGTCGACTTAATCCTCATTTTGTCGGCTTGGGTCACATTTTTGTGCCCACATTGTATTATTTGTGAGTAGTAAAAAATCGCAGCATAATCAAACCATTAAAATAAAATGCATTAAAAATACATGCATGTATATTACATAGTACAAACTGCAGAAATATGTACCAACAAACTAAAAAAAAAATATCTTAACAGTTATACTGTACTGAATGTCACAAAATATACAACCATTTTTACACAAGGAATATCTTTAAAAAAATATTTTGGCATTTGACTCTTGCTTATTATAGACCCCACACAAATTGAAAATTAGCATGAAAGGGATCGTACACGTTTGGTAATTGGAACCCATTGTTTGTTTAAATCCTATATAGTTATAGATATATACCACAAAACTAACCTGTAAAAATTCATTTCAAAAGGTGGTAGCGATTTTGAGATATTGCCGAAAATCTGGAGCGGTTATGTCCTCGCATGAAGAATAATCTGCATTGGAATACACAGTCTGAGAAACGTCACTGCAGTAACGCTTCTCAGATTAATTTTTTTGGGGATAAAAAGTGATTTCTTTTTCCATAACCGCAGAACTTTGAAGTGAAAAAGTTACTAAAAATGCATTATACTATCCAAAGCTGCTGTACTTCTTCTTACCAAGTAAGTTTTTATTGCCATTAATTTTTGGAGTAATTACCAAACACATACGATCCCTTTAAATCAGTCAGTATTTGTTTTAACTGTAACAAATAATAATGTGTTACAGTTGTGTCTATTTGTTGAGAATTATATAACAGTACCGTTTTAATTTTGGCATGTTAAATATATAGGCCTATTATATTTACTATCAAAGCTGTTTTTTGTTAATTTGTCGCTTGTATCAAATTGTGTTCTATAAAATTGTTAGAGAGCACTACAGAATTGAAACAAACAATAGATCGTTACAAACATTGATGGCTATTGAACAGTCATTAACAACATTTGTAAAGTTTTCTTTTTATAATCTGGGTAATGCTATTTTAGGTTTATTTTCCCCGTTTCAACCCGTTTATTTCGCCTAAAAGGGCGGTGAAAGTGCCCTGTACATCGTATCATGTCTAATGCTTTATTTTTGACCTTTTGCTTTGACGCAGTTTACTTGGCGATGTGCCAAAATACCCGGAAGTTTTTTGTATAGTCCTGGCGTTTTAAATTCGATCGAACTTTAGCTATGTTGACTAATGATTGTCCTTTGGGCTTAACCGCAAAAGCCATTCTCTCAAAATTTGCCATTTAAGTGCATGTGCGATCATAATATTTTTATCTCAAAAGTAACCTGTCTATAATTATTATTAAAAAGCTTAACTTGGATTTAGAACCTGCTGATTTAAGAAAAGAAAATATACAAATAAATGCAGGTTTCCAGCGATCTGTCAATGACTGATTTTTGAAGAAGAAAAAATAAAGACAGCTATATTATATCGACCAAATCGTGTTATGTTATCAACAAGTTGTGCTATTTTTCTGTTTTCTCTTAGCTATTTTCGCTGTGCTAAATATTTATCTTTTGAACATTCGTTTTATGGATTTCAAACGATAATGGTAACAGGAATTTGCACACACCGTACGGAGTTACAGTTAGGAAACAAACATCAACATACAACTGTCCCACACTGTCCAAAACGTTCCGAGAATTAGCAGGGGCCAATTTCATAGAGCTGCTAAGCACAAACATTTGCTTAGCACCAAAAAGTCTTGCTAAAAAATAACGGGTTGCCAGCCAAAACTCCATGTGCATTTCATGCTAAGCAAAAACCAACTGAATATAACTCGGAAACAATATATGTTACCTAAAAATTTGGTCTGTAACCCTGTTTTTGACAAGGAAGAATGTTCATGCTAAGCAAATGTTTGTGCTTAACAGCTCTATGAAATTGGCCCCTGGTCTTAACCATGCTTGGACTCTACCTAAATTCAGTTCATTCAAGCCAAGTGTCAATCACCCTAAGTGTCAATCATCCATCCTGTCAGCACAGTTGATGTTTGCTTTCCATCAAATTAGTGACACAACACAACATCAACATGAATAATTAGGACCAATGAACCGACGGGAGAGCGCCCCCTCCTGGTCAGTGTGTGATCTCCCGTGTCTACGGCGCGTGTTTGGGATACCAACAGTTTGACCAAGCCTTGTTAACTTGAATGGTCACTTTCGAGTGCAGACCACAAATAACAGAAGTTGATTACTCGATCGGGACAAATCACTATTTGCAATTTGTTTGCTATTAGAACAGTTTGTGGGCTATGAACTTGGAAGTTTGTAAACACTAAAGGGTGGAAGCGTGAACAGAACTGCCGGTTTCTGTTACTGTGAAATTCGGATAAAATAGGGCCCCCACGCACAAATGTTTTTGTTGGGCAATGGAGCGAAGGAATCATTTTAAAGATGGCGATGGGTCACATAACTACTTTAACTTAGGGGTGGCCATCTTTGGATGGGAATTTCTTCCAAATTCCCACCACACAGACCCACACAATATATAACAGAAACCGAAAGATTATAAATATAAGCTTGCCTGAATTTAGGAAGTGGGATTATTTATCATTGGGGTCAATGAAAGTTTATTTTATACTGGTGTAAATTAAAACCTTACGGATCTACCTCACGACCTGCAACTGTCGCCAGAACTTCTCAAAGGTTAAAGGGCACCTTGACATTTCCATTTGACTGCGTGATCATTGTTCAGCGATTTTAAACACTAAAATGACATCACCAGAATGTCATGATTTGTTACTGCATGGCATAACATTTGGTCATGTTATCACATTTTGTCTAGATACCGGTATTATTTTCTAACTGTTGCACTTTTGAGAAATAAACGGTTTTCTCGTTGTCGAGTTTGTTCACTAGTGACACCGACTGTCAATCACCGTGTCTGACAACTAACAGGACGCGTACGTACGGGCCGCGCCTGCGGGGCGAAGAATATCCGACCGCGCCGCGCCCTACGACGGCCACCAACAAGCCACGAACGCGGCAGACCAAATATATGTAAATTTACTTTGGTCTGTCAAGATTAAAGCGGCCTACATGTACCTTGTCACTATGGGGTTGGACTGACCCCGTGGTATCCGTAAACAATTAAATGACGGTTCGTTGGAAAACAAAACAAAACAATAAAGTAAGGATGTGTACACATTTACATAAGGGTGATCACAACACACTGAGTGTGATACTAACAAAAACCCACCTTTTTATCTGGTAATTTAAACTTTAACCACTTGTTTAAAGGCTTAAACACCTCGAAGCTCAACCATCATTAAAAATATACCTAAGGCCTAATGACGTCACGCTTTGTTTACATGTGCACTTTCCTATGAGCCAGTCTGTCCCTACTTCGCCTGGCGTCCCGACTTCACTCACATAGGAAAGCGCATTATGTAAACAAAGCCATGACGTTATTAGGTCCAGGGCCCAATTTCATAGAGCTGCTAAGCACAGAAATTTACTTAGCATGACATTTTGTCTTTGGCAAAAACAAGGTTACAGACCAAATTTTCACCTGATCTTTATTGTTCTGGATTGATAATCAGCTGTTTTTTTGCTTAGCATGAAAAACACGTAGAATTTTGGCTGGTAACCTGTTTTTAATGAGCAAGATTTTTGGTGCTAAGCACATTTTTTTGCTTAGCAGCTCTATGGAATTTGCCCCAGGTCATGATGACATCGTCACATTGCCAGTGCGGTTGGTAGAAAACATTAAAGAATTTTGTACTGTACCCAAACAGAGACCCACATTTCACAAAAGGAAAGCGAATAAACATCAGCCTATTTGTACCAATAGTTGTATCAAACATGCCATACCAAACAAGCCAACCAAACAGGAATATCAAATCATGTTCACGGTAAGCGGGAAATAATTAATGTTGCAATTTTTTGCAAGGGTTTTTAAGTTGCGCACTACACTGATTTTGCAGTCAATTTCTTGCCGATTTTGCACAAAATTATATTGGTCAGAGAACAACAGGTAGGAGCATACTTTATAATTATAGCATTATGTTATAGATTAAACAATTAGTAGGTGATAACGGGGCGCACTTAGGTGTTTTTGTCTGTATCGCCTAGCTATACTAGAGCAAAGTTGTAACTAAAATGTAAACATCGCGAGTTTATCTACCCGCTACATTTAGGAGTAAACCCTTTGAAACTAGCTTCCAAAATAGAGAAAATACTGTTCTCTCGAACTTCTAGTTCTAGTTCATGTAGTTGAGTATGTTATTAGAGATAATATAAATATTGCTTTATCAAAATGTATCAACTTTAAAGAAATTCTTAAATGTTAACTTGAAATTTTCCGAGACTTATTCAACTCAGTGCGCCACGTTATGGAACACTCAGCAGATTTTGTGCCCAATTTTCGGACGCTACCGTTTTATTTCTAATTTCGGACTAAATTGCATGACACCAAATAATGTTCAGAGGTTACACAGCGAGCTTTAATAAGGTAAAAGTACCAGTATTTCAGTGACAGAATTTGAAGTTTGTCAACAAAGACGTTTGGGGTCAACTGCATTAGGTAAATCGGGGTATCCATTAAACGTCAAAAAGTGCGAAACGTCAAAGTGCGCCACGTTAGAGAGCACCACAATGCGTTTTAAAAACCAGTTTAGCAAATATTCAGTAGGAACACCTTACCTTAAAATACCCTTGTTTTCAGCTCCGAGAAGTTCCCTTTAAGGCAGGTTTTTGACGCACAGGCACGTGCCCCGCCCTCTCGTCGGTTTCATTTTTCACCCCGGACAATTGTTGTGATTTGTTAACCAAAACAATCTCCACTTTAAAAAATTGGCGGTTCGGTCGAGGTGACAAAGGTCGCGAAAACTTTGCAGACGATATCGCTGGTGCCCGTTTTAAATTACGTGCGCAGAATAACGGCACGGCAGTGAAAAACACGACAGATACCTTGACGACATTTACGGATACATCTGTGAGGCCATCTTAGGTAACAGACCACCATCATTACACCAAGTAACCAATCAAGTTGGAGAGATATTTTTCTACAAGTGCTAGTTATTTGATTGGTCGATTAAGTTTTCGATGAACTTTTGTTACGGTGTATTGTTTTTAAGGAAAGGTTAATATTTTATAAGAACATTTATTTCATTTTTATAAATCTGCTTTTAAGTTATATTTTGTCATGGTTTGTTTACTTTCCCATACACTTTGCCCCTTAATTGATCAGTTTTACAGCCTACATACCACATTGTGACATTGAAAAATGTTTCTTCAAAACATTTTCAACAAATTTCAAAACAATCTCGCAAAACCTGCCAAACAAGTTCTTTATCAGCTTGGTTTTCACAATCTAGATTCATTTTTTTTTGGCTTGAACACAAAGGAAGAAAATTTGTTTGGAAACATCCGACTGTAACAAAATATTCGTGCGTAAATACCTGGAATAGTGTTCAAGGGAATGATCCCACATTTGTTTTTTAAGTAGGGCTGTCTCAAATAATTATACCGAATGTTAGAATATATTAGATCATCGCCCGAATATTCGAAAACGTTTTACTGGTTTGAATCAAATTGAATATTTGAAACAAAAAAAACATATGCATATTCCACATGTATACTTGACTGCAATTTTAATCGTAACTTGCATGTTGTTTTTCTAATGTCGGAAACCAAGTTGCTTCCGAGTCACTCTGAATGCAGCCGCTAAAATAGACTTGTGTGTAATTTGAAGCCACAGCCAAACCAAGAAAACACAAGGCTAGAATAAAAGCCACCATCTAAGAATTTAATTTGTATTTTCTTTTAATAATTAATTGATATTTTAAACATTATTCGTTTCATGATTGAAACAAAAAAGTCCATTTAATAACAGATGCTACAGTTTGGTATACAGATTATGCCAAGTAGACACTTAACCAGTTCGCGCTGGGATTATTTTAACAACGCCGAGCCGAGGGGCGGGATTATTTTTAACGAAACTCGATCTGAAGCGTGTTCAGGCTGATAGTGCCGGGAAGCACACCCACGCATTTCCGGCCTTGCGCGCTGCTGACATACATTTCCGAACTTGAACTTGGCGTGTTTATGCGTCATCCGTTTTGAATTTTTGGGAATTTTTTGCGTTTATATACGTCATCCGGCGCGAACTGGTTAAAGAAGAAAACAAAATAGACATTTACGCTATTTGGTTTAACCTTAAGCAAATGATACAAAACGAAGAATTCTCCAATCCAATTCCCAAATATAGTCTGGTCATATTTATAGATAGTACAAGAACATAAAATGCAACCTGTACTGCTTTTCCCAATAGTTAAGCTACATTCTTTTTTCCCCCTAGACTTTCAAGTAGACCCAGGTAAAAAAAAAGGAGGAAAAAAAAAACCCAAAACAATCACCCCAGGTGAAAAACAACTAGGAATACTTGAAACCTGCTTTTTAGTTTAAATATTAAATGTAAAAGATTTTAACTTTGCCCTCAATTTCAATGTTCCCTACTCATTTAACTGTTTAATGAAATAACATTTTGGCCAGAACAAAAGGGAAAGGGTCAATCTACTCTTCATTTTTATAAAAATCTACCTTCCGTTTCAAGTTATAACTTGAAACCAAAGTACACCATTTCTAAGACAACAAATTTGTGTGCGTCCCAAAGAGTAAGGAACACCAAATTTAAAATACGGCGTTAGTAAAATGTACTGTACACTCAACAACAAGATAATTGTGATCCAAATTTAGGAATGTTCAACTTGATACCGTGCGGACTATTTCCTCCAATGGCATTGTTTATTGAGAATCTTTTTAATCCTTTCTCACACTTTTTGTAAGAGCAATCTCTTCTGTTATTTCAAGTTTTGTAAAACAGTTTAGTTGTCTTGAAGTCAGATTTTAAGACTTCTCCAAACATTTTTCAAAGTTGGTGTGAAAAGGTATGTGATGGAATAACACATACACGTTCAACATTTTTTGAGAGAAACAATAAATTAGTATGAAGAGCACGGATTATGCCACTTGAAAGGAAGAAAAAGACTTCATGCCACCCGCAAAATCCCACTTTTGGCGACTACTATTTGTTGGATTAATAGCAAGTATTACAGAATCTATTTATCGTGCCCTAGTCATCTAAAAAATCGTCGTCCAGATTGACGTCCCCCGTGTCGAGGTTATCATCGATGTTCAAGTCATCCAAGTCAAGGTCGAGGTCATCGTCGGGGGTGTGGGTGGGCGGGGGTGTCGGTTCGGCCTCTGCCAGAGGTTGGCTCGTCGTCGCGGCTGGCTCTGGTGCTGGTGAGTCCTGTGTTGGTTCGGATATCGCTGGATCCTCCAGGATTGCTTGGTCCTGAAATTGTAAGAACACGTTACATGAACCTACTTGGCATTTTGTTTTTAATAGTTAACAAGGGTCTTGTACTAATGCCAATATCTGGGTACAGACTGCAAATTAATAACATAATTTTGTTGAAGAATGTTGTACTCCGACGCCACTTGTTTCTTCATATATCATCTCAATGAAGGTCAATCAGTGCAAAAAAGACATGAATCTGTGATTGAAGTGGCAGCAGGATATTGCATTCTTTCCGGTTTTTTTCTTACCTCCGTGAATGTTCCACTTGCTGCTGCCTCCTTCATTTCTTCCAAGACATTTCGTTCAGAATTGCTCTGAATCAAGCGAAGGAGAACAAATAAAAAAATAAGGAAAATCCAACGAATTTAAAGAATTTGACAATTCAAGCCTATTTTGGAACTCGACATCAAACGACCTCAGTTTTTGACCTTTAACACAACCATGATATGAAGGTTACACTAATTCATCCATGACACAAGTTTGATTTGAATTAGACTTCAACTGTGCATATATAAGACAATTTTTTTGAAACTTTAACAAAAATGACACATACAGTCGTGAACCACATAACGACCGAGGATCGATATTGTGTTTTCCTTTATTCCTTTACTATACCCTAACCCCATTACTTAGCGCTTGCCCCAACGATCGAGGACCGAATTCGGACAAGCAAACCGTCCTTCGAGGATCCTTTGTTCCCTTTGTTCTCTTTTGTGTTTCGTTCCTCGATCGTAATACGATACAAGAACATACTTACATGTACAAACTGAGGCGAGACAAAAATTCGTTTTTATTATTACTAATTAAGAAGTTATGCTATCTGGACCATGACTTACCGAGATCTTAGGGTAGGCCTTGGCCGGGTATCTCTTCTCGGTAGTCTTCAGGTAGTCCTCCCCCTTGAATGCCTCCTTGAGACCCACAAACAGGTTCTCGTATTGGGTGGGGTCAGCTAACGCCTCGGCAGCCTTCTTGTTGATTTTACCCAGGCTCTCCTTCCACAGCGTCACAATCCTAGGAGACGGTTAATGAATCATTCATAATTAACTCCAAACTCTCCCAAACTCTCCCAAACTCTCCCAAACTCTCCCAAACTCTCCCAAACTCTCCCAAACTCTCCCACACCCTCCCACACCCTCCCACACCCTCCCACATCCTCCCACATCCTCCCACATCCTCCCACATCCTCCCACATCCTCCCACATCCTCCCACATCCTCCCACATCCTCCCACATCCTCCCACATCCTCCCACATCCTCCCACATCCTCCCACATCCTCCCACATCCTCCCACATCCTCCCACATCCTCCCACATCCTCCCACATCCTCCCACATCCTCCCACATCCTCCCACATCCTCCCACATCCTCCCAGATCCTCCCAGATCCTCCCAGATCCTCCCAAATCCTCCTGGCAGTTTTTGGCAGATTTTTGGGAGAAAATGACGTTAAATGGCAAAAAAAAAAATGTTGGTTGATTTTGGAGTTCGTAGGCTGTACCCAGCATTGTTCGATTCTTTTGAAGAAATACTTGATATCTAGCGCAATCATTTTGCTGGATGCCTAGAATCATTATTGAATAATTTGGGAGTAAATTTTTTTTGATATCTGCAAATGGTGTATCCTAGGCAAGCATTTTTTCAATCTTTGTACTCACTCGGATATTTTGCTTGGCATGTAGGTCCTAGCAAAGAAAGCAGCTTCGGGGTAGCGACCAGACTTACACAGCAACGCCAGGCATTCTTCAAGCCTAACAAATTACACAAATAAAAGGATGGTTTATTGTTTTATTCACAAATGGTGTACTGTAACTTTATAAACACAAACAAGTAGATTTGCTTACTTTCCCTGCATGAAGTAGGCCAGGAAGCCAACGTTATTCTTGTCCTTCTCATTGGCGGTGTCGGCAAGCTTGCCCACCATGTCCGCGTCTCCCGAGCAGCTGGCCAATAGGAGAAGACCGCCAAAGTCCTGGGCCTTGTGCAGGCATTCCTGGGCGAGACGGAACTCGCATTTGGCCGTCGCCAGCTCAGCCAGTTGTTTCCATTTGGTTTCAGCCTGTATTGGCAAAAAGACAATTTTCTTTTACAACTGGACACATTTTGGGGTTCAAAACGTAAGGTTTAAAATAGCGACGTTTCACACTTGAACATTTGTTTACCTCAACTTTGTAACTCAAATTGCTTCGCATAAACTCACATTATTTTCAAGCTAGTAAAATCAAACGTCTTTGAGTTTATGCGAAGCAATTTAAGTTACGGGATATTTATAATATTCTATTCTCTTTGACATGAATAAAGTGTAACTTCCAGATAAGCTTCAAGTTTAGAATTATCGCGAGTTTACTGTAAATCACGACGGGAATTGGTCAGCATACATATTACCACGACGTACCTCGGACTCCAAAGCCAAGTCGTAGGCCGTCTTCAACTCGCCCAGTTGTAACGCCAGCTCGAACCGGTGCTCGGGATCGCACGACACGGCCAGGGCCTGCGACTTGAAGCCCTGCTTCTCCAAGAAGTGAGCCACGCGGGTGCGCTGTTCCCGCGGCACGGTCGGGAGGACCTTGTCCGCGGTCTCAAAGTCCCGTCTCATGACGGCCGTCTGGTACTCCAGGACGGAGAGGAGAATGGAGTAACTGACGATGTTGAGCTCCTTGTCGCCAAGGTAGAGACGGTTGTCCTTGGCGATGTAACCAAGGAGATACATCACTCTGTGACAAAAATCAGAGAATTCTAAAACTGTTTGGTAGGATGTACTGACATTATAAGGCTATCTGCGATTAGGCTGTTTTCTCGAACGGATTATTGTCGTTTACCAGAAAAAATCCTCTTCTGTGAAGAAATTTCTTAACAGTTGCAGACTGTACCACAACTTGTTTACGTTCAAAATAAAAAAATCTTTGAGACACCTTTCTACCCTACTAACAGATACATTCAAAACCTTTCTTAGATTTCCACGACGGCCTACCACAAGAAAGGTAAATTGTCGAACATTCACAAACTCCATTCAATTTTGTGTATGCCTATCTAAGCCTTCGATAAGCAAACGAGAATCCCTTCGTAAGCAAACGAGAATCGAGAATCTCTCCATTTGTAGCTTTGGCTTGTTTGGTTTTGCACCCAGCTCAGCGCTTCATGCCGAGTGTACGACCACGACCATGACCATCTTAAAGACCACAGCTTTAAATATTGCCAGCCCACCCACCTATCCAGATGCGAGATGGTGACAATCTCGCCTCCCACGTAGTAGTTGAGCCTGTTGAGTGAGTTGGTGTAGATGAAGCAATCGCCGACCCACAAACCTGTCTTGACTATCTCCTCGATCTCGCCAACAACCTGTTGAACAAAAGAGAAATTTACTTAAGTGTGAAATTATCAGGACTCCCATCCTAGTACGTGTGTAAGTTGGCAACTAATCCAGTGCTTGGGACCGAGTTTGACCAGGGGACTGTGGTCACGGGACTCAAGTTATGGCCTGGCATTACATCATGGTTAGCGAGTCAATGAACACAACTTATCATTTAGCAGGGGCCAATTTCACGAAGCTGCTAAGCACAAAAATGTGCTTAGCATGAAAATGTGTCCTTGGCAAAAACAAGGTTACAGACCAAATTTTCACGTGATCTTTACTGTTTTTGATTGATAATCAACAATTTTTTTGCTTAGCATGAAAAACACGTAGAATTTTGGCTGGTAACCTGTTTTTAATGAGCAAGACGTTTTTGTGCTAAGCAAATTTGTGTGCTTAGCAGCTCCGTGAAATTGGCCCTAGGTGTTTATTTCACTGGTTGCTATGTGTTACCATTAAGCATGAACTCCAGATTCAAGAACCATAGAGTTTCATGATAACAAGTCTGGGAAACAGATAATGAAGATACTAGAAAATTGTTTTAGGGGAATACACAGCATTCACAGAGCTAAAACTTCATCAGGTTAATCGTCAAACACCCGTCTTTAGATTCAAAGCACTCTTGCCGTTTTAAACAAGAAAAATATGCAAACAATAAAAGGTCTACTATACTTTTAACACTTATTGTTTGACCAACAGGCAGGAATAGTCTGTTATATCATTCACTCACGTCAAAAGCTTCCTCGATTCCGTCTTCTGTAATTCCTTCGTTGGTCTCTTGTGACTTGGCGACGGCGTCTGTGCTGAATTTTAGGATGAAATATGACTCGTCCGTTGCTATGCAGACGAGATCGCCGCTCTCCGACCAGTAGACCTGACAACAATACGGACCAATCAAATGTCAGCGCTACGAGTCATTAGTCAACAGAACTGTTGTTGATAATTTGGGAGGAAAGTTCCATCAAGAACTAGTGGTTGGTTTGCGACATACCTAACGCATGTGCCATGAAGTTGCAATGCGAAATACTCCAGTAAAACGTTTGTGGTGCTGAAACATCGTACTCCTCATGGCAAAACAATACTCCAACATGATATTACCGTTAATTTACACCATAATAGTGATTGCGTTGTTTAGGATATCTTACATAACCACCATTTTTATCGTACATTGGTGACAAAAGTGACAAAATCACTAACGTCGGAAACGTTTTGTTGTCCGCCATTTTTTTGGTTGATAGTTGGTCCCCGCTGCATTCTGCCGTGAAACTTTTGCTATTGATAACCAGCACAACCAATCGCGGTAGGTTGGTCACAAATAGGCGACTAGACTAGTCCCACCATCGTCGACTGGCGCGAGTTCGATCAGATTCAGTTGAACTATGGTTAACTCATGGTTTAAAATTTGTCCTTGAGCGAACTTGCCCAGAGTGGATAATTCAAGGACGGCATAAGAATCTTAAAATGTTAATATATCTCGGAACTTAAGCAACTGGCTTGTGAAGAATTTTTGAGAAAACGACGTGACCCTACCTGCCTTGGGATGATCTCGATTCTTCGGACGAGTTCCGCGGTGTCCCAGTCGTAGAATGCCAGACCGCTGCTTGAACGAACACCCAGCAGGTTTCCGCCATAAATTCCTACATAAATTTGAATAAATTTGCATAATAACTTTTGTAGGCACTGTTTCAAAATGTATTAAAGGGTATTAATTTGTTCTGCTAATATCAAGTGAAGTAAAAAGACATTTTACCCTCTGCGCCAAATTCTGGTTTGAAAGATTTTTTCTCCTTGAAGTTCTTGAATATCTTTACCAGTGTGTTACTCTCGCGGGTGGCATACCTATGGTGACCAGAGAATAACCAAAATCAATCACATAAAATACAAACGAATGTTATCATATTTAAAACTTTGTGCTAAGCACATCTTTGTGCTAAGCACATCTTTGTGCTAAGCACATTTTTGTGCTTAAGCAGCTTCATAAAAATTGGCCCCAGGAGGCGGGGCTAACCGGACAGCCAGCCTATTAACTTACTCGGATGCATCATGTGACCAGATAAACTCCAGCGCTGATCCAAAGCTCTTGTTACGAAGCGCCATTGCCGTGTAGATAATGTACTCTCCGTCACCACAAACAACCACAAACCTAAAAACAGAACAAAAAAGATTTCACAAAGTGCTGCCTCAACTTGTTTTCTAGCATTCATGAACGAAAACCCTATAGGTACGA
Source organism: Crossaster papposus (assembly GCA_037893245.1). Taxonomy (NCBI): domain Eukaryota; kingdom Metazoa; phylum Echinodermata; class Asteroidea; order Velatida; family Solasteridae; genus Crossaster; species Crossaster papposus. Next base: position 352,081 of record JBAIAA010000110.1, read on the forward strand.
TACCCCATTGGTAATTGTATGAATTATCAGGAATGGGTGGATTTGGGGTTGTATTTTATAGTAAATATCGTTCAACTGACCTGACTAGATGCCTACAATCATTATTTACTTTCAAATAAGTAAGATGTTTCTTAATAATTCGGTAGTACAATTTTTCGATATCTGCAAATGGTGTATCTACCTTTAAGATTGTGAAATAAATACCAAGAGAAAACCAAGCCATCTGCAATGTTTAGCTGAAAAATCAAACACTTTCGATCTCAGGCTGTTTTCCGTAGTCATTATATAAGTCGATGTGGCCGGCTGCCATAGGCGCCTTTACGTGCCAGCGGCTCGACTACGTTGTAGCCGCGTCCTTCGCAATTCAGCACACCAGCTGCGAGTAAGGATATTAGCCTCCCCAATTATTATTATTATTTCCTTACCTGCCGTTGGGGTTGTGGCAGACAGTTTGAGGGTAGACGTCGCAGCTTCCCATGTCTTTGATGGCTAGAGGTAATCGCTCTCCATCTTTGATCTCCAAATCTGGTCCCAGAAAATGTTGAAAAAGTCAGAAACTAGCACTCGCAGATTCACGACTAAAAAAGAGCAGATTCACGACTAAAAAAGAGCGTCTTCCCAAACTATCATTATTTTCTGCCTAACAAAGTGTTTAGTTGTATTTGCTTTCTCTTTTGTTTTTGTTTTACGAAGGTTTAATTTGGTGGTTTTGACCTCAATAATGTTGCTTGATTTTCAGCTATCGGGAATAAACGTACAGTTTGAGTAAATTCTTTCACAAGTCCAATCCCAAGTTCTTTCATAAAGCCAGTCACAAGCAAGTGGTTGAACAATGACAAAGAAAGGCTTTTGTAACAGTTATAGATAGATAGTGACTTGACTTGAGAATGAGTGAGTGAGTGAGTGAGTTATGGGTTTAACGCGATACCGGCATCAGTGGACATATTAACGGCGGGAATGTGTACAAATATAAGACAATTGGTAGTAATAAAAAACAATCAAGTGAACTGTGGAGAATATAAAAACTTGAAGTCGGAGGGAACACGAAGGATCCCCCAGACACACGGCACCCTTTCACTTGAGAATGAAAGACTAAGAGTGAGGGACTCGCGAGGGACAAGAGAAAATCTAAATAACTCATGCATAACACGCACAGACCAGTATGCATCTGACCCCAATCTTGTTTGCACACGAAGCCCGCTGTGCTAAATAACATCTGGGAGCTGAACCTTACCACCCATGCTCTTGAGATTAGCCTGTTGGATCTCGGCATGCTTGGCCCACATAATCTTGCCGCTAGAATCCATGGACATGGCTGGCTCCTCACGACCGAGCTGTCGAAAATACAAAAACAAACAACTGCTTAACCAGTTCGCGCCGGGATTATTTTAACATCGCCGAGCCGAGGGGCGGGATTATTTTTAATGAAACTCGATCCGAAGCGGGTTCAGGCTGATAGTGCCGGGAAGCACACCCACGCATTTCCGGCCTTGGTCACTGCTGACATACATTTCCGAACTTGAACTTGGCGTGTTTATGCGTCATCCGTTTTGAATTTGGGGAAATGTTTGCGTTTATATACCTCATCCGGCGCGAACTGATTAAAAGCCGGCTTATACTTAACGTGAAAGCGATATGAATTTGATGTCACGAAGCATTTGGTGCGAACATTCGCTCAGCTTTCAATCTTTGTATGCCTACCTTGATGATGATGCTTCCTTCATCGTAACCCAGCGCTATATTGTTGCTGCCCTTCATGTTAGCTATGGCCCACACTCTTTCCATTCCGTAATTCAGCGTGGTCTCCAGACGGTATGTGTTTGCATGCCAAATACGCACAGTACCTGAAAAAAAATAATCTATTATTGGCTTGGGATGGACTCGAACCTCGGACGCAGACTTGGAAGTCAAGGCAAACACCCCTGCACCAAACCAATCTGGCTCCACGTAAAAAAACCACCAGATCCAGTTATTGGCTTGGGACGGACTCGAACCTCGGACACAGACACGAAAGTCACGGAAAACGCCTCTGCACCAAACCAATCTGGCTCCACGTAAGAAAAACACCAGATCCAGTTATTGGCTTGGGACAGACTCGAACCTCAGACACAGACTTGGAAGTCAAAGGAAAACATCCCTGCACCCAACCGAATCAGCTCCACGTAAAATGTCGAGCATTTGGAGAAAAAAACAGGTTCTCACCGTCTTCCGATCCCGTCATGATGATGGGGAGCTCTGGGTGGTAGCTGACGCAGGAGATATTCTGGGCGTGGCCCTCCAGCGTCTGGACGCACGTCTTGTTCTATGGAAAAAAAAGAAACACATAAACGTAAACAAGATGACCAAAAGAAGATGAAATTAGTGATGGGCGAGTAAGAGATTTTGCCACTCCAGAGTAGTCACAAGAAAATTAATCACGAGTAGTCAAGTACTATGATTAACAGCCAACTAATAAAAGAAACACAATTGGGTTTTTTTTGCCTGAGAATGCGAGAGAATGTGCCTGAGAATGCTAAAATGCGAGCATCTTTTCAAGTTTAAGCAGTAGTGAAGTCACGCCTGCTTTTAGAATTTTAGAAAGCTGTGGAGTTCACAGCAAGTTTCTACTATCTACGGTCGGGCAGTCCAGACATTTTAATCAGTTTGCGCTGGGATTATTTTGACATTGACTGGGCCCGAGGCATGGGATTTGTTTCCACGAACCTCGATTCGAGATGGGTTCAAGCTGTTATGTGTGGGTAGCACACCCTGTTATTTCCAGCAAAGCTTCCTGCAAGCCAGTTGCTGACCGATATTTCCGGCCTTGCCTGTGACATGTTTATCTTATTCGTCATCCAGTTTGAATTCAGAAAAAAAATTGAATGTAAACATGGCATCCGACGCCAACTGGTTAAAGTTGAACTGAAAGTTTTCAGCTGCCAGATTCATGCTTATCTCCAGACTAAAGAAAACTTTAGCACACAAACTGCAAAGTACAAGTTCTTTTTTTCCTTGAGCCAACACTTTGATGGGGTTAAACTTTTAAAACTTGTTTATGTTTTGTTATCTGACCTGATAATCCCATATCTTGACCAGTCTGTCATCAGCTCCTGACACCAAGTATGGCTTATCTCCTCCACAGTAGTAATCGACACAGTTCACTCCCTTCTCATGACCCTCCAAGGTAAAGTTGGGTGTGCTGGACCCAAGCTGCCAAACCTGTCGCCAAAACAAAAATTGTTAGGTCCATTGTTTTGCCAGTTTGACCGGTCAGATTCCTAGAAGCATTTACACACCATTTGCAGATATCAAAAATATTTACTGCCGAATTATTAAGAAATATCCTACTCATCTGAAAGTAAATGTTGATTCTGGGCATCCAGCAAAATTATTGTGCTAGATATCCTGTAATTAATCCGAAAAATTAAATTTTATAATGAAAAATTCGCGATCGCCGAAAAAAACAAAGATAACATAAGAATAACTGCTCGACGCCGGTTGAAAAAAAACACCGTTTTTTTTTTCTTTTCTCGGCATTTATGATTCTAAAACTTCGGACAGCTCAGTTAAACGATATTTACTATAAAATACAACCCCCAAAATCTACTCATTCATGATAATTCAAGCAATGACCAATGGTGTATACTACCTTTAAGGCCACGAATGGATAAGTTCTGTATTATTGACCCTAACCATCTTAAATCTTCCAAACTCCTCAGATTGTTCTTACCTTGACAGTTCTGTCCAGTGAAGCACTGGCAAAGGTATTGTTATCCTTCGGATTGATAATAATCTGCATGACGTAGTGAGTGTGGCCATCAAACACCTGGGCACAGGTCCATTTCTTATCCCAATCCCACAGCTTGATCAACATGTCATCTGAAGAAAACAAAAAAAAAAGTTTTGAATTGATAAATGTGTGGCGTTCTGGCAAAATGAGACGGAACTGGGCTCAGGCCACAATGGAGAAAAATACAAAATAGTGAATAATGGGTGATTTTGTTTATATATATCTGAAGATTTACTGATATTTGTAATCTTTGGTATGCCTACTAACAATATTTTGTTAAGAAATAGTATGTAAGTAGTGTAAAAAGGTGTTTTTGAGAAAGAACAGTTCAATTTTTTTGGAATTACATGTACAAAACTCAAAACTTTCAAGGCCTTTTTCTCAACAATTAATGGCTAGGGCTACGTTAGGGTATAATGGCTAGGGCTACGTTAGGGTATAATGGCTAGGGCTAGTTCAGGGCTAGGGCTAGAGTTAGGTTAGGGTATAACGGCTAGGGCTAGAGTTAGGTTAGGGTATAACGGATAGGGCTAGTTCAGGGTTAGTTTTGTACACAATCCTATGTGTCGACCTATTGTGGTCGTTAGTAAAGTTATTATTATTATTATATGAGACTAGTGACTCACCGCTGCTAGTGAGGGTATAATGGCTAGAGTTAAGTTAGGGTATAACGGCTAGGGCTAGTTCAGGGTTAGTTTTGTACACAATCCTATGTGTCGACCTATTGTGGTCGTTAGTAAAATTATTATTATTATTATATGAGACTAGTGACTCACCGCTGCTAGTGAGGGTATAATGGCTAGGGCTAGAGTTAGGTTAAGGTATAACGGCTAGGGCTAGTTCAGGGTCAGTTTTGTACACAATCCTATGGAAGTGTTGACCTATTGTGGTCGTTAGTAAAGTTATTATTATTATTATATGAGCTTAGTGACTCACCGCTGCTAGTGAGTATGTATGGCTGTGTAGGATGGACACAGATGGACCTAATGTAATCGGAATGAGCCTCAAAGACATGAACTCGCTCCAATGTGTTATAGTTGAAGACCCTGATCTGCATATCATCCTGCGAGTCAAAAGACGATAAACACAAGTTAAGGAATAAGCTATTCATAACCGTGAAGGGGATTTGGGTTAAATATACATCATCTACTTCAAGGATTTTTTTTTTTAAGGTTTATGTTAATTCACACTTTACTTACTGAACCAGCCACAACCCAGTTCTTGCGGGGGACAAACCTTGCGGCTCGGACGGGCAAGTCGCAAACTTCAAATGACTTGACCAGGGTCTGTAAAAACACAAACAAAAACGGCTTTACTATAGAATGCAGGGCACATGCAGGGCCCATTCACAACTCTCAGTTTTATTTACCCTATGACACAGAATGGAATGGTCCTGTATTCTATGGGTATTGAGGTATATAGGGTTAGGGTTAGGGTCAGTCTATTCTATGTCCTAGGGTAAATAAAGTCGAGAGTTGTGAGTGGGCCCTTCATTCTATAATGGCTCCAAAACAACACAATCATCATCAGATGTAAATTTGCAAAAAACTAACATAATTGATCTGGTGCAACAGGATGACATCATGTGACCTTTGCGTGACTCTATGGTAACCTTTTACCCTAAACTGACCTGCGACTCGTGGTTCCAGACGTGAACGTTTCCATTGTACAAGCTGGCTAGCATCCATGGCTCCGTTGGGTGGAGGTCGACACTCTTGACACGGTCGGACCGTGCCGATAGTCTCCGCTGTAAGTAAAACAAATTCAACCCCAAGTTTTGTTTACAAAAATGATGGCCTTTGATAACATTTTGATTGAGGATTCTTATTGACATTCAGCATATTTATGTCAGACAACTATTATGTTTAAGATGCAGATGAGATAACCTATGCAAGACTGGAACTTTGAGTGCTGAAAAACATCAAAAATACTCAATTCAGATCAACTTGATTCACTCTTTAGCTGGCAAAATTTCTATAATTTTCATTTTACACAATTTACTGACTCAGCACTAAAGATATGCTAAACTCGTTGTTTCATGGGCCAGTCATTTTCTTGTGCTACATGTTTTTAATAACTTTAGTTTTAGGACTCTTGTGAGAGTTCCAAATTTTCATTCTAAATCTATGCACAGTGTTCTGAAAATGCCAATTATATATTCACAAAGTTCTGCATTATAAATGACAGACAAATGCACTTTCTTACCTTTATATCAAGTCTGAGAGGCTGAAAGAAAATATAAAAAATAACAATTAAATATGTTTACAATTGTTGACACATCCAAGGCCAGGTAAACAAATAAAACAGTTTCTTTTTACTCGGCCTAAACCATTGGTTATTCCGGAGAGACAACAGTGAATGTTCTTGTTCAAAATTAATACTTTAAACTGCGAAGACTGTTGCATTCTGACATCTCAAGAAACAATAAAGAATACAAAAACTTAATTTTCAAAAAAAAAAACAACAACATTCGAATATAGTTTAGAAATGCACTCAACTCACCCTAGACTTTGTACACAACCAAAGTGGCCATGGTTCCTACATTCTTTCTAATAAACTCTGTTTCTCATCACCCCCCCCCTTTTTTTGTTTACAATTTAGTTTAGTCCTTTTGTCAATTCAGCCAAATTTGTTCTTTCAGCCAAATTTGTTCTTTCAGCCAAATTGATGCCAATATCAATAAAAGCTCTGTATGCAAATCTAGAATATATTTCAAGGCTTTATCTGGGCACAAATGTCAAGAAAATTTTAGAATCCATCTGCCACCCTTGCCAACTTTAAAAAAATAAACCTCCCCGGACGATAAACTTTATAAAATTTATATTTAGCATAAAACTTAAAGTAAATATAATCCTGTGAAAGTTGAAGAACAATCATGACAATTATAAAAATGCCACTGGACAGCTGGGTATACTTTTATTCACTTTTTGTTACCAAATCTAATTTGTAAAGTTCAACCTTGCACTCAGTTGCACGGCAAATAAATTCATTCATATGTCCGAAATACACGGCTTTCCAATATGTGCTTTCAACGTATCATCGATCAACTAAATAATTCTAAAAATAGAGGTTTAGAAATATAAAATAACTTATATCTTTCATAACCAAATTCTACACAAGTTTTGGAACTCTAAACGCAAACAAAAACCGACATTTTCATCGCATTTAAACGAAGTTTTCTCTCACCATCCTGTACCGGTACGACCGCCGACGTGTTGGTTGAACTGACGTGTCAAATCTCGCAATCCAGCAAATCTCGGATTTTTTCGTGATCTCACCGGTGGAGCATTCCATTTATTTGAAAGGTGTTGTTGGTATAAGTAACTATATAGCCTAAATACTAAACACCAACATTTTAGGTGTTTGTTTTATTACAAGGCTTTAAAAATAACAAAGGAAAAGCTTAATGACAGAAATAGTATTTTATGTAAGAAACTGGCACAGTATTTCTCAATGAAAAAGATAGTGGCGTTGTTCATGTCATATGTCCTTCCCTAACGGGGTGATTCTCCTGGTCCAAAACAATCGTCCGCCATTTTTGAGTTTACATTCCATTTCCAGCTTGTTGTCGACGATCGGCGTACAGTTCTTTGGAAATTGTAACTATTTTAACCTCGATGGATTATGAATTGTTGATATGGGTTTCGAATTCCATTCAATTTTGTTTGGTTCTTACAATTGGGACTATACCCCTAAGAAATAGTTTTTTGAAAGTGTTTTTTGAAAGTTTTTTTTGTGCGACTGCGAGTGCGATATATGCCATTATGGCATTATGGTCTGCTGTTGGGCACCAGGCTGTTTTGGTACTGTTTTTCCGCAATAGGCGTCAGGGACTGCGTCGGGGAATGCAGACGATTTTATTTTTAGAGCTATTTTTCTCAAATCACTCAGCATAATTATCGTTATGTTTTAATATCAACATATTGTATTCATATTATTATTATTCATTCATTCATTTCTATCACCTTTATCATATTTGATTTTGTAATTTATTAAACATGGAGTGTGAGTTACGCATAAATTAATGTTTATTGTTTGTCATTTTCCACCTAACAAAATGTAATAATGTCAATGCACAATATCAAACTTAAAAATTGATGGAAAACAGGTATCACGTAACACTACTAACACTCCAGTTAAGAAAAAAAATGCTGAAAGTGGCTATTATCAAATGTACATTATGATTTATGAATTTATATGTTACTAAATACTAATTTTACTGTGTTTCCACACCGCACAGAGAGATTAAAGTGTAGTTACTGCAAGATGGCAGGTATCACCCATCTGATCCCAGCACGATTCCTGTGCATCATTGCTCATATGGTGGTCAGCATAACTATTCTGTGGTCCCGGGTAAGTTAAGTCCGCAAATTTGGGACTCTGCAAAAAATACTGTGTATGACTATGAGAGTACCAAAACATTAGAAAACAGACTAGCGAATGAAAAACAGTCCAACAAGTTTTTTGTTTTGTTCTGTTTTGTTAAGGACGAAAATGTGAAGGCTTGCTTGTCGAGTTCATACACCCAAGCTGATTATGACAGTGCAGATAATGGGTGAGTTTTAAATTGGTCTTCACAATTTGTGGTCAGAATGGATATTAATCTAATACCTAGCTTGATACTATGTAAGATTAATTTTTAATTTTTTAATTTTTTTATTTGTTTGTCCCCAGATTTCTGGCGGGTTTAATTCTCTCACTGATTTTTATTGCCGTGGAGCTTGCCGGCTTTATGGCAGGCGTCACCATGTTCGTAAACATGGAATCTCTCTTCTGTATCCTTCAAAAGTAGTCGGCAAGTGTGATTGGTTGAGAGCTTGTCACATGATTATCGATTCAACTAACTATTAAAACTGGTTGGTATTTCATTGGCTAATTGAAACCACCCATGTGATGGGCTCTCGACCAATAGGAATGGCTGAACTGTCTCGGGTACTTATGAATGGAGTTTGACTGTCTCCGGATAGAATCTATATTCCGTAGCTTAATCCTTAACATCATAACTCAGCCATCACGGCGCATGGTGTTGGCGCTGTGATGCTGTCGTATTTTCTACTTGGAGCCTGGCCCTGCAGCACGTATTGGTACATATTTGGATGTTGTAGGTAAGATGTTAGATGTTGTGGGTGGGTATCAATGAAAATTGCACCTAAATGCCTGCAAAAGTGTTACATTTATCCTGAGTTTGTCCTCCAAAATCCTTTTTTTTTTAACCTGCTATTTTGACTTTTTTACCTGCAATGACAATTGAGTAAATATTCATTTGCCATTTGATTAAATTTTCATGCTAAGCAGTTCTTTGTGCTTAGCATAGATTGGCCCCAGATTAAACGTCATCTTTTCTTTGTCTTTCCAGTGCCTTTCCATTTGTGATCGACACTGTTGTAATCATCTCCAAGATATTTTTCAACAAGTCCAGTTGATGAACCCCGGGAACTCGCCATAAAATATCAAAGCGTATGTGTATATATTTGTGTAAAAGTTAAAAAAAGAAAATTTTATACCATTTGTAATCCCTTTTGCCAAATCTAATCAATATCTCTCATTTGGGGTGGACCAGGTCTGGCTTGACTAAATGTTGATGGACTTGGGCAGCGAGGCCTGAAGCACTGGCTAGGGGAATCCGATTGATCATGCAGTTCTGCTGTTATCATAAGCAGACTCGGTCCTGTACTTTGTAAATGGCAGTAGGGTTAAACCATTGGAAATTGATGGCCAAAATCTGATTATTATCAGCGATAAACTTTGTACAGAATTCCTAAATTTCACTACACTTCAAAGGGGTGTTTAATTAAAGATATTCCGTCCACTATATGTGTGTTTTTTGTATCATGTTTTGATGTTGAATAAGATTATCATGAAACCTGTTTTTGATCAAGCATTTTAGTTGAAAAAGTCTGCGGATATGTAAATATGCTGTGTATGTATTGATACTTAGAATTTAAATTATTGTTGAATATGTTCATTGTCAAACAAATATGTAAAGTGAAGTTTTAAACATAAATGACAGTAGCATATTGGGACTCAATACTATGTACGAGATTCCCAAAACTTGTAGTAATAAGTATAAGGTTGCTGGGTTGTACTTTTTTTTATTTATCGTATTCAATCCACCTTCCTTACTCATTGTACAATCAGGGCTTAAGATGATTTGAGGAAGGGAAGGGGGGGGGGGGGGGGGGCAGGGCAGGGCAAACAATAATTCACACCTCAATTCGAAGCTCTGGTTTCTATGGTTTATTCAACTTTAAAAAAAATCGACTGGGAAGACATTTAATTAAATACAGGAGATAGAACGAAGAGAGAATTATTAATTATGATTGGCTCCGATCTGAAAGATAAACACTAATATTATTAAATGCTTTGAAGTTCTTAAAAAGAATTCTGAACCGGTTGCTATTAGCGTTTATTCGTGCATACTGGTACTTCAAATAAAACTGTTCTTTCAAAGTAGAGCATAACCTTGTCCAGAATTCGTTTGTTTGTTTGTTTGTTTTTTAAATTAAAAATCAAAAGCTTAGTTTATTTCATTCACGAATATAAACAAAACTCTCCAGTGTTAAATCGAAATTATTAACATCAAGCTAAGCTTGAGTGCTTATGTTGATGTATGCACAGAGAAAGCTTCACAGTATGTGTAAGTATTTATTTCTCTAAAGAAATCAAAATCAAAATTTTATCAGACTTGTCTCACACGTGAAAAGTATCCAAAAAAGTACTGACATCACTACTCGTACAACACGTGTTTAAAAAATAATAAATAAAAAAAACCAATATTTTTTTTGCACAACATAATTTTTGGTTAAAACTTCTGTGCTACAAAGAGTATAACGAAAACATGCATCTCTTTTCTTGATTGCCACTCCCTTTTCAAATAAATTTAAAGCAGAACAAAAATAATCACATTAAAAACATTCAACACAGCATACATAAACTAGAATTTGGCTACAAATTTACGTACTATTTTCCGACGCCTACTGGAATGCACACCTTGTATTAGTCATCTTATATTTTTTGCACACTTTTATAATTTTATATTTAACAAATTCAATTTGGTAATTTTAAGGGATAAATGTCTGCTAGCACTGCAACAAACTAACATCACATCAGACTAAAGTCGCAATGGTTTGGTTTATATGTGAGCTTTACTATGAGTTGGGGCAGGACGCCAGACAATATTCCCACCTGGATGACATAGGAAAGTGCATATATGCAAACAAAGCGCGACGTCATTATGTCTTTGGTCTATTGCCGGGCCATTTTATTAATTTATTTTGCAGCAAAATTGTACCGTCTTTAAGCAAGAAACCACTTCTGGCAAAACGGCAAAGAAATTCATCCAACAATAATGCTGACTTTGGGCTCATTAAGCGCAATGTCGGATAAACATTCAAAAATTGATTGTTTTGTTTAATTGTTTAACAGCAATAAAAATACTTGATTGACAGTGATTGTGAAATCAGTGCTGCCTGAACCAATCAACCAATCACAACCCTGTTCTCTGGACCCAGTACCCTACTGGCCAATAGCAGTAAGCTCTTGGTGTCAGCCACCGATGACATCAACATACTTCCCACCAATCGCCACAACCCAAGTCTATGATGTCATCGCAGCTCTGACCAATCACAGTGGGCCATACTTTTTACATTTACATATAAACTACAGGTATGAGGAAATTCACAACCAAATCCTCTATATTAAAATCACACACGCCACAGTTAAAATGGATTATAGGTAACAAAAAAACAAAAACACCGAATACATACTTTAACAGTCCAACTGGTGATGATTATTGTAATTTACAGAGACATTTTCTCTCAATATACTATTAATTCTGATCACTCATGCAATTTTGGAGAAACTTCTGGAAAAAAAATTACATATTTTACAAATTTATGAAGTACGATACAACTAGAAATGTTATAATTTTGTTTTCTTTTACAAAATAATTCAGAATTTAATCAACCATAACTACAATAAATTACACTCCATAGCAAACAATATTCAAGACATCAGTATGAAGTTATAGAAAGGAAATTAAGAAAGCCACGAACGCTGTCCTTAACACTGGAAAGATTAGCATGATAAATGTTCACTGTAACAATCCTAGAATTCAACACTTGTACAAAACAAGAATTCTGCATCTACCACTTTTTTTTCGTCTACGATCTACCTAAATGTTCCACTGAAAGCACAATTCATGTTAACATTATTTAACTGCAATCCAGTGTACCGGTTTCAGTTATCACAGTTCATACTTGGTAAAATATGTATATTGGTACATGTATACACTATCGGAATCAGAATTGGTGTAATTCATTTGTGGCACTTATGCCAAAATGGGTTATGGGGAAGTTGAGGGGCGGGCGATCAGGTAATATGAAGGGGGGTTGGTATGAAATCCCACTTTGGGACTGACTATCAATGACCACACGAGGGGGCTGTTACCAGGCCTCCCTCAAATCAATGAACAATTCAAATAAATGAGTGTGCACCATCAGTTGCAAGTATGTACTGCCCTCCATTGATCAAAATCAGAGTAGTAAAGCCACACCATAATTAAACAGCTCTGGCTTCAGCCAATTCCATAGACACATGTACAATAGCTAGCCACAGCCAAGTCATTGGAGTTCAGCCGATCACGATCTTTGCCTGTGCCAAAATTCCTCAGATTTCACTTTTGTTCAATCAAACGTTCATACAAATAACTTTTAATAATTTCCATAAGGTACATTTTTTTTCTCATTCTAGTTGCCACAGATGACACAGAGATCCTCTAACCTAAACTTTCACAAATGTTACAAAACGTAACAATCTTTTTTTGGGGGGAGAAATCTAGTATAAACTTTACAAAATACTACAAAGGAACTGTTTTTTTTCTTTTTCTGATTTTTGTTTTATATCAATTGGTTGACTTCTTGGGTTTTTTTATGGTTACAAATATCCTGGTTGGATAAACAACAACTGCATCATGGTTTACAATGTCTGGAAACAGTCAATGCAAAATAATAAGAAAATGCTCAAATCTAAATCTTAACATCTTCTTCAAAATGTTGGTAAGTATTCACAAGATTGTTGGGTTTTTTTTTTGGGGGGGGAAGGGAGCATTACATGTAGATCTTAATTTGAATTGTAAAGAAGAAGAACAAACAAAATAGTGAACCAAAAATGCACAAATGCTCAAACTTCAAGCATTTCACATAGAATTTCCTACTTTATATTTAGAGGAGGTCTTTGAAATCTTAAAAATGAATATATTAGGAATGGATTTCTATCTTTTCCTTATTTTTTTCTTTTTATAGCAATACAGATTTCACTTTCGTTTGGTTGTTTGAGTTTGTTGAGGATTACATAAATGCGAGACCGATTTGATTTTGTGTGCAAAACAAACCTGAAAACCGAGCCAAAGAACCCTCCAATACACTACAAGCGACAGAAAGGAAAACGTATGACCCTAATTTGCATAGAGGTACAAGTGACTGCTGTAAGCAACAGTATACTGTCATTATTGTTAACAACCATCCGACATTGTGGTTTGGAAATTTGGAAATTAAACTTGCAATTTTTTTAAGCTGTTTAAAACAAGACCACTGGAGTATAACATGAGTGTATTTCGAACAAATTCGAAGACTGCCAGCAAATAAATGCCTGCGTACAATTCCCGATAAATTCTGTAATCGAGTTTTGGAAGAAAATTGACCGTAAAACTGCACATTGGACAGGAAGACTATTCTACAGAAGGATTTTCTACACTACAGAGATAACAGCAGTGAGTTACTAGAATTCTGAGACAGTTTAAACAGAACAGCAACACTTCTTAGTTATTATACAAAAAATGCCATCTAAATTTCAAAGACAATAATTGCCGACAAGTTCACGTTATGCATTGATTATATAACGAGATGGAAGAAAGGATTATCGCACAGAAAAATTTGAATATAGAATTTTATAGTTACTAATTACAGACTGTGATAAAAAGAAAGTTATTAGATTCAGAGACTTCAAGAAGATTTACAAATTTGTACAAGAAGTTATTGCTTTTACACGGAGGAATATTAATATTTTTGCAACACACTAATTAAAAAAACACTTGGTTGAGTGTTGACTCCAAACCACCGTTTGAGTTCCAAGACAACTAGTGTACATTTATGTCCCGTTTGTTTGAAAAATAGAAAACAAATTTATGTTTTATCAATTATTGTTTCAATTCTTATGTTTTTAAACTTTTACTGCAAGCATAATATTTAAAGTTTGTTGTTTTATCCGACAGGATCGAGCTGTTTAATGCAACGCAAATTTTGCAATTGTGATTATTATTGTTTTTTAAATTAAATTTAAAGGTTGTAGTTTCTATGACTTCTGCGAGTAGCGTTATAAAAAAAAGCCAGAATGCTATGCATGGCAGAAAGGCTTAACGTAAGCACATCAGTGCAGCATTGGGACAAATATGTATAAGCATGACCACATAGATCTAAATGACGTCACGGTTTGTTTACATGCGCACTTTGCTCGCGTGCGCACTTTGCTAACGTGCAGCACTTTGCTAACGTGCAGCACTTTGCCCACGTGCGCACTTTGCTCACGTGCCCACTTTGCTCACGTGCCCACTTTGCCCACGTGTCCACTTTGCCCACGTGCCCACTTTGCCCACTTTGCCCACGTGCCCACTTTGCCCACGTGCCCACTTTGCCCACGTGCGCACTTTGCCCACGTGCGCACTTTGCCCACGTGCGCACTTTGCCCACTTTGCTCACGTGCCCACTTTGCCCACGTGCGCACTTTGCCGACGTGCGCACTTTGCTCACGTGCGCACTTTGCTCACATGCGAACTTTCCTACAAGCTTCAGCGTCCCTACTTCGTCTGGCATCCCGACTTCGCTCCCATATGAAAGCACGTATGTAAACAAAGCCACTACACGTCATTAGGTCTCTGGCCTGTTGTTTATGAGACTCAATAGGGGTCATGGTAACACTGGTTGTTTTTGTAATTCAGTTTAAGAAACTATAAAAAAAGAAAAATCCACAGCTTAAAATTTTCATTCGACCGTTTTTTTCAAAAGGAACATTGTCTACAGTCTGCATTTGTCCTTGAAATCTTTCCTCCTACACGTACACAGTGTGATAATTACTCCATCATTATTAAAGTTAAATTCTGATATGATTATTAGACAATAAAATAATAGAATCACTCTTTATTTAATACTGTTTCTCTTTTTCTTGTCCAGCTAACACTTTTTACAATCAATGTCTACATTTGTTTTTCTGTTGATATTTTTTTTGTACATCATTATTGCTAAAGATAAGAATAAATCCATTCACATCCACACGACATATATTTGTACATATTGCTCTATGTTTAAAGACTTCAAGAAGTAAAACATCATTCAGATATTGAGAATATAGACGTGTAAACCACGAAACCACAACTTTTTTTTTCCATTCCTTGTTTTTTTTAAACAACATCCTAGTGGTTTTTTCTTTACAAATGTGATCGAAACCACTTTCTGTACATTGTGTGATGCCTGTGTAGCACATCATTGTTTCGGCATCACATGATGCATCATGTGACACTTGTCATGTGACGTATGGTATCTGTGATCAGCGGGTTTCCCGGCTTGTACAATCTTAAAACTACAATCGAGGGGAATAAGAGGATTTCACAGCATTAACTTATTCAAGATTATTAGGAAGTCGTGTTGATTAAACAACAATTTCAACCTGAATATTTATGGAAAACTTTTTTCGTCTTGATATGTAAACATTTCCAAGAACGCCTCATATGCCATCTTTCATTTCGTTTGAAGGAAGGCCTTTTGGTTGGCACTTTGGATGATTCTCAAACAAAAAAAAACCTTTAAAATAAAAAATTGGGTGCGGAAGGAAGACCAGCACGGTAGTGCTCAGTGCAGTTTTGTGAAATAATGTTTTTTTCATAAAATATATATTGTGATATTTTAATTTGTAACCATATTGCTTGAAACTTTTTTTCGAACACAAACACGAGTAGTGTTTGTACGTATTACTTTAAATCAAGTAATGCCACTCTTCGGAGAAAACAAAATTCACGGGTTCAAAAATTTACAAACTACTTGCATATGACCTTGCTAATTTAAAGTCACGATCTAAAAAAGAAGACATTTTTAACCACAGGTCCACTTTTTCATGCATATTTTAGAAAATGTTATGGCAGTAGGGAAACGACTAGCAATAACCTCATTTTGGGCTTACTGATGTATAAACTTCAAAACTAGAAATTTGCTAATTGCAGAGACTAGATGGCATATATGCAATCCGCCGGAAGGTGCTGCTATACGTACATGTACCGAGTAGTTTTTAAGAAATAATGTAGTATCCTGACGCCACTTCAGTAGTTGTGTACAAAGTCTATGGAGAGTCTAAGAATTTCCTAAACAAATTGGAAATGTTTTTCAGTCTTAGATTTATAATAAAAAAAAAATAACATTTTCGCACTGATTAACCCTCACTGAGATGATAAAGACAAAAAGTGGCATCAGGTTTCAACATTGTTTCTAGATTTTCCATCATGCACCTGCAATGCAAGGCACCCTCAAGCTGATTCGACACACCCGTTGGCACATGCTTTGACCAGTCCCATTTTGACGTCACCTTGGATTGCACAAGAACTTAAGGTACCGGCTAAGTAACTCGCTATACGCGTACATTCAGCATGTGCCTCCTTCTATGGGTCTCCATCTGCGTCATCCCAATCACGCCTTGCACACACCCTTCCCTCGTGCAATGGAAGTGAGAGTACCGCAAAGTGTACTTGCATCCGACGAAGCCGCAGGGCTCGGCGCTGCTGTACTGCCTGAAGCCCGCCGCCGAGATGGTGTCTGTCTTGGCGTGCTGCTTGCGATGCACCCCGACTTTCCCGGAGTCCGTGCAGACGAAGGTGCAGCGTAGGCAGTGGAAGTGGGTGCTGTTGCCCTGGTACGGGCAGCTGTCCTGCTCGCACTCGTTGTTGGCCTTGAAGCGCCGGAAGTCGTGCTGGATGATGCTGTTGACCCGGTCGTGGTGCTGGGCGTGCTTGTACATCATGGTCTTACCGGCGAAACGGTAGGTGCAGTCCTCGTGCAGGCAGTGATAGTGGGTCGTGGTCATGTTGAACTGGCACCCGTCTTCAGCGCAGGGCTCGCTGCGGTCGAACCGACGGAAGCGGTCCATCATCATGGAATCCAACGGTCCCCGCTTGTAGCGCTTGTACCCCGACGGGGCCCCTGGATCCTCCTCGATCAGATTCAAGGACCTTTTGCGAGGGGTCGCCACCATCCCTGGATACAAATCCTCGGGACTCTTTAGGGTGAGGGGCTGATACTTCAGTTGGGCAATGTCAAAATTCTGGCTGGTGCTCGGCTGGTGTTGGTTACCGTTGATGTCTTCCTCGTCCAGTGGCGAAAGTGGGATCATGAACGGTGGTAGCGGCTTGGAGGAGCTGGTCGGGACCGAGTGATTGATCATTTGGATCGGTACCCCGACTTGATTGACTACCCCCATGCTGCCCACACTCATCATACCCAGACTGCTCGCATTCATGATAGCCGTGTTAGCCGACGACATACCAGGCACAATGCTCGGCGTTAGGGAAGGCAGCGTGAGAATTGGCGCTGCGCTGGTGAACATGATTTGGTTGGACACTGCAGTAGAGAAGGGTACTGAGCTGGCGGATACCATCGGTATGACAAGCTGCTGTGGGCCAATCAGAGAGCCACCTGGTTTATTGAAGTGTTTACCGTAGATACGTCTCATGTGCTTCCGGCCGTGACTTTCCATCTGCTGAATCTATGGAGAGCAAAAAAAAAACAGTTAAAGAAAACAAAAACAACTCTATCCTGAAAATATTGCTATAGCATTGGAAAACAAATTCTTCAGAGTTCCCAATCTTGTCTGCTGAGGTATTGATGGTATCAAGCAATACAGACCTGAAGGAAGGAGAAATTGCATCCCTGATGAAGACAGTGGTAGTGCTTGTTGAGGAGGTTGTATTTGCAGCCTGGCCGGCGACAGTCCATCTTGCGACTCATCTGCCGGAAGCTCTGGAAGATGACGCTCTCGTTGACCTTGTGGTCTCTCAGCATGTCGTGGCTCTCGGTGGCAAACTGGCAATCACCCCGGGTGCAGTGGTAGTGCTGCTTGGCTCTGTGAGGGCAGTCTTCGACGGTGCAGACATCTTGCTCGCACGTGATGAAACCCTCCCCTGACGCCACCCCCGGGGAGGAAGTACTTGGAAGTAGATCGGTCACCGGCGTCGAGCTAGGAATCTCACTGAGATCAGAGCTCTGGGTGTGCGTGTGCATGGCCGTGGCCGTGGTAGATTTGGTGGCAGAAGCGGGATTGTTCGAGGTCTTGGGAGTGATCCGGGATTGGGCTTCCGCAAAGGAGACCGCTGAGATGTGAATTGACTCCAGCTCGGGGTTGATCTTGTGTTTCTCGTAGTGCGGTCTCATGAGTGAGCTGCCGGTATGGACAACCTCGCCGCAGTAAATACCTGGCTTTAGGCTCTGCCAAAAAAAAGTGAACAAAGAATGGTGGAAAACATTGTCAATGTCATTGCCACGAGCTAGTGCAGCTGACGCTGTTGTCGCTCTTTATTCTCCTGCCCATCTTGCTAACTTTGCCACTGTTGCCAATGCAAACTTACCCACATGCAGTGGTAGTGAGCCAGCGGGCTGAAGGAGCATCCGGGAAAGAGCTCCTCACAGCTCTCTCCTTGCTGGAAGTACTGGAAACCCAAGTCACTGGCTTCGTCTGAAAGCATGTGGTATCTGCAAACCAAGATGGTAGATTCTTATCACTGTCACAGACAATGACAGTGCTCATTGACATTGATGCCACTTATAAGGAAGTAGACAAAAGTCTCGCCTACTTTCGCGATTACCCCATTTCACAACTTGACCTCAAATGACCTTTGACCTCAGTATGTGAACTTTAATTACTATCACTATACCATGAAAGTTTCCATATTGCATCTATGACCCAAGTTTGATTGCAATTGAAATTTTACAAATGAGAGCAATTTCAAAATTCCGGCCTCTTTTACAACTTGACCTTAAATGACCTTTGACTCCAATACTTGACCTCTAACAATCATGATATGATGGTTACACTATTGCATCCATGACCCAAGTGTGATTGGAATTGGACTTCAACTTTGAATACATGTATAAGACCAATTCTTCAAAACTTGACACATACACTACTGACGGACCAACTATGTACAGAAATAGTGATTTCATAGTCTCTTTCTGAATTTCGTTATCAATAGAAATCCTGTTTCGAATCAGCGAAAAGCTTCACAACAATCACAAGATAAGAACTGAGATAAGATAAGAACTAAGATAAGATAAGAGTGCACACTTTAAATCCAAGACCACAGAATATCTTGTATTCCTTGAAAGTTTTGAAATTTGAAGGTTTGCATGGCAATAAGTACCATCCGAAACATTGATTTCCCTCTAGTTCTTTTTAGAACCACACAACTCAATTAAGAGAATTACCACATGGTGTTACCGCAAACAACTTATCTTGAGGCATATATATTTAAAGGCATCAAGGACAGATTTTTTTGTCGTTGATTCTTCACAGACAAAATTTTAACAATCATGCAGAACAAACAATTTCACTTTTGACAAGACTATTTCAGTGCAGTTGTGCTTGCATTTTTAATAGACCACTTTATTTGTGGAAAGCAATGTTCTCCTAAGTTTGTTTGAATTTGTGGTTTTGTTAATGGAGCTTGAAAATTTAGGCATTTTTTGTAGCGGGTTAGTTACATGCGGTTTAAGTAGCCGAGTTTTAAAGACTTGCAGTTATTTCTACTCAACTGCTGATATGTGACCTGATCCCACAAAACCAGACATAAGGTGTTTTTTTTTAAGTGAGATATTGTTATTTCCATTTAGTACACATCTTCAGCTTTCATTTCATTTTATATAGGTAAGTTAGTGCGTAGTGTCGAATAGAGTAGCGATAATCTTTGGAAAATTCGGTGTATTTGGAAGATAAATTACCACTTTTAGGACACAGTTTGCCTAAATAAATGCATGATTTTTGTATTTTCTCATCAATAAAGTTAATTTTGTTTAACTGAGGGTTAAAGTATACATATTAAAGAATAACAAAATAACGAGAAAAAAAAATTGATGTCCGCCAGATTTTTCACTTTGACGAGCTGTATCTCGGAATAGCCTGTGCGACTTATGTCGGGTTTTGTAGAAGCAAGTCACATAAAGGCTTTAGCATGCTTGTTAGAAAGTGGCGACTATAATCCTTGCATGTGTTCATCTGAATTTAAGAACGGCACTACTGAGCCCCTCGACGCACCGGGGTCTTCCGAAACCGTTGCTTCGTTTTCAGCTCCGACTTCACCTCCGACTTCTGAATCACTGAGACGCCAAGCCAACCAAACTTTTGGCTTTAATTCAACCGATTGAATGTGTCTGAAGCATTAACCAGTTCGCGCCGGATGACGTACATAAACGCAAAGTTTTCCCCAAATTCAAAACGGATGACGCATAAACACGCCAAGTTCAAGTTCGAATCTCGTGGTCAGCAGCGAGCAAGGCCGGAAATGCGTGGGTGTGCTTCCCGGCACTATCGGCCTGAACACGCTCGGATCGAGTTTCGTTAAAAAAAAATCCCGCCCCTCGGCTCGGTGATGTTAAAATAATCCCGGCGCGAACTGGTTAACAGCCACCAGAGTACATGTACGGCTGGAGTTCCCGCAGTCGGGGGTCTAAGATCGACTGAAGCAGAGACGAAGACGAAGACGAAGCCAGCGATTCGAAGAAACGGCCAATAGAGCAGACTGGCACATGCTGGATAAAGCCTGGATTATTGTTTAGTCTTTTTTGGTTTGTTGGCGGGTTTAGTGGCTGGTTTGGTTACCTAGCATGCTTGTTAACGCCCTCTTTGGACTTGTAGACTGCCCCACAGTCCTCCACCTTGCAGTGGTAGTGGTCTTTGTATAGCAGCTCACAGCGAGGTCGGCACGGGTCATTGGCCGTAAACCTGTACAGACCAAAACCAAAGGCCGGGAGACGGGGGGAAACTTCAGAGCTAATGCAATTTTTTTAACTTTTTTTTTTAAAACTTTTTTTCCACAGCAACGGATGCAAACAGAAATTCTAATTTAAAAAGGAAAACTGTAAAAATGGGTTTGGTGAAGCTCTAAATGGAGGATAAATCATAAAAAAAATAAAAACACCGAGGGAAAAATAATAATAATTGGCGTTCACTATTGTACAAGCAGAATGGAATTTCTCTGATCAATGAAATAAGTGCTGGAGCACTTAGTAAGTGTGTTTTATTTTCGAGTCAAAATAAAGCCGTAGGTCGCAATTTCTGAATTATCTTCATGTACGTCCAATTCCTAAGCCCGCGGGAAAGCATTTGTGCACCATGCATAACTAAACAACTCACATGATACTACTAAGAACAATTTAAACATAAAATACACAAACAAATGAGCCACGTGTGCTCTTCCATGCATGAACTAAACGTGGCAAAAATCCCTGTTTAAATTGTTGTATGAGAGACAAAATGAGATAGAACTGGGCAGAGGTTGAAACAAAGATTTGCCGGTATTACGACAAATGTTCATTTTAATCGGATATTTGTTGACA
Organism: Crossaster papposus; assembly: GCA_037893245.1. Taxonomy (NCBI): domain Eukaryota; kingdom Metazoa; phylum Echinodermata; class Asteroidea; order Velatida; family Solasteridae; genus Crossaster; species Crossaster papposus. The sequence goes on from JBAIAA010000110.1 coordinate 373,492, forward strand.
AGTTAGGACTTTTTAAAGTTTGCATTTTTTATTGACATGTCAAACAAGTAAATTTCTGAGAAAAGAACTTAGAAGTTTCAAGTTTTGTAGTCGTAAAAATGAAAGATGCAATTTGTTTTTCTTTAAAAACACTTTTTCCAAATTGTTTGGCATTGTAGACATCAAAGATTCCAAATATCAATAAATAAAAAAATGTACCAAAAAAAAGGAAATCGCCCTCATTCGATTAAAAATAAATAAACAATTTTCACGACAGCCTGTACCGGTACCTAGTTCTGTTTCATTAGCCGATAATAGTTTGGCTATGAAAGCCGATACAACGGCTAGATAGAGAAATAGCCACTTTATACGACACTGCCACCTAGCTGAACAATGGAAGATTACACATGGCTCATGGGTAAGCAACTATTACGAACATAAACTTGTCAATGCGTACTTTATTTTGGTGTTTTGCACATTACAATGTGTTAGAGACCATTCGTTACGACATGCAAATGTGAACACAAAAAATGAAATAAACATTACAAATACAAGTAAAGCCCAATTTATACTCGACGCGAAAGCGAATGCAAATTTGTGACGTTACAGGTAGTTTTTGCACTACGAATTCGCTAAAAGTTAAACACATTTCAACTCCGGCGAATACTTTGCGACGTTGAATTCGCGTCGCATTCGCTTTCGCGTGAAGTATAAACCGGCCTTAAGCCAACTACATGTAGAATCAGGTAAATGAACTATACGAAGGGTCGAGATACCTGCCAAGTTTGAATCCCTTCTTTCCCTTCCTTACTCCTTACCTCTTGAGGTATTTCTGCCACGGTTCCTCCGGCTTGCCCTCCTTAGCCCCCGAGCTGCTGCTGCTGAAGGCGCTGGCTGCGCTGCGGACCGGTACAATGCCGCTCTGACTTGCCGCAGTAGCCAGGGCTATGCAGGCTGCTGCAGCAGCCGCTGCAGCAGGCGGTGGTGCCGCTGCAGATGAAGTGGTTGCGTCCGTGCTAATGCCAGGACCTGTTTGCATATGAATACAGTTTGCATCAGCACCCGATTTCACTTAGCACTACGATACGTAACAGCTTGACTTACAACGTGTAACGCGTAGCATCTCGCGATGCGTCATATGATCCATTTAACGAAACTTGTGATAATGTTGACCACATCGCAACTTCCTTGACAACGGTTTGAAACATCTAAGTTATGACGTGTCTTCAGGTTATTGTAAAATTAGATACATCTTTTCATAGCCGGTTTGATGCCGTAAAAATTAAATAAAAGAATCTACAATACCGAGACAATGTGTTGGAAATTGTTAATGAAACATTCATCATAGTCCACATGAATAAACCTTGAGTATTGCACTTGAAATTCACAGTAAGCTTGTTTTTCTTCAAAAACTGCATCATACGTCGGCTATTTTGATTCATGTTTTGATGACTCTTTGCTGAATATCAGACGACTATTTTCTGTGCGTTGAATAAGTACATAACCAATCACCATTTTGTGCTGTAAATACACTAACTATGCATCACATGTACGATGCGTTTTGGGAAATAAATCTCACAACGTGCCGCAGCTGAAACTCATCAAAGGGTTAAGACGCGTCGCAGCGCTGTGATGCGTCATAAGTTGCAATGAGTTTCATGAAATCGGGTGCAGATACCATGAAGAAGTAAAGTCTAGTTTTTATTTTACCTAATTGTGGAGGAGAAATGTGAGAAGCAACGGGCAGATTAAGCGAGTCGCTCAGCCCTTCCTCTGACGACATCCCTCCCGATGTGATGCTCGTAAACGCTGACGGCAGCATGTCCATTTCCTCTACGGTGGTTGTGGTGGCAGCAGTGGGATTTTCCGCCACGGAGATCGGACACAGCGCCGACTGCGAGGTCGACGGCACCATAGTCGGCGAGGAGAGGTAATCCAGCGGCTTGACCCGCTGGGGCAAGACGGAGCCATCTGCCTGGATCAGGACAGTCTCCGGCGCGTCCCGTAGACGCCTCAGGGTGGACAGGCTAGGGGTGGGCTTGGGGCGGATCAGTCGCAGGGAGAACCCCCGCTGGTGGCGGGCCGCCTCGTACTCCAGGATGCGCTGGCGACGATCGTGCTTGCGCTTGTGTGACTGCATCTGGTTGGCCGCTGTAAAGACGAAGCCGCAGTTCTTGCGGATGCAGTGGAAGTGGTTGGTGTTGTTGGAGTACTTGCACCAGTTGTACTTGCATTTCTGAGATACCCCAAAGGAAAATAACACCAGGTTAAAAAAAGGCTTGCCTTGTAGAACTTGACCCAAATTTGTCAGTTAACAGGTAGTATACACCATTTGCAAACATTCAAAAACAAAACCCAACCCAAGCACAAACGAATAGTGTTTACTACCTTTAAGGACATTAGTTATAATGCTCAATTACTCAATCAGTTTCGTGACTCAGTGCAGACAATACATGTATGAGAGGCCTGAGGTAGACGGAAAGGTGGTGGCAGCAGCGGGATGGGCTGTTCAGTTTTCACTGAATGTTCACCTCGTGTTTGCTGAACTTTTTGAAGCCGTCCTTGCGGTAGATGTCATCCTTGATGTGGTAGGTCTTGTGCTTCTCAATGTCGCACTTGTTCTTGAAGACAAAGTCGCAGCCGGGCCGCCGGCAGTGGAAGTGCGTGGTCTTGTGGCCGTAGAAGGTGCAGGTGGGCACCCCGCAGTCCTCCGTGGCGCGGAAGCGCTGGAAGCCCTCGTTGATCAACGACATGTTCTTCTTGTGGAAGTTCTCGTGGGTCAGGACGTCCGAGGTGCTGGTGTAGACTTTATTGCAGCCCGTCTAGTGGTAAAAAGAAGGAAATAAGTTCTTCAGCCACAGGCCAAGTCCAGGCGATTTAAATCGACTGTGAAACAAATGTTGCAACCTGACACCATTTTATTTCTATATCATGTCAGTGAAGGTCAATCAGTGCAAAAATGTTCAAAAGATATGAATCTTGGACTGGGGAAACACTTCTAAATTTGTTAGGATATACTCTTCATATTCTTCGTACACAACCGCTGAAGTGGTATCGGGATACTACATGTATATTCTTTCCGGAACTATGATAAATAGTGCACTTTGTCAAAGTGACAAATCTGTCCAAAACTGATATTTTGGGAATTTTGTAATCACATATATATATTTTTTTATTTGCATTTTTTAAATTTCATATTCTAACATTTTATGATGTCCTCGTACACATGGTTACAAACTTTTGAGACAAAATCTCATCATTCAGTTATTGCACTAATTTTGTAAAATAGCTAATATGCAACAATCTCGGTTGTTCGTTTTGACGAGGTGACAAATCTGTATCACTTCGTCTCGATGATTTCACTCAAGTGTTTACATTTACATTTAGATATCGTGACATGCTCTACAAAAAGTGGTGTGTACTTTTTGGTCAAAATTCCTAAGTTTCATTACAGGATGTAGATTTAAGGCTTGGAAAATATGACTCCAGTCTTTCCAAGAAGGGCCTTGGGTCAAATTTTGAATATCCGTCCAAATTTGATAAAGGAGGAAATAATTTTCAATATCAAATGTCCGTCCCATCGGCCTGAACAAAAACTACTTTTTTGGGGGGCTAGATAATTTCCCCCTTTGCCCAAAGTCAGTTTCCTTCTGTAAAGATTCATGAGACACAAAGGTAAAAAAAAAATAATAATAAATAAATTAGGAGAATTGCCTACAATTTGTCGCTACAGTTTAACCCTAACCCTAACCTGATTTACAAGCAAATTCCAACATATGGTAAACTAGCTTTAAACCCTAAAGGCCGGAAAGGAGGGATTCAAACTTGGCAGGTATCTCGACCCTTCGTGTAGTTCATTCAGCTGATTCTACATGTAGTTGTAGTTGGCTTAAGGCGGATTCATACCAAGGCCAGTTTACACACGAAAGCAAATACGACACGAATTTGACGTCACAAAGCAGAAAATTTGCCAGAGTTGAAATTCGTTGAACTTTTGCGAATTCGTAGTGCGAAAACTCTCTGTGACGTCACAAATTCGCATTCGCGTTCGCACCGATCATGATAGTACAGCCTAACCCCATGTAATGCATGGAGCAGTATCTTCATTAATAGCAGTATCTACTCTTACTAGTTCCTTCGACTGAATGCGGCAAGCTTTACCTGTAAGCAGTGGTAGTGAGTGTGCTTGAGATTGATGGTGCATTCTGGATAATAAGGACCACAGTTATCCGAGGGGCTGAAACGCATGAAGCCGTGCTGGAGTGAATTGTCGCGTCGTTTGTGCCAGTTGTAGTGGCGGACGACGTCCTCTTTACGAGTGAACCTCTGAAAATAGAAGCACGTCAAAGTTTTGAGAAACAAAAACGACGCGATTATAAAGTTCCAAAAGGACTTTCGATACTTCAGTGCAGTCATTTTTATACTTATTATTAATATTATAGTACTTTTCGTACTAAAACTAAAGAATCCTCAAGATTAATTTTGGTGCTTGTTAAGTTTCAGAAACATAGAATCAGTTGATATGAAGCCAAAAGGATCAAATACAACAATTTGGTTTGCTTCTTACTGATACAGAATTTGGAGACAAAGTTGAAGCCAAAGGTTTCGTAAACTGCTTAACATTAAGTCCTTGGGTTATAGTCGGTGCCCCTTGGTGTTGGTTTGTGTAATCACTATCCAGTTTGCTGTTGGGAACCAATTCTCATTTGAGACTTGGATTGAAACTTGACTACATCACGAGCCCCGACTTGTAACGCGACTCGCGTCACTTGAGAAGGTCGAGACTCCGACAGAAACCAAAGATCTTGCCACAGTCAGTAATAAGGAGGTCTCTCTTTCACTCTCCTCCAAAAAGTTTGCATAAATGGTAAGAACCGTCACATGTTACAATTATTTTGTTAAGCCGCGGACTGTTTCTGTAAATTCGTTCACTTGAAACTGTTGAAAACCAATTTGAAAAATCCAGGTTTTTTTCTGGAAATAACTTAAAGGGAATATACAACATTTGCAAATAAAATTGCAAAAAAAGAAAAGAAAAAAAAAGACCAAATTATCACAAAATACTTTACTGGACTGTTAGGAAATGGCAGTCTGACACATCCGATAAAATAATGGCTCCTGGTGTGCTGACATTTTCAAGTAAAGTGGTATTTCTGTATCAATTTCCAATTCTTGACGGCCGACCAGCGCTGCAAAAAACCTGACTTTTTTCAAATACTGCTTCAAATTTTTCATATTTTGTTATTCCACATTTTCTTTGCAATTGATTACACAACTGTGAAGGGACACAACTGATTCTCTGACCTTACAATTCCCCAACGACTACAAATTGCTCCGTCTCTTCTTAAAGGTAGTATACACCATTTGCAGATTTCAAAAATATTTACTACCGAATTATTAAGAAATATCCTACTCATCTGAAAGTAAATGTTGATTCTGGGCATCCAGCAAAATGATTGCGCTAGATATCCTGTAATTATTACGAAAAATATAATTTTATTGCGAAAAAACAAAGATAACATAAGAATAACTGCTCGACGCCGGTTGAAAAAAACCCGCTGTTTTTCGTGCTTTTCTCGGCATCCATGATTCTAAAACTTCGGACAGCTCAGTTAAACGATATTTACTATAAAATACAACCCCCAAAATCTACTCATTCATGATAATTCAAGCAATGACCAATGGTGTATACTACCTTTAAGTGGGGTCAGGGTACCTGACTTCAAAAACCTGACTACAAAAACATGACTGGTAGTCATGTTCAATATTTGCTATAAGTATAACATACAATGTACCAATACTAACTCCCCAAATTCATCCATTTCAAAAAATTACAGCAAAAACAAATAATGTGCATTATTTTTAATGTCGTATTTGAAATCAGAACCACTTTCAACTTTTTATTGGGGGGTGGCTAGACTGGATACAATGCCAAATATGGGGAACCTAAGGGGTTTTAAAGATGGCACATTTCCTAGTTGGTTTTCCGCTTGCCTGTGTAGCATTTCTAGATCCTGTTGGCAGCCGAACATGTTTTGAATTTTTAGCCGAGAGTTTTGGGTTACATCGAAACAATGGAAATCGGCTTCATATCCTGCAGTCTGTTTGAACTTTAATCTTCCAACCCCCCCCCCCCCAAAAAAAAAAAAAAAAACATCTAAAAGCGAGGTTAGATTTTTTTTGTCTCCTGCAAAATTTTTCAAGTATATCAGTTGTGTTTGTCAAATACATGTATAACAATCACCAATTGTTTTCCCCAAGATTTTGCTCTGAACTCGTTACCGATATTCATGTAGCAATACAATTTAATATATAATATGTGACCTGTTCCAACGAAACCCGGACAAAGTCGCACAATGTGTTTTGTCACAATGTACTCCTGAAGTCATTTCGGGATGGATTTTACTATTTTAAAGTTTTAGGTTTTCCCAAGTCACTCACTATTAATCTACAATCTCCACAAATTTGAACAAAATCCGTCTACCAGAAGTGTTTTTTTTTTTCAATTTTGTGAAACATACGCTTTTCTGAACTTTAAAGCTGTTTATCTCATAATTAGGTTGTCAGGGTTTTATCACTAAATCCAGACCCCAGGGAAGATAGGGTGGGGTACTTATGTAAATGATACATCATTTTAAAGCTGAGAAACTAGAGAATTTGAAAAAAGCAAAATCTGAAAAACTTAAAAGTCGACTTTGTCCGGGTTTCGTTGGAACAGGTCACATATAATAGTCTTCTATAAATCGGGACAATAGATCCACCTTTCTTTGTGTATTCTATAACACTTTGATTACTAGTGACAGTTAATAATCACATATAAGACCAAAACTGTAACTCCTCCAAGCAGATTGAAAAAAGAAAGTTGTTTTGAACTATGCCAAAGATAATTCAATAAAAGTACAAGTAACATACACGCACATTATGTTTTCTAAACAAAACTAAAATAAAGAGAAAGTTCTAACCCACAACAATTTATGACGCCCCTCCCCCCCACCAAAAAAAAGCTTTGTATTATAAAAACCATAACCCCTTAGACACTCTCACTAGAATGCATACCAAACCTAACAACTGCACACAGGTTCAGTAATTATTGGTACTAAACAGTACTAAACCTGCCAAACTCCAACTTGTTAAAGTTTAATTGACTTGGTACAGATGGGTCTATGCATTGTTCAGTGTTCAGGATCAGTGCTGTGGTGACTGGCTCTTGGTTCCTTGTGTTGGGCTGTGTTTGAGTGGGGACACACAGGGTGTACACTTACGGTTGACCAGGAACTGTGCTGTGACCAGCCCTGAGCTCACCCACAAATAAATGCCTGTGCATTCCCCCAAACTCCAACATTTTTACAATTCATCAATGCGTTTTTGCCCTGAACTTCACATGATTCAACAAAGTCTCCCTGGGCCTTCTGTACTGAGTCAAACAAAGACAAACAAGTTGCTAATGTTTGGTACCAAACCTGCCAAAGTCTACCAAAATCTACCAAAATCTACGAAAATCTACGAAAACCTGCAGTTGGAGTTTGATGGACTTGGGGGAGTTAGGGTTATAGATTGGGTCAAGCAATTATTATCAAATCCAGCCAGGCCCACGAGTCTTGAGTGACAAATTTCAAGCCAGAATAAGCTCTTAATTCAAACAGGAATTCGACTAAAATGGCAAACAACGGTCGAACAAAAAAACAGGAAAACAACCTAATTTCCTAAGCTGGGGGATCATAAAAAACCCAAACCAAACCAGACTCCCATTATCAGTGTCGCTTGTTTTCTTGGTCATACCAATTTTGTTCCGAATCATGTGGGAAGTGGACAATTTCCCGTCATTGTGCGCCAGCTTCCTTTCTTTCATTTCTGCCACAAAGCTGCTAAAAAAATGACTACAGTTTTCAATCGCATTATTAGTTGTTTTTTTTCTTTTTCCTGGAGTTGTTAAACTTATCAGAGCTTCTGCCTTCAACGTTGGGAGGAAGTGGTGTTAAAGGAGTAATCACTCATGGAAGTAGCTGATGAAAGTAGACTTTTTTTCTCTTGACAAAAATGGTTATTTGTTTACAATATATTTTAACGCTGATGCACATCATGAGTCATCTTGAATAGTTTCTGGATATTATATAGGTACTAGTACAATGCAATTAAATGTTAACTTGAGAAGGAAAAATTCTTGTCACTCTTTTTCCTTTCCCACAGATTTCAGTTTCATTTCACAAAGTGTGAAAACATTTCCCACATTGGAAAAACGTGTTTCCCCCCCCCCCCCCCCCCCCACAAGTGGGAAACTGATTTTCACAACTCTTCACAAAATTCTTTTCACCAAATTTCACAATCCCATTCGTAGTGTTAACTTTCAATGGCACGGTACATGCACAAATTGTCAATTGTGTTGTCTACGTGAATATCAAATAGCAGCTCACAAAACAAAAACGGATGTACAAATGTACAAGATGTTAAAGGTAGGATACATCATTGGTAATTGCTTGAATTATCAGAAATGGGTGGGAATGGGTGTATTAATATTTTATAGTTTAACTGACCTGTCCGAAGTTTTACAATCATGGATCCCGAGAATAAAAGCAAGAAAAACGGAGTTCGTTTTCAACCGGCGTCGGGCAGTTCTACATGTAGTTCTTGTTTTTTTTTTGCGATCACTGTCTGACGACCGTGATTTTTTTTAAATATAAAATGCTATTTTTTGGAACAATTACAGGATATCTAGCGCAATCATTTTGCTGGATGCCTAAAATCATTATTTACTTTCAAATAAGTAAGATGTTTCTTAATAATTCGGTAATACAAGTGTTTGATATCTGCAAATGGTGTATCCTACAAGTAATATACCGGTACATGTACAGTACGTTTGCTTAAATTCCGAAATTATCCGCATTTCACAGCCAAAATTGTTACACTAACCCGTTTCAAGTTTTGTTTTCGTGTATGCTGGATTTAAGCATACCGGGTATGTAAAGTAAAACATGATAAACACATTTTTTCCATATTACCAATATCCTGTCACAGAACGATTCTACTTCCTGCAACCAGCTAAAAATGTTACTCAGCGCCACATTATTTTTCTCTAAATCGCAAAAAAAAAAATTGCGACAAAAAAAGTGGACAGAGAAACCTTTATACTAAAACCGAAAGTTCCCTTCCAAGCGAAAGATGACTTTTTTCTTCCACGATTAAAATTACAAAAACAGGGCTTTTGTTTAACCTAAAATAAATACCAAAGAAGTACTGGGCATGCAGTCACGGGATTCTGTAGCAAGAAGCAGATATAACGTGATAAGCCAGCACTCGGTGGTTGAGAGTGAGACCAATTTTGGTATACAAAAATAGTTTGAAATGAGATATCTTGGAGTGGAATTGAGCTTTTCTTTTGATTTTTAGCGGTCAGATTTCACTCTTATAAGATATATACATGTACTTTGGATATCATAGAATCGTGAGAATTAAAAAAGAATTTTTTTTTTAAGAAGGCCGTTTGTCAAACTTGCACTTTTTGTTCTTTGTTTTCACGGCAAAATTTCGCAAGATGGAAAGTGAAAGACTGTTTTACTTAACAAAAATAAACAAAAGATTCTGGGAACTCATAAAGCTACCCTGGGAAGATTGACCAAATTTGGTATGGAAAAAAATTAAGGAGCAAATTTAGTAGTTGAATTAAAGAAAGTTTTGGCCAGTTTTACTTACCGCAAAGTTACAGCCTTCATCAATACAATGGTAGTGTTCTTTGAACTGGTAGACGCAATGCAAATGGCCACAATGTGCTGAACCAGAGTATCTAGATACAGAGTGATGAGATAGGTTATCAATAGAGTGATTCACTAATTGCGAATTTGAACACCTCATGAGAAAGTCTACATACAAACTGTTGGACTTTGCTTCTGGTGGTACGCCTGGCCCCATGTAAAGCACAATCTGGGTCCAATATGATGGGTCTGCTAACCATATAATTAAGCGCTTACCATCACTAGTTTGCAATAACGCTGGGCTAGTAGACAAATTCTGTGCTAACCATGTAAGCACAGAATCCCAGTGATGAGATGTACTCATGGGTTATTAAGGCAAAATTAAGGCAATGCAGAACCGGTACCTTGTGATGTACTTGCTGAAGACGTTCATCTCTCCCGGAGTGATCTCATCCTTGACCATCTTGGCCAGGCCGTTGGAGATGTTCCTCTTGCTGGTCCCTTCCCCAAAGGACAGGTCCCGCTGCTCCGGCTCCTCCGCGATCACCAGATTCCCCTGCTCCCCCGCCTGGCTGGCGTACTCCAACAGCGCCGTGTGGCCGTTGGTCGTCTGCAAGGGGTTGCCGTTTAAGGCCGCTTCGGAGCCGGAGGTCGAGGCCACGTGCTCGGGGAGGATCAACTCGAAAGGACCGACGTCCTCCTCCCCATTCCGGAGTTTGTTGAGATAGTAGTTGTACTTGGATGTGTATTTGGACGTCTTGTCGTGGTTGTTGACATCAGGATCGAAGGCTTCTGATGGCACCTCGTTGGTTGACTCGCTGGGCGGTTCTTCTGACGCTTGCGCGGCGTCCGCGCTGTTCTCGTGCTTCCGGTGGATCTGGGTGCTGATGATGTCGCGGATCTTCTGCGACGCGCTCTGCCTGCGACCTATGACCTTGTGGATGGCCTCGCCGGCTTTCAGCTTGCGGATGTAGCTGTCGTATTTGGAGATGCGATGTGCAGAATAATCGATAGCTTGGCCTGGCAATAATAACAACAATAAAACAACAACTTTACCCCTAACTATACCATTCAGTCAAACTCCAACACAAGGTTTTGTTAGGATCTGTTAGGATGGGTACTGGACCCCTACACTGATTGTCTTTATCACTGGGGAGTTAGGGTTAAGACAATTATTAACAGAGAAACAATTACATGACCTTCCATTAAAACCACTATCAATGTTCACTTTAAAATTTATGAAAATTTACATAGTCAGTTTCCTTTGTGGTTTATTTGTGTATTATAAGATAAAAAGTCGTATCCTCATTGAGTGATCCCACAATGTCGCTTCCCAGGTTGTATCGTAAAATTGGGCGTGATCCCTGGCCACACGGCATTCTGGTGTTTATGACTTCTGACTAGCGCCCTCAAACAAAGATACTGACTATTTGGGAGACCGCCAACATACAGTACCGGTAGGGCAAGATAGCTCAGTTGGTATAGCGCCGATCTGGTAATCCGGTGGTCGCAGGTTCGAGTCCCGCCTTACCACTTCTTTGTTCACTTTGAAATTTATGAAATTTTAGGTTTGAAATTTTGAAATATACCTAGTCAGTTTCCCTTGTGGTTTAATTGTGTATAATAAGGCCAAAAACTACCGGTAGGTTGTTATAGACGTGTAGAGTAGTTTAAAACAGCTCGTATATTGTACATGTACATGTATGAAGTAAGCCTGTCTTTAAAGATGAGTGTATTCATGACTATTTTGGGAGATGAACTATTTGATATTTTCAAGGCTTTATGAAACTTCCCCTTTCCTGGCTTTGGGAAAGGTTACCTGCAAAGTTGTAAACAGCGCTCGCCTAAAAACAAGATAGGGTTCACCGAGTTTTGATTTCTATTAATAAAACATTTCTGATCCTGTCGGAGTTATCTGGCATCCTCAGACAGCACTGCTTCGGGCATTTTTATTTGTTTTGTAATGATTTTAAGTTTGATTGTGTAACTACAGACAGCACATAAAGACTTCTTTTTAAAATTATATCCATGTGTATTTCAAACAAATAAGAGAGAAGGTTGTACTAGGGTATGTGAACTAACAAATAACAAGAAGGCAGGATTCTAAGAGTAGACAAAATGCCAAACAAGCTCTCGATATAATGTTACGTACTTTTTTTTCAGGACAAACGAGACAAACAAGCTTGACTTTTTGAGTTTTGCTTTTTTGCAAAGGATATAAAAAGCTTGGGTCAGATTGGGACGGTCCAAGTAAGTTGACCAAACTGACAAAAAGCTTTGCATTTCACATCTTAACAGAAACTTCAAGTCATTACACGCATTTTAAGAAACAAGTTTGTAGATATTCCGGGTCTAATTTGTACGGAGCTGATACGCAGTCAAATACAGTTAGCACATTTATGCGACGAGCGGAGAGCCTCTTACAGTGTGTATCTCATGAACTTTAGCTGGTAACCTGTTTTGGGCTAAGAAAACATTTTCGGTGCTTAGCGCATTTCTGTGGCATTGTCGCACGACTTACCAGCTTCTAAGCTCTGAATGAAGAAGTCGTACTTTGAGAACCGCCTGGGTCTGAAATCATCCTCCCCCTCCTCCAGCTCCGCCCCTTCCTCTCTACTCTTCTGCTCGTTGATGAGGTCTTTGACGGTCTTGGACGACTTGCCTGCTGGTGGTAGCAGCAGCCTCATCTTGGCCTGGGGCTCCGTCGCCTGCGGCAGCGAGGCCACTTTCCCGCCGACGCCAGCCTGCGCAGCCACCAGCTGGGGTGTGACGTTGCCCCCTTTTGGATTGCCCGGGTTAGGCAAGTCGGTGGCTTCATCGGCGCCACCTTGCGGTGGACATGGACCCGCGTCGTCTGGCGAGGCGCCGGCGTGGGTCACTTGGAGGCGCGCCAGATCGGGTACCTGGAGGTTGGCTCGTCGATGGATGTACTTCTTAATGGCGTCCTTTTTCCGTTTGCTAGAGTTCTTCTCTTCCATTTTCTGGATGTTTTCTGTCGGAAACAAAAGTATAAAATTAATTTCTGTCAAGAATTATTTTTCTCACACTTTAATTTTCTGACAATGAAAACTGTACACAAGAACCATTTTGGGGTTTGGAAGTGATAACAGTTTTAAGCAATTTAACTTAAAGAAAAAAAACGCTCAGGAAAATGTTTGCGTGATCATTCCAATAGCTTACTACAGAAACCTTGCCTCGCCTTCAATTTGCCCTTTAAGTCTGTTGAATAATCTGCCTCCAACCAAACGGTAAAAATTTACCCAATATTCATAACTAACGGACAAAATGAGTACACTCGTTAGTCCAAGCGCAAACAATGCGGGGGCTTATTTTTCCTTTCTTTTTTTTGTTCCTTGCCCATTATTAATAGCAGGAATAAATCATCGTTTTGTACGCTCCTTCCCCAAGCTGTCCCGACCTTGGCTCCCTCCATTCATTTACTGCGATTGGATCACCCTAATTCCATTACGTGATTAGTGACCGCGGCCTTTTAGCAAAAACCAAGGCATCTTCTCTTTGTTTTTTATTGAGACAGGAATTATTGATAATGGGGCCTGAAGGTAAAATCAGATGATTTTTTTTTGGTCATCTTTTTATAAAATTTGTTGTTTGGAAGGCCAAATAAGAGAGTGTGAAAATAGCTGGAGGGTTTTGGATGTGAAAATGTTAAGCAGATGTAAAACACGCGTATGCCGGTATGTAGTTTTCACCCCCAAGTGTCAGAGGTCAATGTACACAATGTTCCTGCAAGTTCCCCTTCTCAACCCTATATCCTTCCTTTGTGACGTTAAAACAAACTTCAAATCTCCAATTTCATTTCCATCCTTATAAAGTTTATTCACTTTTTAAAGAGAGTTTAGATTCGTAACCTCTAATACAAAATTGCAAACTTTTGTACTTAGCTTCCGGCAGTACATTACATGTACAAATACATGTGTACGTGCCGATACATGTAGCTTAATTTCTCAAAACTGTTCCCGAAAACAATTGAATATAATTTTGACCCGACACGGTGAAATGTTAAATAATTTACCCTTTTTTTGTTGTCGACAATTCATCAATAACTTAGGAATTTCTACGTTGATTATTCAACTTGCTTTTCCCCAAAAAACAAACCTTTTTTATGTAAAAATAAAATGAAAGAGATGGCACGTAAAAGACCGTGGTCAAAAACAGTTATCTTCTTTTTTTTAGAAAACCAAATGATCCTGAAAATGTCTGTTATCTCAAATATGACTCACAATCGGCCAGTCTCAGACAGCGCGGGCCCCTCGTGCTGAAAAATTAACTTTGTCCTTTACTGCATACCAAACATGGTCAGTCTTTTTTTCTTCTGGCCGTGGCTAAGCCCACGGACTGCAAATGCCTCCCATTCTTAATAAAAAAAAATAACCACATCTTGGAATATTTTTTTTCTCAAGAATATTAATTAAGTGACGAAAGCATAATTTCTTGGGTGGATTGGAAGGATGCCATGAAATTTTAATAGCCTTATCAGGTTACCCAATTTTAATAATTTGGAGAATAAATTCGGCAAAATTAAACACATGCATGACAAAATTCTTGAATTTAAATTTTCTTCAATTTGAGGTTTGACATACCTACATGTACGGGTACATCCACGCACATTTATACAAATTATTAATGAAAGTGGTCCAAAGCAAAAACCCATCCGACAAGGAAATTAGCCTGTCCCACGGAATAAAATTCATCTTCTAGGGCGCAAGGCGAGAAGAGATTCTGGCTGGCTTTTCACGCTGCGTGCAATTTGTGCAAGAACTGTGTGCGCAATGAACACGTAATTATGCATATCTGCTGCATACCAGTGGTTAAGCTATGAATATTTGATCAGTTTAAGACAAGGCAATGAACAAAATGTCCAGGGGGAAAAGCTGAAGGAAAAATAATAAAAAAAGGGAAGAAAAAAAGATGAAATCCTTTGATGAAAGCTCTCCCATAAGCAATCAAGAGAGTAAGTGTTGATGTGAAAAAGGATAAGGGACTTCAGTAGGGATTTCTAAAAAAAATTAAAAAATATCAATTTGGTAAAATGTTTTTTACATTTTACGTATAATGTACATTAGACAGGAAAAGTAATAGGTACATTGTACATACTACATAAATGTCAAAGTAAAAAAGTATCGGCCCATGTATAGTTTGCACTTTGTAAATTAGCGTAAATTTGTATACACATGCACTGTATTTATTTATTTCATTCAACACCCATCAGCGCTATAGCGCCAATTACAGGATAGATAAATGAGAGAAGATAATGTAAAGAAGTTACAGTTTAGAGGTGGGAGGAAAACCCCAGAAGAATATCCTGCGGGAAAACACACGGAATCAGACAGGAACTGAAAACCCTATCCACATATTGGCCCAGGCGGGATTCGAACCCGGGTCTCAGCGGTGGAAGGCAAGGAACGAACAGCTGCGCTAACCTGACTCCCCATGATATACTGGTGCATGTATCTTCTGCAATATATCTTTTGCGCAATACAGCTGGGGCTAATTCCATGGAGCTGCTTTTCAGCACAACAACATTGCTTGGCAAGAAACTTGTTCCTTGGCAAAAACATGGGCCATTTTCCAAATCCAAGTTTCGTTTCCGTCTTTGGCAATGGTGATGGAGCCGGAGACGAAGCCGGAGCCTTAAGCTTGGGTTTGGAAAACAGCCAGGGTAAGGGTTACAGTTGCAGTACCCCTGTGCCAAAGCTCTTTGAGATCAATGAGATATTTGTTGTGGGACAAAACGAAAAGAAATAGACAAACTATCAAGACCAAAAGAGAAAGAAGGAAGGTTAAAAGGAGGAATACACAAAAGTTACAAAAGTTTTGTAAAACTACATGTACCGATATATGCCGTATTGTACAGTTGTACGAAAACAATCCAAGTACACATGTACGTGTACCCTGTACTTGTTAGTATCCTTAATCCAATTCTACACGGAGGAACAAAAACATCCGCAACTCTCTGATTTATTCAAGTTGGGGATTTCTTTTTTAGAGGGCACAACTTCCTTCGCCTCTCCAGCCTGTAAACTAACTCCTGTGTTTTCACAATTGGAGGACTCGCGATGGGCTTGGTTTACACGGCCTCCAGGCTGTCTGTTTAGGCTACGGTACGGGACGAAGCGAACCCCCGACGATCCCGGGGAAAGAGTTACCCACTCTGCATGTGTAAGTGTTGCATCTTTGGCGTCTGGTGGGCCAGATATTTGACTGGATTAGTCTATTTATACATGTAGCTCTTTTAGAGGTACTCGTAACCTAACCTTAAATTTCGGCATCGAGTTTGAATAATTACTCGCGTCTAGTTAGACAGTTTTGAATACTCATTTTCATGTTTTCTTTTTTTTAGATTCACTCGGGGGTAAAGTTATGGAGATACCAGTACGTGCCAGTGGTAGTGCTAACAGGAAACTGTCCCAGTTCACAAGGTCAATGTGGACACTTACGATAACTCGGTTCAAGTTCAACTGCACTACTAGGCCACAGTTTATGCACGTACACTTATGTGTAATTTACCTGTATGTTATATTTTCAATCATTTGTACATGTTCGATGTACACTACAGACTCATTTCTCTAAAAATATGTTTTCCTTTGCACTACATGTACATGTCATTTTGAATTTGACTGATAAATTATATTTTAAAAAAATCAACAAAAACAAATAAAAAATATAAAATCAAGACATACATGTACAGAGACAAAAGAACTATATCTGCTAAACAACAACAAAGATACTTACTAAAGCTGAAAGAGTCTAGCGGTACGTCCTTGGCAATATCTGGGTTAGATCCTTCCTCAAACCCGTACATTCCTATGAGTTCGTTCATGGTGTCACTGGCGTACTCCTGCACAACCGACGGGTCGTACGGATTACCATGCCTGTCCGTTTTGCCAAAGACAGGGACCGGTATTTTCAGGGGGACAGGCCTAGAGTCTGCTGCGAGCGCGTACATGTAATCTTCGCCATTGTTATTATCATCGTCATCATCCGTGTTTCTGTTTAGCGTGTCCGGAGAGGGTCTTCCTATCTCGTTCGGGATTGTCGATGAGGAATCGGCCTCCTCCATACTTTCGGCGGAGAGTTCACAGATGACGTCGTTCGTGGCGAGGCCTTCTTCAATCGGTTGGCCCGACTGGTCGTCCGTCAGGCTGCGCTCCGCGTATTCCTGTATTGCTTTAAGACTGCTCAAGTTTGCCGGGTACTGCGTCGCGTCCGTCCCGTCCAAGCTGTCTTCGTCGTCGCCATCCGCCTCCCCGTACACCTCCAGATAATCGCCGTCCTCGCTGGGCAAATCGTCCGCGTACCAGAGCGGCGTGTCCTCGCTCGTCGGACTTGACCGGTTGCTGAGGGAGCCCTCCGTTGTTGTCATCGGTGTCTTATGTACATAATTATTGCCGTAGATGTCTACTGCCGAGTCCAGGTTCTGACGAGACAGAGATATTTGCATAGAGGTTGAATCGCTAGTGTTGTTTCCCTGAGATTTGCTGCTGCATCCTCTGTTGATAGGTTTGGACGTCTCCTCATCCCTCGGGTATCTCCAGTCCCCTGCTATTAACGAGTCCGAGTAACCATTCTCATGCGGTAGCTGAGTCTCCGCCGGGTCCACAACGCGGCGAGGACCCAGTTTTACCCTGGCCTTGCGCTTGCTTGCACCGCTGAGTATCTGAGTTGTTTCTGCATGGCCGTTGAGCAGACTTTTCCCCAAGTGCAGGTCTGCTTCCAGAAAACCGTTCTCCTCGTGGCCTTCATCCTGGCTGTTGGTGGACTCACTGTCCAGTTCATTACCGCTGTGACACGGCGACGCGCCGCTCTCAGACCCGTTTAAGATCTCTCTCCGGGAAGTGGACGTCAGGTGTCGTCCGGCGACCAGGCTCCCCGGGTGCTGCAGCGAGATCCCGTTGACCAGTGTGCCGTCCGTTAGAGGTCCCGCCAGTCCCTCCTTCAGCTTGGCGCAGATCACGTCCAGTTTCTTCATGGTGATGCGGTGTGAAGGGTGCAGCGTGAATGTCCCAGACGGTTGATGTCTGCCTCATGTTTTAGTGCATAGGTCCTGCAAAAGCGTTATAAAAGAGTGTCACTGTTTTTCAAATATAATATACAATCGGGAGTTATCTTAACGCAAACTTTGGAAATCCTGGAGTCAGTGAGAGAAAATCTGCGCAGGCAACTTTAAAACACAGAGCTCTGCATTATGATCCTTACCCTAACGCCATCTTGAGAAGAATGTACATGTAGAATCCTGACGTTACTTTAGTCAGTGGTTGTGTACAAATTCTATGGAGAGTCAAGTATATCCTAACAAAATTAGAAACATTTTTTGTTTTCAACATTTTTGCACTATTGACCTTCATTGAGATGATGTAGCAAAACAAAACAGTGTCAGGTTGCAACATTCTTTCGCCATCTTAAAAAAACTCTCAAAATATTGTTTGGCAGCTAAGGTGACACATTACATGTATACATGTACACATTTAGTATTGCAGTTTTACGCCCAGTCATACGCAATAAGGTGACATGCACTTATTAAGTGCATAATATAATACACTGTACATACTTGTACATGTTTTTCTTTTCCAATTATGAATTAATATAACAAATTGCATGATGGATTAATAGTTGCGAATGACAAAAAGAGTTAAAGTGATAAATCTTTTTCTTTCGAGAACATGGCACTATGTCAGAAATATGGTAGGAGGTGAAAGAGACTTGCACATAAATCTACAAAGTAATGTGATGTCATTTCAAAAGATTACCGTCCGATTTATATTTAGAGATGATTCACAAAACACATTCTCTCCGGCAAAAACCATTGCCTAAAGAAAAAACCTATAACCAACTCACCTAGTGTCCGAAAGGCTCTTTGTCAAATCGAAATTTTGAACATTAAACTTCCTGACAGCCCATTAAAATCACAACTGGACAACTTTGGCCTATCAACTACACACCGTACCACAGCCTCTAACCAATCCACAACTGTGCTGTAACACAGTCTTCTAGAATACCCAGGCATGAATAATTCATGAGCAACTGACATACATCTGGCTCTGCAATGTGTGCACTCACAACTGTTTTGGGATGACACCATGTATAATTGGTGTGTGACATCAGCTGATAGTGACACCAGCCCCGCCCCCTTCATGAATTATTCATATACATGTATAGGAAATGCAAATGAGAATATATCTCAGGAGCATGCAAGAGTGAGTGAGAAGTCCTGCTACCGGTAGCATCAGCTTGTTAGTTGCTTTATGGAATTCCACAGAAATTTTGATATGCATGCGCAGCCAATGCACATTCTGCACATTTTTAGGGGCCGGTTCCAAGGTGAAGAAATGAAAAATTGAAACTGGAATCGAGGTCCAAGATTAGAGTATTTTTCAGCAACTAACATTATTTTGTGATTCCGCCCGGCATGAATTACACGTACATTGTACCCCTAAAATTTGATAACTTGGGGCAAATTGAGCGACTTCATCCATTTTTTTTCTTCTCCATTTCAGAATTGTTGTCATTTGGGATGTCATTATTAGAATATCATCTTATGTGATGAAAACAAAATTAAAATAAAATAAAAATTTGAAAAAAATAATAAAGTAATAAAGTAATGAAATGAGTCAAATTACTATAATAAAAAAAATTGTTTTAAACAGCATGAACAATTTGTCCACACAATGTTCAAATTTATTTCATAATGTCTGAACCTCTATTTTACAATTATACGATACTCAAATGTAAATTCCGGCCATGGCAATTTCTTTAAAAAGGAGACATTTTCCAGTAATTGCAAACAGTAGTATTTTAATCGATTTCACCTCAATGTTTCTTCCTCCCCTGCTGAGCTAAATAGAATTACCCCACCGCAAAAAAAAAAAAAAAAAAAAAAGAAAGAAAAAAAAAGAAGAAAAAAAGAAGAAAAAGAAAAAAACAGAATTTGCATTTAACCAAATTTGTATCAAGGCGAATTCTCTCCCCTGTGAAGTCAGGCTTAGGAATGTTGATATTATTACTAAGAATACAGAGCAGCAAGAAGCCACGAATGTAATCTCGGAAATGGGATGATAGGAGTAATGACCCATGCTTTCAGAAATGCCAAATGGATAAACAATTTGGGGATTATTATCTGTTGGTTTTAATGGAAAAACGCTGTCCCGCCGGCCTAGAAAAAACAGTTTTATGATTGTGGCAACTGGGGGGAGCCAGCTAGTCTTAGCCTGGCGTGATTTTATCATCTTGCCAATTATTTCTGGCGAGGTGAATCATTCCATCTAGAGATGATCATACCCAGTAAAAGGTTGGATAAGATGATGCTTGAATTCATTATTTTTTTACCACGTTTTTTTTGAAAAATTAAAACTGTGGATTACAGCGAGATTGAAGTCTTTTAAGCAAATTGGGTTTCATAAGATTTTCACGACGTAATTTTGACGAAGTAGTTCTCAAAATAAATGTGGACGAGTACAAGGTTCCCAAAATCCATGTTTAGCATAAAACTTCCACTGAAATCTAAATAACTCCACACAAAAGCATGTTGTACCAGTATGTACACAGATCCAACAAAACATTACAAAATCTGGCTACAATGTAATAAAAGAAGTCAATACAAAGTAACAAAAAGTAAATACAAATTTGTCAATGTGTACACCATTTCTTCCAGATAAATGCCAACATTGCACAATTCTGCAGAATTTTGCCAAGTTTTGATATTCTAAACTACACTGTATGTACATTTTTACTGAGTAGTAACATACATGTACAACATGTCCAGAAGCTGAATGTGTACAAATTCACTCACCGACAATACCGGTACTAACACTAGGCCGTATTTCAGCTGAGAAAAACATGACTTAGGTTTTGAAAACGGGAGCTGGCGAAAAATATTCTCAATATTCACAGAGCACTAAAACATGTAAAACACGCTCAACCAATCCCAGGGTTTTGCGTTTGGAACATTCTTTTCCGAATTATGCAAAGTAACTTTAAAAGTTGTTGGAGAATTTGATGGTAACAGTTCCTGGAGTTTCCCAAAAATGGAATTTCCCGTGTAAAAATAGAAGTACGGTGGTACATGTATACCAGAAGAGGTATTAAATATAAGTAAAAATGAAAAAGGTTTAAAAGCTACACAGTAAATTTCAGTTCTTTTTCCGAGAAATTCTCGTTTCTACTTCTATTGCAAGCCAACAGGACGAATCAAAATTTACGAGTTTTATACAGGAAACTATTCAAAGTGTAATTTTTCAGAAATATTTTTCCAAAACTCTATTTTTGTAAATCACTTTCAATGTTTAACTGTAACTTTCAAATGGAACTGTACATGCAGTTTAGGAAAGAAAAAAAAGCTGTAACTTTTTTTTCAAGGAAATATTTGTAAGACGATAGTTCTGCTTTTTCAGTTTGATGGTGACCAAAAGTAGTTTCAAAGTCAAGAAAAAAAAACGTGCAAAATGGGAATTCCGTGGATTATCCAGAAAAAACCCCCGAGTTGAAACGATGTGAAGACATTTTAGTTGAACATGATACATTGTTGATGTCAAGCAATGAAACAAAACTTTCATTTTTTTTTTCCTTCCCAGAAATCAATTAAATAAACACCTGTGCTTGTCCTACAGCAGGAAAAGAAGAAGTGGGAAATCCCACAGAATAAAAGACAATTCCCCAGTAAATTCTGGTACATGAATGTACATACTGGGTGCTCTAAAAGAAAAGAAAAAATGTCCACACAAAAGATACTAAAGTTTAATGCCTAGTATGAGTGAGCTTCAGGCCTGGATTTTTCAATAGGCTCAGTGTGCACTGTGCAAACAGGGGCCAATTTCATAAAGCTGCTAAGCAAAACAAAAAATGCTAAGCACAAAAAAGTCTTGCTCATTAAAAACAGGTTACCAGCCCAAATTATACGCGTTTTTCATGCAAAGCAAAAAAACAGCTGATTATCAATCCAGAACAATAAAGATCAGGTGAAAATTTGGTCTGTAACCTTGTTTTTACCAAGGACAAATTGTCATGCTAAGCAAATTGTTGTGCTTAGCAGCTCTATGAAATTGGCCCCTGGTGAACCCCGACTTACGTCAGAGCTCATTAAACGAACAATCCAGGGTTAACCCCTGTTGACTCAGATGAGCTTAACAGAACACACCCTACCGTACATTGTATCATGGTTACAGCACAGTGCACAACCATGACAATATGAACAACAAAGAACAGTTGATGATTAAGCAAAACCAATGTAAGGTTCCAGATACATATTGCGTGCAAACAAATCTAAACTTAACATTCAAACAAAAAATCACTTGAAATATGTACGGTACAAATATTTTATTTTTCCTGTGTTGGGTCAAATTTTTCAAAGTATCCATTGTTTTTTGGCTTCCTTCCTGGAAAAACTCAAACATAATGTGCTGACTCAAAGGTCACTGGAAATCCCCAATAAAATCGCGAAATAAAAACTTGGTACCAGTTATCGTATCATTGCACATTTATTCTCTGACATTTTGTGGTTTGGGAAAAATTTGTTTCAGTTTCAAATAAAGTGAGTTGACTAAATTGGAACCCCAATTTCTAAATTACTTTTTACTTGAAAACCTTTCAAAATTCATATCATATTGGTAAAAAAAAAATTATCATTCCAAGAAGTTGGACATTTTGCAACATTTCTAGAACAAACTTTGTATTCCATCTATCGACTAAATTATTTGAATCCTCATATTTGTCTCATGTTGGACAAGAAAATGTTGCACCATTCGAACAACACCGGTACTGAGAAATTATACATTTCAAGACAAATGTACAGATTGGTTGAAAATAACCATCTGGGGCCAATTTCATAGAGCTGCTAAGCACAACAATTTGCTTAGCATGACAATTCGTCCTTGGCAAAAACAAGGTTACAGACCAAATTTTCATGTGATCTTTATTGTTTTGGATTGATAATCAGCTGTTTTTTTGCTTAGCATGAAAAACACCTACCCGTATAATTTTGGCTGGTAACCTGTTTTTAATGAGCAAGATTTGTTTGTGCTAAGCAAAATTTTGTGCTTAGCAGCTCTATGAAATTGGCCCCAGATTGGTACTGTAGACATGTGTCTAACCATTGTAAAAAAGAATTGGTCAAAATTGGTTAGTTTGACCGATATCATTTGCCAAAATGACTACCTTTTTGGTATATAAGTATGGTACCGGTACATGTACACATACATTATATCAAGTTTTGGCAAGAAGTTAATTCATATCCAATTATTGGGCCTTACATGACCTACATGTACCAGTATGCTGTATCAGTACATCATCGTCTTCTAAACCTGGCTCATTGCTTGCCTTCTTACCCAACTATGGAAGCTGCGCCGCAATGCCCTTTTTGAAAAATTCCAAGCCAGCGAGGAAAAATTGCGGCATTTTCTGCCCGCCCAGCTGGTAGGTTTTTCCCACACATTGCTCCGGTGACGTATAACGTAATAGTTAGAATATGAGCTTCTGTAACAGACAGTTATTGACAGGTCATTTGTTCATTCCAGTATCCATGCAACATAATGTACATGCACTTTTTTTAATTATTTCTTCCCCGTGCAATTTCGAGGGTCTTTATTTCAAAGTTAAGTAAAGGAGAAAATTTTAATTGGCTTATGGTGACCATGTGTGAGAAAAACAATGAATCATAACGCAATTATTCCACTATCCCTGTACTTTAAGGTAAGATACATGTACATGTACACCATTTGCAGTTATTCGAAGAGAAAACTACCAAATTATAAAGAAATATTTTACTTATTTGAGAGGAAATAACGATTCTTGGCACTTGTGTACACGATGTAATGTATAGAAGGGGTACATGTATAGAAGGGGTACATGTACTGTACATTGTATATGAGCTGGTCCGCTAACCACAGAAATCCGCGCTTACAATAAGCATTTTGCGCTAAAAGTGCTAACTGTAGCAAAAAGCATTCAGTGCCAACCCTATAGAATTAGAATCCACAATTATGAATTTTTGTGTGAACGGAGATTCTGTATACATTGTACCTCTAATATGGTAAGCCTAGCAATGAAATCAGGCCCTGGCTGAACAATAATAGCAACCAATGATGTATCCTGATAAATCCCAACAATTTGTAAAGTACAAGTGTAATTACACCTGGGATATCCTGAGAAGTAAGTGACAAGTCTGCAAACAGTTAAAGCCGACCTTGTCAACCAGAACATGTTTTTTTTCATCCTTTTTTTTTGGGTAGGAAACCTTGTGTGTGTGTGGGACAATCGTGGCCATATTTGGTAGTTAGGAAGGAAGTGGGGCCGAAGGGAATGACTAAAATTTCACGCCAGAGTTGGTTGGAGTCTGAGGACTTCAAGGATGTGGCAAACAAACACAAACTTTACTTGTTTTCCCATTATTTCCAGAGCTGTAGTAAAAGTTTGTTTTTATGGCTGATCAATTTTTTAAATTTCATTCACATAGAAATGTATACAGTTCCACTAGACTTTTAGATCGAGGACATACGCAGGAAAGAATTTTGACAATAAAAATGCACACCTACACGTATTGTATTTTTTTTCAAAATGGTTGGGTCCCGATTTATAGATTTTTGAAGGTTTTTCATTCACATGGAAATGACAATTCCAATTAGATCGGGGACATGTACAGTACCGGCACGCAGGGAAGATTTTTGACAATAAACATGCACATCTTTTGTATTTTGTCCCCAAAATATAGGGTCCTGATTTATACTTTGGTATTTGTCAAGGTTGTAATACCAGTACATGTACAGTACTACCGACTGCGGTATACTGTATGTAAACAAATTTTGCAATTTTAATAACTGCCAGTGTCTATTAATTGCATCATGAAAAAAATCAACTTGTCTTGATAAGATAAAGGTTTCTTTTTTGTTCTTTCTTTGTAAAGACTGCTACAGCTTTAGACCTGGGGGCCAATTTCATAGAGCTGCTTAAGCAGAAAAACTATCTTAAGCACAAAAAACTGTTGCTAAGTAAAATCAGTTAACAAGCAAAGATTCCACGTGATCGTTATGCTAAGCTAAAAACAGCTAAATACCAAGCACAAATGATGTACATCACACCGCGTTGTGGCTGTTATAAGCTCATTTTACTAAGCAATAAAGTTTTGTGCTTAAGCAATTTTTGTGCAAGCAATTTTTGTGCTTAAGCAGTTCTATGCAACATACATGTAGAGCTGCTTAAGCATAACAATTGCTTAAGCATACAAATTGCCTAAGCACAAAACATTATTGCTTAGTAAAACCAGCTTACCAGCCACAACTCCGTGTGATGTATATTATTTGTGATTGGTATTTAGGTTTTTTTGTGCTTAACTAAATTGTATGCTTAAGCAGCTCTATGAAATTGGGCCCAAAAAATTGTTTACAACAATATAAAATTGCTGTGAGTATTCGAAATGTGAAATTCCCTTCTGAGGTGTCACGCAGTTACGGTAAAATTGCCCTGACAACATGTATATACCGGTATCTTCTTCATATTTAACGACCCATCTGAGCTGGCAATCTGAAATTGAAATTAGCCCAGAACATCTCAAATAGCTGCCAGATATTTCAGGAATTCCATCTGAAACGGGTGCCAAATCCACCACGCAGAGACAGTAAGACAAAAAAAACAGAGAAAAAAAAGGGGAAAAAAATATCTTTGACCTTTGGATCAATATCGTGAAGGGAAATCTGCCTCCGTCGTCCACGTATTTGAGGAGGAAAATGTTGACCTTATAGTCCATAATCGTGTGTAATTCTGAAAATTTGATCTAAGCAAACAAATTGCTTAAGCACAACAAATTCTTGCTTAGTAAAACCAGCTTACCAGCAACAACTCCACGTGATGTATATTATTTGTGATTGGTATTTAGCTGTTGTCGGCTTAGCATAATGATCACGGGAAATTCTGGCTCCTAACATGATTTACCAAGCAAAATATTGTGAACATGTTCTTTTATTTTATGAACTATTGGACTTTGACTGAAGACAGTTTAACGGACCAAATACAGTGTACCTATGATGTACAAGTATGTACTCCAAGGAGGTAGCAGATTTTTGAAAAGCTAACAAAATCAAGAGTCACGTACACATCCATGTATGTCAGTCATGTGAATGATTTCAATGGCGACTTTTTTCAGTAAATACATTAATGTTACAGTTCACGTTACTGAACATTATTTGATTTATGATCTACATGTATCGGACTTTGACAGTTCAAACAAATTAAACTATACAGTGTACTGGTATGTATTTCGAAGAGGTAGTCGATTTGTGAAAAACTAATAAAATCATCAAACTAGACCAAAAAATAAGCATGGGACGGAGAAACCAGAACTTTAACTTATAAAAATACATGCAAGAACCCCTCCCCCAGTAACCCCCCCCCCCCCCCTCCCGCCCCAAACACACCCTCCCCCCCACTTCCCTTCAAGTCTTTTCTTAATCTTTTCTTTAATCACTTACCCATGCCATGTCCTCCTATGGCAATCAGTGCTTTGACATCCCAGTGATCATCTACCTAGACAAAAAAAAATAGAATTTGGTCAATTTTTTTTTCTACTAAATTATTGCAAAGAAAAAATACCACCAAATTATTTGTGATTAACGATCAATTAGTACTGAATCAATCCAAATCAGAATCAGGTGTTAAGTCTTTTAATAAATTTGGAAAAGTTGAAGGCAAAGTACATATGTGACCTGTTCCAACGAAACCCGGACAAAGTCGCACAATGTGTTTTGTCACAATGTACTCCTGAAGTCATTTCGGGATGGATTTTACCATTTTGAGGTTTTAGGTTTTCCTAAGTCACTCACTATTAATCTACAATCTCCTAAAATTTGAATAAAATCCGTCTACCAGAAATGTGTTTTGTTTGTCAATTTTGTGAAACATTTGTGTATAGAAATAATACGCTTTTCTGAACTTCAAAGCTGTTTATCTCATAATTAGGTTGTCAGGGTTTTATCACTAAATCCAGACCCCAGGGAAGATAGGGTGGGGGTACATATGTAAATGATACATAATTGTAAAGCTGAGAACCTAGTCGACTTTGTCCGGGTTTCGTTGGAACAGGTCACATATGTACATGCACAACTTTTGCAAACAAACAAATAACAAAACTACCATATTACTAGAAAATACCTAATACTTGACTGCAAGTGAATATTAGTCTCAAGCAACCAATGAAATCATGGCACCTGGTGTGCTGTCATTTTCAAGAAAAGTGGAATTTTTGTATTGATAAACATCGAAGGTTGGCTGACCACCAATTTGAAAAAAAAACTGACTTTAAATAAATAATGACACAGTACAGTGCATAGAGAGACCTTGTGTAAAATGCATTTTATAAACACGGTGTTTATTATTAATATTACACATGTACTTGTCCTATCACTATTATATTTTTTGGGGTCAAATACTGCCAAAATTTACCACATTCAGTTAGTTCACATTTTGTTTGTAATTGGTTAAATACATCTGCGAACAGGTGCGCGTCGTTCACATCTAAAGTAGGGTCAGGGAACCAGACTACAAGAAACCAATTTTTTCTTGGTGTTTCTAGCATTTATGAACACAAAACTTATAGGGTCCAACAATATATTTGCTATAAAAACCTTCAGTACCTCCATACCCATCCATTTAAAAAACGAATACAGCAAAACCAAGTGTTATAAGCTCGCAAACCTATGGAGAGAAATACGGTACCCCGTGGAGACGTGAACGGGGACAATGGGAATGAATACATCTCCTTAGGGTAATTTCTATGTAAAGATCTCTACTACCGGTAGGTTTTTCCCTAAATAATGTAGATATATGGATTGACTCAAAATTACTCAAAAACTAGGGTTAGGATGTGGGTGAGGGTTAGTGTTTGGGTTAGGGTATATTGGGTCAAAATTTTAACCCAGGAAATTAATTGTGGTTGAAATAGGAGCATTTAAAAAAAAATTCATTTTCTAACTATTTGTGACCCAGCACGAGTAAATGAGACACTTTGCGGCAAAAATTAAAATTGAGATTTTGATTTCATCTAAAGCTTGTTTAGCTTTAAATGATGAAATCAAAATCTCAAATGTTATTTTTGCCTCAAAGTGTCTCATTTACTCGTGCTGGGTCACATTTTCTACACAAGAACAAAGAGATGTCTCCACAAGGATACAAAAATGCGAATACATGTACATGTTTCTACGTGTTTGTTTGTGTACACGTCTTCCTAAAAAGCTGGTTTTAAAGTCCTACTTTAAAGCACGCGAGAAAATAATACAAAAATTCATGCATCTAAAATTACTGCAAAACAAAATAAGGAAGAGAAATTACAAGATATTACTGGGCTCACACCGTGACTATCTTGAAATATGACTGTAATTTGCAAGCGGCTCCTCATGTGACAAGCACACCATGGCACATAAATCAAAATAGCCAACGTGGACAAACATATTGCAGTATAAATACCCAACAAACACAACATTACACGTATGGACGTGTAAACAAACATGGGAACTGAATGACCAGGAAAGAAAACAAAAGTTAAATGCTCCTCTTTGCACAATAAATCCATGATCTTACAAAAATGCTAAAACTAAAATTCCCCGGGTATTTTTAGACCAGACAAGAAAATTGGTTGACAAAGCAACGGTTTACGGTTACACAATGCACAGGAAATAATCTCTCCTTTGAAGAGGACGGTGTTCCGTTTCAAAACAACAAAAAAGTACGAGAATGGTAGAAATGTTGCAAAATAGTACATTTCACTATACAAAACGAGTCGTTTCACTAATACAAAACGATCGAGTCACTGCACAATTCATTTGAGGCAAACAATTTTCATAGCATCGTTATCCAGAAACTTGTTTTTTTACCTCCGCCCATCTCCGATGGCGGAGGTTACAATGAACATGTACCGGTACCTGTACCGGGACTCGCCCCTATCTGTACATGAATCTCTGTCTGCTTGTCTGTTTGTTTGTCCGTTAGCAGGACTACAGAAAAACTACTGGAGAGATTTTAACGAAACTTGGTACATGTACGGTAGGTATATGGGTCAAGGATGATTCCACTAAATTCCACTGAATTTTCAGATTAATCTGGATCCAGATCTGAATCCAGATCTGAATCCAGATCTGGATCCAGATCTGGATGTGGATCCGGATGTGAATCCAGATCCAGATCTGGATCCAGATCGCAAATTGTTTAACATTGGGAGATGTACAGTACAGTATACAATGTATAGCTTTTGTTTACTTGGGGCGTGTTTTTGCGGTTGGGACAGAGGTCTTCACTCTATCGAGTGTCTTTTTTCTTGTTGTACAGTATATCATGCAGTTATGAATGGGATGATCGATTCAAAAATGCGTGATAGAATCATAATACAGGGTTGTGCTCGTATATTGTACTTACTACTTACTACATTAACTCAGCAGTAGGGTTAGTGTCGTTTCATCAAACAAGCATGACATTTTAATGTACATTATGATTGTACTGGTACATGTACTATGCAGTCACAAACTTGTATACATGTACATCATGTACATGTACATGTACCGGTACATGTACCTCACATGAATGAATGTACAAATGTATACAATGTACATGTACATGGTGCGGACATGCATCTAGCTTCTCGTAAAACAAAAATAAATTCTGGTTCATCATGATACACCCTCAACCCCCGACAAGAATTGCAAGCCTCATTTGGTCAAAGAGGAGAAATTATGCAAATTCTAATCCCCTCTCGACTGATCCGGTTAAGTGCTGGGTTTAATTCTCCCCAGAATTGTTTTTTTTATTATTATCATTTTTTTTTTTTTTTGTCGTCTCTCTTATTTTGTGGAAGAAAAACCCCAGGTTATTTTGTCAGCTAACTACATGTACCGGTATGCACAGGATATTAGATATTTTTTTTTCTATTCTGAGATAATTAAGGCGTACGCTCATGCTTAAGAGATGCTGGTACGAAACCAGATGATTCTTGCAAAAGATATTAAATTTCAGGGAATTGAACGACTTTGGTAATCTGTCATCCAAAAAACCCCAGAAGGGGTTAGGTTTTTAACCCTTTTTACATGGTTCTGTACCATTCACATGGTATGCAATTCACAAATGACCAGAAAGTAAACCAATTTTTTTTTCATCACGCTATTACATGTACCATGCTCATTAACCCTCCTGTGGTTTTACCTTTTAAAACCTTTCAAAATCCGCTTACGGGACAAAATTGCTGTAAATAAGTATGAACCTTTCAAAACGCTTCGGAATTTGTTGCTACTGCACTACTACACCTTTCAAAACCTTTTGAAAGGTATTTTTTTCTCACACCAGTTTGTTCAGAAAGTTGCTTTACCTTTCAAAATCTTTCATAGGTTTCTTTTGTCAGACAGTTTTCTCGCCTTTCAAAACCTTTCAGTCCAAGAAACTTAATATTCATATTTGTACACAAAGTGAACATTCTTCAGCACGTACAATTAAAATACAACTTTTTCTTGCATGTCTGGTCTCGAGTTTAGTGCAAGTCCCGACTTGGCATGTTTGAGACAAACAGCCAGGGCAGACAGCACTTAATGAAATTATTCATAAATCACATGGACGCAAATAAGTTTTAAAAGCACAGATAATTTACTTCACTGACCGATACACAATACACTTAAGACTGCGACAACACAGACGATTCCATGGCGACACAACTCTTAACCACTTTCCAATTTACTGCCTATTTTGGGCCTCTTTTATTAATTTGGCCATCTGTGGTGCGGAAGCCAATGCTGTTCTTAAAAAATAATAAAAAATAATAATAATAATTTTTGTCTTTCTTTTTATCTTCATTGATTTTCTCCCATCAACCCAAGGCTGGAACTGCTAATAATGCCAAAGGAATAATTTAACAGTCAAAAATTTGGCTTGAAAACAGAGAAAATTCAACACCATCTGCTCTGAGTTTTTTTTTATTGGAAAAAAAGTAATTAAATTCGAGGCTATTGAGTGTCTTTTGATCACCATGGCAAACAATTTTGGTGAAAACAATACAGCTTCGCCTTGAAAAACAGCCACGGTTATTAATAATGGTTCGATGCATATTAGGCTGAATTGTGCAAATTTGTTTAGTTTTTTGTTTGTTTGGTATTTTTGGCAAAATGTGATTGTTGGATCTTAAAAAAAAACAAAAAAAACTTAGACTGTCACTGCATTATTTGCAGTCCAATGATCATTCATCCATTCTGGGTCATTTTTATTTATTCGGCCTTCAGTATTATTACTGTGCAAACAACATTTTTGTTTGTAAAACAAGTATTTTGATAGATTTTCTGCATTGTACCGGTACATGTACATTGACTAAATGTGATTGTGTACTACAGTACGGTACTTATGTACAGTACGGTACTTATGTACAATACAGTATAGATGTGTACATGTGTAATGTTGGTGCGAAATACGGTACCCTCTGGAAACGTGAACACAATGGGGACAATGGGAGTGAAAAGGTCTCCAAAGGGTAATTTCTATAGATGAATAGGTCTCCATTAGGAATTTCACGAAATAGATTTTTGAATTTTACTTAAATTACTCAAAAACTAGGGTTGGAATGTGGGTTAGGGTTAGTGTTTGGGTTAGGGTATAATATAGGGTATATTGGGTCGAAATTTCAACCCAGGAAAATAATTTTGGTTAAAATGGGAGCATTTTGAAAAACGTGCTCGACTTTCTAACCATTTTGTACACGAGAACAAAGCCATGTCTCCACAGTGATACAGAAATGCGAATGGGTGTACGTATGCATTCCTGCATTTCCCCCCAAATTTATCTACATGTATATATGTACCTGGTACATACTGTACATGCCCATATTTCATGCTAGGGGGCAGCATCCTAACAAATTTAAAAAAATCCCTAATTTGAGTCCACATAACATTTCATCCACACGTACATGTACAGGTGCAACGACTATAATAATTAAAACATTAAATAGTAATTTGTGCTGAAAAATCAACAACAACAAAATCCAGCAATTGTGTATATTTGTTATAAAATTCATTTTTTCTAAACAAATCTAGCGCAATCATTGTGCTAGATGCCTAGAATCATTATTTACTTTCAAATAAGTAAGATATTTCTAAAAAATCCGGTAACAATTTTTTTCTCGATATCTGCTAATAGTGTATCCTACCTTTAAACCGTCTACATGATGTAGTGTGATTTACTAGAAACCATACCAATCCTTGCAAATTCCAACACCATGTGGTAAACTCAACACTGAAACTGATGGACAAATGGACAATTCAGTTTAGGGGTTCAGTACCCATCCCAACAGATTCCAACAAAACACGCAGTTGGATTTTAACGGGTTGAGTTCGGTTAAGTTAGGCAACCTAAAATTGAAATTGAAAACAGAGCTATCTAAAAATGTGGGATACACATAGGTGTGCATAAAGATTTTTCAAAATATGTGAATTGATTTATTTCGAAATTATCTGTCGTTTTATATCCATCATGCTTACAACAACAAATTTGATTGAAAAATTTAGGTCAGTTGGGGTTGTAAAACATCAATGCAATGCCGTCACAATTTAATTTTTTATTTTTCTTCCCACAGATCTTCAACTGATTGTGTCAAGTCGTCGTTCAAGAAAAGGGAAGATTTCTTGGCAGTAAACGAAGTGTGTTGTTATCTCATATGATCTCTGCTTCGAGCGAATGTATACCTGGAGAAAAAAAATATAGATTCCTTTTTCTTGGATAAAAAAAAAGTAAAAGAAATAGAGTGGAATAGCCACACATCTTTGGATTTATTTCCTGTGGTAGTATTGATTTAATAGCGCGAGATTTTATTACATTTGCATATTAACACGAGTATAATGAAGAGCGGTAATGCATTTTGTGCAAATTACTCTCCAAATAACACAAATATGTACGTGTACATGTACATTTGCACACCCGCACTTTTCCCAGCATATGTGCCTGAAATCGACTGGAAGCACAATCAAATTTTCACGGACACTTACATTTGGTAATTTCTCGAGAACTTTCTAATCAAATTACGTGTTGTGAGCCTTTTGACATTTTGTGCTGTACTGCCCATGCCTTCCAACTGCAAATGGGTGGACTTAAAAAAACAACCTAATTTGGAGACAGTCTGTAACCTTTCTAGTAGCAAATTTATCTACATGTATTTGTTGTGAAACTTGAATTTCAATTTGTAAGTCCGGTTCATAGTAAATGCGAATTTGACGTCGCAAAGCATTCGCTGCGAAAAAATGTGCCAGAGTTGAACTGTGTTTAACTTTTGTGAGTTTTCAGCACGAATACTTCCTGTGAAGTCACAAATTCGTACTCGTATTCGCTTTCAAGCTGAGTATAAATGGCTTTTTTTTCTTGAACCACCTCTTCTTATTCCTCCATGCTTGAACCTAACCCCCTAGGCTCTCGCACTAGAAAACATACCAAACCTAAAATACTACAACAAATGCGCACAGGTTCAGTAATTATTGGTACTGAACCTAACAGTACTAAACATGCCAAACTCCAACTTGTTGAAGTTTGATTGACTTGGTTCAGATGGGTACTTGCATTGTTCAGTGTTCAGGATCAGGGCTGTGATGACTGGCCATTGGTTCTGTGTGTTGGGCTGTGTGTTGGGCTGTGTTTGAGTGGGGACACACAGGGTGTACACGTCACACTCACAGTTGACCAGGAACTGTGCTGTGACCAGCCTGAGCTCACCCACAAAAAAATGCCTATGCATTCCCCCCCAAACAAATTAAGTCTCACACCTTTCTGCCCTAAATCTCACAGAATTCAAGAGGGTCTGGGACTTTTTTTACTGAGTCAAACAAAGTCTAACAACAAGTTGCTAATGTTTGGTACCAAACCTGCCAAAACCTAGCAAAACATGCAGTTGGAGTTTGATGGACTTGGGGTACCCGGTAGTTACCATAGGGTTAAGCAAGAGTGCAAATCAGTGTACAGTGTCATCATATACACTACAGGTACGACCATTACAAAATATGTGACGCTGTTATCTCTAATTCTAATCATCTAGATTTACGACAATCTGTTCTGTGTACACTAATATAGACAAATTTAGCGAAAAACCAAAGAAAGGACAATATGCATACAATGATTTTTTGTTTTTTTAATACTTTCATGGGCTATAAAGCTTTATCACCGATTTGTTCATTTTGTATTTTTAAGCTCTAAACCAAATCTGCATGCCCAAAGTCTACTTCAAACAATTGTGTGTGGGTCATCATTATTTATAAACTTACATACAGTGTATCAACATAAAAGGGGATGAGGTGGGCAGATACTAAACAAAAATGCAACTGGGTTCTGCTTGGACAAAATATTGATGTTTTCTCCAAGTTGCTTAGGGGCGTTTTAACTGTGGAGTTTTTTTAAGAGTGTTTTTCCGGGGATTGCTTAATATCGATGCGAAGAACTATCTGCCGACTGTCTCTCCCTCTGCAACTGGAGAGGGGTGTAGGACCAGGGGGGCTGGGGCTTTGGAAATGGGACCGAGCAAGGGGTACGAGCAAGGGGTACGAGCAAGGGGTACAAGCAAGGGGTACGGGGAAAGACTCCGAATCGATGATTACCGATACCTACTGTAGGTGTTAGGTTACTGATTGCAAAACTGGTTTCGTTTGAGGGGAAACACTCACTTTTGTGATTAGAAACCCTTCCAGATCGGAATCTGGGTTAATCACGACTTACATTTATTTAATTCTTTTTCTTCCACCCTATCATTTAAAACGAAGAAAAAAGATTATGGTAATGCACAAAGGTATAAAACACTAGGAAAGGGCATAATGTGACACAGTCAATTAGCAGGATGTAACTTCAACAAAAGATCTTCAAAATCACACCTAAATTGCTCCAAATTAACATCTTCCCAATTCACAACTTGGATTACGTACATGCAAGTCGTACAAATCCAAAATCGCATCTAGTGGATGTAAATTTGGATTTTACTAACTTAATCCTGGTTGTGAATTTGGAAGAGGATGTGAATCGGGATCATTTGGATGTGAATCGGGATCATTTGGATGTGATTTTGATAATCTTTTTAATGATGGGGAGGGGGAAGGGGGTGTGATGGGGAGGGGGAAGGGGGTGTGATGGGGAGGGGGAAGGGGGTGTGATGGCGAGGGGGAAGGGGGTGTGATGGCGAGGGGGAAGGGGGTGTGGTGGGGAGGGGGTGGGGGTGGACAAGCCATATTTCCAAAGTGGAAAAAGTTGTGGGGAGGGGCAATAACTCCCCCTTCCCATTCTGCTGCCTACATGCATGATGTGCCTTGAAGCAAGCAGAACAAAATCTTAAGATAATCTTAAGATAACAAAAACTGGTTACTACGTACATGTATACACATGTGTAGTTTGTAGTGTTTGTATTACATTTATATGTTGTAGTCACTGAAGAATCAATCCATCAAACCATAGGGTGCTGGGAGGGCTTTGGGCAGTACAGGGAATAATGCCATACTAAACAATGTGAAACTGAAAGCAATACATTGTACATGTACCGGTATACGGTACATCAGTACATGTGAGGACTACGGTAGCAATCTCAAGATAGTCATCAACACACAGGACAATCACCCAGTCAACCGGCATAAT
This sequence comes from Crossaster papposus, assembly GCA_037893245.1. Taxonomy (NCBI): domain Eukaryota; kingdom Metazoa; phylum Echinodermata; class Asteroidea; order Velatida; family Solasteridae; genus Crossaster; species Crossaster papposus. Next base: position 408,774 of record JBAIAA010000110.1, read on the forward strand.
ACACGTACGTACGGTACATACATACATAACCTGCAAAAACCACCTGCAAGAACTTAATTAACACATGTACCTGTGCAATTCCTGGACCAACTGACGTACGGTAGCTATCAAGATGTCACAAAGAAAGTCAACTCTCACCAAACCGCCACACGCACAACTTATCCAAGTATTACACGAACAATACACTGGTGTGAAAGAACGAACAGGTGTGCAATAACAAACGTCGAGTACGCTTTGCTGGTCTACAACGGCAACAATACAAAAGCACAATGAAGCTCGGCCCGGGTCTGACGAGCAAGCTTTCTTCGGAGGAGAGAGAGAAAGACGACCTAGAGTGCGTCTGAGTCAGAAGAGGAAGTTGTTCATTAGGGGCAATATTCCCCCAAGCTTCCTGGTTTGTCTTCCCTAGTCTACCAAGGTGAGGAGAGGAGTGGGGGAAGGGGTGAGAAAGGGGTGGGGGAAGGGGTGGGGAAGGGGCGGGGAAGAGGAGGAAGGGAGGGGAAGAGGAGGACGGGCCCGCCTCCCTTCGCCGTCCTGATAGTATACCCAAGACATGACAAGTCTGAGCACGGCATCAGTGTCTATCACTCAGATTCCAGCCTTTTTGCTGCGTTTGCAAATTATATCAACAGTCGGCGATGGTGAAATTAAGGCCGTCCTAACAAGCCATTCTGGACATTTACTGATACTATTAGCACATTCTTTGATGACCGTACTCCTAAAATGAAATTGCCCATCACCCTAAACCCTAGATATTATGTTATAGGCATGCCTTGGCTATCTCATGGTCAAATTTGGCAATCAATTTGGTGCAAAATGTCTGAATTAGGTACCTTAACACCCAATTTGTACCAATCTGTACCAAACTTAATAAGATTTGCCTCATGAGGCCAACTCAATTATATAAAGGAATAAAAAAGGAAAAAGTAACTAAACTACATGCACTTTCCTCTTTTTTCAGTGTAATGAAATAAAAGAATTTGATAATTCAATTGCACAGGTGTAAGGAAATTCTATATAATAAATGAACAAGCCATTTTGGACATTTATTAGTTTAACTCCAAAATTCTTTGTAGCAAATATTGACCAGACAGGAATATAAAATTTGATTGCAATGAAGGAAGAATATTGCAAAATTGGTTTTCAAGTTGAGCAATTCAATCGGTAATTTTGCAGCCAATTGTTTTGCTGATTTACCCGTAGCTAGAATTTGACAACGAGATACAGTAGCTAAAACATGATTATAACCCAGATATAACGCGTAAAGTAAAAAACAATTTTCTATGTCGCAGGTTTTTAAAAAAAAAATTAATTTATTTATTTTTGGTTTTTTTTGGGGGAGGGTGAGAACACCATGTAGCTGTATTAGTAAGCAAAAGAATTTGACCCTCCAAGTACAAGACAAAGGAAAACTTGTTATGTACAACATTTAGCCAGATAGGCAGGAAGAAATTCAGGAGAATTGAAGACAAGGAATTAAGGGAAACGATGGGAGGAAAGATAGAATAGCTAGGGGGAACTTATTCAATTTTTGCTTTTAACAACCCAACCCAGTATATGGAATCAATTTCCCCATGACCGTGTCCACTAAACCGACCAATAATCATCTCTTTGTTGCACAAGTCGCGTGTAAAACAATCGCAGAGAAATGGCAACTTCCTGCGAGGAAGGAGGTCCAATCAAGACTTTTCCAGCCCAAAATTATAAAACCTCTTTAAAAGAATTTATCAATTAAATCATAACCAAAAGTTGCCCGGGAACTATAAAAGACAGATTTTTAAAATTTCTATAATGAAGATTTCCTTTTAGTAGGGTAGGAACAGGTTCTATCAGGGACGGCTTGTCATCGAGTTGATTTGTGTCGGGGTGTCTGTACGAATTTTTGGGAAAAAGGTAATAAATGATTTAAAGGTAGGATAAACCATTTGGATCAAAACAATAAAAATAAATAAAAAATAGACATTTTAAACATTGAACATTTTTAATGGCCCCTAAGACGCCGTTTTCCTATCCCAGCACAAGCCTACCCCCCCCCCCAAGACAACAATGGCTTTTAGTCTCTGGAATGAGTGTGTATAATTAGTCAAGTGCCAGATTCACACAATTCTTTGAGGAAAAACACAATATCCTGTCTGAACCTACGTGTAAGAAAAATATTTGTTATAAATTGTTGTCAAATCCCAAGATAACTGGGGTCAGTTTAGGTGACACCATTTTGCCTAAAGTCACAGAAGAAAAAAAAAAACCTTCAACTTCACAGTGGGTTAATCATTAAACCAGGTACAACTCTTTGCCAAATTGACAATTTCTGCTATTTCTTCCCCAGGCAAATTACACATTAATTCACCACATCCTGGTCTTCAAAATAGGGGACAAATTTACCTTGTCATTCTGGAGTGGGAAGGGAAACAACACAATGAGTGAGGTATTGACTGAGATACAGGGCAATAATCTACAACTATTGACTGAGATACAGGGCAATATTCTACAACTACAATGTATTGCCTAGAATATTTTTTTTCCTATCTTTCTGAAAACTAAATCTATTATTATTTACATGTACCAAGCAGAATCAATTGGTAGTAAAAGAGAAATTACCTTCGCTTTAAAAAACAACTTTTAAAGCCATTATTAACCTAATGTACATGTATACGATTTCTTTTTGGAATTGAATTCAGATAAATGTAACCCCTAATCACCCCCTTGGTCCGCCTTTGATCCTAGCTACCCTGGCCTAATCCTTCCTTTGTTGGTTCTTCCCCTCCTCTCCTCTTCTGTTACCCCTCGTTTGTGTTTCTCCTTCCCACCCTGTAATATGCATGCTGCTGCTGCTGCTGCCCCCCCCCCCCCCCCCCCCCCCCAACTAATGTTTGTTTCATGTACACAGTCAGTGCCTTTGAACATTTTTGTTGTTAAGATCAAATTATCAGGCCCTCTTAAGTTACTTGATTCACATAAATTGTATGAACAAATCCATCATGATCGCGAAAATTCGCTTTTAAATGATTTGCAACAGGTCCGGAACCAGTGCCCTTGCCTAGGCACAATCAACAACGGTGCACAGGATTCAATCTTTTCAGCTCATTTCACCTTTCGGGCTTTGTTTATCCCCGGTGCCATGGCAACACTGTTCTAAGCGACTCCATGGCAACACCTTAATGCTAAGGGTAAACCATACCAACACAGCACCGTTTGTTTTTTACCCCGACACAATGAGCGAATTATAGGGGAAAAATCGGTGTGTTTCTTTGTATAGAAATATCCATGTTTTGTTCAAAGGTTGAAAAGCAGTGCCAGTGAGGGTAACAGCGGCCACATGCAGGGGGTGATTTTGGGTGATTTTGGGACAATTATTGGGGTGATAAAAATTCAAAATCCAAAGTTAACAATTTGAAGAGAAGAATGAGCGGGGTTTGGGCTAGCACGGCAGAGAAATACCTCCAAGGACAGCTAGGTACTACAAATGACTAATCATTTCAGTGACCAATCACTAACACTTTTTATTACTTTCCATTTTCAACTCCGGAATGGCAGATATATGCAGTTTTAACAAAAACCCATTTAATTAGCATCAAGATACGAGCGTTTAGAGCAATGCTGTACTAAAAATTGCAGACATTGACCAGGTGTAATGTACATGTACCGGTACGTACGTACATTTGTCACGTAAAATTACACATGAATTGCACGTTCGAGCGGAATTATTTATATTCTTGTACATGTATATCTGTAAAGATTGAGACAATAAATTGACATACCTGACCCAAAATGAACATTCCAGGAAAATTATATTTGCACAAAGAATCATCACTGACTGTATGATGGTATTATAAGCACATTCTTGTACAGTGATGCAGTGAACTTATTACATAAAAGGGCAACAGTTCCCTTATGAACATCTCACTGAATCTGCCGGCTGGATGACGTGAAAGCGGTCTAATTATAATCCCCCTCAAAAATAAACCTGCCAAAAGTGCGGCCTCGCGCAGTCAGTCTGCGGGTCGGTAACTAGGCAGTCGTATTATCTGTCCCAACTACCATGGTTACTGTTTAGACTTGTTTACACAAAAGGCCAAACATTAAAAAAATATATATATCTCGCGAATTCTCTTTTGTTCAATGTTAAATGTTGGAGTGCAGGTGAACAATGATCACATCAGAATGGGTCCTATTTTCAAACGGATTGGTTTCAAAGTGAGGTTTGTTTGTTGGCTCAAAGTTCAAATTGTCTGCGAACCTCAAAAACTAAGACTCCTTTTTCTTTATAAAACCCTAACTCCCTTGGGTGTGTAACAAATCCTATTAAAATGTGACGATTCAGGACTGTAACGGTTAATAAACAATTTATGTTGACAAAAAGACTTAATAAATCGTACTAGTAGTTCAGATTATTTAATTAAAACGCAATTCTTATTCGTGGTAATTTCAATATAATATGAAAAGGAATATAACTGCTATGGGTGGAAACAAATTGTAAACTTCGAAAACTGTGCCCTTTACAAAAAATTCCAAAAATGTGTTTATGTATCCAAAAAGTAAGTAACAATACATAGTTTAAAAACATGCATAATGTATTTACATGTATGTTTATGTGACTTGTAAAAAAACAAACCATACTATATTAAATGACTGTTTATCTATGTTGTGATTTTGAGTTGCCTTTTTGATTTCTTTTTCATTCGGGCACCAGAAAAGTTTCTTTGAAAAGTTCCAACTTTGCGATATAAAATATTCCCAGCTTCCTTTAAACATTTTCAGTATACAAAATAGCTTACAACTTATTGTTTACTTACAAACAAGCAAGTTATTTCATAATAATTCAGTGTGGTAGTTCTGTTCCTTTGATGTAAACTTGCAAATGTTTATAACCTTTAACCAACAATGGGTTTCCTGAAATCCCAACCCTGAAAGAAACAAACGGCCACAATAACAGGCCTATCACCAGGGCAACAGAACAACGGGCAGCAACTCTTTCATAGGAACCATATAAATTTATATGGTTATGCAACAATATGCAAATGAAAAACAGATAAACTAAATCAATAGGCTGACGTGTACTAAACACATGTACGGTACATGCACACCATCATCTAAACAAAATGGTTACACACCCATGTTGTGACACAATTATTACACTCTAGCTTCTTGGAAAATGTCCCTAATGATTTGGAATTTTTTAGATTTTCAATCATTTGTCAACTGCAAACATGAAAATGTTAAGGCAGGTGAAGAAATCTTAAGAAGGGAAAAACTAACTGGTGTAGAAATCTTTGTTTAGGAATAAACTATTTTTTTCTGGCTCTAAACTTATTTCTTTTTCTCTTTAGAGACTGTATGGACTCTATTTTATAGATTGACTATTTTTGGAGAAATAGAATCATTAAGACACTTGAAACTCATGGAATCTGATAAAAAATCTACTTGATTGGAACATTTTTAATTAAAAACGTCTTGTCCCAGCCAGTGGGATGGAAAAGAAACGAAACTTAAGTGAAAAATGAAAAGCCTGAACATCTAGGGCGTTTTGGGGTTCATAAACAATAACCATTTGGTTTTTTTCGACGGAGAATCTCTTTTGGGAATTTCCAACCAATGAGAATTACGCACAATCGTGCAATACTTAAATCTCCGAAGAGATTAACCAAAGAAAAACAACAGAACCAGTTTTTGGTTATGATTGCTGAAGGACAACCCCTGGTATGTCAATGTTTTCCCAACAAGTCAGTCAAGTAACATGTAACCTAGCTCAGCCACACATTATACATCATGTCATTCATTATACATAAATGCACAACAAAAGTTTAAAAACAATTTAATGGGTACATGAGGCACAAAAACAATAGCTCTGAGGTAAGCTCTGAGGTAAGCTCCGAGCTAAGCTCTGAGATTCGGCTTCTCTGCTAGATCCATTCTAGGAAGCACATCAGCACTGACTAACAACAGCCTTTCCAGTCATCTATGTGCCCTAATTTGGTGAGAAACTGGGCCCTTAAACAAGGACCATTCCCAGGGGGCCTGAATGAATAGCACCAGTGTCACAGGAAACTGACACAATAGAATATGATTGTGTCCGACAGGTAACAGGAGGGGGAAGGGGGGAGGGGGTAGTGTAGGGTAAGGGTTTACAAAGAGATGATGTCATATCCCTTCACCTCACATCATTCCTCCTTCCCATTTGGCATTTCTGGCCTAACATTAAGACATCTTGAATTGATGTGTGTAGGCCGGGATTTTAATAAAAACTCCTGAAGTTGTAATTTTTCGGTTTCATCATTTTTTTAAAAATGGGCTGGGAAAGTTGCCAAAATAAAGGGTTATTAATAACATTTGCACAAATAAAAAAAAAAAAGTTTTGAACAAAATTATGGCATCTGATGTGCTGTGACTGCTGTCATATAACAACATTTTGTATCGATTTTGTATCAACCAACGTTTTGTATCAATTTTGTAATAACTACTGCCCCCCCCAAATTACCCAATTTAATATGACGTATGACGTATATAAACGCAAAAATTTTCCAAAATTCAAAACGGATGACGCATAAACACGCCAAGTTCAAGTTCGGAAATGTATGTCAGCAGCGCGCAAGGCCGGAAATGCATGGGTGTGCTTCCCGGCACTATCAGCCTGAACACGCTTCGGGTCGAGTTTCGTTAAAAATAATCCCGCCCGTCGGCTCGGCGTTGTTAAAATAATCCCGGCGCGAACTGGTTAAACAGGGGCAAGCCAGCTACAATATTGTCCAAGTTTCCTGATCTGACAATTTCCATGTCTGAACGAACCTTCTTTTAAAGGTAGGATACACCATTGGTAATTGCTTGAATTATCATGAATTGGTAGAGCTATGGTTTAACTGACCTGTCCGAAGTTTTAAAATCGTGGATGCCGAGAAAAAGCAAGAAAAAACGGCGTTCGTTTTCCACCGGCGTCGGTCAGTTGTTATTATGTTATTCTTGTTTTTTTCGCGATCGCAGTCCGGTGATGGTTAATTTAAAAAAATATAATTCAATTTTTCGGAACAATTATAGAATATCTAGCGCAATAATTTTGCTGAATGCCTACATGTAAAATCAAGGTAAGATATTTCTTAATAATTCAATAGTAAACAATTTTGATATCTGCAAATGGTGTATCCTACCTTTAGGAACCTTTTCACATTAATTTCAGAGACAGAGTACAATATATCCGTATTCATTTTTACAATACATGTACACGTATGTATGTATGTGTGTCTTTAAACAGTCCTGGACCCTTCAATTTTAATAGGAATTTGCACACACCCTAGGGAGCCAGGGTTAATAATGTAACATATACATGATTAAAGAAATGTAATGCATTCACAGTCAGAGGTACAGTGTACTAACCCAAATTACAGCGATCCGCTATCACGATACAATTATATAAACACAATTACCATGCAAATGAACTCAAATTATTACACTCTGGGACGAAAAGGAAAAAAAATTGCATAAAATATGTATACTGTATGTACTTAAATATGACTAAGCCAAAACTGGTACAAAAAATACATGCACTTGGGTATTGGAAGAGGCATTTATTTGAAGGGGTCTGAAACAAAGTCAATATGTGATAAATCACTCGTGATATACATCGGGGCTGACCATGAAAATTAGCCCAGGCACACAGAGCAACCAAAGAGAAAAAGAATGTCCTTTCACCACGATCCAAGATGCAAATTAGCCAGCTCTTCGGAGGCGTGATGTATGGATTTTGATTAACTACCGGTAACTCCGTGCATGTTTTTCCTGTAATTACAGTTGGCCAGTGGTTTTTTCCTTTTCTTTTTTTACCCCTAACCTACATGAATCCATTAAAATCCATTCCTTGTTTTGGGCAAGTTTGGGGGTTTCAGGATACCTCCATTTTGAACAAACTGGGGGACTTTGATGGATTCAGGATTTTAACCCTAGCAGAACTGCAAGATTTTGCAATACTGCAAACAGATGGATTTTGAGGTGATGGATTTTGAGGTCTATGGAGAAACAATGCAAAATATAATTTATACCAACCAGCATGGTATCCTGAATCCATCAGAATCCATCATACTTTTGCTGGTAGATTTGTTAATGGATTCAGGATATTTCGGCATCGTGCTTTTCTAAACATCCATGATTGTAAAACTTCGAACAGTTCAGTTAAACGATATTTACTATAAAATACAACCCCCCAAATGCATCCATTCATGATAATTCAAGCAATTACCAATGGTGTATCCTACCTTTAACCATTAAAGAGACAGCAGACCATTTGTTATAATTAGTCGTGCATTCAGATTGTTTGGAGCAGCAAAAGTAATCAAAATCTAACGACAGGTGCTGGACAAATAACCTGATAAATGTTTAGCCTTGTCAATGCTGCATATTCCCCCCCCCAAAAAAAAAACCCCAATATTCTCAGATTCTCAGAGTCACAATTTAGACTGCGACCACAATCTTCGCTCAGGGCGCGTTCTCATTTAGCCGATTTTAGCTACCGTAATTTTAGTTAATAATTAATATCTTTACATCAACTACTGTACATATCTAAGCTTTTAAACAATAATTTGGTTGGTTTAGACTTTTTTGTCAGTTTGTATCTAGTCACTTAATCTTACTCTTTAAGCAGACCCTGGACATGTAACTTTCAATTCCTCATTTAAATGGTTGAACAAATCAAATGATGGGCATGTCACGTAAAGTTTCCACTGAAAAGCTTAATCTATAACCAACTGATTGTGAGTCAACCAGTTATGCGCCAAAACAAACTATTAACACCCCCCCCTCTCCATATTACTAAGCACTTTTTTTCTTCTGATAACCACTGGTTCAGCATGTCAGACTGTCCAAGCGAGTGATAACTACATTTATACAAACTTCCTGAAAACCTGTTTAAAAAAAATCATGTTTATGTTAATTGACACACTACTCTCTTATTTCCAAAGAGCGTAAATTCACTTCATTCCAATGAAAATTCACTCCTGGGCTGATTCAGAATACTTTCTAGTAAAAGTACTCAAGGGGTTAGGGTTAATTTTCCATTCTGTATAAATGAATTGACTGGCAACCTTTGTTACACCTAAACCACTCAAAATAAGATCAAACCTCGCTGATTACTTTAGCTGTATAGCACATAACAACAACAGAGAAAATCGGACTCTAAATCCCACCAGGCCATCAAAGGATTAGAGATGATGCACAAAATGTTAATTTACCTTCCTGAAAAAACAAGGGCGGCGGACCTGCCCCCTTAACACCCCCCCTACCTCCCCTCCCCTCCAAAATCCCCTCACAAGGAAGCATAAACAACCCGGACCAGTGGAGCACAGAACCGCCCCGACGAGAAATCAAAATTTTATCCCGAATCAATATACGGCATGGTTTGGAGGCACGGAGTGTACATGTATAACCCCAACAGAAGAAAAAAAATAGCTAGTGGGTCTCTTGGGTGATATTCCCCGGATCTTGGGAGGATTTTAGAGTCTTTTTTCCCTCCGTTCCGTCGTTGCGTTTTTATTGAGTAATTTAAATTTCAATCAGAGGTGTCGCAAGGGAGATAAACTTAGAGGAATCCACATTAAAATCCTTCCCAAGCTGCTGAAGTTATTCCAACCAAGGTGCCAATTTGGAATAAAAATAGACAGGGTCATTAGTCATGCATGGCGGGCTTAGGAGAATAACCTAAATAGAGGCTCCCATTACTCAACTTATAGTGCAGTGGATAGTGGAAAAAGGAAAAACAATATATATTCTAAGATACTACTTCAGAGTTGCGAAGAAAAGTATTTCCTAACAAAATTTGAAAAGTTTCTTAGTCCCAGATTCATGTCTTTTTTGAACATTTTTGCAAGATGCGATATTTTTTTGGTGCCAAATGTGGCCGCAAAATTTAATAATTTCCTACCAAAAAAAATATAAAAAAAACATTAGCCATGCATTTTATTCTTTATTTTTTGTTGTTGTAATTGTCACAACATGAAAAAGTTTAAAAAAAATACTCCTAAAATAGAAAGGTTTTGGATTGGACAACTTAGGAGAGTAAAACTCCGGCATGAATGCATGTGGGCTCTGTGCACAAGTACCCCCTCGACGGCAAGACAGGGAGAGTTGGGGATTCACCATCGACGACATCTTGCCTGAATGCAATTGATTTTGGTGAAGTGACTGATTCCCGCCTCTATCGTTCAGAAGCAAAACGTTATTACGAGAGAGTTCGTGAGCAGACTATGTGAACCTCCCATGGGACATCGTTGCTAGGAGTGAAAAAGCGCCCTCTTTTGTTGACGCACGGAGCTCATAACCCTTACTGTGATATGTATACTAGGAACCAGCATCATCCTTTGAATTTCATCTAATTTAATCGGGTCGAACTGCAATTTTGTTTCAGATTTATTTCTTTTTTTCGATCCACCGGCCTAACTTCAAAGTAAAAAATATATGAGAATTTTTATTTTTTTTAAAAGGGACACCCTTTAGTGTAAACACTCAGTGTTTTCATTTTTACTGACTGGATATTTAAATTAAAAAAATCCATATCACATCTGTCCACTTGCCAACTGTACATGTATTCCACACAATCAGTATTATGAAACACATTCATTTAATCGTGCACACCATGCCAAACACACACAGCACACAGTCTCATTCTTTGCCCAAATAAGCTGTTTCCATGGCATATTGCAAAATGCCCTTGTGTGTAGGTTACAAATTTGCATACTCAATAAATAAAAAAACTAATAATAAACCTAACCATAATCCAATGTAACGCCGTGCACCAATCAAAACAGGATTTGGCTTATATGGGTTATTACTAAAGCCCCAACTCAGCAACCCCCTTCCACCTATTGTCCCACAGATCAATATATACACAGAGAATTACTATGACAACAGTGGTAGATATTGTAACTGGACAATGACGTCTCCGATCAGACACACTGCACTGGGGGAAATAGGGGCTAAACAACCTCCCATTCTGAGACTGAGAGCCTCCCAAACATTTGCTTGATGCTTAATCTAATTGAGTGCATTATCCCGCATTATATAACCAACGTTGATTTTAGCTTTGCACTAAAAAGCTCATAATTCTTGCAGGATATTTTTGTTTGGTGGGGGATAGATTTACACTAAACAGGTCGCATTTTTCAGCAATCGAACAAATGAAGGAATTCAGCGTTTACACAAATTAACAGACTAGAAATCCAAACGAAGAAAAGAATGTAGTTCACGTATTCTGTCGCTACTTCTAACAGTGGTCGTGTACAAATCTACAGAGTTGCGAAAATTTGATAAATATTTCCTAACAAAATTGGAAATGTCTCCGAGTCCCAGAATCATGTCTTTTCAACATTTCTGAACTGATTTAACCTTTATTGAGATAATATATGAAAAAAAAAATATATATATTCTTTCCAAAACGAATGCCAGCAAACTACTTGTATCTTTGCTGTTTTATTGTACTGTCTTTATATTAATAATTATCAATGGAATCTTAATGTAAAGCCATCATACAATTGTTGTCTGCTGTGATGTGTTCCTATCGTTTTGTACACTCGAGGGAGAAAATGGCACCCGAGGCTCAGTGACGTACCCCGGGTACATCACTTTTGGAGTAACGCATGAACTTGTGTAACGATAATCCACGTGACCAGTGATCGACCAATCAGATCTCACAATTTTAATTTGCAAAACAGCTGATGGTATCGTAGATAATGAAAGATGAATATTCACTGCTGGAAATGTGATACAGTTTCAATTTATTTACAAGACACTCTAAAATAAGAGGTATGTGTGCACCTTGTTTTTGTTTTCGCTGCTGAAGCAAGGACGGTGAAAAACAACTAAAATCAATACATGTACACTGGAAATAATGTGCATATAAAGTAGGTCAAACGCAGTGGCTTTAGGCAGCAATGGGTCCCATGTACAACCAGTTATTTCTGCTTTTTTTTCTTTTCTCTTTTTTTTAATGCAAAATCTAGAATTTAATCTATCCTATCATTTGCCTAATACATACAGCTCATGTTGACGTCAGAGAGCCGTCGGCACCGGCCTTATTTAATGCACATCCATAACTTGACTTTTAATTACAGATGTTGGATATATAGCACACCGAGACATAGCATGAAGGCCATCACAGGATTTGGCCTGTATCATGCAAAATAATTAAATTTCCAGATTAAAAAAAAAAAGATACATGGTGTATTTATTGAGCTGCATATCTTTTTCCTGTGTATTGACCAGGTACATGTGATTATATTTGTACAGGATAAAGCCTCTTTTTTAATTTAAAATAACAAATAAAAAAAATCTTTAGGAAATCCTTGTTACTTCAGATGATATGTATTTTTATTGTAAATATTTTTTTGATGGTTCTGTCAAAAGATATAATCCGGAGTTTCTTGTACGTACATGTGCACACGTAGTACTAATAACAGTGTACATTTACTTGTTTGTTTTTTGCTTATTTTGTTCTGATCCTGTTAACAAATTCACTAAAACAGGGTGTTACGCAAACTATCGTATACATGTAACACGTGAAAAAGAACTATGTACAAAACAGATTGCATAATTCATACATTCTTGTAACACGTAAAGGTGACAAAATAAATTGCGACAATGAAACTTAAAATCATTCCTTATCTGCAGCAGAACGCATGTTTTCCCCAATCTTTGGGTTAATTCTGTAAAGGTCATGACTTTAATGTCACCCTGGCTGCTGGCACATATTTCAGTCCAAGTATGTTTTTATTATCAAGAAATGATTTGCAGAATGTACAATAAATCTACATTAGGTACACAATTTGACTTGGTGTTTATATTTGGCCGTTCTAAAGGCCACTACACTGTATTTTACTCTCATTATTATCATGGCTGGACCAATTTTTTTAACTCTACAGTGTGTGCAAAATCATATTGATTTGAGGATTTTGGAGGGTTAGGGTTAAGAACAAATCATTGTATGTATCTATACACGTATCTATACAAATTATAAAGCATCTTTGCCTTTTTGTTTCTGCTTGGCAGTAATTTGAGGTCGAGCCCTTGGAGAAATATATGTACAGTAAACATGTAGGTGATGGGATTGTTCCTTGGAATTTGACACACAGTCAGAGTATGTTATGAGAAAGATATTAGATACATCACAGATTTGTCCTTTGAAGAAGAAAAAAGTAGAACAAGCAATTTCCAAAATGGCTGCCATTGCTCATTATTCTACCTATATATTTTGTCAAAGGACAATTCTGCAATGGCCCTGTATCATCAAGGGCACAATTCCCCCAAATATTTTCCCTATCTGCCCATAAATAAACCCACAGGGATTATCACATTTTACACCATTTTTGTCTTCTTATAAACTACAAATAATCTTCCAGGGAGGTGTTATGCATAATTTAACACCTTTTAGATTTATAGCCTTCCTTAGTACATGTAGATGGATAATTCTACCAGTACATGTAGGTGTCAATTTAATTCATTTTGTTGCATTTTTGGTGAAAAAAACAACAGCGAGGGAATATTTTACTAGGAACCATCCACACTCCTACAAAATCCAACATCACAATTCTGGCAAAATGAGACAGAACTAGAAGGGCTGTTTGTTGTTCTTTAATTAGAAATTTGGTTATTAAACAAATTATGGCAGTTTAAAGTTCACATTTATCAACATGCTAAGAAAAATGTCAAGGAAAATGTTGAGAAAAAGGCCTTTGAAGTTTTGAGTTTTGTAAAGTACGGTATGCGATATATGGAAAAAATGCTAACTAGTACAGTAGATTTTCCACTTTTATAGCAAAATATAGTTAGTGGGTCAATAATTACAATTATATAACTAAAATTAAAATTTAAAAAATAAAAATTAAAAAAAATCACGGCCAAAGTATGGTGCCCTGACTTTATCGACCGAAAAAGTGCATTTGAAGTATCATCAGCACGTAGTAGTCAACATTACTACTAAATGTGACCCAGCACGAGTAAATGAGACACTTTGCGGCAAAAATAAAAATTGAGATTTTGATTTCATCATTTAAAGCTTGTTTAGCTTTAAATGATGAAATCAAAATCTCAAATTTTTTTTTTTTCCTCAAAGCGTCTCATTTACTCGTGCTGGGTCACAAATTTGCAAGTTACCGGTAGTAGGGGTGTCTTTTAAAAACCAACAGGAATGTCGTTATAGATAGTGGAGAAGATAAAACTATTGATTGTTTGTGAAAATTGTTGGGTACGACGAAGACAAAGACGACAAAACGCAACCCGAAATTATAAAATAGATGGCATGCGAAACCACAATGATTCGCAAGACAGCAACCAAAGTTTTTATTTAAACACATAAGAAAATAACATTTTCTTCTGAAAAAAACTAGTCAAAAAACTAGTCAAAAAAATAGTCAAAATTACGAACATTGGTTTTATTACTAGCAATAAGCCAATTTGGTATTCCAACTGCACATGCGCACATTTTCCCTTGACGATATTTCTTTCGATATAAACATTTCATCGATTGCGTGCAAAAGCATAGCGGGGTACCAGCAAATTTCAAGAGATCGTCGTTTTTTAAAGTTACTAAGTAACATATTTTTGTTTACGTTTTGGTGTTTTCAGCCGCTTTGTGTGGCCAAACTTTTGTTCGAACAAATATTATTTATTTTTTTCGATTTCACAAGAAAATGTAAAAAATGCGGATTTGGTTACCACGTCCCCCATAGCCTTGTGTGCATTTGTCTGCCGTGTTTGTATCACTTGACCTCCTTGAGAAAAATTGTTGAATCTTGTTGTGCACATGCGCAGTCGGAACTCCAAAGTGGCTTATTGAGAGAATTATACAAATGTAGGCCAGGGGCCATGCTACTTTAGGTTTATATTTTGATCAAAATTAGACTAGACAGTACAGGGGCCTGTCAACTACACAGTCCAAGTCGCCGTGAGGCGTGAAATGGAAATGAAATTCTTGCCAACTTTGTTCTCCCTAAAACATGCCAAAATTCAAGAAAACACAAATTACTTTTCGAGGACTAATTATTGTCAAATAAGGAGAAGGTATTTTACATCAATTTCATCACCTATTTTAACAAATTTAAAAGTGATATCCCACAACAAATACTTACCAAATGTTCGCTTTCGTAGTAAACTTTTGTGTTTACGGCAGTGACTGACACTGTTTTGTGCACAATCTATCTCGTCTGCTCAATCACGTAACACCACGCGTGTTTCTCGAGCTCAACCTCCTTCGCTGCCGAAAACAGAATGACGTTTTTTTTTGCTACCGAGCTAGTTTACCTGGTACCCGCAACGGACATTTTTATTAATAAACATGTTCAATTTCAGACAACCAGCGAAGAAAATCAAGCGATGTTAATTAATTTACGTCATTAAAAAGACTTTGATTTTGTTTTACTCTTTAAGAATAAGTCTGAAGTAGATGACTTTTATTTATCTAGAATGTTGCATTAAACATTACATTAGTTACCTTCATATTTGGTTTCATGTTGATAACATTAACCATGCTTGAAAGAGGCTGACATTGACAAGATCAGAGGTCAAACTTTAGTCACCATGTCAACCTGCCATCTTGCTGTACACAATTTTTCACCGGTGTTAAATTGCACAGTTTTGAGCAAGTTTTCGAATTGAAAAAGACACAATTACCTGATTATTATGTCTGACTACTCAGAACAGGAATATGATGAAGACCAAGAAGGGGTCGAAGAGCCCGATTTGGGAGAAGAAGAAGGCGGAGAAGAGGAGGGAGCAGAGCAAGAAGAAGAAGAGGTTTGTCAATGTCATTTGTGTGAACTCGTAATCGTAACTATGGGTATGGCCACCGGCACCGTACGATCGGCCAGGGGCTGTTTACCATGCATGTTTACCGTTATTTCGATCACGAGAAATTGATCGATACAAAAATGCAATCAGATTCATGTCTTTTAAACATATTTGCACTGATTGACCTTCATTTGAGATGATTATTATTAAAGGAAAAACAAATATAGCATCAGGTTGCAGCATACTTGAGTATCTCGTCGAATACGACGATATAGCAAGGGCCTTGCCAAGGCCAAGGTGTCTAGCCGTACACAGCGATTCTCACAATCGGCAATATATGCAGCACTCGAAGCAGAACGGCCCAGATGCACAGCAGATCGCCAACGAGTGCATTCCTGCACCACTGTCTGCCATTTGGAAAGTCCGCAAATCACGCTTCAGGACATTCTTGTAGCAGAGCTTTGGACGACCACGGGGGCGAGGAGCATGAGCCAACTCCTCAAAGAAGACATCTTTGGCAGTCGACCATCCTCCTCTCCTGTCTACAGACATGACCAGACCAACGAAGGCGGCGAACTGACAGTATTGTGAATATGTCGTGGTCATATGTGGACAGAGCATGAAATGGTTGAGCGTACATCATGTATTTGCAGGAGCATGAATTGAATTGGGCTGGAATTAATAACCATATTTTTTTCGGATTCATTCCTAGAAAGTACCAGAGAGCCCTCTAACAGAAGACGCTGCTGGAGAATGCTTGTCATTGCTAGCTAAAATTGGCAGTGGTCTGGCCCATGCCTACGTCCGATTGGACGTCAAGGACAGGTGAGCTGGCTGGAAATACAGGCTGCGGCCAAATTTCTTAGCTGCGGCCATCAGTAACCAGGGATGTAGTCAAGTCCATCACAAGTCCCTGTAGGTCCCTGTAAGTCCCTGCAAGTCCATCACAAGTCCTCCAGTTCCAATTCAAATCACAAGCTATTCAAATGAGCTTTGACAAAAGCATTCCTTTGTCATTATTCAACCAGTTACTTATGACTGGCTTTATGGAAGGACTTGTGACTGGACTTGTGAAAGGACTTGTGAAAGGATTTGAGCAAGGACTTGCAGGGACTCGAATACAACTCTGACAGTAACACATCTATTGAATCTTTTTTATTTTTCACCCCAGGGAAATAACAGATGTAAGTATCCTGAGTTCCTTCATTCATCTCCGCTACGTCGACCTGTCAATGAACATGCTCCACGACCTTTCACCTCTGAACTCCCTGACCCACCTGTTGACCTTGAAGTGCGAGCGCAACCTGCTGCAGTCGGCCGGGCTGGACGAGCTGCCCTACCTCCAGGTGGCCAGCTTCGCTAACAACAAGATCACGACTACGGAAGGAATTAATCATCCCCTGCTGGAATCACTCAACCTTTCCTGTAAGTAGGATCCAGGAGGCAATGTTTTCAAAAACGATATTGCAGAATAAATATATATGGTTGAGCACTTTCTACAATATGTAACCCGCTCCATCGTAATCAGGAATAAGTCGCTGAGGCCGTTTTACGCAATCGGCCGTTGAAGTGAACGCATGGGTGAAAATCGTGACCAAGTCGTTTTTCTGAACATTGTATTTTTAGGAAGTGTAGGTATCACAGATTATTGTCATTAATGTCTTGTAGGTAAAAACGATCAATAAAGATGAAAATGAAGAGGATTTGTGTGCGCTGTCCATATGATTTTGGCCAATTTTGTTTATTTCAAAGCTGTTTTTCTTGGAATGTGGATTCGGCAAATACATATACACCTGTCATCTTCATCAGACCATAACTCGTTAACCTAAACAGATACACACTTGTGATGGGTATCATTAGAAAGCTTATGAAATTCACTTTCTCACCATGTGCATATCTTAAAAAGTCATTTTGAGACTTACATGTATTCCTGATTTTGATGGAGCGGGTCACATATACGTACACATTCGCTCATGCGCACTGCCATACTGGGTGCTGGGAAATTCCGGGTAGCAAACCATGACCTTTTGAATTCCGCGCAGCTGAGCCGCGTAACTGGTGACCTCCAGTTCACAGGTCGCACAAAATCTATCCAATCGGAGCTCAAAGGTTCATCAGAGTTTCCTAGCGCCCAGTATAGGTGGTGGGCACGAGCGAAACGTACACATATATATAGGTACGCATATAATGCAATGAATTCCCGTCTTTAGTCAAGCATTCTGACAGCTCAACCAGATAAGTCAGTCGATACAGTGCATGGCCTAGAGACTGGAGGTTGTGGGTTCGAATCCTTTGCATTACTGGGGTTTTTTTAAGTCTGATTTTTTGTTTGTTCTAATTTGCAGCTTAGAAATATTTTATTTATTTGGCAATTTTTCAGTCAATGAAATTCACGTGATTGGTGGACTGGAACCCTCCAAACTCGGAAGGCTGCACACACTGGAGTTAAGAGGCAACAAACTAACAACCACAGCCGGAATTTACCTTCCAAATTTGAAAAACTTGTTTCTGGTGAGTAAATGTATGTTGAAGTGCGTTGGAGGATAAACGAGAGCAAGGGTATACTGACTAAAATATTGAATATTTCAATATGTGCAATGCGTCCCAAAGGTTTGGGTGCTATATAAATATATATTATTAAAGGTTTCAAGGTAAGATACACCATTGGTAATTGCTTGAATTATCATGAATGGGTGGTTTTGGGGAGTAGTATTTTATAGTAAATATCGGTTAACTGAACTGTTCAAAGTTTTACAATCATGTATGCCGAAAAAAGCAAGAAAAACGGCGTTCGTTTTCAACCAGTGTCAGGCAGTGGTTTTTATATGTTGTTCTTGTTTACGGGAATTACGGCGATTGTGAATTTTGTTTTATATAAAATGTAATTTTCATAACTATTATAGGATATCTAGCACAATCATTTTGCTGGATGCCTACAATCATAATTTACTTTCAAATAAGTAAGATATTTCTTAATAATTCGGTAGTAACATTTTTCGATAGCTGCAAATGGTGTATCCTACCTTTAAAGCCTAAAATGTGGGTTGAAACACTTCAAACAAATATAAAGTCCACATGACTGTCTTATTTTCATTTATCAATTTGAAAGTGAAAGTACCACATACATGGAAACAACATTTTGTGCAAACAAGTAAAACGCGGATATCTGTACTTTTTTAAAACCATGTTGCCAATTTCCCTATAGAGCCAAACAAAATTCGCACGACATTCTCTTCAGCAAAACCAAGTTTGGACTATAAATTATAGTTGGTGACGAAATTCTAAAGAAGGAACATGTTAAAAAGATCTAAAGATCTACAGATATAAGTCGTGAAGAACAAAACCGTTTGTGACCTTGCGTCTTCTAAAATGTGTAACCCAAGTGCAGATAGAAACCTCTCTTTAAGACGACAGTTTCTGCTCTATCAGTCGACCAATCTATCACTGGATTTCCTTCCTCAGTCTATCTTTAAGTAAACAAAGTAATGAAGTCGGTTGTGCCAAACACTCACACTATAATAAACTTATACAAGTAGGCCCAAATGTACTTTACTTCCTTTTTTTTGCATAATCTTCAAAGTGGTGCGGATACATCCTCGAAATGTCAAACACTTCAAAGCTGTTTTATGCCTTATTTCCTTGTGGTGTTATGTAATACAATACAATCAGGCTCTAATGAATCACCGATTTGTGAAAATTGACGTAATTAGTGTTGCTCTGTTCACGGTAATGAAAGGGGGGGGGGTGTCATCGTTTATTTTCTTTGGCTGTCCTGATTGTAAGATGTAATTATTGCATAATGTGCATCGTTTTAAAATTACAGAGAAAAAGCAAACTGTGTATTGAAACAAAGGGTAAATAACCCCATGTTGATGTTCCTTAGCATAGCACACTTTGAGTTTTCGTCTCTCGTGCCTAATTGCTAGAGAAAAGGTTTTAACTGCCATTTTCACCGTTGAAATTTCACTAATAAAGCTGTAATCATTCCCGTTCATAAATCTTCAGTTTACCTGCCTATTCCAAATAAAAGTAAACAGAGAAATTAACTTTGTTACAAAAAAAGTTTTTGGTAAAAACAAAAAAGATTTGTTTTGTTTAAACAAATTAATTCCTTGAAATCTGACCCTTGTTATTGCTACAAACAGAAGCCCCAGTTTGGCAGAAGATCTGATTCAATTTGGACTTTATTTCCTGTTTATAGCAGCTTCCTTTTTTTGTTGCTGGAACGTACATAAAAGACATTTGAAACCTCTAAAGGAAGCAAACATTAAACCTTTTTGTTCGGATTATTTCCCTAAGTGATAATGATCATGTGTAAAGGAAATATAAAATAAAATTTTTTAAAACAGAATTGAGAGTGCGTATATAATTTCCTGAAAATTTGTTTCAAAGTTTTAGTGATATTTTAGCAAAACTTAATTTTGTCTGACTGTGTTATACTGGAAAGATTGTGAAACCGCATGAAAACATGAAAACATTTTGTGTAGTGTGCATATGACCTGTTCCAACGAAGCCCGGACAAAGTCGACCTTTTAGTTTTTCAGATTTTGCTTTTTTCAAATTCTCTAGGTTCTCAGCTTTAAAATGATGTATCATTTACATATGTATCCCCACCCTAAATTCCCTGGGTGTCTGGATTTAGTGATAAAACCCTGACAACCTAATTATGAGATAAACTGATAAACAGCTTTGAAGTTCAGAAAAGCGTATTATTTCTATACACAAATGTTTCACAAAATTGACAAAAAACACACTTGAGGAGATTGTAGATTAATAATGGTAAAATCCATCCAGAAATGACTTCAGGAGTACATTGTGACAAAACACATTGTGCGACTTTGTTCGGGTTTCGTTGGAACAGGTCACATATGTACAAATATGGAAGTGGGTTTTAATTTAAAGATATAAATCGAACATTAAAAAAAATACCTTTTTTTATCCAGAAGGTATACAAATTAAATGTAAATAGAGCTCTGTAACCGTCATTTTAAAACTTTCCCGAGGCTAAACACAAACACTTTGGCCACGATAAAAAAAATTATACTTTCATCAGCTTTATCAAATTACTCCTAGCAATGATTAAAATAAAATTGCTTAAATTCCACGCGGCATAAATAAAGTGATCTTCTTTTCATTTTTTTTTTCTTTTCTGAAAAACACTCATTTGTTATTACAAAGGAAATATCCTCCGGGGCGTCAGAAAATTGTGCATTGACACGTTCCTGTTTTTTTTAGCCATTATGTAAATATCCTCTCCGCTTAAAACGAAATGACCGAGGGGTTTAACTAGTCTTGGCGCTGCTTGGCGCCCCCTTAAAAAAAAAAAAAAATCGCCGAACATCTTTTCATTTATCCAAGTCTAAATTGATGGCCTAAATAACTTCAGAAATTCGGGAGAAGCTAGCACTAAAATGGGAGAAATGAATGTATAATCCTGATTCCCGAGAGGCTAGGCTAGGATCAAATCCATCGGAAGCTCACAATGTGGCTTCAAATTAATATCCATAATTAACATACCGGTAGTGTGTGTGCTTCTTAATGCAGAGTAAAACAGCAGGGGCCAATTTCATAAAACCTGTAAGCACAAGAAATTTGCTTAGCACAAAACTAATTTTGCTAAGTGAAAACTGGTTACCAGACAAAACTTCATGTGCTTTTTCATGCTATGCAAAACTAGCTGAATATTTAATATTTAATATTTAAATATTTAATTTGTAACCTTTTTTTTTCCTCCAAAGAAGAATTTTCATGCCAAGCAAATTGTTGTGCTTGCATGTTTTATGTAGGGGCCAATTTCATAGAGCTGCTAAGCAAACAAATTTGCTTAGCACAAAAAACAGGTTACCAGCCAAAATTATACATGTTTTTCATGCTAAGCAAAAAAACAGCTGATTATCAATCCAGAACAATAAAGATCAGGTGAAAATTTGGTCTGTAACTTTGTTTTTGCCAAGGACAAATTGTCATGCTAAGCAAATTTGTGTGCTTAGCAGTTCTATGAAATTGGCCCCTGGTTGTATGCAGAAAATAGAAAATACATTTTTGGGAGCTTTTTTGTTCATTTGGTAAACCATGATATCAATTTGTTGTCATTTGTTGACTGTTTGTTTTATTACTTTTGTATTAAAACAAAATCACTGATTTAAACAAAAATGTAATCTACAAAACTGAAAATGTACGTCAATTTTAACATGAATTTTCACGCACCCAAGGGGAGGAAGTGATTATTTCTATATTAGTTTCCTTGATTAATCCAAAAATAAGTCGTTTTAATTTTGCACCTTGAATTTTTTTTTTTATCTGATTTTGAAAACTATATTTTTCTAAAATTTTAAATATTCCTACTTTTTTAAAGAAACTGTTGATCCTACTCCTCCAACACTTTCATCCAGCGCTGGGATGTACATTTGGATTTGTACGACTTAATCCAGGATTGTAAATATGCAAAAGGCTGTGAATTTGTAGCATTTGGATGCGATTTCGGAAATCTTTTGTTGAAATCACATCCTGCTAATGACAGTGTCTGCTTTGAATGCAAATCACATCAGGTCCCTTCCTAGTGTTAAAAGCCCGTCTTTGCTCATAATGTACAATTTTGCCTCGTTTTTTTTCGCTTTCAAACAAAAGGGCGGGAACCTCATCACAAAAGTGGAGGGTCTGGAGCGCCTGACACGTCTGACAACGCTTCATCTCCGTGACAACCAGCTCGTGAAACTGGACGGTTTTGCTAGCACCATGAAGCAGCTTCAGTACATTAACCTCAGGGGCAACGCGATAGCCAATGTCAAAGAAACGGCTAAGCTCAAATCACTGCCCATGTTGAGAGCACTCATTGTGTCAGGTGGGTACAAACATTCTATAACATTTACCGGATGGGCAACGCGATAGCCAATGAAACGGCTAAGCTCAAATCACTGCCCATGTTGAGAGCGCTCATTGTGTCAGGTGTGTACGAACATTCTATAACATTAACCGGAGGGGCAACGCGATAGCCAATGTCAAAGAAACGGCTAAGCTCAAATCACTGCCCATGTTGAGAGCGCTCATTGTGTCAGGTGTGTACGAACATTCTATAACATTTACCGGATGGGCAACGCGATAGCCAATGTCAAAGAAACGGCTAAGCTGAAATCACTGCCCATGTTGAGAGCACTCATTGTGTCAGGTGTGTACGAACATTCTATAACATTAACCGGAGGGGCAACGCGATAGCCAATGTCAAAGAAACGGCTAAGCTCAAATCACTGCCCATGTTGAGAGCACTCATTGTGTCAGGTGTGTACGAACATTCTATAACATTAACCGGAGGGGCAACGCGATAGCCAATGTCAAAGAAACGGCTAAGCTCAAATCACTGCCCATGTTGAGAGCGCTCATTGTGTCAGGTGTGTATGAACATTCTATAACATTAACCGGAGGGGCAACGCGATAGCCAATGTCAAAGAAACGGCTAAGCTCAAATCTCTGCCCATGTTGAGAGCACTCATTGTGTCAGGTGTGTACGAACATTCTATAACATTAACCGGAGGGGCAACGCGATAGCCAATGTCAAAGAAACGGCTAAGCTGAAATCACTGCCCATGTTGAGAGCACTCATTGTGTCAGGTGTGTACGAACATTCTATAACATTAACCGGAAGGGCAACGCGATAGCCAATGTCAAAGAAACGGCTAAGCTGAAATCACTGCCCATGTTGAGAGCACTCATTGTGTCAGGTGTGTACGAACATTCTATAACATTAACCGGAGGGGCAACGCGATAGCCAATGTCAAAGAAACGGCTAAGCTCAAATCACTGCCCATGTTGAGAGCACTCATTGTGTCAGGTGTGTACGAACATTCTATAACATTAACCGGAGGGGCAACGCGATAGCCAATGTCAAAGAAACGGCTAAGCTGAAATCACTGCCCATGTTGAGAGCACTCATTGTGTCAGGTGTGTACGAACATTCTATAACATTAACCGGAGGGGCAACGCGATAGCCAATGTCAAAGAAACGGCTAAGCTCAAATCACTGCCCATGTTGAGAGCACTCATTGTGTCAGGTGGGTACGAACATTCTATAACATTAACCGGAGGGGCAACGCGATAGCCAATGTCAAAGAAACGGCTAAGCTGAAATCACTGCCCATGTTGAGAGCACTCATTGTGTCAGGTGTGTACGAACATTCTATAACATTAACCGGAGGGGCAACGCGATAGCCAATGTCAAAGAAACGGCTAAGCTGAAATCACTGCCCATGTTGAGAGCACTCATTGTGTCAGGTGTGTACGAACATTCTATAACATTAACCGGAGGGGCAACGCGATAGCCAATGTCAAAGAAACGGCTAAGCTCAAATCACTGCCCATGTTGAGAGCACTCATTGTGTCAGGTGTGTACGAACATTCTATAACATTAACCGGAGGGGCAACGTGATAGCCAATGTCAAAGAAACGGCTAAGCTCAAATCACTGCCCATGTTGAGAGTGCTCATTGTGTCAGGTGTGTACAAACATTCTATAACATTTACCGTAGAGGCAACGCGATAGCCAATGTCAAAGAAACGGCTAAGCTCAAATCACTGCCCATGTTGAGAGCACTCATTGTGTCAGGTGTGTACGAACATTCTATAACATTAACCGGAGGGGCAACGCGATAGCCAATGTCAAAGAAACGGCTAAGCTCAAATCACTGCCCATGTTGAGAGCACTCATTGTGTCAGGTGTGTACGAACATTTCATGCGACCTGCAAACAATTGACATCCACGGGAGAATACATGCATGTATGTGGATTGTGGACACGTCAACACGTCAACAGTTCCTTTCGCCCTTTACAAAAAAGAGCTTAAGGGGAAAATGGGGTTTGAATTTATCTGTAGAAAAATGATGGAGCTCACCTGAGAGGCCCAGAATCAAAGTTTGGAGTTAACCAAATTCTTGGTAGCGAGAAAAATTTGTATTTAGCCACATTTTCTAAACTACCAAAAATACAAAGAAATGTCCTCAGTACATATGGAAGGTACAAGTGAGTTTTTTCTGCAATTGAATTGGGGGATGTTGGCAAATAGAGGACAATAAGGGCTCGTATTGCAGAACGTCCCCGATTGACATTCGTGTACAAAACATGAGGGAGGTACCCATTTATACTCCTGGGTGGAGAGAGGCAAGTGGGGGTAAAATGGCTTGCCCAAGGACACATGTGTCCAGCAGCTGGATTTGAACACAAGTCACAAACCCAAATTAACCACTAGGCCACATTTCTCTAAAAACCTCCTCGGTGAGTACTTACAATGATGACTCGTAAGAGTTCCTTAGCAGCCGTCATCCAAAAGCAGCACTAGCTAGGTAGTGCATTTCAACAATCGAGAGTTCTCTTTCGTTCACATGCCCCGTCTTCTTTTTTGTGTCGTAGAATGCCCATGTTCCGATGAGGACGACTACAGAATGGAAGTTCTGATCAACATCCGGCGAATCGAACGACTGGACAAAGACGAGTACACGGAGGAGGAACGACAGGAGGCGGAGGAACTGTACGAACAGAGGAGGGCGGAAGAGTTGGCTGCAGAGGTAAGGAAAACGGAAACAAAATATAGTCGGGTACCTTGGTTGATTGTTGCCTGTTTATTTTGGTAACGAGGTCGGGTACAATGTGGAGGAGCTATTTAAACAGAAAAGGGCGGAAAAGTTGGCCGCAGATGCAAGGAAAATGGAAGAGATATAGACAGGTACATTGGTTGATTGTTACCTGATTATTGTGGTAATTAGGTAGGGTACAATGTGGGGGGAGGAGCTATTTGAACAGAGGGCAGAAAAGTTGGCCGCAAAGGTAAAGAAAATGGAACAAAAATATAGTCAGGTAGCTTGGTTGATTGTTGCCTGTGTATTGTGGTAATGAGGTTGGGTACAATATAGAAGGGAGAAGCCTTTTGATGAGGGCAAAAGTTTCATAGTGCGCATTGAAGTCCACATTTTGTCCAAAAAAATGAATTGAAAAATCAATTTAGGGAGCGTACGTTGTAGAGTGGCGACTGAATTTACTAAATTTACTAAATTTGCTGGTAAATGACTAAATTTACCAGCAAATTGTAATCATTGTGGAGCCTGTCATTGCTGAACTACGCACAGGTTATAGGTAAATTAACAGAATGTTGTCCGTGTTTTGTAGTAATGTTTACAATTCTGTCTGTTTCTTTATTTGGACATTTTCTTATTCAGGGGACTGAAGAAGTTATACATTCAGACACCGAAGACGCTTGAGGAATTCAACACTAAATCCAAAGAACCAACAACAGTTAGAGAGGTTTCTTTAAGCTGTTAATGGTCTTCTTCACTATTTTAAAGAAAGCTTGTAAATAGTGTAAAATAAAATTGAGCCCTCAATGGTAGCCAACTGTCTTTCTCCTTCCAATTAAATTTTTCTTGTTCAGTGGTGGTCACGAAGTGAGCCCTCTTGTGGCCAAACCGGGAAAAATCCATTGGCAGCCTGAATCCTCCACGAAAACATTTCTGCACATCTCATTTGAGAAACTGAAAGCAAAATATAGCCGTGTCCGAATTACTTTGCCACGGCTTAAAATGACACACGAGTCTACGGTTTCGGCTTCAGCCACTACCCATAGACTTGTGTGCAATTTCAAGCCGCAGCCAAGCAATTTGGACATGGCAGAAAATTACGTGACTTTTTCATGACACTTTGAAGATAAACAATGTTTGGTAGAACGATACCAATGCACCGCTGATGTTGGGCTTATCCCAATCAGAACGTTCATTGAATTCAACATGCATGTATATATCAAACACAACTTAACTGCAATGTGTGATTATGCGACATTGTACTTACTAATGATATCCGTCCAAATTTGTAATTCCATAACTTGTAAATATTGATGAAATATTTAAAATAAATTAAAAACTTGACATGTTGCTTGTACACTTTTGAGAAACTTTGTGTCTTCTTTCTTCAGCTAAACATTTACAAATGAGCTAAACATCCATTCAAAAAGTATGTTTACAATTTTCAAAGTGACACTAAATCAAACAGCCTTCTATAATATTTTTATAATATACAATTGCCACCTTTATTGGGAAAAACATACTTTATATAAGTATACATAGATATATTATACGAATTTATACAACCTAACATGTGCTAACTAGTATTGTGTATACTTATTTCCAACAATTTCATTTCCCCAATTTTCTAACCCCTTTTTTCAATTTTAATTACAAATTTGTAATGCTTTTAGCACGTTAAGGGTTAAAGGGATCATATATGTTTGGTAATTACTCTAAAAATTAATGG
This sequence comes from Crossaster papposus, assembly GCA_037893245.1. NCBI lineage: Eukaryota > Metazoa > Echinodermata > Asteroidea > Velatida > Solasteridae > Crossaster > Crossaster papposus. The sequence continues at coordinate 435,815 of JBAIAA010000110.1, forward strand.
CAATAAAAACTTACTTGGTAAGAAGTACAGCAGCTTTGGATAGTATAATGCATTTTTAGAAACTTTTCACTTCGAAGTACTGCGGTTATGGAAAAAGATATCACTTTTTATCCCCAAAAATTTAAATCTGAGAAGCGTTACTGCAGTGACGTTTCTCAGATTGTGTATTCCAATGAAGATTATTCTTCCTGCGTGGACATAACCGCTCCAGATTTTCGGCAATATCTCAAAATCACTACCACCTTTTGAAATGAAATTGTTACAGGTTAGTTTTATGGTATATTCCTATATATGATTAAAACAAACAATGGGTTCCAATTACCAAACGTATACGATCCCTTTAAACAAAATAAGCATACAATAGCTATATGCAGCATTTTTTTAAATATTTTTTTCCCAAAATTTCCCAAGTTCAAATAAAAACCAAGATAGAAAACTAAAACAGCTGAAAATGAAATTGTTAAATGAAAAACACCTTTGAAATATGATAAGTAAACAATCGTTAAAATAAAAACATTAATGCTTTCTGGACAATTAAACCAATTTCATGTGGCAATTGGCAAGTACACATGTAGTTTAAGTGGACAAAAAAAAAAGCTACAAATTCATACCTGCTACACAATATATTTTATATTTCAGTCGAAAATGTACATTTTAATACAAATCAATAAAGTAATATAATAACTCATAATTCTTGTTGGGCAGAACCTTTCCTTGACAAAATTAGTTTTTTAGCACAACCTTTGGTGTGGAAAATTAGGATTTAGTAAAACTAAAGAAAGCTCGTGTACAGTGCATGCATTCAGATTAAAACATGTTGAAAAAATAAATGATTTTTGTTCTTCTTGAATTGACATCAATGCCATCAATATGGACCAAGATTTCTACAATTTTGCCAACAATTTCTTCTGTGAAAAAAACTTCACCCCAAAACCTTACCTAGTTCATGTCCAAATCGGGCTTCCAGAACTACGGCTACTATTGTCAGCCTGCTCACGCATAGATCTAATGGGTGAACACCTAGACAATAGCCATAGACAAGAGATTTGGACACAGCCATATTTGTTGGGTAAATGTCAAGTTGTTCCCACCATGCCACACAACTTAGTCTTCTTTAAAGCGTGACGATTGTTAGACTCCTTTTCCAGCATCTTTCTACTCTCTACTTTGAGTTACAACATCACACAATATAATTGTTTTCCCACTGGGCTTTCGGTCACACTATTGGTTGATAACATACATATATTTATATTGGATACGACCCATGTAACAAGTACGGTACCTTTCCCAATAAATTAGCATTCTTTCTATTCAAATGAAACGTATAGAACTAGCAAAGAATTCCTTACTTTTGTTTTTCTTCAAAATCTATAAAAGCATCAGTTATCTATTTACATCTATTCAAACACACAGGCAAAGTCTAAACACCGATAACATAACTGCAGGCATACATGACTGTAATAGTTGCCATAACCACACCTCACATTTATCATTAACTTACATCTTCTGAGGTGTCTACAAGGATCATAATTTCTATGTGGGTGGGATTCCTGCACATGACGCCTTCTCATTGGCTGCAAAGACATGCATATGCAGATATGCAGATACATGCATATGCAAATACATGCATGCATAATCACCACATGCAGCTTTAACTGGTTCCAAACTTCGCCCACGCGTGACTATGACAACATGCAGTCGGATACCAGGCATCTGACCTGCATGGTCAACCTTGCAACCTTTTTTTGCACCAGTGCCCTCGACCAAAAAAAGTGCTCAAATTAAAATAGATCTCTAATAAAATGGCGCATAAATATTACAATGTTTGCATCTCTTGGTTTTTATGAGTACTTTTGTAAATAATTTGTAATTCATGCGTTCATGTATTTACATGTTTTATATATAGTTAATTTTCACAATATAATTTTCATTTGAACTTGTGAGTTTCTGTGTAGACTGTCGTCAATACGATTTGGACGTCAATATGGCATGAACAATAGGTGGCGCCATTAAGCCAATCAACAAAGGCCAGCAAAGGAACTATTGCATGCAAATACCCCTTCAATCGGGGACTTTTGTTCGTACTTTTAACTTTTTTGGAAAACCTCCCATATGTTTTGTACACGAATCTGAATCGCGGACGTTTGTCAATCTGGGACCCTATTTTCTTTTATTGTTCAACGTCCCCTATTGAATGCAAAAACAAACACACTTGTACAAAGAACCCACAAATTTTTATACAGTGTGCCATAGTGCATGGTTTCGACCCCCAAAAGAAATATTTAAAAAAAAAAAAAAAAAAAAAAAAAAATAGAACATGATGTTATGATGTTTTTGCCCCTGGGCAAGACACTTTACTTCAATTGCTTCTCTCTCCACATACCAAAGAGTAAAAATGGCTACCTGCGAGGGTAGAAACCAGACTGCGCTGATCTCGACTGCAGGAAAGTGGTCGCATGGCCTGGTGAGCTGGGGTAATAACTGTGGAATGCTTCGGGACCTCGTTTTGATGGAAAGCACTCTAAAAGCACCACACATTCTTATAATTTACAATATCACTCGGGCGTACATACACAAGTACGCACAGGGTTCAGTACATAACTATGTACTACCACAAGAATATTTATTACCCAGCCAATCAAATACATTGATGTACACATCTAAGCTCCTCCCATCACTTCTATACTCTGTTTCCTGTTAACACCCACTGGTAAAAGAACGGCAGGACTTCGGTTCTAAAAAAAAAAACGTCTGCAATACAATTTCACTCTTATTGCTTGAGAATACAATTCTGGAATGTTAGACATGAATACACTTCTCAAGCTAAAAGAAACCATTTCTACAACAATTCTTCCTATCAAACCAAACCAAAAAAAACCGACTCTGAAAAAACACTGTACGGTGTTCATACATATACATGTACATTGTGTACTTTCCTACTTAACAACCATCTGGCCCCCAGCATCCAACCAACCAATCCCCGACTCTTATCAGATAATTAATATGCATCAGGATATATGAATATGCATGAGTGCTGTACTGTCTATTTGGAAACTGACAATTCAGTACTACAAGGTCCTCGGAGAGGTCGAGTTGTCAAAATAATATATACTTCAGTTAAGCTCATTTCTTGCACTCGTTTTATATTTGTTTGTTTTTCGTCAGTAGCGAACATTCAATTTTAGCAAGGACCTGGTAAAACCGACTTTAAGTCCAATTCTTTAAAATCAGAACCACAACTTCTGCACAACTGTCAAACTACCCACACAAGTACCTCAATGCTCATGAATATTCATCACTAAAATACTGTACTTTGTCATGTGAATGTGTACTATGAATATATTCATAACCACAACTCATGCATTACACAACTTATGACAACTCATGTATTGATGATGAATATTCATAGCCAACTAAGAATCTACATATTCATGAGTACTGTGTATTTCTTTTTTATGAATGAATATGCTCTACATGTAGTAGGAGGCTTGGCCTCACTGTGGTAGGTAGGGCTTGTCCATTGCTGATTGGTGGGGCTGGGCGGCTTCTACCTGCTGATTGGTCGGAATGGGCTGGTCAATGTTCTCATAGCCGCTGGACCCTGGATGGCCGGGGAAGTTCGTGTAGACTCCGCCCCTCCTTCGGAGTTCCATAAACAGGAAGATTGCACTGAGGGGCTTGATGATCAGATTAATGATGGCCATACTGAAAGTTTGAAAAATATAATTTGACTTTGACAAAATATTAAAGAGACAACATCTGGGTTTGGATTTTGTTCTCCATTAAGCCCAGTTCATGCTTATCGCAAAAGCAAGGGTGAACGTAAATTTGTAACAGCAGGGCAGAGTTTTTGCAGTGCAAAATCGGAAAAAAATTTAACACATTTGCGTTGACATGAAACACACACACACACACACGATTCCAAAAATGTTATCTTGTGGAGACCTCAACACAATGGAGATAAGGAGAGTGAATCGGTCTCCACAGGGCAATTTGTTTAGGTGTAAAGGTCTCCACAAGAATTTCAAGAATTAGATATGGATTTTACTTAAAAACAAGTAATTTCCAAGGTATGGTTATCTGTCACAAATTGAAGTATGTTATGTATTAGGTCGAAATTTCAACCCAGCAAATTTTTCAGATTGAAATAGAAGCATTTTGAGAATAGCCTTTAAAGGTAGGATACACCATTGGTAATTGCTTGAATGTGGATTTGTTGGTTGTATTTTTATAGTAAATATCGTTTAACTGACCTGTCCGAAATGTTACAATCATGGATGCCGATAAAAAAGCAAGAACAAAGTGTTTTTTTGTCAACCGGCATCAGGCAGTTCAAATTTTTGTTGGTATATATTCTTTTTTACAATTATAGGAAAACTAGCGCAATCATTTTGCTAGATGCCTAGAATCATTATTTACTTGAAAATAAGTAAGATATTTTTTAATAATTCGGTAGTGAATTTTTTTAATATTCTGCCAAATATGTATCCTACCTTTAACCCTCGGGCATATAGTTTCCTGTGGTGGACTTGTGACAGACTCAATTTAGAACAATGCAATTAAGTTAACCAACAAAAACTGGAGGATTAACTTACCCTGCACTGAACCTGAAGTCACTGCAAGTAGATGTGTAAGGGCCTGTGTGGGAAAACAAATATATGTGACCTGTCACCACAATATGAGAGTAACGTCGCACGATGTGATTCGGAGATATAGCCATCCAAAGTCAAAATATGAAATGATGGTCAATTTTGAGATTTTGCGTAATTTGGAAAGCCTAAGTCCTCCTCTACAACGACGTACGTTTTCGCCACAAGTTAGGAAGTATAATTATGTAGTAAATGTATGAGGTGTGTTGAGGTGTGTGATACAGTGTGATTCAGGCGTGCGATTATTCACACTTCTCAGGAGGCTTTTAGGCTCGTGATGGCGTGGGGGTGCGATCGCACGGCTCAAATCAGAAGGACTGAGAATTGACATGGAAATATGGAGAGAGAACGATAACTTTGACCCTACATGTCTCAATGTTCTACTCACATAGTGAATTTTGCGTTGGCCCAAACGCCACACCAAGGAAAATAATATCAGTCAGGATACTCATGATGTGGAAAATGAAGAGCTGAAAAAAGGGAAGATAAACAAAAATAAAATTAAAAGACAAATTAGGCTGCAGGAATAAAGTTAAGAACCTCAATGGCACAAAATGTTAAATGGCAGCCATTTTTATTTCAACATTTGCTTGCTTTTTTTCAAAAAAATTGTAAACAATATTATTATTATTATTTTTTTTTTTTTGGGGGGGGGAATAGTATTTTATAGCAAATACCTGTTCAAACCAGTTCGCGCTGGTATTATTTGGACCTTGACCGGGCCCAGGCTGCGGGATTGTTTTTCACGAACCTCGATTCAAGTCAGGCCGGCATCTGTGGGTAGCACACCCTGATATATCCGGCTTTGCTCGTGCCGTGTTTATCCGTCATCCATTTTGAATTCCGGAAAAAATTAAGCGTGTATACACGGCATCCGATACGAACTGGTTAGGGGATGTTTGGTCGCAATTTCAACCCGAGAAATACATTTTGGTTGATTGAGATAACCATTTTGTACAGGAGAACAAACTGATGTCTCCACAAGGGTAGAAATTTGAGAGTGTGCGTTTGTATTGACCGGCAATCGTGGTCGTCGGACAAAGGAATTGGGAGGCAAACAATGGGTCCACGATTGACACAACGTCCACGATCTCAACTCGTGTACAAATCCTATGGCGATCATCAGAAAATGTTAGAGTACAAACAAAAGAGGTAAGACGGTCGGACAATGCCCCGTCCACGATTGCCAGTCTATACATGACTGTGTGTGTGAGGGAGTGTGTATGAGGGAGTGTCTTACCATATGCATACTGTCTTTACTCTCAGGGGTGGCTATGGCCCAAAGGCCTGTCAGAATCAAGATGACGTTCATGTACTGGTAGCCAGGGGGAAGAAAATTCAACAATTGTGCCCTGAAAAGCAAAAGAAAAAAACAACATCTTGTCACATTTTTATTCATTAATACAAAATACGGGAAGAAAGTAATATCGTGACGCGACTTCAGACGTTCAGCTGTTGTGTACAAAGTCTATGGAGAGTCAAAATAAATTCTTGTATTTCTTAACAAAATTAGAAATGTTTATCAGTCCCATATTCAAGTCTTTTCAAAATTTGATTGACCCTCATTGAGATGATATGATTATGGGAAGATAAAAAACAGCGTCAGGTTGCAAGTGCAACATTCTTTTCCCAAATAAGGTATACTTCTTTAATTAGCTACCCCCAAAAAAACCCAAAAAAACCCCGAATTCCACCCTTCAAAGATATCAAATCTTTACTAAACATACCGGTATACATGTACAGGTTCCAAAAACTGAAAAGGAAGAAATACAAATTGGGCAGATAATTGCTTGCACCATTGCTTTGAATGGTTGAAAATATCACAGGACAGAGCAATAGAGTCTGTCTGTTTGTACAAATCAAAATACGCAATTGTTGTTTTGGTTTTTTTCTCCTATTTTTAGTCGCAAGCGAAATTGAGGATATTTTGTGTGTGCATATTTGACCTGCTCAATAGTCGATTGTTGTTTGTCAAATACATGTACTATACTTAAGGTTCTGGCCAGACAGTTTTCCATTCAAATTGCATGACATCACACGCTCAGTGATGTTCGCACATGTGTGGGATGAATGCTCGGGTAATATTTCACTCGCGCAGGGCTTGGGCGTAATGTTATACAAAGTTGCATTGCTTGCGTAAATGAACCTTAATACCTCGAGCGCTAAGGCAGCCAACCGCTGTAATCGATCCAAACAAAACTGACTTAAAGGTAGAATACACGATTTGCAGATATCGAAAATGTTTACTACCGAATTATTGAGAATGATCTTACTTATTTTAAAGTAAATAATGATTGTAGGCATCCAGCCAAAGGATTGCGCTAGATATTCTGTAAGTGTTCCAACAAATTTAATATAAAAAAAAATATCACGATCGCCAGACTGCAATCACAAAAAACCAAGAAAAACAAGAACTGCCTGACGCCAGTTGACAACAAACGCTGTTTTTCTTTCTTTTTTCTTGGCATCCATTAGGCCAAAAAAAAAAAAAAAATTGTTTAGCGTCACCGCCCGCTTCCTTTTTTGAGGCCGCTTCCTTTTTCTCTCTTTGTTTTTCGAGAAAAAAAATTAAGATCGTATTTTAGACTTTAGCATCACTGTGTACATGTACATGCTGTGGAAATATTTTTTTCTGATGGGAAGGCTAGGGTGTGACGTGTATGGTGCATACATGATCAACCCACATGAATTTTGATTTTGGGTGAGCCATGTTTTAATTTCAAATAGGAAGATAGAGTGCAACATGTTCACTACATGACTCGCATTAAAATGTGTCGGGCGACCATTTTCTGAGAAGAAAAAAAAAAGGCATGACGTTAATTTTTTTATTTTTTTATTTGGTCTTTTTTAAAAATAGAATACCTGTTAACCAGTTCGCGCCGGGATTATTTTAACAACGCCAAGCCGACGGGCGGGATTATTTGTAACGAAACTCGATCTGAAGCGTGTTCAGGCTGATAGTGCCGGGAAGCACACCCACGCATTTCCGGCCTTGCGCGCTGCTGACATACATTTCCGAACTTGAACTTGGCGTGTTTATGCGTCATCCGTTTTGAATTTTGGGAAATGTTTGCGTTTATATACGTCATCCGGCGCGAACTGGTTAAAGAAACCGAACCCAAATTTAAATCTCAGAATTTCCTTTTTACTGTAGCTTGTTCACAAAAGTCCGCCCTACAATACGGCCACATCATTGAGTGTTTACAGGAAGCTTTGGTTTGAAGTGTTTGTAAAACTGGCTACGGGTACTCGATTCCATAATCTAAAATCGGTTTTCCGACATCAATGGTCGGATACTCGGCTTAGGAAATCTTCGCCATCGTTTTCGTATGGCGAAGAGATCATTCTAACCAGGCCTAAAGTAGCCAGTTGACGAGTGATGCATTTACGCAATAATCCCCCCCCACCGCCCAAAATCATGATACTGATTTATGGAGACGACCGGTTTTAATCAAGATGATTGGATGAAGGGGTCGTAAAGTGTTGGGAGATAAATTATCTCAGTATTACATTTCAAACAAAACATTTCTTTGAAAAAACGGAAAAAAATCAGATGATCTGAATTTTGTTCAATATTATTTCAAGAGTGTTTTTCATTGGTAATTATACAAGGGTTCGAACTATGACTTGTTTATAAAATCAGTAATTGTATTAGTGAAATAATGTAGTATTAGGAATTCATGAGCTCACCATGTACACACTACTGAAGAATGTATGCAAGCCGCCACAATTTTTGTTTTGTTTTGAAATGAATTTACAATGAGAACTGAAATTGTACACAATTTGTAAACTAAAAAGGGCAAAATGCAATTTTACATGTACGTACACAAAATTTGGGTCAATCTGAAGTCAAACAATTCTTGACGAGCATCTGGGAACATTTCAATAGCACAAAAACTGTACAACAAGGTACACATGTACATTACACGTGCCGCGTATTCACGTGTGAATCAACCGATTTCAACATGTTTTCCCATTTCATTGTATTCGATTATACGCCGTTCAACTTCATGAATAAATTAAACTGTACAGTACGACCGTCGTACTCTACGTCAGAGAGGAGGGGAAGGGGGAGGGGGGGGGGGAGGGGAGGGGGGGGGGAGGGGAGGGGGGGGGGAGGGGAGGGGGGGGAGGGGAGGGGGGGGGGAGGGGAGGGGGGGGGAGGGGGGGGGGAGGTATTAAGAGAAAAGGTTTCTCAAGCGACCAAAGTCGACAGTTCAGGACATTACGGGGAAGCATGCTTGTTATACATTTTATATTTTTATAGATTTGTTTGGCCTGGAGCGTTGTGTCGGACAGGAACTAAAATAACCATAGAAGTCTTCACTCGATCACTTCTTGAGAAAGAGGGAGAAAAAAAAAATGTACATTGTACACGTCTCAAAATTGTACACGTCTCAAAATGTACAATGTCGCACTTACCATACTGTCAGGAGAAAGTGTGTTGCCACGACGATCTGTGAACAAGATAAAAAAAGGTAAATAGGAAAATGAAAGAAATGAATGAATGAAATTCTTGAAAAGGACACTTTAATTGCGCCGCTAGTGTAACACTCATGCAATTTTGTAACATATTCATGAGCTGTCAGTACGACGCATGAAATTAACTGTGAAATTTGCCAACACATTAATGACGTCTAGTAGACACTTTAAAATTCCACTTTCCTTAATTTAATGTTCCAAGTTGTAAGCCACAAAGATACAAACAAAGCCCAATTATGTTTATGGTAAAATTACTGAACGATGAACTGCAAAATGTATGTATATTTGTTAAATGTATAGTCTCATGGCTGTTAACTGTGTCCTAGTACATGTAACTTTTAACCAGTTCGCGCAGGGATTATTGTAACAGTCACCGAGACGAGACGCGGGAATATTTTTAACGAAACTCGATCTGACGCATACCCATGACATTTCCGGCCTTGCTCGCTGCAGACTTATATTTCCGTCCTTGGTCGTTGCGTGTTTTTGCGTCATCCGTTTTGAAAATGTGTGTGTGTATTCCTCCGGCACGAACTGGTTAAAGAAAGTTTCTTTTTAATTTTTCTTGTTGTATGTAATTTTACCCTGTAAATCAAACATTTTAATCATTTGACTTTGAATTTTTTATTTTTTTTATTTATGAAATACACCGCAAATGAATAAATAAATGAATTGGACGATACATAAACATACAGTTACTATTATTGTTATCAAAAATGGTACCGTTGGTGGACATATTTTGAAAATGATCTACGCTACGGTACAGTACATGTGTGCGACTGTAACATCAATAATTAATTTGTGCATCATGCTGTATGTTGCCCTGTATGTTTGTTTCTTGTACACAGCCATTAGGTCTCTAAAGAAGATCTTGACTTAAGATCAAAATATTAGGCCCTCTTAACTTATTTGATTTGTATATTTCAGGTCATTCCAGCCAGTAAGCAGTTTGCAGCATTTTTAATCTTATTCATAATAATTAATTACAGTAATTATGCGAGTGTGTACATGTACATGCACAATGTACAAGTACCGGTACTAGGATAACACACAACCATCTGGTGTGCACGCACTAGTACATGTACAATAGCAAATACAATTTAATTAGTAAATTACTTTCACATCAATGAGCACGTCGACAATTTTTGAGGGCAAAAAACAACAACCCCAAATTGGAAAGTTCTTTATCGACAGTCAAGCAAACATCAATGGTAACAATGGCAAAACCGCTGCACGATTGAATCACGTACCGGTACATCATATTATTTCTGTTAAAAATCATGTTTGTTTTATCATTAAGGCAGCACAAATTAAATTAGTATTTAGCCTGAATAAACTTTACTTAGGGTTATTGTTTTATAATTACCACCCAAAAAAGAAGAATGCATATTGACAGTAGAATCTAGGCAAATATTCTGAAATTTTTCGACCTGAATTTAATCAGCTGGCTGACTTTTCTTTTAACCCTATTCTGCATTGTAGCCTTCCCAAATACTTCAAATTATTCATCCCCCATTTTGGAAGATTTTGAGAGACTTGGTCATGCGAGCCTAAAATGACTACATTTTGATGGATTACATGTATATGATGGATATTGGCCAAGACCAGCATCTGTGGGTAGCACACCCTAATATTTCCGGCTTAGGGCTCACTGCGAGCCGGTCGCTGACAGATAGTTCTGGCCTTGCTCGTGACGTGTTTATCCGTCATCCGTTTCGAATTCCGGAATAACTTTGCGTGTGTACACGTCCTCCGACACGGCAGTAAAGGGTTAGGATTTTAAGAGAAGCAACATTTATTAAACCCCTTTCCGAACCAAAAACAGAGTTGGAAATTAACATGAACAACAAGTTTGGGAATGACTTGGTACATCAAACACATTTTATTTCTTGCCTGGCCCCACCCCCTCTGTATCAAACTAGTTTAAGGATCGAGACGGAATGTCTGAAAAGTACTGGTGCAAAGTGTGTTTCTATTTGCATAATGTACCGGTACATGTACATGTATGAGCCTTCAAATAAATACATAAACTTGACTACCGTGCTGTATCTGACATTGACAAACACTCTATTCACCCACTATTCGGATCAGGGTACAATTTTGTTTGCATACAAATGTTGTATACAAAAGTATATACCATGCCCCAAAAGTGTTTTCCTACTATACAAAGTAAGTTACAATTCTGTTAGAATTCCCTCAAAATTGTAATAACGTTTCAACCTAGACAGCTCTACATTAAAGTACATGTACAGTGATATTGAAAGGCGTTTCAAACTCTCAGGTTAACCAGTTCGCACCGGATGACGTTTATAAACGCAAAGTTTTCCCCAGATTTAAAACGGATGACGCATAAATACGCCACGAGCAAGGCCGGAAATGTCCGTCAGCAGCGAGCAAGGCCAGAAATGCGTGGTTGTGCTTCGCGGCACTGAACCCGCTTCGGATCAAGTTTCGTTAAAAATAATCTTGCCCCTCGGCTCAGTGATGTTAAGATAATCCCGGAGCGAACTAGTTAAAAAAAATGCATACAGTGTGTACTTGTACATGGGTAACAGTACAATTTCCCAATATACGGGTCATGCTACCGTACCACTTTCCTTTCTAACTGCTACTCCCCGCACCCCCCCCCCTTTTTCTACAGCAAGTAACCAGTGCCACTACAGGCAAGCGAATTTTCTAATTGCGATACATCAAAAGTGGTGAGCGATCCCGCCGGCTAGGCAAAATATACACACACACACATACACAGTATACAAGCAGTGTTCGGATACTGCATTCGTATTATGCAGAGCGAGCGCTGATACCCGGTACAAATTAAGTCGCGTGGTGGTTATTTGGGGGGGTGGGTGAAAAATGTACGGTCTCATCTCACTTTAGGGAAATCAATACTCAGTGACCTGGGTTATAAGATAGAAAGGGGTTAAGGTTTAGGTTAAGGCTGTGGGGCTTCGTGGGTCGGATCGGTGCTGCAATTCAATTTGTCGACAGGCTAAACAGGAGGGAGGGGGGGGGGGGGGGGGGGGGGGGGGGGAGGGGGTTGCGATGGGCGAATGAGCCAGTGTGCTGCGAGAAAAGTAATGAGGGGTGCTAAAATACTTAAAGTGCACATTGGCAGGGTTCACTAAATAGGCCTACTTACAAATGTACATGCCATGTACACTACATGTATGTAATTTTAAGTCTACATGTATCGTGTGTACATGTCATGTACAGTTGGGTAGGCACTCACCGCGTTAGGGGGACAGGTTCTTTTGTTTGGAAAAGACAGACCGAGTAGTGGGGACATTTTCGAGTCCCCATAGCGCGTTGGGTGTTCAGTAAAGGTAGAACAAGGTAAAATCGGGTTAGGGTATAATGAAAGAAAATGTAGAAGAGGACAAATTAGGGTGATGCTGAACTTTTTAGAATTTTAGAGTGTTCTGAGTTTGAGATTTCAGTTTACGCACAAACCCTATGGGTTGTCCCCATAACGCTATGTACCACATGAGTGACAGTATGTACAGTACATGTCATGTCATGTGTACACGTGTATGCAATGAGCAAACTACATGTACATTCTTTGTTAGCATTTGACATTTAGTGCATATATACATGTATACCGGTACATGTAGATCAGCAAATTTGGTTTTAAAACCTGACAAATTACACGTTCAGAGACAAAATGCAAAGCTCTCTAGATCTCAAGTGTAGAAAAAGAAAAAAATTGTACATAAAATGTACATGTATGGTAAAATGTTAGAATTTCCTTTCATTTGTGCCATAAATCAAGAAAATTGCTTACTGGCATGCTTTTACCCTGGTACTAAATCAACTACATGTACAGTGCTGTGTATACCATGGACTTGTACTTTTTTTTAATCAATAGTGTCTTCGGGGCAAATCATACATGTGTATTTTCAATTCTTACAGTTTACATGTAACTGACTCAACTGACGGGAGTGAACCAGGGTTTAATGAGGTTAACAATTGACTGGTGGCCAACACAGATTAAATTGGCCAATTTATGCTAATTTATGCACATTTATAACCAGAAATAAACTACACGTACACACTGTACATGTACACGTTTTTCTCAATGCTCAAATATTCAATTATGTATCACTAAAGAACATTTTTTAGCAAGTAAATTCAAAATTATATCATCTTGCAATGTGAGCGTTTACAATAAATTTCATTTCAACAAATGCAAAATTTAATACAAATTATTTTGTAAAAACATAATTTTCATGCTCTACATAAAAACGTATAAATGCGAGTAATGCATTCACAACACAATTTAAGAAGTTGTAATTTTTTTTTATTCAAAATGAGAGTTTCAAAATGTTTACGTACATGTTAGAGTAGACCTACACAAGACATACATACAGTGTACATTGTAACGGTGCATCATGTACGTACAATGTACATGTATGCATCGTGTACATGTACATGTAGATGACACATTTTATCAGATACATACATGTACATGTGTTTGAAATTTAAAGAAGGCTTCACCATTTAAAGATATAGAAAAAAATTACTACTGAATTATTAAGAAATGTCTTACTTATTTGAAAGTAAATGATTGTAGTCATCCAGCCAAAGGATTGTGCTAGATATCCTGTAATTGTTCCGAAAAATTTAATTTTATAACAAGAATTTGCAATCGTGAAAAAAACCAAGAACAACATAAGAACCACTGCCCGACGCCGGTTGAAAACGAACGCCGTTGTTCTTGCTTTTCTCAGCATCCATGATTATAAAACTTCGGACACATAGACAAGTTAGGCCAAATAAAAAAAAAAAACATGTTTAGCGTCACCGCCCGCTTCCTTTTTGGGGGCCGCCTCCTTTTTTCTTTTTTTTTTCTTTTTGAAAAAAATCATAAATTTGACCATTTTGGCAAAAAAAAAAAAAATTATTATTATTTTTTTTTTTTTAAGATAATAAAATTTTAAGATCGTATTTTAGACTTTAGCATCACTGTGTACATGCTCTGGAAATATTTTTTTTCCTAATAGGAAGGCTAGGGTGTGATGTGTAGTCGTTTACGGTGCATACTTGATCGACCCACATGAATTTGAATGTTTAATCGTGGGTGAACCATGTTTTAATTTTAAATTGGAAGATAGGGTGTGACATGTTTACTGCATGACTCGAATTAAAGATGTGTCGGGCGGCCATTTTGAAGAAAAAAAAAAAAAAAAAAAAAGGGCCTCCTCCTTCCTTTTAAAAAAAGGGCATGACGCTAAACATGTTTTTTTATTTATTTGGCCTTAAACGATATTTACTATAAAATACAAAATTCACCCATTCATGATACCACCTTTAAAATCCTAACACACGAAATATGACCCACTAATTATGCAGTACCTACACATCATTTAACAACCCCTTTCATAAGTACTTTTCTATCATTGAGTCCATCAAGTTCTACTCAACTTCAGGGGAAAAGCGACTGTGCAGTGGAGAGAACCACAAACGATATCCGCATATTGATTCGTACCCAGGTGTTTATGTGCCAAAAGGTACGAGTTAATCGATATAGTGTACAAATATGTGCACAGTAGTAGTAGTAGTAGTAGCTGCCACACAGCTTGACAATGCAAATAATTTTGGGTTCTCTGACAGAGAATATGTAAGTCTTTCATGGGTGTTATATTGTACATGTATGTATGTACACATTTTTCATTTTGCATTTTTTTATTGCATACCGTACATGTGTTTAAAGGTTGGATACACCATTTGCAGATATCGAAAAATATTTACTACCAAATTATTAAGAAATATCTTACTCATTTGAAAGTAAATAATGATTCTGGCATCCAGCAAAATGATTGCGCTAGATATCCTGTAAATTTTCTGAAAATGTAAATTTATAAAGAAAAATTTGCGATCGCCGTCCGGCGATCGCGAAAAAACAAAGATAACATAAGAATAACTGCTCGACGCCGGTTGAAAACAAACGTTGTTTTTCGTGCTTTTCTCGGCATCCGTGATTGTAAAACTTCGGACAGGTCAGTTAAACTATATTTACTATAAAATACAATCCCCAAGTCTACCAAATTATGATAATTCAAGCAATTACCAATGGTGTATACCTTCAAAAGGTAAAAGGTAGGATACACCATTGGTAATTGCTTGAATTATCATGAATGGGTAAATTTGGGGGATTGTATTTTATAGTAAATATCGTTTTTACTTGACCTGCCTGAAGTTTTACAATCATGGATGCTGAGAAAAAGCAAAACAAAAAATGGCGTTCGTTTTTTAACCGGCGTCAGGCAGTGGTTCTTATGTTGTTCATGTTTTTTTCACGATCGCCGTCCGGCACCTGATGTGATGTGGTTTTCAAGAAAAGTTGAATTTTGTTTCAATTTTAAACAACTACTTGTACATACCTGACTATTTTCGGAACACTGCCCCAAATTTATTGAATTTGTCTGAAGGAGGTCTAGAAACCAGACTGCAAAAACAGCACCTTTGTTTTTTCTTGGTTTTTCCAGCTTCTATGAACACAAAACTTTAAATAGGCCAGAGTCACAATTTTTACTGTAAACTTTAAATTTCCTAAACCAACCATTTTCGAAAATTACAACAAAAGCAAATGGGATACTACCTTTAAAATTAAAGCAGCCAGCATTTTCAGCAGTTGAAAGTCCAGCGCAAGCGAGGCCAAAAATTAATTACAATTTACATCAGCCAATTTCCTGCCTTGGGTATTGGAACGGCCAATCTGGCATGAGGAATTGAGCTGGTTAACGTTGCTAATTGGCAATTCAGGAATTTGTCGATGGCCGAAATATGATTTGTACTAAATAGATAATATTAGTACCGGTACATTATGCATATTATATGTGTACATGTATTTGAACCTGTGTGTACTGTATAAAATTTAACCCAAATCCTCCCAAATCCTCTTTGCGGAATGCAGGATTTTGCAGGATTGAGGTCACTTGGAAGTAGATGCATCAGATGATGTTGCAGGATTGAGGGCATTTGGGGTTATTGCCACTGGAGGATAATGCATGATCCAGGGGCCAATTTTACGGAGCTGCTAAGCACAAAAATTTGCTTAGCATGAAAATTTGTCCTTGGTAAAAACAAGGTTACAGACAAAATTTTCACGTGATCTTTATTGTTTTTGATTGATAATAAGCTGGTTTTTTGCTTAGCATAAAAAACACGTAGAATTTTGGCTGATAACTTGTTTTTAATGAGCAAGACGTTTTTGTGCTAAGCAAATTTGTTTGCTTAGCAGCTCCGTGAAATTGGCCCCAGGTCATAAGGCCTAAACTAATGCTGGATGATTCAGCAAGATTGAGGTTACCAAATGAGAATTTTGAAGGTTTGAGGTTATTTGTTACTTTGTTCTTTCAAACTGCTCATGCTTTATTGCAATGCTGGTTGGCCAACCAGCGTTGGAAATTGATATTAAAAATACTACTAAAGAAGAAAAATGACGGCACACCAGGTGCCCTAAATTTTACAGGATGCTTTAGACTGTCATTCAACAACAGCCCAGTAACTCGAGTAAGGCATTTTATAATAATTTGGTAGGTTTGTTTTCTATGTTTGCAAATGTTGCACCTCTATTCCATTAAATGCAAGTTTGGTATTTCCTTGTACATATATAGTACATGTACGTGTATCACCTGAGCTGAATCATGTGACAAGTTTGACAGGAAATTCATCGTCCTTCACCCTGACCAGTCAAGTGCTAAATCACATGACTTTAAAGTAATTATTACACAACTTGTAAAGCCTGTAGTGAACTGTTTACAAGAAATGTGAGGAAGGAGTATCACAATTGATGATAGGCTTATTCCAGGATGTTTTTTTGTTGGGGTGTTTGTTTGTTTGTTTGTTTGTTTGTTTTAGCAGGAATACGGAAAAACTACTGAATAGATTTTAACAAAACTTGGTGGGTAGATAGCTTACATGTAGATTAACTCCAACCTCCTCCTAGGCTCTTTTTGCTGGGAATCATCCTCAATCCTTCAAAATCCTCATATTACCAGTATGTCAAAATTGGATTCATCCTCAATCCTCCCAAATCATCGATTATTTCTTGAATTTGTTCAGTGGAGGAGTGATCACTGCCTCAATCCTCCAAAATCCTCATTCAATCAATGCTATGGGTTGAGTCAGTGCCGATGACAAATAGAAGCAGTTTGGGTGGTATGGAGCATAATGAACGGTTGCATTATAAGCATGTCTATTAAACATAAAGAATGCTGGGGAAAAGGCCTACGATCTTGGACCCATTGCATCCTCCAAAAACAACTGTCACTTTTTGCCATTCTTCCCCAATCCTCAAAAATCCTTCAAAACTGCAAGGAGGATTTGTATAGATTTAGGAGGGTTAGGGTTAAGGATGATTCCATTATTTTTATTAAGATTGATCTGGATCTAGATCAGGTATTTAGATCACTAAATGGGTTTTTTTAACAATGGGAGTTATTACACAAACTCAGAAATTAATGGGAGTTATTACACAAACTCAGATAATAATCTCATTGAATAAATACAGGGCTCTCATCAGCTTTTTACTTTTCTTGTTATTACATCCGAGTATTATACTTTTCTCCACTTCAACTGCGCGTGTGCGGGTGCTGCAAGTTTCAGGAGATAAACAAGCAACATACCGGTAGGATGTGAACTTAGTCCTTCTAATCACAGGTGTGTTAAAAATAAATGCACACCTGGATTTATCTAGGAGTGTAAATAAATGTTAATTAAAGTCGTGTGATTCTGTGGTCCAACACGAAACTAAAACAATACTTGGCATTTTTGTAATAATATTTATCTTGGTTAGTTACAGTAAAGCCATTTTCTCTTTATATAATGACATACTTTTTTTCACAAATTATGTAGTAAAAATATTCCGTAAATGTATGCCGTCAGGTACGGTACGGTGGGATTCAGGCGTGCGGTTATTACTATACTTCTCAGGCAGCTTTTAGGCGTGCGATGGTGTGGGGTAGCGATCGCACGCCTCATGGTTTGGTTGGGTTGAGATGCCTGAATGGCCGATGCGACGAGGGCGATGCGGTACTAGTGGCCCTGTATTATATAGTTGTACCGTACCTTCAAGACTAAAAATGCAAGCAAAAATCGGTTTAAATTTGTTCTCAACTTCCCCCGGCCATCACAGTAAGCTGTGCCAGTGCACAACCACCATGCCACTTTTTTGGCAGAGCCAAAACCCTAAACCCGACAAAAATTAGCTCACCTTCAAAGCCCACTTGTCCATTATGGTACTGATCGGCAAATTCAACGGATTTGGATTGCTCATGATGAAAGCTTGCTAACTGGCTCCCCCGGTCGGCGAAGAAGAGCTAATGCTGCCTTTGTAGAGCGGGTTTATGCACCAAAAATATATTAAAAAGCTTCACTAAATATTTATATATTTAGTGATCATCATAAACAGACATAAAAAGTAGAAGGTCTGGTCCTCTTTTCCTTTTCGGTCGGTTTTGCTTGTTCTTGTACATTCGGTGGTTCGCGTAGCCAGACTACATGAATCGTTCAGCACCACCTTTGACCCCGACATTTGGCTCTTACTTTGCCACATGGAAGAAGTATTGTTGTTGTTTAAATGACATTATTGAAAGTATAATTGACACAAAAATGAAGGTTTGAAGCTAAATTGGCTAATACAAAATACAGATCAAACAAAAATTGGTGTGGCGGACTTTTGTGTGCGCGCCTCTTGTTAACAACAATATTGAGGGCGGCATTGAAATTTAACGGTTGCGGTTTTGTTATTGTGTCCACAAGCATTATTATTTCGGGAATATTGCAAGCAAACCGCAACTAATCAAACGAACGAGGGCGTGCTTTATAGACACCGTAAAAGGAACATGTGGTAGGTACAGCTTTTGAATATTAACTTGGCTACGGCTAGGCTAGCATACCGTAGTAGTAGCAGCATAAAGCCGCTTCCCATGGATACGTATATAAATTCCAACCGCAACCGAGTAATTTGGAAACGGCTCTAGCTAGCTAGCTAGCTGGTTTTCCCCTTGTGACACGTAATTACATGGATAGTGGTGAATTGATAAAGCGAAGTACCAGTCAAAAGTTCAAGCCACTTCGACCACCAATTTGCAAACTTTTCTGAGAAAGTAAAGTGAAGCTGATTAAGTCCGAAGTCCGTTTTTCCTGCACGATTTTCCTGTCACAATCTAGAAAAGCTGTAGATCGAGACAACCACAGATATTTTGCTGTTACTATTTTGAACACGAAGCGTAAATAGCAGTGACGAATGGGTGAAATCGGACGAATAAAGGGGGAAACTTCTCGGTGCATGTCGGATGACGAGGACAACGGTCGCGTGGATGGAGGCGGTATGGACTCACCGGACGCCGTGGTGAAAGTTGCCCCGGTGTCCGCGTCGAATCACGGCAGCAGGGAGAAGAAACGTCCCCCATTATTAGTCAAACAATCCCGGAGTAACTCCCAGGACAACAGCACTAGCAGCGAAATCTACGATGGGCCTCCGGCGGCTCTGATAGCACCTCGTAGAAAAAGCGATTTTCAAAGGAAAAGGCCGCCAATGGAGTGAGTAAAATATATGATTCACCAAATATATTTGTGTACTTTTTTTTATTATTGTGGAATTGATTTTTTTGCAAAAGCAGTACAGTAGTTATTAGTTGTGCTCAAAATCACTATCAATTTGTGACTAATTTTCCTTTATTTTTCAGGTTTTCTTTGAAGAATTGCCTTTTTTGTTTTACAGATTTGGTAATTTGTTTATCTTTTCTAAACTTGATCTGAATAAGAAATTAAAAATTGTGTTTATTGTTGTTTTATATTCTGATACTGTACTAACTACTAAATGATGTTTTTAAAATATATTCCTTGGTGATTTAAAACAATATTTGGAGAGAATGTTGCATCCCAAAGCAAATTTTTCATCATACATAACATGCTCAGTGAAAGTCGGTCATTGTAAAAATGTTAAAAGATCTTTAAATCTGGGACGGAGAATTTTTATTTTTGATACTCTGAAAATAGTTGTGACTATCCATACCCATAGGTTTTGTACACAACCACTGTGGTGGCTTTTAAATTCTATTCACTCCTTAAAAACCTCAATGTTGACATTGCTGTTAATAATTTTAAGTCAGTTTACACAGTTTTGAATAACAGTTCTGAGGCATGGATTTGTGTTGTCTTACAATTGATATGAACAGATCAACGTGCACAAAAAAATAAGGCATGCTGTAGTGTACTACAGACCTTTTAGGTTTGATTTCTTTATTTTTTTAATTCCAGTTATAGTATTTTATTTTTAAACTAAAAAATATGGTTAAAAATTTGTGCAATTTTGAATAATCGTTTTTTTCCCGTGTACTGTGACGCATGTTGTACTATGGTACACATACATTTCTAGGGTAATGACCCTGATGGGAACCACTTTCCGAAGTCATCATCGTCATAAATGGCCTCCAGATGCTCGCCCACAAATAATTAATTTGAATGACAATGATGCTTTCAACCACATATATGTTTTGAAGTCCTGATCAGGAGTCCTTGGTTGAAGAACAGGATACAATAAACAAGTTAACAGAATTGTCAGGGTTTTATCGCAGGAGGTTAATGGTAATAGACCTTGGAATATTTTCCCTAACCAGTTCACGCCGAGATTACATGTATTTTAACCTCACCGAGCCGACGCGTGGGATTATTGTTAACGAAACTTGATCCGAGGCGGGTTCAGGCCGATAGTACTGGGAAGCACTCCACACCCACTCATTTCCGGCCTTGCTCGCTGCTGACAGACATTTCCGGCCTTGCTGGTGGCGTGTTTATGCGTCGTGCGTTTTGAATCTGGGGAAAACTTTGCGTTTATATACTTCATCCGGCGCGAACTGGTTAAAAATAAACAGAGCAAAATAGACAGTGGAGAATTGTTCGGTCAGGGAACCAGACTAATCGGCTTGCACAGGCTGTTCACAAATGTGTCAACCAATTACAAACAAAATATGGACTAATTAAATTCGGTAAATGGATCCATGATAGTATTTGAATATAAGTACATGTATGTTTGTATTCAAATTTCTTATGCTCAATCCGGTTTGGGGTTTGATTTTTAACTGTTTAAACACCACAGTTGCCAAGGACGACATTGGTGTTTGTATAATAGCTAGTGCCTGGGCCATATTAAATAAATCCTCTCCATATTCAAATGAGTCCTGTGGATAGATTAAATGCATGTTCAGCCATGCAGGAAATAGAAAACCCACTGGGGCAAATCACCTGATGTTTATTTTGGCTTAAGTTACATGTGTGTACATACAGCTGGTTACAATCTACTGTGTGTTTCTAGGCCTGTAGACTAGTCGCATCTTTTTTAGTTATACAATATACCAAAAAACTACCATACATGTTTGTACAATACCTGTATGTTATTGTTGAATGTTTTCATTTCTTAGGCTTTTTTTTACAAGTTCCTCATTCATTTCCTGGTTTACAAAAGATGAGTGTTTTGTAGTGAATGAAAAGGCCAAAAGTGACATCAAAATATGTTTCATTTTAATGTACCAGCAATCCATCAAGGGTAACATTTACATACATTTATTCGTTGAGCTACTTTGAGGTACCGGATGAGCAGCTTAAATTTAACATCACCGACTTTGGGAAAATATTTGTCAAAAATCTTAATTCAAAGATCATAGTGAGTTTTGCTGCTTTCACCAAAAATGTTGTTTGTCATTCCCCCCCCCCCCCCCCATATTTAAGGCCAGTTCATACTATACTATGCACGAAATCGTAAGTGAATTCGTGAAGTTTTTGCAATGCGAATTCGCAAAAAAATGGAACACATTTCAACTCTGCCGAATTTTGCAGCAAAAGTTTTGTGATATCAAATTTGCTTCGTGTGAAAAATGAACCGGCCTAATTATGACTGTAGACATAGTGTAGTGTATTGAGCCAGGGCTGAAGATTGAGTTTCTTAAATAATACTGGTTCTGTCAGGAACGTAGCCCTTGAACAGGAACTTACTAAAATTGGGACAGAAAAAGGGGAATTCTCCATAACTTTCACTGGCTGGAATGAGGATAGAATGTTTACTACATGTATAGTGGCAATGAGTATTCTAGCGCTGATGGAAAGTGGCAATGTTGTGCCAGGATGTCGGATGTTCTAGCAGTGTTGATTTCTGTGAGCTTATTTGTTGTCAGTCTGTATAAAAGTCAATTCATCAGCTGTTTCCAGAATTCACTGATGCGGAATGCCAAAATACGTCTTTATTTTTTGGAACTTGTTCATAGTGCCATGTGAATACATACACAGTTGGCATACTATTGCAGTCCGGGTTTTATTAGTCAATTTCGTATACATGCTTTAATGGTTGCAGCTGAATGACTGTAAAGTACACTCGCATGTAATTACCTGTATATAATAGCCTAGGTCTGCCGAATCCAAGCTCTAGTTGAGTCAGTGTTGGGAAAGGCAATCTTGGCAGGCTATGAGTTGCAAATCGGTGGCTTGCTGTTCGGGGGTTTCGGCCAGTGCACAGCAGATGGGGAGGTGTTCCACATCGGCAAAGCCAACCAAATCACGACGGAAGAGGTGAGTTTGTGATTCCCGCTTTTCAAACTCGGCCGATTAATTGCCTAGGCTTCTGTGCAGTGATTTGCAAGCAACCATCCTCCACGGTTCAACCATTTTCAATTATGATGCGAACAAACATGTAGGGTGTGTGCGTGAAATTAACGCTTGCAGAATACGGTACACATGTGTATGCATGTGTTGGGCGCGATCGGTGGTTTGGCGCTATCAATCGATCGCGCAGAAATGCACAATCGGTCAATCCGGTAGGAAATCTCCGTTCTTACTTCCCGTGGATCTGCGCTCTCGCTCGATCGTGGAGGAGAGTTTTGTAAAAGGCAAATAAAGTTGGAGATTTTCTACCGAATCGCCAAGTAGTTTTTTTGTCACAGTTAGTTATTGGTAATCATGTAGTTTAGGAGACCTCCATTTTTTAATTTACAAGTTCTGTTCAAAAGTTACATTTTTGCATTTGACAGCCAGTTCCAAAATAACTTTTGCAAACTCAAGTGGACATTACATTTTCACTCACCTACATGTACATGTATGTACATTAGTTGAATAATCTCTTAAGTTATTTTTGAAATAAATAATAAAGGTATTAAGAAAAAAACGGGTTAAGAAAACTTGAGGCTTTTTTTAGAATTCGTCAGCATTGTTTAGCTTTATAAATAGTCACCCTAGCTGCAGATAGGTCTAAAAATATCATCAAGTACTTTTTTTTCGGTTTATTTTGGTAGTTTTAAAGTTCATCTCTTCATTGGCTGTGTGTTAAATAACGAGTGAATTTGGGTTCGGGTGCGATTAGGAATACTAAGGGTGAGATAAGACAAGATACCGATATTGGTTGTAATCGCCTGGAATATAAAGCGATGCAGGATTAATTTTGCGAGAAAGATCGAGGGTTCATAACGCCACCCTGATCTTGGAGTGATTTGGTGCTTCACTTGTCTGCGACTGTTTCCCTCTTTTTGCTCTTCAAAAAGACATTTTGTTGTGTGTGTACTTCGCTCCACGTAAAGATTCACCAAACATTTCAACTTCTTGTGTGCATTCAATCGGGAGCCACCTCCTTGTGGCCTACAGCTTCATGTAAAGATCAAGTCGTTGCCAGTTATATGCAATTAAATTCTCAAGGAAACGTCTTCGAGTAACAACCAGCTTTTTGCCGAAGAGTACAGCAAACTTGAAGGACTGAGTTGAACAATCCTGACTGCTTTACATGCATCTACTGACTGAGTTTGTTTGTTCCTTTGTGGTGTACAGATGCATGTAGAAATGTTACGGAGTGAATTTGTACTAAAAACAAGGTAATTTCTGAAGATAAAAACTTGCCTTCAACATTATGCTGCATGAGAGAGGATCCTGTCTTTCCTTGCTTGCTCGCTGATGATGTTTGCAAGGCAAGCACTTTTTTTAGCAGCATGTCAACACACAGACCAAGGCACCAGACTGTTGTGCCGTGTTAAGCGGTTGCGAGGTGTGAAAGTGGTACCCTCAACCTTTCACTTAAATTTCTTCTTGAAAACCACACATGTACATGTACCGGTACAAGTACAACATCGGATCGTGATCAAGTGTATTGTACACGTCAGTATACATCGCACAGCTGTAATTTCTATGTTTGATGAGAAAGGGCGGAGTACAATGTATGGATGTGTTTTGATGCCTAACCTACAAATGTCAGAGAAATGACGTTGTTGCTTTCATAAATTTGTACAATTTATGGATTATTTTATTTGCACCTACGGTACATCATGTGTACATGTTTGTACATCATGTAATCTGCTTACTGTACGTCTGGATGTATGCTCGGCCTGCACAGTAGTACTACCGGTACGAACAACTTTGTTTTCAGAGAATGTTCTTAAGCATCTCTTCAGCTTTCTGGTATAACATGACGTCGACACTGAGTTCGGACAGCGATATGCTACTGATCATCGGAGATGCCCTTATTGTCGTTGCGATGACTATGGTGATGGTCGTGGTTTTGTTGAAGCACTTGATGAACCAGGCTGTCTAACAAAACTTAGCAAATGCCCTAGTTCATGTCGACAACTTGGATTGTTCTTCTGATCGCTGATTTGATGGTTGTCTGTTGTGTTGACACTGTATACTTTTGAATCTGTTGTTGAAGTGACGAAGATTTACGGGCCAACCACGGATACAAATTAACAAGATTTGAATTTGATTTTTCCAGTCAACTTTGTCGTCTTGCATTAATTATCATTTCAATGTTGGTCCTTATGGTTCTGATAACATGAACTTTGTCACAGCAAAAGTACAAGGGGGATTTTTCAAAATTTGTTTTTGTCAGCAATTTTGTAAGGACTCAAAACAATGTTGGAACTGTTACAGGACGCTTTGATAATTGTCTCCCTGTCAATCACTATGCTGCTGTATGCGCTGCATTCAATAATGCAGTCAAGACTGTAAACAGACAAACAAACAAACAAACAAACAAACCCCACACACCATCCAACAGACAAACAAATCTGTTTTAAAGTCTGCATGGGTTTGTATTCGTGTACTGACTGAAAAGATACATCAAGTTCTCCATACCCAAAAGATGAGGCAAGTTTCTTAATAAAACATCTGCATCATTCTGAATTCCTCTGAATCATCTTGTGCAAACATCAGAGATTACTTTGGAATTCTCAGAAAGACTTACTGCTTTGAGACACGCCCGTCATTATGCAACCTCTGCTAAATGCATGTGGGTCAGGTGATGCCTCATGCCAGGCTAGAAATCAAACTGATATTGATTAACCTAGATTTACATAATATACTGCAATAGCTGTCCACTGAAGATAGCTCAACCAAGCCAGCTGATCACCCAACAAAACAGCATGTGTGGTACACACGAGGTTGGATCATGGTCCGATATCCTGCGTTAACCATTAATTTATGTCTTTGCCAGACTTGTACACACCATACTGATTTAATGTACATGATGTAGCTATGCATCGTTTAGCTGTGGTGTCATCTACGTGTACATGTACAAGTATCCTGTGTCTTCATATTTTGTATACGTGGGCTTCGAGGAAAATCTACCAGAGGAATTGACTGTGAATTATGAGTCACGTACAGTATATGTGAGCAGAACTGTATAAAGAGCATACATGTACATGCATTTCATTTAAAATTTGCAATACACGGGACAAACATTGAAAGGCATATGTACATATAATTGTTGGTCCGTGCAACGGTAAGAACTTGTTGATGCTGTGGCATAATTTGTACAAACTGTACTCTGATAACAATTCTCGGAGTAGTTTTTCGCTTGATTCAGTGATTAGTGCGCCCTACAAATCGGGAACCAATCTTCCAGATTAATTGTTGATGTTTGGACTGTGAGGCTGCAGGAGTCTGCGTCTGTTTAATTAAGTGCGGGATTTTGGAGTGAGAAGTCAGGAGGACGCCAGTGTCGTTTATTTTGTGTCGCCAACAGTCCCACAATGCAGTTCAGCAGTCGTTGTTCGGCATCCTGTCTGGACGGCTGTTGTGAAGAGTGCGGGGAAGAGTTTAACAATTGCCTCTGCCATAACGTAAGGTGAGTTGGCATAATATGGCACATTCCATAAGCTGCTACAGGTATGGTAGCCATATCTTTTGTTTAGAGCCCTAAAGTAAAAATCTTCTGCAATTACATTGTAAATTTGTATGGATGAGACCATTCTGGCAATAGACATGGCCGTAGATTTGACCACTCGCATCTTACATGACCTATGCATAGTGGCTTTAGTGATTTTAGTATACATACATGTATGGACATTTAAAGGTAATATTATTATTATGGGACCTGCTGGAAAAAAAATGACATACATGTATGTAACATCTGTAGCCCTTTAGAAACCAACTTTGCAAGGTAACAATAATTGACAACGCCAGTGGCAATGAGTGTTTTTACCCCAATGGACTCTACTGTACGGGATCTAGGGATTTGAAATACCAGTACATGTACCTCTACCATGACTATAGCTCTGGGTTTTGTTAGTCTGTTCATTTAAACTCATGCAAGGCTGCCTCCCATTGTAGTGATATACTCTGTCCCTGACCTGGCATTCATTATTACCCACACTTATTCACAGGAAATCTGTGTGAGAGTGGCAGGGTTGTTGTGGTTTTTTTTTTTGGGGGTGACCTGTACTGCCATGACTGCCCTTGGAAGCTTTCTGTTTACTTCAGTTCAGTTCAATTTAGACAGTTTGTATCTAGATCTTTAGACAGTGAGGTCTGGAGTTTAAAGGTAGGAATCCTACCTTAGGATACACCATTTCTATATCAAAAATTGTATTTAAAAGTAAATAATGATTGTAGGCATCCAGCAAAAATGATTGCGCTAGATTTTGATCGCGAATAAAAACAAGAACATAAAAACCACTGCCCGACGCCGGTTGAAAACAAACTCTGTTTTTCTTGCTTTTCTCAGCATCCATTATTGTAAAACTTCGGACAGGTGGTTAAATGATATTTACTATAAAAATCTATCCATTCATGATAATTCAAGCAATTAACAATTGTATATCCTACCTTTAACATGGCTTTTGTTGGCATGTCCGGTTAGTAAACAGTCTGGATTGCGTCAAGATGCAGGTAAAATCCTATGGGCGTACACACAGTAACACTCTACTCTTGTGGAATGACATGTTCAATTGTACAAATTAGATTACTTTAGTTGACATGGTTGACAAGTGTTTGGTACATGTATCCTGTACATGTACCGGTACATACGTGTACAGGCGCAGGCACCCACACCCACACTTGGCAAGGTACAGGTACAGGTACAGGTACAGGTACAGCCCCAGGTACAGGTACAGGTACAGCCCCAGGTACAGGTACAGGTACAGACAAAACTGGGCACATGCCATGGTGTAAAAAAAGTGAAGGAAAAAAATTAAATAAACAGACTCGGAGGTTATAATTTTTTTATTTGATTCATATTTGTAATATTTGTTATGTCTACTAAACATTTTGAAAAAATTGTAAGAAAATCATGGAAGAAAAAACGATCCGCATCTTTTGATTTTCACGAATACGAAGCTCTGAACTTTAAAGGCCTTTTTTTCACAGTATTTTTTATTTTGACATGTCGAGAAATGCAAACTTTAAACATGCATAACAATGCATAACTTCTCAACGGAATTTCCTATTAAAGTTAGTAGACCATTTGCAAACATCCATTCATTTCTGAGAAAAACAGCAAAAAGCAAATACAATTGTGCTACCAGTACTTCACAACAACAAACAGAATAGAGACTGCCCCCAACATGGCCCCATAAATTGGTGTTCAAACAGCATGACTTCTTTCCCACCCATGGCTGAATGTAATCCTTAACTTGTAAATCTATGAACCAGGAAACACATTCTTGCACAGTCTTATACAATAGATTATTATTCATAAATGCCAGAATAAACAGAACAAACAGGACTATTAATATTTACATGTAGGACTCACACGGATGTATTTTGTCGAAAGCCCATTAACAAAATTAGCGCAAAAAGGTAAGTGTGTCATTTTCCGAGGTCTAATTTTCAAGATACTTGGAGGTGAATAGTGAAATGGCCTTGCATCTGTTTCTTTAACTACTTGTTGTTGCACAGCTCTGAACAAAAAATGAAAAGAATCTCATTGAATATTTTTCAGTTGTGTTGTGTTACACTGTTGTATGTAATGCAAGTCACACAATGGAGGGTGTGGGTGCAGGAGTACATGTACTGCAACTGTACTTCCAAGTGCTTAGTTGAGGTACATGTATTGTAGGATGGAGCACAAGTGTTGTGAGTAGTACATGTACAGAACATGCCAAATGAGGCTTATGATGCTGTGGACATGGGCGAGTATCACCAAAAACTATTTCTGAAATCCCACGAAAATCCTACCGGTATTTCGATGTTGATTTTGTCTTCCAAAGTCCAACTTATGAAATTGAAACCTCCGTTTTCTGTATTAAAACAGAACACCTCTGTTTCGTTTATTTTTTCATTTGGTTTATATTTAATATGAAAAGCCGTTTATAAACAGTGTTTTTCTGAAATGACATCGCTGCAACAGTGCCCGAATTTGTCTGAGACGCATTTTTAGAAGTTAATAGGTGGTTACAAATCGAAATGGGGTCTTTCTTTTTTGGGGAATACACAGCATTCACCGGGCTAAAACTTAGTCAGGTTAGTTGTCAGGTTAATGTCGAGCACATTTCGAGACATTTTGCTCACAATAATTTACTGTAACTTTAACCATTTGTTTGTTTTTGTTTTGTGTTTCGCAGGCGGACAAGGTCTATCAATGCGCCGTCACCGTCGCCATCATTTGGGCCTAAGGCACGGCTGAAAAAAGTTCCACCATCCCAGATCATGTGAGTCACTAAAGTTATTTCTACGAATGTGTACAGTACAATGTTCCTTAAACAAAAGTACACATTTTTTTTGTCATTTACTTGTTTTGAAGTTTATGTAAATGTATAGCAATGTTGAGTTTAGATTTGTTTTGAAAAATAAAGGCATTTGGTGGAATGTTCACATTTCTTGGAGTTCCAAAAGAATTTCTAAGATGTTTTTTTAAGAGTCCCTTTTACTGAGAGTTTTCACTTTTTAATTTTTTAGAATCTCCACATTTGCTCTCAAATATTCAGCAATGTTCAGTGTACATTGCGAAAGTGTTTCAGGTTTTTTTTTTTTTTTTTTGATAAGACATTTAAAAATTACAAAATATATGTAAATTTATGTTCTGATTGGTCGTTTGCAGGCATGTGACCGACCCGTCTGGCCAACAATTGGAGTGGAAATGCACGCCCCTGTCTGTACTCATCATTAAGAAGATCATGGACGACTCTGTCTTGGGACCATTCAAGGAGCTGTCAACGTGGTTATCGGAGGTGAGCAACATTGTGATCATGGTGGTGAGGCTGCTGGACTGTCAAAATATAACTTCTGGCCAGTTAGCATCATAGAAAATGGGTGACTCTATCAATTAACTCTCAAGATGGCTTTCTGAGGTTTGTATCATGGTGATTTTTGCGTTGAGACTACTGGATTGTCAATATTTTGGTCCTGTGTTAAAATCTTAGCCAGTAAAAGGTGTAGACAATTGTGTTTTTTAAATTGACAAAACTTGTCACTCGGAAGTATCTAAATCAACTTCAAAATCTAAATCAAAATCAACTTTTTTTCACTGTGCCCTACATCGTTTGGTTTGGGGTTCAAATCCTGCCTGTGTGAGTATTCCAGTATTTCAACATGGTTGACATGTATAAGGTGTCATGCAGTGGTACCGGTACATGTGCGGTTGACTCGGAAACTACTGAAATCCACTTGATTCTTACGGTTTAGCCACTCGGCCTGATATCAGTTTGGTTTGGGGTTCGAACCCAGTCAATGCCACCAATATATAAGTCTGATCAAATTCTGCCTTTCAGGAGAAGAATCTCTTGGTCTACATCGAAGCCAAGGTGTTTGATGATGAGGATTTGCTCAACGATAAAGAGTTTGCTCCCGTCCGAGCAAAAATGAAGAGCTTTAAGGAAGGTAAGATGGAATGTGTATTAGATTGCAATGAATGCCGACTGATAATGGAATTTTGGAGCTCGAATGTATTGTACTCTGATCGAGGCTGTTTCCAAGCTTTGTCTGCGTCTTTGGCTTCGATCGTGCACTTTGGCAATGGTGTTAGAGCCTAAGCTGTGGTTTCGAAAATGGCCCAAAGTTTGAAGAAAAAATAAATTGTAGATAGAGGAAAACCAAGGCTACAACATATAATTCCGCAGGATACAACTCTCGATGTAATTTAATTTTTTCCAGGCATTGATTTGAGCAACAAAGTGGACTTTATTCTGTGCCTAGGTGGGGACGGCACATTACTCTATGCTTCATCACTCTTCCAAGAGGTAAGTTAGGCCACGCAATAAAAGAAAATAGTTTCCGGTCTCACAGGAAGGAAGGTCAGGCAAATCAATACCAAAATTGTTAGTTTTTTGGGTTTTGTAACATTTCTCCTATTAATACTTCTTTGTTAGTTCTTTCTTTGATCCTACCCACACTGACCTTTCCCTTTAACCCTTCAGCCTAATCCTCCTTTTGTTGTTCCACAGAACTCTGTACATGCTTTTTCTTTTGTGTTTCTCCTGTCAGTTATGATGTGCATAATGCTGTATGTTGCCATATATATTTGTTTCTTGTACACAGCCATTATGTCTCTGAAGAAGATCTTGTTAACCAGTTCGCGCCGGGATTATTTTAACATCGCCGAGCCCACGGGCGGGATTATTTTTAACGAAACTCAATCTAAAGCGTGTTTAGGCTGATATAGTGCCGGGAAGCACACCCACGCATTTCCGGCCTTGCGCGCTGCTCACTTACATTTCCGAACTTGAACTTGGCGTGTTTATGCGTCATCCGTTTTGAATCGGGGGAAATATTTGCGTTTATATACGTCATCCGGCGCGAACTGGTTAAGATCGAAATATTAGGCCCTCTTAACTTATTTGATTGGGAAGAATGATACACGGACATCACCAATCTTTCTCTGCTGTGACCTATGAGCCATCAGACAGCAATAAAGTGTCATGAAAAGTCAAATTCAGCAGAATTTCACAGACCAGTCTTATAGGGTTTGTGCACAGGATGTCAACTGATGTCCTGGGGCCAATTTCATAAAGCTGTTAAGCACAACAAATTTGCTTAGCATGAACAATTTTCCTTGGCAAAAACAGGGTTACAAACCAAATTTTCAGGTGATGTATATTGTCTTGACTGGTATTCAGCTGGTTTTTGTAAGCACATGGAGTTTTGGCTGGTAACCTGTTTTTTTCTAAGCAAGACTTTTTTGTGTGCTAAGCAAATTTTTCTGAATAACAGTTTGACGAAATTGGTTTTATGGAATTCTTTCCTTTGTATCTACATGTACGTACACACATGTATTTGACTGAATACCTGTTTTGTGGATTCTGTCGTCATTTTCTCCGTTTACAGGCTAGCGTTCCTCCCGTAATGGCATTCCATCTGGGATCCCTGGGCTTCCTGACGCCGTTTGAGTTTGAAGATTTCAAGGAATCTGTAAATATGCTTTTAAAAGGTAATTGGGGTAAAGAAATTTAAGACTTTACCACCATACCCGAGTTATAATCATAAAGTTAATTGCTTGATATCTAAAACCATGTTATGAAAACAAGATTTGGTATTTATTTATTTTGACTAAAAAATAGAACCAAAAAAAATGTGCAGAGATAAGAGAAATTCTTTGGTCAATTCCATTCTTCAAGTTCATGTTACCATGGGAACATAAGGTTTTTATTTTGAGGTCACATATTTATTATCAATATTTTGACTTTTGTATCTAAACTGTTTATAGAAATAACTTTGATAAAATTCCAAAGTGAACAAAGAAATTGGCAAGGCGGGATCTGAACCTGCGACCCCTGAAATACCGGACTTGTGACTGACTTGTGAATCACTTGAAACTTACTTGAAATAACCTTATTACAATCCTGTTTTGTTTGCTTTTCCATCAGGTGACGCCTCGGTAACCTTACGAAGTCGACTAAAATGTCTGATCTTCGACAGCGGCGACATTCCTAACGGCTTTGACAATTACCAACCAGATCCCAACCAGATCCTACCCCACAAGAAAGTAGACCCACCCAACCTCAAGTTCAAATTCCAGGTCAGTGTAGAGAGGTCACAAAACCCTGGACTGTCATTGGATGATAGATCAATGTATACTTGAAACTTGGAATGTGCGTTGTGCTAAAACGTTTTACCAATCACAACTTGTTTGCAAATATTATTTTTTAAATCATCTAAAAAACAAACTGATTTACATTTTTATAATATATTCATTGTATGACTGTAAGTAAATTATAGTTTTAAGCAGTAGTGGTTGCCCAACTATTGTGAGAACAAACTGACCTTTTTTTCGTCTTCAAAAAGTGCCCCAAATTTAGTTAGTCAACATTTTGTTTGCAATTCACATTTGTGAATAGGTGCAAGCCAGTTAGGCTGGTTCCTGGATCTGATAATATCCTGATGTCTACAAATTGTACCGTTTTGTCTAAAGTAGGGGTCAGAGAACCAGATTACACGAACAGCACTTGTTTTTTTCCAACATCAATGAAGACCAATTTTTAAACAGTTCCGTGTTACAATATTTGCTGTAAAAAACTAAGGCATAAAAAAAAAAATGTTATGTTGGCGTAACGGGCCCAAAAAAATAGGGTAGGTAGGTAGGGATTCTTTTTTCTTTTTTCTTTTTCTCCCAGCAATGAAAATGATATGTTTTCTAATTGTTTAAGCCGGTAGTGATACACGATAGCGTGTCCCGGTTCAATATACACAATCCACACACACAACAATGAGAAACGGTCAGAAATGGTTTCAAACGTATTTATAACTAGATTTATATAGATTTTAATCATTAAATTTCGTCCCTTGAAAAAAAAAAATATCCAGGGTCGGCCGGGTTACGCCAACATAACTTTTTTTTGTTATGCCTAACCCCAAATCCATCCATCCATCTGAAATTTACAGCAAAAGCAAATGTTGTATATCTTTAAAATTTGAAGATTTTGTTTTTCTTTCCGTAGGTGCTCAACGACGTCGTGATTGACAGGGGTCCCTCACCCTTCCTCTCTAACATCGACCTCTACTTGGACGGCCGTAAGGTCACAACGGTCCAAGGTGACGGCTTGATCATCTCCACGCCGACGGGAAGCACGGCATATGCCGCTGCGGCCGGAGCGGCCATGATGCATCCCAACGTGCCGGCGATACTCATCACCCCGATCTGTCCCCACACGCTGTCATTCAGGCCCATTGTGGTCCCTGCCGGAGTGGAACTCAGGGTGAGAGAATCTCTTTAGAGACCTCATTGCCAAACTTTTTTTTCCCGTCCTGGGGCCAATTTCATTGAGCTGCTCAGCACAAAATTGTGCTTTGCATAAAAAAGTTTCATGAGGAAAATGTGAAATATTCCTGATTGTTTCAAGCCACGAAAACTGTTTCTGTCTGGTTGTCCTATCCTTTAACCAGTTATCACCGGAGGATGTATACACGCAAAGTTTTCCCCAGATTCAAAACGAATGATGCATAAACACGTCACGAGCAAGGTCAGACATGTCTGTCAGCAACAAGCAAGGCCCGAAATGCGTGGGTGTGCTTCCGGTTACCATCGACCTAAACCCGCCTCGGATCGAGTTTCGTTGAAAATAATCCCGCGCCTCGGCTTGGTGATGTTAAAATGTTGATTTGTTTGGTCTTTCAGATAATGGTTGCACCCGATGCTCGCCACACAGCTTGGGTGTCACTGGACGGCAGAAACAGGCAAGAAATCCACAAAGGATGGTGGTAAGATACATTTTGGTAACTTATTATAATAAGAAACCCTACCCAAATTTTTAATCTCAGAAGTTCCTTTTTAGCTTGTTCATAAAGATTTGTATTTTATGTTATTTTTAACAATCAAATAAAACTGGTTCTTTTTTTGTCTTTTCTTGTTTTAGTCTTCGGGTCACCACTTCCGTATTTCCAGTGGCTTCCATTTGCAGTGCAGATCAGATCAGTGATTGGTTTGACGGTCTGACCGAGTGCTTACACTGGAACACGCGCCAACAGCAGAAGGCCCTGAATGCTCCACGGACGCGAAGGAGGGAGAAAAACCTAAACCAGGTCAATAGTTGAATATTGCCCAGTCACTAGTTCAGTTTCTGAAAAAATACCAGTCACTAGGCCAATGGTCTATTGGTGGAGCAGCCACTTGGTCAGTATTTGATGACTAATATTTGGGTCAATGTTTGAATATTGACCTGGTCAATATTTAAATATTGGCCATTGTCTTGGTGAATATTTAAATATTCATTTGATCTGTCATTTACAATTTGAATATATTTATGAGCTATGCATTTCAGAGTGTAAATAGGTATAGTCCGGGAATTCGGAGGCAAATGTGCGAAATAAATTTAC
Organism: Crossaster papposus; assembly: GCA_037893245.1. Lineage (NCBI taxonomy): Eukaryota > Metazoa > Echinodermata > Asteroidea > Velatida > Solasteridae > Crossaster > Crossaster papposus. The sequence goes on from JBAIAA010000110.1 coordinate 470,443, forward strand.
CGGAATAATTACCACATGAACATTTTAGGAAATTAGTGGTCATTTTTAAGGGTAAAATAAACTCGCAAATATTATGAATTTAAATAAAAGTTTGGTGAGTTTGATACAAAAATAAAAGCAGATATTGTGATTCCAGATGTTTTTTTAAAAGGTGAGTGTACTCAGAACATTCACATTTTCCTTATCATTTGGAACAACCGCATTACGAGAGAGAATTTGTTGAGGTTTTTATAATTTTGTAGTCGAGTGTCAATATTTATTTACAAAATTCAAATTTTGTCGCACTTTGTGTATATTAGTTAAATTTGTAAAAAAAATATAATAATTTTGAAGCTCGTTTAAAATCTTGATGTATATTTCTTCAAAATATTGTGTGAAAGAGGAGTGATATTTAAACTTCCTTTTATCAGATCTGACCAAGAACTCCAACACTGGGTTTTGCTGATTTGTAATTACATGTATACGCTGAACGACCACTTATTTTGACAGTGGCCGACGTCTCAACTTTGTGTTTAACGCAGTAATATTATTATCAATGTGATGCTTATTTAGCAATTTATACCGATTTATAACCAAGGTTTCAAACTGCTTTACAATTACACGTGTTACCACTGTTCATCAGCAATAAGACATTTTTCTGCAGCTTGAGATTAGCGTCAGTACCCTCACAGGTACCCATTTTATACTCCTGAGTGGAGAGAGGCAATTGCAGTAAAGTGCCTTTCCCAAGAACACAAGTAGAATGTTCCCCGTCATGATTCGACCCACGTATCGCAGCAAATAGTCGAACACCGTAACTTAAATATTGGTTTTTGTCATTCACCAACGTATTTTTATGAATACTGTATTTGCATTCAGGGAACAGTACTATTATTTTGTTTGGGTTAAATACATGCGGTATTTGTTTGAAACTTTTGTGAAATTGAATTAATGTTAAAGACCAACTGCAGAGGCCTAGCAAACAAGTTAATTTGTAATAGTTCATATCTTGTGTAGACTATTATGATTTTTTTTTTCTTGAGAGACAGAATGTATTATTTGTTTTTGGTGTTAGCAGCGGTTATTTTTAGCTCAGGGCTTCATACAAAAATAAATGAGATGTATTTGAAACCACGTTGATAGTTTCAAAAAGTAATATGCTAATTTGTACTTGGGGATCCAATTTTAAGTGTTAAGTTTTTATACACGGTATTGTAAATATTACTATTTTTGTATCAAGTAGGATTTAATAAAATAAAACAGTAAAAGTAAAAGTCCAAAATGTTTTTGGTTTGTATAGTGATTTTCTGTTTTGAATCTTTCTTATACACGGTGGCCTCCCTAAAATTTGACATTTATATAAGCATACTTCCGATACCCTAAAACTACCTATATCAATGGATGGAGAATGTTTCTGGAAGAATAATGATACCAAGATATCTCTATTTGGGCTAGCATATTTTGGGAAGTGAAGTTGGTGGTCCTTTCGAACCGAGAAATATCCAGTGAGTTAATCAACACAAACCTAAGGCATCTACCCATCAGGTTCCAACTCTCTCTGGAGACTAAGTCCAAACATCCTGGTTTTAATTATAGGAATTCTACTTATTATGGCAAGAATAACACTGCAGTGTAGAAGTAAGAGCATAGGGACACCTATCATGAGGACCCTAGTTCAACCTCTGTCCTAGTCCATGAGAGAAGAATAAAAATTCAAAAAAATTGTTGTTGAGAGTTTATTTCAACAATAGTCTAAAACCACCTCAAGACCTGAATTTGGATCTTTCTGGGCTCTAGTATTGTAGCACCACTAAAGCTTGAACACATACATGTAGACGTACCGTGGGCCAGAAATTCTCAGCGTTTATTTATTTCCCTAAACCATGGAGCTGCCTAAACCATATCACTTTTTAACCAGTAAAATTGCCAGTACATGGGGCCGTATGAATAAAAACTAGCATTTGCTTTTACTACCAATTTTCAAGCATTTACTGGAATCTGTATGAATAAAAATGAAGCAAAAGGTTTTACTGGAAAGTATTTGCTCAAGACTAAAAGTATTTACTTTTTAATTTCCAGCATTTGCTAGAACATTAGTATTTGCTCCATTTGGTATGAATACAAATTAGTAAATGCTTCAGATTTGCAGTATTTACTCATAATTTTTCAAGGTTGGGTCGGGGCTACCTTGAAAAAAGAGAAGCAAATATTAATATGAAAAATATGAGCTTTTGTATAATGTGGTTAGGCAGGAAAAGGTATTAACATGGAATATGGAATGTCTAGGATTAAAATACAAGCAGTTGTACTGGTTTTGGGGAAGGAAATGAGACGATAGATGGCCGATTATAATTTCTTGCAATATTACTGAGACAGAAAAGGGCATCATGACTGCGAAGCAGCAACTTGAGGTTCTGATTTCATTCAAACACCCGTCAGGGTACGTACACTGACACACACGCGGGTGTGTATCGTACACACAATACAGACTCTATTGTTATAAACCATTCGGTTGTGAAATCAATTGTAAGTAAAAAGTATTTACTGCTACATGTACATGTATTTCAGCCAGTAAATGCTAAACAGTAAAACTTTATTTTATTCATACGAATTGAAGCTTTTGCTGGGCCTTAGTTTTACTTCGAAGTAGGCCTAAATACTTACTTTTTTCTTGTACTTCATAGCATTATTTGCTAGTTTGTATTCATACGACCTATTTATCTTACAACGCTACTTACCCTTACCACTGCACTCTGTAGAAAGGCGACTCCTAGGCTAGTCCGAGTAGATCATGTCCAAATGTTAAAAAAGCGATAACTAGGGTCCGGTACGTATAACTCGGACTAGGCCTAGCGCCCACGCTGGCGCGCGATACCGGCCTAGCCATGGCCTAGGCCCGAGAGTTATAGCCCATGGCTAGCGAGCGTCACCGGAACGTTAACGTGTCGCGCTGTCGCTAGATTGGTTTTGACGCTATATCTTTGTTTTCTTTGAAATCTCCCTTTCGGTCTAATCCAAACAATCAACAACTTTCTCCCAGCTCCTCTCTGTAAATGGTAACATTTCACCCAGAGGGGGCGGAGGGGGGACCCAACAAAGTGCGCCACCAACGTTGAAATGTATCTCATTCATTCTTCCACGCTCGAGAGCTGCACATCTCACACAGTAAATACGTATAGATCGCTCTCGCGCGGCGTACCATTGGAACACGTACAAATTTGCTCCGTGTATCGCTCTCCGAATTCAGTGATTCATGCAACGTCCGCAAAACCAGAAACACATGCACGATCTACACGAATTTGTTTTGGGGCGATGTCATTTTCTGCCATTTTCGTTTGAAAACAACACGATAAAACGCAAGGGGTTCACAGGCAGATTTTTTTAAAAATTCAGTATATCACTACTACATCCTTTTTAAACGTATCCATGGAAAAAAGTGAGTGGGTTCGAAGCACGATTTTTCACAATTTATCGATTATTATTGCCCTTTTTAGGGGAGGTATTTGTCAACGTCGTTTTAGTATTTGTGCACAATCTCTACGTGCATCAACGGTACGTCAACGCTTAATTTTTTCGACTGCTTTTTTTTATTTTCAATACAATTTTTGTCATTGGATGATAAAAATTAAGGTAAATAACAACCTATCACAACTACAAAAGACAAGATGTTAAGATTGGATGCCAAAAACTCTTTATTTTTCGCGTGAGAAAATTGTTCCCCCCTATTTTGAGAATGGACGGTACGTCAGCGTTGCGCAATCACAGTCTCGAAGGGCCCCCCCTCCGCCCCCCCCTGATTTAACCCTTTTCGTCATAAACGTAACGTGGGGACTACGCGCACGTTCCATTCATGGGCGCCGCCACGTTTTGTCCTTGCCGCGCTCCCTCTCGTTCCCAGGTAAAACGGCAGACATGATCAAACCGCCTACGCGCGCGTACGAAGCCCGATTCGAGGTTGCAACTACATGTACTGCCAGCTAGCTCTATCGGCGGTTGCAAGAATTACGTCGCTAATAAAGTGACGAAATTGCCGTTTTTTACTTTGATTTCCACATTAAAAGTAAAAAGGTATCGCATGAAGTGTTGTGTAGAAAAAAGAAAAGAAAGTTGCCACTAAAAGTTACAAATGATTTTGAACTCTACAGTTTCTGGTCTACCGGGTCTCATCCTTTTGCCAGCCCCAAGGAATAAATATGGCACCACAGGGTTAGAGCCTATATCTTCTGCACTGCAGCATCCAACTGAGCTATGGCTCACCCAACTGAGCTACTGGCTCACCCAACTGAGCTACTGGCTCATTCAACTTAGCTATTGGCTCACCCAACTGAGCTTACTGGCTCATTCAACTGAGCTTACTGGCTCACCCAACTGAGCTACTGGCTCATTCAACTGAGCTATTGGCTCACCCAACTGAGCTTACTGGCTCATTCAACTGAGCTTACTGGCTCACCCAACTGAGCTACTGGCTCACCCAACTGAGCTACTGGCTCATCCGACTGAGCTACTGGCTCACCCAACTGAGCTACTGGCTCACCCGACTGAGCTACTTGCTCACCTCACTGAGCTACTGGCTCACCCAACTGAGCTACTGGCTCACCCAACTGAGCTACTGGGTCACCCAACTGAGCTACTGGCTCACCCGACTGAGCTACTGGCTCACCCGACTGAGCTACTGGCTCACCCGACTGAGCTACTGGCTCACCCGACTGAGCTACTGGCTCACCCGACTGAGCTACTTGCTCACCTCACTGAGCTACTGGCTCACCCAACTGAGCTACTGGCTCACCCAACTGAGCTACTGGCTCACCCAACTGAGCTACTGGCTCACCCGACTGAGCTACTGGCTCACCCGACTGAGCTACTGGCTCACCCGACTGAGCTACTTGCTCACCTCACTGAGCTACTGGCTCACCCGACTGAGCTACTGGCTCACCCGACTGAGCTACTGGCTCACCCGACTGAGCTACTGGCTCACCCGACTGAGCTACTGGCTCACCCGACTGAGCTACTGGCTCACCCGACTGAGCTACTGGCTCACCCGACTGAGCTACTGGCTCTTGAAATAACTTTGCTTAGATGTTTTACATAAACCCTAAATGTAAATGTAAACAGAAAATTAAAAATTAAAAAATTGATGTAAATGTAAACAAAAATTAAAAATACCCACCTTAAATAACCATTCGTGAATATTCATCACATGCAAATAGACATTTCACTGTACCAGATTTGTTTTTATTGAAAAAAGATTGGCCATGAGAAACCCCGCAAAATGATCAGTTTTTGAGATATGGGTCAGTAAACTTTGGACTAATTAGCACAACCTCCATAAATTAAACACATATCTCTAAAGGTATAGCACCGAGAAGGCCAAGTTGCACGTCATTTTGAAGCTATTTTATTCGTAATCTCTAATCGTAATCTCTATCTACATGCGCTTACATGCACACAAATACCTAGAAAATCTGCATAGCATAGTGTACATATATGTACATGGATATTGCCAATCAAACCAGCATTGAAATTTGTCCATTCTACATGTAGATATCAAACTGTATACAGTAGGATTAGGAACAACGCTATACCAAACACCATTCTTGGCTCCAGTTTGTTTTTGTTTTTTTAATATCGAACGAACACCATAAAAAAAGAAAAAGATAAAGGCAAGGATTAACAAAGTTTGTTCTCCTTGGCTCCCGATTGTTGTGTCCAATATATGTCAAGAGATTTTTGGGTATATAAAATGCTATTTGGGCCGTTTTACATTCTTGAAAGTCATACGACTGGTACTTTATGTTAAAGAAAAAATGGGTACCTGATGGACCGGCGGATGAAAGTCGCCATACCGAACGATCGATCAAAACATTGTGGATCCTGTGATGTTCGTTATAGCGACGTTCCACTGTACATGCCAATGGGTCAATTTATGCAAAGTGTCTCTACATCAATAAATTTACCGGACAGGTGTGCATTTCTGCACAAAACAAAACATCATAGAAAAACAACATCCCACCCACTTTCCCCAACAAGGAAAGGAAAAATTAAAATAAAATGACAAAAACAGACTTGTAAATCTTAGTGTTTGCTTTCTTTAACTTAAAACTAATTCAATACAAAACTAGTGATTATAAATTTGAACGAAGAACTTGACAGGAGCGGGGCTTGAACCTGCGACTTCCGGATTGCCATTTCGGTGCTCTAATTTGCAGTCAATTTAAAGGCAACAAATTTTATTCACGTTATAACTAAAATCTTGTGTTTGTAATATGTGACCGGCTCCACAAAAATGGGTATGTAATGGCCCGCTCAATGTTGAGACTGTGAACATTTGTCCAAATATGATTAATTTTTTTTCTTTAAAATCGACACCTTTAATAGCTTTTGTTTTGTGTGCATTGTTCTGTTGTTCTCCAACGTAGCCAGCTATTTAAAATCCTGTTTTCTCCGTTTGTTTTTTTTCTCAAATATTTCATATCCCCAGAACGGAAGTGGCAATGGAGCTCTATTATATACCAACTGAAAGCTTACGATGTGGGCTTTCCAACAATCTATACAACTCAATTTCAACATAATACCCATTTTTGTGGAGTGGGTCACGTATATCCTATCACCAGAGTTTAACGTTTCGCGATTGCGTCTTGCGATCGCGTGGCGTTCTCAGCGTCATGTTGTGAGGAGCGATGCGCACCACTCTCTTCTGTGTTTGTTTGGATTTTGGTGTTGTGTCCATTCCTTCGTCCAGTGGGGAGAGGAGGGCCAGGGGGCTATCTGTGGGTGACTGGTGGGGTGTTACCAGCGATCTTCTTGACCTACGGTAAACAAAAACCAAAACGTTAAAGACGACAACTGTGTCAAACTTATTTGTGTCGACCATCAAACTGATTCGCATATTATCGCGTAGCCCTGCAAAGTCGCTGATTTTAAAAGCGCCACCTTATGGAGACATCAACACAAAAGAGACAAAAATAGTAAATAGGTTTCCACAAAGTTACCAACCTTGTAAGCGGTCCTTGCAGATCCGCCGACCACTCGGAGTTCACCACGGGGGTGACACTCCTGCGTTTGACGCGGGCGCTTTCCTGGGTGTCCGGCTTTGGCGTGTAGCTTCTCCTTCCTCTTCCCCTTTTCCCCGTGCTACCCGCAGCCGAGCTGGGAGTGGCACCCCTGCTCTGCGCGCCGCTGCCCCCGATGCTAGCCGGAGTCAGATCCAAGCTAGGGGTGGGTCCCACCGTGGGCATAAAGAGAGTGCTGGGGGTCAGCGGGCGAGCCAGCGGGGTTGTGACCTCGCCGATGACCTTTTGGGCGTGGTGCCGGGTGCCGGTACGGGAACGGGTGTGGGGCGGTGAAAAGATGAAGGACAGGGCGGGAGTGAAGAGAGTGCTCTTTCGTCCTGAAGAAGCGAAAACACATGAAATACAACTTAAAATATGCCACAGGTCGTAAGCAACGAAAAGACCAGAGCGAATCGGTGTTCGCCTTTTACAACTACGCGTGAGCTGGCTGACAATAGCCGTAGCCATAGCTCTAGTAGCCTATTTTGCACACGGCTTTACTCACCTCGTTTCTGTCTCACTAGCTCCTCCTTCACTTGAACCTTCTCCATCTCCTCAGTTTCCATGGCAACATCAGAAGGCTGGGTATCTACATTGACGAAAAAGATATTTTTTTTTTTTTAAATCATGCAAAGTAGTGAGTGAGTGAGTATGATGCAAAGTTAGCTAATTACCCAATGCACACCAATTGTGAAGTTAATGCTTTCGAGTTGTAGTCAAGTCATCACAAGGGCTCACAAGTAAGTGTAAGTGATCATAAGTGATCATAAGTGATCATAAGTGATCATAAGTGATCATAAGTGATCATAAGTGATCATAAGTGATCATAAGTGATCATAAGTGATCAAAGTGATGATAAGTCATCATAAATAATCACAAGTCATCATAAGTGATGAATCATCACAAATCATCATGTCATCATTTTGTCATCATAAGTCGACCGCAAATGAAGACTGGGTGTGTTGACCTACCAGTATCTGTTTGTCCCTCGTCCTGACTGGCAACTTGCTCCGAGGACGACTCGCCACCCATCTCCTCCCCACTCGTTGGCGGAGTCATGGGCTCCCGCTGGAGAAGGGAGGACACTAGTGACGTCTCGAAGGGCACCCTGGCTGTCATGGCCCCGCCCTGCCTGAGGGCCAAACCGGGTGTGGTCTGGACCGACATCTCCTGGCGATCCATCGAGGGGAGAAGAAGATCCATCGGGGAGGTCTGGATCTCGACAGATTCTGCCCAGACCTGCTCCTCGGAGTCTTTCGCCACCTCTTCGGATCTCTTAGAGAGCGAGTCCATAGCCTCGTCGACAGCGGAAGGCGGTGTGGGAGAGGGAAACACCATCTCTGTCTCGGGTTTTTCAGGAGTCTGCTGTGGAGTGACAAAAACCTCCTCTTCTGTCTGGGTCGGAGGCGGCAAAGGACTGGGATGTCTCAGAAGCGAGGGAGTAAAGTGGGAAATCGTGGGAGTTCCCTTGAGAATGTTGGAGCGGGGCGTGGCTGTGTCGGGAGCCATGCGCCTGAGTGGGGGACGTGCCGAGGGGATGAGATCGCTTGCTGTTAACGGTCTCAGTTCCTCTTCCTCTTCTGCTTCTCCCTCTTCCTCGTCTGATTCTTCCTCTTCCTCTTCTGATTCTTCCTCTTGCTCCTCCTCCTCCTCCTCCTCCTCCTCCTCCTCATCGTCAGTTGCTTCATCTTTCTCTAAATCTTCCAGAACCACCTCGGCATCTGATGGCAGCCGATACTGCAACTTCTCTGGAGATTCTGACAAAAGTTGGGAGAAAATAAATTTGATCAGAAATGTTGAACCAGGCAGGCCTGTGAACTTTCATAAAGGGTTCATAACTGTTGAATCTGTTTTGTATTCCTCAAGAAAGATGTTTGAAATTCCTAATAATATTGAGTGTGGTCTGTCGGAACGTTTTTCAACTTGGTGACATGTGGCAATGTTTACATCTTTGTCTTAGCTTGTTTACTAGTTCCCATGTTTTTTCTGGCCTCTGAATTTGAGTTGCTTCTAGTCAGAGCTGTGAACGAGTCAGTCAGTTTCCTCTACAAGTCATCACAGGTCAATCACAGGTCAATCACGGGTCAATCACGGGTCAATCACAAGCAATTCATATGTCCTGGGACACAGACATTTCTTTCATATGTCTTAACCCTCTGACTTGTGTTACTCTGAATCTAGACTTCTAGAATCTAGAGTTTTTTTGGTTACCTTCGTCGGTTCTTGCCAAAGCCTCCATATCCATTTCTCTCTTGATGTTTTGGTGAGCTCCAAAGTTGAATGTGATTTCATCGTCCACCAGCATTCCCATTCCGGACGCCTCTTCAAACTTCTCCATTGGGGGAGTCGCATCCAGCGATACATCGAATCTCCCTGGGGTAGTGGCGGCCGGCTCTGGAGTTTCTGGTGACTCCTCGGTGAAAAGTCCAAAATGTACGGGTCGCTCTGGGGAGGGGTTTGACTCGGTGCTGGTGGGGCTTTTCTCATGGGGAGGGGATGGTGGCCCCAGGGGTGAGAATACTTGCCCGAGGGGTGGGGAAGCCTCCCCCAGAGGTGGGGAAGCCTGTCCTAGAAACGGGGAGAGTTCGTCTTCAAGATTTGGGTAGATAGAGGGCGACTCAAATGGTGGCGTTACGTCAAACATAGCTTCGGGGTTTGGTTCCCTTTTGACAAATCAATTAAAAAAGTTTTGTTAAAAAAAAAAGTCATCTGCTCAATTTCAATATGAAAACAAAAGAGAACATTTATTTGATAGAAAAATTATACCAAGGCACAAAATTGTAATATAACTCTTAATTGTTTAGAAGTTCGGGATCAAGTTCGGGATTTTCCCAATATTACAGAAACTCACGTTTTGATTGAAACTGGTGACGGCGTTCTGGCTTTGGTGTCCTCGGCAAAACTGATTCGCTTAGGCAAACCCGGGGGCTTCCCTGATTGGGCCGCTAACGGCTTGGCTGTCGTGGCAATAAACAAGACAGAAGCCAAAGTGAAATGGGAAAAAAATCAAAAACGGATTAAAAAGTATTTTGACTTTATTAAGTTCAAAATAACAGTATAAATTTGCACTATTTATATCAATATTGAGCAACCTATACTTACAGAATGCACTCTTTGTCAAAGATGGCGGGGTAGGCAATGCAACCTCAAATTTGCTTCCTGAAAGAGCAACAATTTAAAAGTTTTACGATAATGCCATTAAAGGTAAAACAATTGCAAACATCCAAAACCAAAACTACTGAATTATTATGAATTACTTGGCTGTAAGTGAATAACAGTCCCAAGCATCCTGTGAAATCACGGCACCTGTGGTGCTGTCATTTTCTCAAAAATGGAATTCTTTGTACACTGTAGTGTTCAAGTCTGTAATTTCAAGCCGCAGCCAAGTAATGTGAGACACGGGCTGTTTTCCAAACCCCGTCTTCGGCTTCGTTTATGCAGTTTGGCAATGTGATGGAGCCGGAGCCGAAGCAACGATCTTGGTTTTACACTGAGAGTTCTTAAGATCAGGCCAGGTAAACAAATAAACTCCAGGAATTGTTTTTTTACCAGTTCGCACCAGGATTACTATGACATTGACTGGGCCCACAAACCTCCATCCAAGACAGGTTCATGCCGGCATCTGTGGGTAGCACACCCTGATATTTCCGGCCTCGATCGCTGCGAGCAGTCGCTGACAGATATTTTTGGAGTGTTTATTTGTCATCGGTTTTGAATTCCGGAAAATAATTTTGTGTGTATACACATCCTCCGATGCGAACTGGTTAATTCTGCCTTAGATAAAAATGATTGCACTGCGAAGGAGGTTGACATGATCTTACTGGAAACATTCTTCTTAGATTTTTCCTCCCTTGCCTCGGTAGGTACTCGTTGGCTGGTACTCCGCACTTTAAGGATGGACGGTATCGAGCGAGTCCCCGGTGTGCCGTCATTCCTCAACTTACTCTGGGTTCGCTGCAGAAAATCCCGAATGTTCAAAATGTAAAATACAAATTGTAACCTTTCAACATAATAAACACGCGAGTTGACTTCTGAAGCAAACCTCAATGTTTTTTCCCCAGAAAACAGAAAAAATAAGAGGTTTAAACAAAATTACGTCAATTCAATTTTTCTACACTATTGCACCCAGTTCTATTACATTTTGCCAAAACACCTCACAAATACCAAACAATATAAGACAAACAATAAACCAGAGTGACAAACAATCAGACAGTCTGACTAACGCACCCTCATGACAGGCGGTGTGCTAAGCAGAGTTAGGGCCGAGGCGCTGGTGTAGTCCGTTGTAGCTTTGGGAACTCTGTCAGAAAAAACACAAATATCGCAAATTAATCAATTTCCAGGCTTCCAAGCAAACCCAGATAAAAAAAAAGTAGAAGAGTAGCATCAAAATTTTCAAAAAAGCTGGACAGAGGTAGGGCTTGAAAGGAGGAGTTTTCTGGGATTTCAGGAGTAGTTTCGGTGATACGCCCCCCATGTTCACAACATAAAAAGCCTCATTTGTCTTTATTTTGGCAGTACTCCTGGACCCAGAGCCCTTCACAGTGTTATTTATAATTATATTAAAAACAATATTCAGTGAGATTTCATTTTTCGGAGTTGTGGGACACAAATTTAGAAATAGTACGAATTAAAAACAACAAATAATGAAATAAATATAAAAAGTAGGAGCAAGGTGAACAAAACTATGAAAAAGTAGAAAATATTTAAAAATGAGGAATTGAGAAGAAACTTTGTTTACTTCTCATCATCTTATTTTCGAAAACAGCGTTGAGATTGTCAATTGTCAATTATCAAAAATGTCTGAAAGATACATATCTTTCTACAAAGAATCACGAAGCCCGATTTTCAGACAAAAGTCTGGAAAATCTCTTGCCTGTTACAATCATAACAAAACCCTCTTTCAAAACACCAAAATAAACTTCTATAATTGTGTCGCTACCTTGCAAATTTATCGGTGAATCTGAGCGAGGTCTCAGCGCTCAGCGTTTGCAGGAAGGACTGAGTCTTGGTGGGGGATTGCTGACGTTTCCACGGGCTGACCTCCCGACCTATGACCTCAGGATAGATGACGTTTGACAGGTCACTACAGGGTCAAAGTTTATATTTTAAAAAAGATGAATACGTAAAACATGAATGAATGAAATGTGAAAACGTGAATACAAACTAAGCCTTGTGGTTATTATTAAAGGGAACATACAACATTTGCAAAAATCCTAAAAATAAATGACCAAATTATCACAAAATACTTTACTGGACTGTTAGGAAAGGGTAGTCTGAAGCATCTGGTAAAATAATGGCTCCTGGTGTGCTGACATTTTCAAGTAAAGGGGTAGGTTACGTACCCAAATCTTGACTTTGTTCTTGGGGTGATGGGCGTGCCGACAAAAGGTTCCATGGTGGGAAAATCATCTTCCAACTCCTCAGCAACACTGGGGGTTGAAAACGCGAGACGGAGACAAATGTTAATAATAACATATACATATACAAATAAAAAATATAAAATGCAAAATTTTTACAAATGTGAAATAACAAAATATGCAATAAGTTAATTGAAGCTGATTTGGCGAAAACATTTTTTTTTGAAAAACTTGGCACCATTTATACCCAAGTGTTGCGTTGGGAGAAACTCATTATTTCAAACTCGAATATTATATGAAATCTAATACTCAAATATTTTGCAGTTTTGTACTCCGAGAACTACAGGGTGGCTATGACTACCTCATTTTGGTCGGCGTCTCGTCCTGTCGCGCCTGTACCCTTGCCTCAGCGATGCGATCCAGTACGGCATTGATGAGCATCGCGTTGGACAGAACCTTCGACGTCTTGGCTGGATTGACCACCGCAGAGAGAGGTTTGGGTCTGGTGACTGGAGAATTCAAGATGGGACAATTCAAAGCATTGTAGATCGACAAACAAAACTCATTTGCATAAACACTAATATTTATCAAGCAAACGGTTACATTAAGATAACTAGTCGCTTTCTAAAACAGGGTTCATTCATTGTCAGATAACCCAATGGGTTGAACTCTACCCTCGTCAAATCTGCGCAAATTTGGTGTAAAATTGAAGTTAAAAAAGCTGAAATTACTACCAGCCACGGCGACATTAACTTGTACTAGCGGCTTACCTTCTTTGCGGATGAGAGTCGATCTCTTGACGGAGGTTTCCGGGCTGAAAGCCAGTCGGCGTTGGACTGGTGGGAGGAGTCTGGCATAACTCTCGACAATGGCATTCCTTGCTGTCACCCTCTCCCGGGCAGCTGGGTCCGTGTCGGCCTAAACCCCAATACAAACACACAAACAAATTGGCAAAAAAAAGGTTACAAACCAAATTTGTAGGTGATGTATATTGTTTGTGACTGGTATTCAGTTGGATTTTGCTTAGCACGAAAAAGCACATGGAATTTTGGCTGGTAACCTGATTTTACTGAGCAAGACTTTTTTGTCCTAAGCAAAGTTTGGTGCTCAGCAGCTCCATAAAATTGGCCCCATGTTACACGATGTGGAGGTGGTTTGTGTCGCTAAGCAGGATATTTTACTACAATTTCTTGTAATAGGTGCCAGTGCAGGCACATTTCAATAGCAACTGTAGCAACAATAGCAACATGCTTTTTTAACAAGGAACCCTTTTCTCATGTGTTTAAAAGTTACGTCCAAGAATTGTTCAAAATTGAACTTGGCGATTACCATGAGTCCACAGTGTTTGAGTTTCTCGTTGATTCGTATGGCCTCCACGTAGCGGGCCCGCTGTAGGAAATGCATGATGAGCAATTCCTGGGAATTCGGCTCAGTGGATTCTTGCAGGTATCGCTCCAAGATGGCCTCTTCCTCGTCGTCGAATGGAAGCTTCAGGAGCTGGTCAACTGTCTTGGCTATTGATAAAATATAAAAAAAACTATTGTTATCTTTTTTTGAACAATTTTATTTATTTTATTTCGACTCTCTATAGACTTTGTGCACAACCACTGAAGTGGTGTCAGGATACTACATTCTTTCTCAAGACAATTAGACTTTCGAGCACAATTTAGAGCGAGACTTACTTTGTTGTGAGCCCAGGATGAGATGGGTCAGTAATTCTTCGATGTTGGCCTCGTCTCGGTACTGCCGCTGGAAATGAAACGCCTCAGCGGTCAAACTGTGGAGAAACGTTTAGGTCAAAAGTCAATCACGGAAGTTGTAATATTTAACCAACAAATGTTGAATCAGAAATTTTCTGCTATCGTCGTAAGCGCAAAACGATGATCGTAAGTTCAGGATTTTGTGGTTCGTAGAGCCATGAAATTGAGCCCAGGGGCCAATTTCATAAAACATGTAAGCACAAACATTTGCTTAGCACAAAAATAGTTTTGCTCAGTAAAAACAGGTTACCAGCTAAAACTCAATGTATTTTGTATGCTGAGCAAAAACCAGCTGAATACCAGTCACAAACAATAAACATCTCCTGAGAATTTAGTTTGTAACCCTAATTTTGACCAAGGAAGAATGTTCATGCTAAGCAAATTTGTGTGCTTGCATGTTTTATGAAATTGGGCCAAGGTTTAATCCGTGACATTACCCTCATTTGGAAACTCACCCGTTCGCAAGGAGAACCGTCAGATACAGCTTGACGTCATCTCGCGTGGTGAGAGGCGGGCGGGCCGTCCGGACGTACTGCAATGCTCTCTTGCTCTCATTCTGATACAGGAAGGCTCTGATGATGTGACGGTGTTGCCAGGGGGCCAGTTCAAGGGTCGTGGTGGGGTCAAGGAGCATGTCTATTGCATCCTGACGTAACAAAATAAAAATTTAAAGGGAAAAATTGTCAACAAATTCAACTTGGTGATGTAACTTTGCTACCCCCATCCCAACTGGCCAATGTTAAATATTTTACAAACAATTTTACTTGTTTGTGCTAAGCAAATGTTTGTGCTTAGCAGTTCCATAAATATTGGCCTCAGTTCTTTGTTAATGATTCAACCTTCGCACTGACTTACTTCAAATTCTTTTCGGTCCAGTAAAGAAAAGCCGTGCAAGAGTTTTGTCACGCCAAGAGGTAGGGAAAAACTCTGGCAGAACTTGTCAATCCGCCTTCCGAGCTGTCGGGGGGAAAAAAACACAGAAAAACGACAAAAAATGTAAACACTTTCAATACTGAAATCTAGAAAATTGTACAAAATTGTATTGTGACATTCTGAGGGCATTTTTAAATCCCTGGGTTCGTCTTTTTTGTTTGGCTTAAGGCTTCCCAACTTTTAGGTTCCCAACTGCGGGAACTCCAGGCACAATCTGGGGCCTGTCGTGCTTCAGAAGACTTAGCAAAGGTTTGAAAAACTCCCTGAGCAAAATTTGTTTATTTACCTCCGCTTTCTGTGTAGTTGGCAACGGGGACACGTGCAGAACGTCCATCAGAAAGTATCCCACAATGCAATGCTTGGTTACCACGGGAACGGTGTCAACCAGGTACATATCCAGAAGAGCCTAGATAAAAAAACCCATTAAATCAGTCCTGGTTACTCTATCACAGACAAATATTGTAAAAAAACAACAACTTGTTTTAGGCTTCAAGCAGAATAGTAGAATCCAAATAATGAGTGAGTGAGTGAGTTTAGGGTTTAACGCCGTGCCGGCATCAGTGGCCATATTCACGGCGGGAATGTGTACAAATATAAGACAATAGGTAGTAATAAAAAACAATCAAGTGAACTGTAGAGAATATAAAAACTTGAAGTCAGAAGGAACAATTATCACCAAAGGAAAAGAATGAGAACGTTTCAAAAGAATGAAAGAACCATTGTATAGAAGTATAACGATAAACTGATTCTAGGCAGTTTTTCAGAAAATTTTCGTTGGAGGTGGGCCACGGAGGATCCCCCAGACATCCAAGTAATGAAAAGCTGGAGAAAAAAGTAGGACTTTTGTTGGCTTTTGGGAGAAGTTTTCGGTGATTCTTACCCATATCCACAACACCACAGATGCCGGCCGGGGCCCGGTCAATGTCAATGTCAATATAATCCCGGCACGAACTGGGGCCCATTTCATAGAGCTGCTAAGCACAAAAATTTGCTAAGCATGACAATTTGTCCTTGGCAAAAACAAGGTTACAGACCAAATTTTCACGTGATCTTTATTGTTTTCGATTGATAATCAGCTGGTTTTTGCTTAGCATGAAAAACCCGTAGGGTTTTTGCTGGTAACCTGTTTTTAACAAGACTTTTTTGTGCTAGGCAAATGTTTGTGCTTAGCAGCTCTATGAAATTGGCCCCAGGTTAAATGGTGAATGAAATGGGTTGTTTTATGTGGGGGTTGTTCTTACATGGAAACTCGGGGGCGGGTACAGACCGGTACCGCCCTCCTCCTTGCGATCCCAGAGAGAAGTGATCTGAGAGCCGATCTCAGAGACGAGACCGTCAATCATCAGGATGTCGCTATCCCTGTTATTCCTGTTCGGCACGAAAAATTACATCAAATTACTTAAGATAAGTAGTTTGCGGTAACACCAGGGTAATACTTCTTTCGTGAGATGTGTGGTTCTGAAAAGAACCGAAGGGAACTCTCCTCCGGTTCTTTTCAGAACCACACATCCCACGAAAGAGTATTACCGTGTTGTTACCGCAAACATATTCCCAGTCGTTTAATGCGAAGGGAACTGGAGATAAACACCGGCTTAATGGGCCACATTGAATTGGAACCGATATTTGGTTTTATGCTATTTTGGACACCAAATGATCTACTTAAAGGAATCGTATTACGTTTGGTAATTACTCCAAAAATTAATGGCAATAAAAGTACAGCAGCTTTGGATAGTATAATGCATTTTTAGAAACTTTTCACTTTGAAGTACTGCGGTTATGGAAAAAGATTGTTTAGCCCCAAAAATTTGAATCTGAAAAGCGTTACTGCAGTGACGTTTCTCAGACTGTGTATTCCAATGCAGATTATTCTTCTTGCGTGGACATAACCGCTCCAGATTTTCGGCAATATCTGGAAATCGCTACCACCTTTTGAAATGAAATTTTTACAGGTTAGTTTTATGGTATATATCTATAACTATAAAGGATTGAAACAAACAATGGGTTCCAATTACCAAACGTGTACGATCCCTTTAACATAAAGTCGAGAATATCAACATTTATAAAAGACTTGATTTCTGTAAGTATACTCTCATATGTTAGGGTACAGAAAAGCAATGAATCTTGCACAGAGCTGAAGTTTGTATTAATTCCATCTAAAAAAAATAAAAATCTAAGAATCTTACTGGCACAGTTTCTGGAGTTGTAACCTGCGTCGGGCGTAGATCTTTCTCAGACTCGCTGCCGGGTAGTAGAACTGGCCCTCCAATTGATCCCTCTCATCTGAAACACCATTGGTAATTGCTTGAATTATCAGAAATGGGTGGATTTAGGCGATTGTATTTTATATTAAATATTGTTTAACTGACCCTTTCCAAAGTTTTACAATCATGGATGATGAAAAAAAAGTTTAAAAACCGTCATTAGTTTTCAACCGGCGTCGGGCAGTTGTTCTTGTTGTTCTTGTTGTTCTTGTTGTTCTTGTTGTTCTTGTTGTTCTTGTTGTTCTTGGTTTTTTTCGCGATCGCCGTCCGGCAATTGTGAATTGTTTAATTAAAAAGAAAATTCTAGCACAATCATTTTGCTAGATGCCTAGAATCATTATTCACTTTCAAATAAGTCAGTGGCCTGATGAATAGGCTAATAATTGTAAAGCGCTTTGAGATCGTAAATATGATCTAAAGTGCTCTATAAGCATTGCAATTATGATGATGATGATGATGATGTTAGGATTATAGTTTGGATGAAAGAGAACCTACCAAGGCATTCTGGGAGCAGTCCACACCTGACGAACCATATGACGGCTTTAAGGTGTTGATGGATGAGCGTAACAACGTTGCATTTGGTTTCAAGATCCTTCAAACCTAAAACAGAAAAAAAGAGTTGAAAATTAAAATTGAAAATTTGCAATTACGTAAAACGCCAGGCCAATTACTTTACGCATTTCCGAAAACACATGCAACTCTTCCTAAAGCAAAATTTTCATAGTCAAGTTTTATCAAGTTCCCTGTTACAAAGTTAACATAGAAATTATAATTTGCTGTAATTGTCCGATATTTTGATTTGAAGTGCACATTGAACCCTTTTAAAACTTGCCCCAAAATAAGAAAACAATTTGCTGAAGTAGAGATAATAATAGTTTAGCAGATTTAAAGATTTTTTGTTTAATGCTGAATTTGTTCAAGTGCGCTACGCTAGGAAAACACACAATTTGTGCACAATTTCCGGACGCCACTTTTGTTTTATATCGAACTAAATTTCATGACACTGAACTTGCTCTAAAACATTCAACAGTAAATTTTATTGAGGTAAATGTACGAGAATTTAACTAAATGAAGTTGGTCATAGCGCTTTGAGATCGCTGATATACGATGGAAAGTGCTAAAGAAGCACAACAATTATTATTTGTCACTAAATAGGTTTGGTAACACTGCATGAGGAAAGTCGATGGAAACGACAAAGGCCGCCACGTTAGACAAATCCATTATAATACCTTGTTCTGTGGTAGTAGCCGATTGGTCGAGCAGTGATTGGATGATGGTGATCATGTGACCCAGCCGCACTGCATTCTGGTCTAGAAACCGACGAGTTCGGTCATCGACATGAGTTCCTTCACCATCGTAAAATGGAACACCTAAAAAAAAAATGATTTTATAAATAAAAATAAAAATGTTTTAGAGTCATCTGTACACTCAAATAAATATAAACTCCTTTTTTTGTTGTGTGGTTTTTTTTAGGTTGAAGATATGACTGTGTCCAAATAACTTGGCTGCGGCTTAAAATCACACAAAAGTCTATATTAGTGGCTGTAGCCACTTCTCACTTGTGTGTGATATGCAGCCAAGAAGTTTGGACACGGCTTATCAACTGTGCATAGTCTGGTCCCTTGACTTACATATGTTGTCAATAGACTGTTTGATGCTAGTCACCAGTCCCCACGCCCAGTCCAAGATGGTTCTCAAGTTGCAGCCCGACGGAAAATCTGCAACAAACCAAATAAAAATTGAATTATTCTCAATTAAATTTTGAAATTAACACAAAAAGAAAGATATCTATGCTGTATGTCTAGTTGCAAACAATAAAATCTTTGATAAATTTCAAAGATAGGAATGGGCATTTTCTACTAATTTTTGCTTTAATCTTTAAATCCTGTTCCTGAATTTTGTAAAAATGGAAGAAAAAAAATATTGGTAAAAATGAAAAAAAAAAATCAACTTTTGAAATATTTTTTAACTATACCTCCGTGTGTCCAGCTGTTGATGCACTGAATGACAAAGCCGACCGTATTATGCTCCACCGCGATGGTAAGTAAGGCCTCACGTTGGTCTTGCTACAAGTATAGAAAAACAAACTAGCTTTTTCGTTTCTTACAGTCAAAATCTTCAAAACTAATTTTAACCACATTATTTTCAGAATTCAAAACAAATGACGGATAAACATGTAACGAGCAAGGCCGGAATTATTTGTCAGCGACTGGCTCGCAGCGAGCGAAGCCAGAAATATTAGGGTATGCTACCCACAGATGCCGGCATGACCCGCTCAAATCGAGGTTCGTGAAAAACAATCCTGCGCCTGGTCAATTTCAAAATAATCCCGGCGTGAACTGGTTAAATGTGAATCAACTCTTAACATGAATTAACAAAATTGAAAAATCTACAAAATATAAACAGATATAAAATTGTGTCTAGACATACTTTGTGCATACTAACAAATGGTTTACACTTTCTGGGAAAAGACAAAAAGGCAAGCAGATTGACAAACAGACAAACTCAACAACTCACAGCAGTGGCATTGGCAGGCCCTTGATCCGCGACGTTTCTCTTAGGAAGTAACCCCGCCAGCCAGCACCGATTGAAGAAGAACTTGGGCTCTCGCAAGGCTGGGGGCCCTTGCTGAAAGAGGTCGGCTAAAACCTGGATTTAAAAAAAACCGACAACGTTGGAAACTTTCAGAAACTTTTAATTGACCAATCGCCAGTTGCAAATTACAGCTTTACACACAAGCAGCATAAGAGTGTGATACACAATGTGGCGAAAAAATGGCACAAAATTGCATAGAAGCTTTCTACCGGCAGGTTGCTAATTACCTGTTTCTGTTTTCCGAGGAAGTTGGCGGTGACTAACCCCGCCTCCATTAAGCAGGTCACGTCAAAGCTGAGAGCCGAAGGTTGAAAATGTTGCTCAGGGGCCGGAATGTGAGAGGATACATAGGGGACGATAGACGAAGGGTCGATGTGTAGGTCCTGAGAAATACAAATGAGATGTAAAACGATTGAGACAAAAAGAAATTTGAGAACACACCATGTAATGGTTGGCTAGCGGTTGGCGTGCGGTTGGCTTGCAACTTGCGGTTGGCTTGCAACTTGTGGTTGGCTTGCAACTTGCGATTGGATTGTGATTGACTAGTGATCCATCTCAAGTGTCACAACCACAACACTGGAAGAACAAGACTAACAAGATTTCGCGGTTTTAGGGCAAGAGTAGCCATGTGGTTAATGTTTATGACTCCTAAGCAGAGAGTCAAGAGTTAGAACCCTGCTAGCCAGATGATGTGTCCTTGGGCAAGCCACTTCACCTCAATTGCCTCTCTCTCAACCGGGAGTAAAAAACACGACCCTGTTGAACAACAATAACACAACAATACTTCTTGTCCACTTTTCTTTCTGAAATACAAGCAGGTTTTGTACATGAATCTTGAAGTCAAAGTGTGGCCCAAGATAGTCTCACCGTGAGGAAGTCAGGAGATGCAGCCTGGAGGACAGTCTCCAAAGAGTAAAAGGCAAAAAAGGAACATCCTTGTTTCCCCGGTAAGGTCCTGGCAACAAGAAAAGAATGCACAGACATGTCAAACTGAATATATTTTTCTGTCTATCCGTCTTTGTTGGGGCCTTAAACTCGGCGCTCATGAGAATTCCTCAGGTTTCACTTCCATATATCACTTTTACCTGATTGCTCTAGGCATTTGTGCATGGTACCACCGGTTGAGATCAAACAGAGCCAGAAAGCAGCAACTGGACTCCTGGCCGTCCGCAAGATCAGACCGAGCCTCCCACGCAAAGGCCGCAAGACCTAGATCCACTCGGTCCCCTGAAATAAATGAAAGAAAATAACGAAACAAAACACCGAATATTGTCAAAGAACAAACAGGCAATAAATATAATACTTTTTAACTAGTTTGCGCTGGGATTATTTTAACATCACCGAGCAGAGGCGCGGTATTATTTTTAACAAAACTCGATCCGAGGCGGGTTCAGGCCGATGGTACCGGGAAGCCCACCCACTCATTTCTGGCCTTGCTCACTGCTGACAGACATTTCCAGCCTTGCTAGTGACGTGTTTATGCGTCATCTGTTCTGAATCTGGGGAAAAACTTTGCGTGTATATACGTCATCCGACACGAACTGGTTAAATAATGAACTGAATTTGTAATCACCTTCGTCCTCGCACATGGAGTCTTCATGCTTGACGGCACCTGGCGCAATCTCTTTGACCAATGAAAAGCAAGATATGATGCGACTGCCCTCGGAGGTACGGCCGGGAACGTTGAACGGATCCAATGTCAGATCGTGAAGAAATCGCGCCTCACAGCTGATCAGCTCCTGGGGAAAAAAAATGTTGACAATTTAGAGGCTAATTTGTGGAAACGTGATAAAGTGTGCGGCTAATTTTCGGGATAAAGTTTTGCGGTGGATTCATGAATATATCTTAGTTTACTAATTTAAGGTTGATTTGTGGATATATTTGTTGACAACGTTTTAACAACGCGTATAAATACGTAGATAGACATTGTTTCTA
This sequence comes from Crossaster papposus, assembly GCA_037893245.1. Taxonomy (NCBI): domain Eukaryota; kingdom Metazoa; phylum Echinodermata; class Asteroidea; order Velatida; family Solasteridae; genus Crossaster; species Crossaster papposus. Next base: position 492,315 of record JBAIAA010000110.1, read on the forward strand.
ACACTCGTTTTGCCAAGCTAGGGTCAAGGTTAGGCTTGAAATAGGGAACGTTTTGGTAAAAGTTGCTTACTCTGTAGAGGTGGCCATAGTTCTCATAAATTTCCTTCTTTGCATACATCAACTGGAACAGGTGCAGATTTGTCGGGACATCTTGGCTGCAAAAAAAAATAAAAAATTTGCTGAAACATGGATTTATTGCTGAAACATGGATTTTGGGAAGTTATTTTGTGTTTATGGACATTCTCAAACTCCACAATTGAATACTTAGTGAAGATGTTGAAGATAATTTAGTGGTCAGTATAGGCTAATTGTTCAAGTTACTCGTTGTCTATTGTCGAGGCGTTCTGGCAGAATAAGACAGAACTGGACACAGGCCACAGTGGAAAAAAAATGCAGTGATTTCTTTTTCAATTTTCAGATTTATTGATGTTTCTAATCTTTGTTATGTCTACTAAACCTCATTTTGTAAAGAAATAGTAAGAAAGTAGTGGTTTTAAAACAAATTGGTCTTTTACCATATCACATGTACAAAACTTACAAAATTGGAAGGCCCTTTCCTTGACTTTTTAATTTGGCAACATGTCGATAAATGCAAATTTTAAACAAGCATAACTTCTTGAATAACAGAATGTTCGATTGAAGAACAGTAGTATTGTAAGGAGAACGTTCTTCTCTTTCTTAAAAGCGTGAAAACCTTCATTTCAACTTCTGCCCAGTTCCGTCTCATTTTGCCAGAATCCCTCACATTTATTCCTTTCCATGGCAGAAAAAAAAAGCTCTGAACACGACAAAACAACACCAATTTAGATGCCAGTGGACATCTTCCCATCACAAGAGGGCGCATACTGACACCGACCCGACCCAGGTCACTTACTCGACATCGGTGGCCTGGGGACCTCGTCCGACCCAGAGGTAGCTGAAATTCTCTGGGTCATCCTCTGGCTCTTGGTAAGCGAAGTGGGTGACGGGGGAAGACTGTTTGGACAACGTGCTGCTATATCTGTATTGGTGGTGGGATAAATCAGACATTAAACAAAATCTGTTATCCTTTTTTATCTTTTTCAAACTGAATAACGATTATTTGATTTCACCGGAAGTTCTCATCCAGCTTACAATCATGTCAAGTTTGTCATTGTTGTCTTCACTTACTCAAGCACTGGTACGGAAAGTTCCCAAAGTTGGAAACCGCCAATGTTAAAGCCAATGGCCAAGGCACCAGTCTGTTTGAGGTAGGCAAGGCTGGTAACAGACACATCACTTGGGTAGAAGCTCTTCAATACAGAATGGTCTGGTTTCCTGAAGCTGAATGACCGGAAGGAGTGACTGTCCTCTGAAATAGAAAGAAAATGAAAAAAAAAACCTATAAAAATCAAACCAATGTTTTGTTGGAATTTGTTGGGGTGGGTACTGTTCTTGTAAACTGATTATGCTTTACATTGGGGTTGGAAAAAACAAAGTCCAACAGTTTGGGTGTAGAGTTTGTCATGTACATGTTGGAATTTGCAAGAATGAGAAAGGTTCCTGGGGACAATTTAATGGAGCTGCTAAGCACAAAAAATTGCTTAGCATGAAAATTGTTCCTTGGCAAAAACAGGGTTACAGACAATAACTTGATTGGGACAATCGCTTAGTTGGACATTTCCTAAGTTGTTTTAGTTGGGACGTAACAATTACAACTCACCGTCCAGGTGCAAACACAAGTGCTCCCCTTTCTTAGCCGCCTTCTCTCTCACAGTCCCAACCTCTGTAGACCTTGGCGATATGACCTTTGAACCCCTGGCCGTGACCTCGTCGCACGACTCGATGTCATCCAGGCGGACGTCGACGAGGTAGGTGTGGCCTCCTTCTGTTCCCACGGCGATAATACCAAAGAAAAGGCGGAGTTGGTCGCCTAGGACATAACTGGATGAGTCAAGGCCACCCGTAGAGGTTACTGGCTCAACTGCTGTTACCTGAACTCCCACAAATGTAAAAGTTTACAATTTATTTTCTGCAGCTAACAGTAAAATACATCTCAGGCTTTTAAGCAGAATCGTATAAGTTGTACCGGATACCGTGGTGTTTTTTCATGGTATACTGTGGATCTCTTTTGAGACAATACTGACAAGGTCTAGTTGACAACTGTTTGATGTTAAATATCAAAGCTTGAATCACACTTACCCCTTGTGGAATATCAACAGCCAAGATGACTTTGGAAGTGTGGGGATCGAATATGCAGAGCATGCCATCACTGGATCCTGTCTTGAGTCCAACAATAAGGTTGGTTGAACCTTTGCACCTACCAAATAAACACAAATAAATAAATAGATAAAAAGTATTCTTAGCAAAAAAGATTTTGAAAATTGTGAAAATTAGAAGTAAAAGCCTGCTAGTCTGGTTCTCTGACCTGACAATTCCCTGACGTCTATAAATTGTTCATTTCATTAGAAGTAGGGTCAGGGAACCAGACTACAAGAGCAGCATTTTTTTCTAGCAACTATGAACTCAAAACATTAAACAGGTCAGTGTAGACAATATTTGCTATAAAATACTAATCCTAAAATTCATCCATTTCTTAAATTTACAGCCGAAGCAAATGTGAAAATTACCTTTAATCCGAGATAAACATTTATATTTAGAAAACAAATTATGTAAAAATCAGCCAATGAAGTAGCTACAAAGAAAATGGCAGGATTTAAAACGTAAACAAATGGTTTAGGCCGGTTCTGAATTCAAGATACGGCTCGAAATTACACACGAGTCTATGTGAAGTGGCTACAACTGCTAACATAGAATCGTGTGTAAATTTAAGCTGTAGCCGAGTGAATCGGACACAGCCTTACTGACCTGTATTCTTTGACACATGTGATCTGCACGTCATTAGCACCAACTGCACGGCCAAATTGGAAAGCCGCATGCCTGTTTCCAGTGACATTGTCAACGACTTCGAGAACAGAGTGTCGGGCAAGCCAAGACCATCGCCCACCTTTAATAAATTAACAAATTAAAAATTATTTATGGATAGAAACTTATATGGTATCAACACCTGTTTTCAATTAAATGAATAGAGAATTCTGTCATCTGCAATTAATTCAGCCGAGTGTGTCTGTTGGGTGCGATAGGTGGATCTGCGCTATCACTTGATCGCACAGAAATGGAACAAAATGTTGCAAAATTACGCTGATTTTTTCCTTCATAATTATATCATCTCAATGAAGGTCAATCAGTGTAATATTGTTAGAAAAAACTTAGTACACAACCGCTGAAGTAGCATCAGATTATACTCCAGATACTACATTCTTTCCTAGAAATGCACTTTCGCGATCAGTGGATCTGGTAAGAAATCTCCAACTTTACTTCCCTTTCACAAAACGCTCCTTCACGATCGAGCAATAGCGCAGATCTACGGGAAGTAAGGACGGAGATTTCCTGACCGAATGCGCAAGTGTATTTCTGTGTGATCGAGTGATAGTGCAGATAAACTGATCGGAGTAACTATAGAATGCAGGGCCACTCAACCCCTCTCGACTTTATTTACCCTAGGACATATAATGAACTGACCCTAACCCTAACCCTGTATACCCCAATACCCGGCCCCGCCCCATAGAATACAGGGCCACTCCATTTTATGTGATAGGGTAAATAAAGTCGAGAGGGGTTGAGTGGCCCTGCATTCTATAGTTGTACCAACTGATGGAGTCACGCCCAACATGTCTTATGGAGGAAAAGACCAAATAAAACCCACCACTTGTGCAGCCTCCAAACATGCAAGATCGGCTAGTTGACACGATGTCTTGGAGTGCTGTGAGAGACGGAGTGCATAGCGGCTGGACACTGGAGGTCCATTGCGGATTAATTAGTTGAGACATCTTCAAGACTCAAGTTTAATACTTAGCTGAATGGAGACAACATACAGTAGGCCTATCAAGAAGAAAGAATTGATCACAAGTTTATCTTATTGCAAGTGGAAAGAATTGCAGAATGCAAATTGCAACATAATTGGAGAATGGAAACAAAACCCACAAATTATTTGGCTTACCTTATTAATTGGAATTTCATGGAATTTCTTGGTAACAGAAGGTGCTATTTTCGCGGCTTTTTGTGTTAAAAAACAATGTCATGATTCAATGTGTATGACTAAAGAGTAAAATGTAGTCCGAGTTACTGGACTCTAGTTATCGCTTTTTTAACATTGGGACATCATCTGGCGCTACTACTAGTGCGCCAGATGATGTCCAAATGTTATAAAAGCGATAACTAGAGTCCAGTAACTCGGACTAAGTAAAATGGTAAGAATTGTTCGTGGCAAAAGACGTGGCGTTTGTTTTTCATAAAATAGATTGTGTTTTAATGAAATCCCACAGCGCGTGGCGTTGGTAACAACGTAAACCAGTTGAGATCGCCCCTACTGAGTACTGTAGATCAAAACGACCAGGCTGGTCCAAAACAAGTGTAGTTGGGGCTGGCCCAACTATCTATAGTTGGGAGCTTGGCTGCAGTTAGGGCGTATAAGTATAACATAAGTCAATGTGTCGAAAATACCATTCCTTATCGTGCAATCCAGCACAATTAATATTGTTGAAAGCAAAATGGTTAAGATGGTATACTGAGTGATCCGATTTTTGTATAATTGTTGAAAGTGTTTAATTTATTGTTCTTGTATTTAGGAATTTTAATCTAACAATAACACCATAGTGAGACTGTTCTAATCTTACCAAATAAATCTGAAGTCATCAGCGTTATTTATTAAACTGTTGCGATCGCCATCTTCGGATGTTTTCCAAACCCTAGCTTAGGCTCCAATGGGGCTCCTTTACCATTGCCAAAGTGCATGAGCAAAGCCAAATGAATACAAAGCTTGGATTTAAAAAACGGCCCCGATATCTCGCGCGAGCGTGCGCGGCCGTGCATAAAATGCGCGCGCGTAGTGACTGTTTTATACACGTGGTAATTGCTCTTAAATTTCAAACTTTGAATACAACTTATTTTGTAATGACCATAGAACTGTATAATAAACAACAGCCTTACGGTAATTACACGTCGTTTCAATGTTAGTGGTTGTACTAATTATTTTCTTTGTTTTACAAAATGTAATAGCGCATTAACGCCTTCTAAGGACAAAACTATTCCTCAAACAGTCGTTGATTATCTTTAGTAGAATTTATGATGTCCTTTTTTGTTTGAAAAAAATCGAGATAAATCTATTTGGTAAAACGGAGAGAGTGACTTATTGTTAGCGTTTTAATAATAACTTTGACTTCAATTAAGTATTTGTTTCAACGATGGATTGGTAAGTTAACAATTTCGAGTCACAGTGAATTAGATTGTTTTGTTTAGTTAATTCAGTTTATAGATTGCTTGAGTGTTTGCAATTTGGCCGAATAAATAAATAAACAGAAGCTCGATTGGTGGCGCTATTTCACCACACCATAAAAATCGTAAAACCACTGTGCGGAAAAACTGCTGGGTCAATTTTTGGGCTGAAATGCACGCCACTTTTCTGCGTTTTAAAAAAATGATGATCAGTGGTTTTATTTTTATCGAAGAAAGTTTGGGCTCGTAGTTTATCAAATTGGGCGCCAACATATTTATGTGCCACCGGCACATGCACAAAAGGAAAAAAAATATAAACGTGTTGACAAAAGCCAGAAAAATAATCTCCAATACAATCGGCATCATCCGAACAGAATGTGAAGTTTTCCAGCGGATTACTATTTCGTTAAAGAAGCCGTCGCCCTGAAGGAAATCAAGTATTTGTGCACGAAGATTGAAGCCGAAACACACGCAATGGCGGATAAGCTGGACGGTGAGTATGTTACGGGATTTTTGTTTGCCGCGGCGGTCGATCGCAAAATTCTAGCCGAGCCGTACCCGTGATGTTTGCCTGCTGCTAGCTGTGTGGTCGCGCCGTCAAGGTTCGGTGCACGCTGTCATGGCTCGGTGCACGCTGCCACGGCTGCTATGCTGGGACTTATTGCTTCCTTGATGATTACGCGCGAAGTTGAAAATGTAGCCGCCAATTTTGTTTACATTTATTTTAATGCAATGCATATTATTTTAAAACTATGATTACTTAAAGTTAGACTTATTAGGTTTACACATTGCTCTATGGTTTAAAGAGCTAAGTAAGAAAAGGGGGGCGTGGTTGTGTTTGGCCAAGACAGTTACATGTATGAGGCCGTTATGCCTAATTTGCATTTTTTTTTAGGGGACAAATTATAAAAATTGCATTGTTCTGTCTATCATCTATCAGTCATTTTTGTATGGACAAAACAAGCTTGAAATGTCTAGCTCTAAAAATTAAAATAACAAATTATTATTAATTATTTGTATTATATTATTACTATATTACTTAACCCTAACCCCAAGGTGTATTTTGTGAGTTCCCTTCCACATGCATCACTTGCAGCAATTGTACAGTGGCAACCCTGCTCAGTGCTGGGATTTATCAGATCCACCTTTTAAACGTTGTTGTGGGTAAAAGAGTTAGGGAATTAATGCACATTTGACATACATAATGTTTTTTGTTTTGATAACTTATTAATTTTTAAAAGAGACAAAGTACCCGTATTTGTGTTTTAGAATATTTACATTGTTTACAATAGTCAATATATTAGGCCTGGGGATCTTTGCAAGGTTTAGTAGGGAGTTTCCCTAAATGTTTCCCCCTGTGTGATAGTATACAATCTTCAGGATCGAGTCGAGTATGCTCACACAATGTGGGACTTTGGATAGTAATGATTAATTGAGAGATTTTTTAAACCAGCCAAATGCTGCACTGTAATTAAACACTCAAGTGGTTCAAAATGTTGTACAGTGTATCTTCAAATATTTGTCATTTCAATGTGTACAAAAAATTAAACTTTGTCAAAGTTTATGTGGTGTACCGGTACTTGGTATTTGGCCCTTCATTGATGTTGCAATGGAATTTGTTGGCACCAGTTGCTCAAGGAAATTAAAGGTAGTATACACCATTTGCAGATATCGAAAATATTTACTACCGAATTATTAAGAAATATCTTACTCATCTGAAAGTAAATGTGGATTCTGGGCATCCAGCAAAATGATTGCGCTAGATATCCTGTAATTCCTCCGAAAAATTGAATTTTATAATGAAATATCGCCGGACGGCGAGCGCGAAAAAACAAAGATAACATAAGAATAACTGCTCGAAGCTTTTCTCGGCATCCATGATTCTAAAACTTCGGACAGCTCAGTTAAACGATATTTACTATAAATACAACCCCCCAAATCTACTCATTCGTGATAATTCAAGCAATGACCAATAGTGTATACTACTTTTAAAGATGACGGCATTGTTATGATAATTGGCCCAGGCAAGCCTTAAGGAAGTTGAATTGGTTATCAGGAAGCAATACATAACCTAAACAACTTGCGATATGACCACTGTTTATACATGGTGACTTGGCAAGTTGCCAACAAAATAATAACTACTTTTTGTTTGGGAGGGTCCTTGATTCAGAGCTGACTTCCGCGTGCTTGGGGGAAAGATAAAATCTTGGTTTTTCTGCATTAAAAAAAATATATATCAAGACTTTTTTCCCCTCTCATTCTCAAATTGGCTGAGGTATATATTTCGCGAATTTGCTAAGCGAGGAAATTGTTAGATTACCATAGTTTGGGTTACAAGCCAAATTAGTGCAATGTGTAGTGTGGCTGATGATCACTTACCAGTAGCTCACAAATTTAGGGTACCATATGGTACAATGAACACTCTTAACGTGACCTACTGTACTCGAGCTAGTCTACACATTACACATGCGTAAAAGACCGCAAAGCGCAGTATTATGCACGCAGTACCGAGTTTGCCCAACATTATACTGAACAAATGCATCAATTGCCATTCTCATATTCGTGGATTTGATATTGAATCTGGGGATTTAGAATTGGAAGGGCGATTTATTCCTAGCAAAGATGTTGACCGCACTGTCATTACACTGTCTTATTAGAGTTCTAATCAAAGCACAAGAAGATTGTGAACCTAATACTCATTCTTAAATGAAACTTCTTACTTATTCTAAAAATATATTATTATATTATTCACCATATTACTGCTACATTTTCAATGTGACCATTCATACGTATACGCTAGTATACATGGTGTATATGTATTAATGTACTGTATGTATTTTCTGCAAATTCCCACAAGGATTTCTGAACTGTATTTATCATTTTGTCCTGAAATGTATCCATCATTAGTGCTGTAGGTGAGTGCCGCTAGTGGTTAGGGTTTGTGACTCATGATCAGAGGGTCAGGGGTTCAAATCCAGCTGCTGGCCATATATTGTGACCATGGGCAAGCCACTTCACCCCCACTCCCCTCTCTCCACCCAGTATAATTAATGAGTGCATTGGACTAAACAATCTCATCAATGGGAAAAATATAAATATTCCCATGTTCCCAGTTGCTTTATGCTACAGAAACTGGATATAAACACTACCCTGATGAGTGATGAGCCATATTGGCTTGGGACAGATTTGTTTGTTTTTTTTGCTTTTTCCATCAATGTGTTTTTAAAACTTGAAAATGTTGCCAAGTTTCCCCCTCTTTTCAACTTGTTTCGAAAAAAAAGAAAAAAGTAACAAACACACTAAAGAAAACCTGAACACAAAACGGTAAAATTTACGAGGCCATAGTGTCAACGAGAAAGTATTTTGTGAGAACCAAGTTTATGGCCTTTTGATATCTTTAATACTGTAGCGGTGTAGCCTACAAAAAAGAAAGTACATTGTTATACATGTATAAATATACAGGAAATATTTTTGTCATTTCCTTTCCAGAGCATTTGCTGCTCCAACTCAAAACCTTGGAAAGCTTTATGACAATAGACAAATAGACAATAGACAAATTGTACAGCCACATCTGTTAATGTAATTCATTGTGAAATTCTTCATTGTCTTTTTTTAACCCTTCAAGATACAATGGTTCAGTTCGTGGAACCGTGGAAGAATAAGATTCCTCTATGATGGCACCGAGCGCAGAACACATTTGCTTTAGGAAACGGGTTACTTGCCATAACACCATGTGGTATTCATATTGGCTCCCTATTAGCGCGCACTTCAAAAGCAATTATTTTGTCTGCTGTAAGCGGGAAATACAAAATTTAAACCAAGACAGATCCTACTATATGTTTCACTAAATATTCCCAAACAAACTGCTTCTTTTTAGGCCAACCAATATTACCTAAGGTTTTTACCCCACTACCTCGTCGATTCTTGAATTTACAGGCAATAAACCCATTGCGTATTGTATGCGTCATCCGTTTCAAATAGCTACGAGAAGCGTAAACAAATTCAACGGGTGACGCAGTACGGATAGCGCAATACGGAGACATGGACGTATGCGCGTTGCTTTTCAAACAAGTGATTTTTACGCATTACGCATTACGCAGTGCAAACTATGCTTAACGCACGATGGTATCACACGATGGACACATGGATTTTCGGCCTAACACTCGCATTTGTCATTTTGAGGTGTTAAAATAGACAAAAAACACAACTGTCTCTGATTTCATTGAACTTTTTTCAGGGCTGGAGTAAGGCAAACGATCAGAGGTCTTACTTTATAGGAAACTCGGGAAGTTGGATCGCCTTTTTGCTTGCTGGAATGTTTTCTTAGCCCGGACTTTACACAAATAAACACCATTTCCTCCAAAGCGAATGCATTCATCCAATGACCATCACCATGTATCCCCAACAACAATTGGTCACTTGAAAGTACATGTACATTGGCCAGGAATGGTCTTGCATTGTTGAATGCAAAAAGTAATGCTTTGCCCCCCAAACAACGCCTCGTCCTGAACGGAAAGGGAGTGCTATTCGCATGATGATGATCACCATATTTCCTAAATAAATAGTCACTTAAAAGTGCGTTGGCCATAGGAATCCATGTACGGTACGGTACATCCATAGAGCTCTATGTCTTATCTAATATCCTGCCAGACTTAGGCACAAGCCATGTTGACCTTCAACCAAATAGCAGGCCATTGTCAGACCATGCTCAAATAGACTTTTGTAATGAATATTTTGTAGTTTCCGAAAACTTTTCAGTTGACTGAGTTAAAGGTATAATACACCATTTGCAGATATTGAAAAAATTTAGTACCGAATTATTAAGAAATATGCTACTTAATTGAAAGTAAATAATGATTCTAGGCATCCAGCAAAATGATTGCGCTAGATATCCTGTAATTATTCCAAAAAATATAATTTTATAAAGAAAAATTTGCGATCGCTGGATGAAGATCGCGAGAAAACCAAAAATAACATAAGAATAACTGCTCAACACCGGTTGAAAACAAACGCTGTATTTCGTGTTTTTATCGGCTACCGTGATTGTGAAACTTTCGGACAGGTCAGTTAAACGATATTTACTATAAAATACAACCCCCTAAATCTACCCATTCATGATAATTCAAGCAATTACCAATGGTGTATCCTACTGATACCTTTAATGCACAAGTCATGTTGACCTTCAACGAAATAGCAGGCCATTGTCAGATGCTAAAATAGACTATTGTGATGAATATTTTGTAATTTCCTCAAGTCCTTGTACATGTACTAGGCCGCTGGGACAGGTTGTTGCATGACAACTTTCCAGTTCAATAAGTTAAATGTCACACATGTATTGCACTGGTGTATAGTGTAGTGTAGTGTGGTTGATTATAATGTACCGGTAACTCTTGCTTAACCAGTTCGCGCCGGGATTATTTTAACATCGCCGAGCCGAGGGGCGGGATTATTTTAAACGAAACTCGATCCGAAGCGGGTTCAGGCTGATAGTGCCGTGAAGCACACCCACGCATTTCCGGCCTTGCGCGCTGCTGACATACATTTCCGAACTTGAACTTGGCGTGTTTATGCGTCATCCGTTTTGAATTTAGGGAAATGTTTGCGTTTATATACGTCATCCGGCGCGAACTGGTTAAAAACAAACTATAGTATTACATGTACATGTAGCAATAAGCAAATTAGCCCTTGTCTTGTCAAGTAGCAGATTTTACGAAACATTTAGCACTTGCACCCCAATTATTGCACAAGTTGTGCAAGATTTTACGCTGCGCAACATATGACAAGTTCACGGACGCTTTAGAGTGGGTGTGGCATAAAATGACCAACGTGTTTCTCATAAGCAAATCTTGATCGTAATTAGTCATTAGACGATGTATCAAGGTTGATACACACACAAGACACTTGGATTTTGTTGGAAGTGGTTAATCAATGATTTGCAAGAAAGTTGGACAAAACTAATTTCTTTTAATGGCCGGCGGAGGCAATTCAACAACTGTTTGTTCATGTTCACACTACACAAACAACCGCTGTAAATGCTGTTATACATCATCCTCACAAATCCAAGATATTTATAATACATTTGTGCAGCTAAATGTATGCAATGGCCTTTTTTGAAACCCCAGCTTCATCTCTGTCTTTGGCTTCGTTCATGCAGTTGGAGACTGGAGACTAAACCTAAGCTGGGGTTTGGAAAATGGCCCGTGTTTAATGGAATCAATGTGTCATTATCGTTACCTTGTTGTAAATCTTATCTAAAAATTCTTCTAAGCTGGGAAAAAAATGAAATCAATGTGTCATTATCGTTACCTTCTTGTAAATCTTATCTAAAAATTCTTCTAAGCTGAAAAAAACCCCACATTTTGTTACTTGAATATAAACAAAATTATAATAAAAATGTTCCATTTTTTTCTCATGAATTAATTTGTTATTCATCCAACGAGTGCAGCACCATGTATCCAATTTCCTGCTGTGATTAGAGGTGGTTTTTCCACAAAGAAAGACAAAAAGAAACTCTTCCCCGTCAAGTCAATCAAAGCGATTTTTTGAATGTAAGGACAACTGACCCCTCTAGTGTGTGAATGTCTGTCAAACATTAATCACATTGCTCATTATGACAGATATGCACGCACTGTGTGGACACACTCCATCCACACTGCCTCTGCAGTGCGTTTAATCGCTCTTATTTCTACATGGTTTAATGCCCTGCATCGTTCATCAAGACGCACAACGTAAATCAATACGGGTCAAAAAGGTTGGACTACAGAAAGTAAACAACATTGGCAATTTTTTTGGTTTTTTTCTTTAAAAAACCAAAACACCCAAAAATTGCATTGAAAAGGTGTCTAGACATTTTCTGTCCCGGAATCCCAAAGAGCTATATAAATTGCGAAAAACCATGACGACTGAATAATGAAAAAAAAATTTACAAAATATGCACTCTGTTTAATCATTGTACTGTAGTTGCGTTACACAGATCCGAATTCCTTTTCTGGGCAAAATCTTTATTAGAAATTCATTCAATTCACACAATGAATTTGTATTTTAATTAAGATTGTGCAGTTCAATGTAACTGTACAACAAGCTTACTATTACAAAGAATTACTATAGATTTGAATTGGGCAGAAATTATATATAAATTTTTTGTTTACGTGTTATTTAATTACATTTACATGTAATTAACTCTAACCCTGCCAGACACAGCGCAGTGCATCAGGGAGTATTTCACAAGAGGGAGCGATGACACAGAATGAGAGAGCAGATGTGGGGGTTACCATAGCGATTGCTCATCCATCCATTCATCCTACACTCTATCGGAACATGATGTCTAATTGTCATAATCTCATCGTACATTCGCAGACACTTCTGTGAAATCTGTAGAATGCCTTGTTTTAGTCGGTCATACCTGTACACACCTGGCAGTACACAATTGGTAGTTCAAAGGGAAACAAATCATATTAAAAGTAGATACACCATTTGCAGATATATCAACAATATATGTAACAATATATTTGCTGTAAAATATGAATCCAATTATCCATGGATTTTTTTGGGTTAATTACATCAAAAGCAAATGTTGTATACTATCATACCGGTACATGTAAGGTGGTTTTTAGGAAATAAGTCTTCAGTTATTTTGCTTGACAGACTTTATTGTGCATGTCTGGGGTGTGAAATACAAAGTACGATACCCTCTGGAGACTTGAACACAATGGGGACAATGGGAGTGAAAAGGTCTCCAAAGGGTAATTTCTATGGATGAATCGGTCTCCATTGGGAATTTCACGAATTTTTAGATTGTACATAAATTACTCAAAAACTAGGGTTAGAATGTGGGTTAGTGTTTGGGTTAGGGTATAATGTAGGTCGAAACTTCAACCCAGGAAAATAATTGTGGTTAAAATGGGAGCATTTTGAAAAACGTGCTCGATTTTCTAACCATTTTGTACACGAGAACAAAGCCATGTCTCCAATACAAAAACGTGAATGTGTACATGTATGTACGTGTACATGGTCGTACATACCTTAAGCTTACCTTAAATACTGAAACCTGTATTCGTCACCTTTGTATCCAAACGAAACCAGCTATAAAAACAAATTGTTTTCAATAAATCTACCAATCCGTGACCAGTTTGGGAATGTGTTGCATGTCTGGGTGGCATACTCAACTGTTCGCCGTAAATTTGCAAAAGTTCACATTTTTGTTATTAAAGGCGGGTCCACATAAAAGAAAAACTGTCTTTTTATAATTCAGCGTATTTTTGAGCTTATTACGCACACTACCACACTGAATTCGGCGTATTTTTGAGCTTATTACACAAACTACCACACTGTGGAAATGCACATGGGTCATTTCATAAATTAGAGGTCTTATTTTGCGTGTCCCTGTTTTTTGCTTTCTATCTCCAAGAGTGATTACATAAGATAAAATACCTGCAAAGCAAATATGTTTGAAGTCAATTTCAATGACACATGCATGGGAAATTACACAGACAATCGGGTGTAACCAAGACACCAAAACAAATGGGGTCAACAACTTTTTGACCCCATATTTACAAGTGTGGACTAACCGCAGGAAAGCCAAATTTGTGAGTTGTTTTGGCAAAATGAGACGGAACTGGGCACAGGGCATAGTGGGAAAGATTTGGTGATTTTTTTTTTTCTACTTTTGATTTATTGATATTTATAATTTTTGGTATACCTACTACTTTTATTGAGAAATAGTATGAAAGTAGTGAAATAAAAGTGTTTTTAAGGAAAATTAATTTGCATTTTTTTCATATCATAAATAGTGCAATGTTTTTACCCTCTATTCCAGTAACAGAGAGCAGAGTTAGGCAATTCTCAAGTTTTGCAACTAAAATCTTGAAAGTCGGATTCCAAACAAACTACTTTTCAAAATTTAAATATTGTATAAAGTTACATCCATTTTACTCAACCAGTATTCCTGGGTTGTATTCACAATACACTGTGCGCTCCGTTTGTCCCCAAAGAAACAAATTCAACAACTGTCTCATTTTAATGTTTGTTTTTTTCAACATCCGGGAAAGCCAGAAAAATAAACAAGGAAACAAAAAATGTTTCTGTCAGATTTCCGTGTTCTCCTTCTGTTTTGTTAAATAACCCAAACAATTATTTATCCGCCAGAAATTGAAAGAAAAATATCTGCAAGTTGTGTTTTGACCTTAGGAAGGGAAAACGTGGGAAATTGAATAAGTTGTCAAAAGTTTTAATTTTACCGAAATATTATTCATTTAGGCCTATGTAGTCTCCAAAACTTACTCATTGGGTTATATAAATAAAAACTAGCAAATGCTAGGACATACAATTAAAGGCAATGACAAACGCACTGACTCTATAAACCATCTCTAATCTGCAAGAATCCACCTATGATATGTAGATACCATGTAATTGAAAAATTGAGTTTATAAAAAAAAAAAAATTTCATTGCCGGCGATCGTGATTTTTTGTTTCCCTCGGCAAGGAGATTGTAAAACTTTAGACAGGTCAGTTAACCAGTTCGCGCCGGATGACGTATATAAACGCAAACATTTCCCCAAATTCAAAACGGATGACGCATAAACACGCCAAGTTCAAGTTCGTAAATGTATGTCAGCAGCGCGCAAGGCCGGAAATGCATGGGTGTGCTTCCCGGCACTATCAGCCTGAACCCGCTTCAGATCGAGTTTCGTTAAAAATAATCCCGCCCGTCGGCTCGGCGATGTTAAAATAATCCCGGCGCGAACTGGTTAAAGGTAGTATGTATGTACACCATTTGCAGATATTGAAAAAATTTACTACCGAATTATTAAGAAATATCTTACTCATCTGAAAGTAAATAATGATTCTAGCCATCCAGCAAAATGATTGCGCTAGATATCCTTTAATTGTTCTGACGGCGATCGCGAAAAAACACAAATAACATAAGAATAACTGCTCGACGCCGGTTGAAAACAAATGTTTTTTGTGCTTTTCTCAGCATTCATGATTGTAAAACTTCAGGAAAGGTTAGTTAAACGATATTTACTATAAAATACAACCCCCCAAATCCACCCATTCCTGATTCAAGCATTTACCAATGGTGTATTATATTTTCTACCTTTAATTTATATCCTGATTTTTATCCAAAGTCCTTCTTTTGTCCAAACATTTTGATTTACAATGTACTTTTCAATCTGGCTCAGCTTGAAAGCCTACAAAGTGAAGGCATGTAGTTTGTAATCAAATGACCCATTGTGTCTGTAGAATAACTCATGGTGAACACAATACCAGATAAATTCAGTAACTTGCTTTGTCAACGATCTGCTGAATTTGTTCAGTTGTGGTAACAGCATTTTGTTCATTTAATGGAAACTGAAAGGTCAGCTAGTAAACTTTCCGAGAGAAAAAAAGATTTGCCTTACTGCTTTTAGTACAATAAATAAATGATTTTTATGAAATTAATTCTTTCTGGTAATGAAACCAAGGATCCTTATAGAGGCACTCTGTGGAGTGTCGTGGCCGAGCAGTTAAGAGCTAGGTTTTCTGTTCCGCAGAGCGTGAGTTTGAGTCCCGGTGTCGACACGTGTGTCCTTAAGCAAGGCAATTAAACCACTATTGCCTCGTCCTAAGGATGGGACGTAAAGCCGTAGGTCCCGTGTGTGTGTATAATGTATATATTGAACCTGGACACGCACGTAAAAGAACCCAGTCACACTTATCGCTAAAGAGAAGGGGTTCGCCCCGGTGTTTCTGGCATTTCGTTCATCCTCCTATACTGATCAGAAAACAGTAAGAAGAAGGCACAGTAGAGGTGGGAGGAAAACCCCAGAAGAATATCTTGGGGGAAAACCCCAGAATCAGGCAGGGACTGAAAACCCAATCCACATATTGGCCAAGGCGGGATTCGAACCCTGGTCACAGCGGTGGAAGGCGAGAAAAGAACCGCAATGCCAACCTGACTCCCGGGCACATGGAAAATGTCCACGTTACCAAATTTACTCGCTCTTTACAACTTGATACATATATCCATTTTAATTTGTATTAAAAAAATTGAACAAAGAAATTGACTGGAGCGGGGCTTGATGAAGCAAACTCCTGATTGCCGTTCCGGTGCTCTACCAACTGAGCTATCCAGCCCCGTGTTCACGGTTCCCCAAATTAGCCAATATCATTGTTCGGGGTGCTAGTCAGAAGTTAGATTTCTGCCCCGGTTCACATTCCTGCCCTTGTTCACATTCCTGCCCTTGTTCACATTCCCGCCCTTGTTCACATTCCCGCCCTTGTTCACATTCCCGCCCTGGTTCACATTCCCGCCCTGGTTCACATTCCCGCCCTGTGGTTCAGTCCCTGCTTGATTCTGTGGATTTCTCCCAGAATATTCTTCTGGAGTTTTCATTCCATCTTTAAAACTCTAATATTCCGCTTACAGGTTTTTTTCTCCCATTTTCGAGCAACAATTCCCAGGGAACTTTTGAGTAATCCTTGGTTTCATTACCAGAAAGCTATAAATAAATAAATAAATAAATAATAAAGAAAGAAAGAAGGAAATAGTCCATAATTCAATAAACAAGATCAGCTGCTCTATTTGTCCAAAGCTAGAATAATGTAATACTGTATTGTACACTATCACATGCACAATGTACAATGTTATGTCAACTTGCAGGCTTAGACTGTCTACTTGAATATTCCACAGCCCAATGCTGTAGCGCTGTAGGCTTCCTTTCCCACGGGCCCAATTCCGATGGTTCTAAGCCCCACGGATTGCACTCATCCGTATCGGAAGGATTTATATCCCCGGGTTCGCATAATGCTAATTGTTCCTGACGACACAGATGGCGTAACATACATATTGACTACAGTGGATTTTGAACATAATTCTGTTAAAAAAAGATAAATCTGAAAATCCGGGGGAAAAATTACATTGTGTCTAAAGAAATCTTTTAAAGGTTCTCTCTGCACCTCTTGTATGTAAAGCGGTTTACTGGAATTAGTGTTGTTCCGCAATATATTTTGGAATTTTGGAGAAACATGTAACTATTCTACGGATACAATTTTTATTTGCTATCTTCTTTAGAAGTAGACGTTATTTCCAAAAAAATACTTGTATAAAAATAAATTAAAATGTGAAAACGGCTGGTAAACATGTGATTATATTGCATTTTTTTATTGCAAAGTCAAGTGCGCATAACCAGTATATTATAAACTGCAGTTTGTCGTATTGATAAATGAGAAAATGATCTCAATATTCTAAAACTAATTTGGTTAGAACGACACTGCTTTTAACCATAAACATGACATTTGATGCACGTATCAAAATGCACATGTACCGGTACATCCTGGATAAGTCTTCGATCTTGGGATAAAACCGCGAAATTTTTCAATATTTTTATGGCACAAATTGAAATTGTTGACATCTACCGCGCGCTGTAAAACAATTCCGGTAAAAACTACGGGAAATTCCCTACTGGGTGCCCACGAATTCCTGTAAAATAGATGGGAAGATAATTCTTTTTGTATAGGAAAAACACGTGGAAATGCTGTATTTCGCCTACACTAGTCTGTGCGTGGCTGACATTTCAAATTCATGTATGAGACCTTTCAAATTCGGGTGTGTACATTATGTACGTGTGCAGGATGCGTCCACATGTTTTTGTAGCGTTTGAAAGTGCATGTGTTTAAACGGATACTGCATGTTTGAACAAAGAAAGTGTGGAGAAAATAGGAAAGGCAGTATTTATGATGTCAAACGAACATGTCTGATGTACATGTATGTACATACAATGGTCCCTGAAATACACATTAGTCTATAACCATACATGTATACGTGAATATGTAATAACCTACGGTACACCTGACACGCGTATAATTGTACCAGTACAGTGTAAAATGATACTATACCCCGTATGATGTTGTTTTTTTTTTATCTTATTTTATTTTTTAGCATCTCATTTTATTTCATGCATCTTACAAATGTGTTCTTGCAGAATGCCCATAATTCTGATGAATTTACTCTTCATTTAAAATGTGCCTGTGCATGTTTTTACTATTTTGTTTATATTGCGGCTTAACTATCCCTCATTCAAAACACTGAATTATTTAGATTGCATTCATAGCCATGGCGCGCAGCTCGATATGCAATCTTGTTATTTCATGCATCTTACAAATGTGTTCTTGCAGAATGCCCATAATTCTGATGAATTTACTCTTCATTTAAAATGTGCCTGTGCATGTTTTTACTATTTTGTTTATATTGCGGCTTAACTATCCCTCATTCAAAACACTGAATTATTTAGATTGCATTCATAGCCATGGCGCGCAGCTCGATATGCAATCTTGTGTCCCACGCTGGTCTGTTAAGAATGACCTCGTTAAAGAAACGAGTGTCTGACATGAGTGAAGCACGCTACACTGTTTGGTTGGAACGGACAACATAAATGGAGGGTGGTGTTTCACTCACTGGAGATGCAATGTGTGTCTTTATCTTAAATTATTCCTGCAATTGTGTGTAATACATGAAGCTCAGTCAATATTGATTTGACATTCCCACACTTTTTTTTCAGCCATTGACGTCATTAATACTTGCAAAATATCTTCCTGTTGTAACCTTTTCGTACCCTTTTATGAAAAAAACCCACATTTCACTCCTTTTTTTTCTCAGAAAATATGGAAATAAAAGAATGAATTTGAAAACACAGGTGCTATTACTGAGGTGTTAACTTTCCTTTGTGTGTTAAAATATGTGGAAAAACTCGGAACAGGAAGTATTGCCTTCCAAATCAAAAAGCTTCTGTATACCACTTCAAATTAAAGGAATTTTTTAGGTTTAATTTCCGGCATACCCCCCACACACCCATTGTCGGTATGTACTGGTACATGCCTGATGGAATAAATGGCGCTTATGAAAGTGTATTATATGATTATACATGGAACTGCTGTATACATGGTGCGAAATACGGTTCCCTCTGGAGACATGAACACAATGTGTATAATGGAGACAAAACGTCTCCAGAGGGTAAATTTATATAGATGAATAGGTCTCCACTGGGAATTTCACGAATTAGATTTTTGGATTTTACTTAAATTACTCAAAAACTAGGTTTAGGATGTGGGTTAGGGTTAGTGTTTGGGTTAGGGTATAATATAGGGTATATTGGGTCGAAATTTCAACCCAGGAAATTAATTGTTGTTGAAATAGGAGCATTCTGAAAAAGGTGCCCGACTTTTTAACCAGTTTGTACACGAGAACAAAGAGATGTCTCCACTGGGATACAAATTTGAGATTTAATGTGTTAATGTTTTAATTAATTTTAAAACAAAATAAACACAATAAATTGTACACAGTGTATCCAATTATTTCAATCAAACACCAAGGTGTAACTGGGTACTGCTTTGTAAATTACAAAAGTTTTACTGATATCCTTGATTTTTACAATACATGTACACCAATATGTCAAACAGAAAATCAAATCACGTGAATACAGAAATTGGGTTTTGTTTACCCTTATAACCCCCTAGGGTACAAAATCATTAACAAAATTAGGATTCGGGACAGTTGGGATTAAACCTCTGAAAAAAATCTGTGACCCAAATTTGACTTTTGTCATATTTGTTAAAATGTATGCGTTGAGTTGATTTTCATTTTTTTTTAACAAAGATAATATTGAACAAGGTCCGATTAGCTCAGTTGGTCAAGAGCACCGGAACGGCATTCTGGAGGTCGCAGGTTCGAATCTCTAAGCCTTCTTTAATTTCACAGTGTTATTTTTCCTCCGCAGCATTGGATGAGCTTTTGCCGGGATTTCAGCAGTTTCTGGAGGACCTGACCACGTGCAAACTGTCCCGTGCTCTGGAGAACCAGGTGAAGAAATACAACCAGAACATCCAAAATTTCATCCAGGAGAATTGCGCCACGATACTTAAACCACCGCCGGATCCTCCCAACGGTACGGTCGTCTAGTCCTTTAACCCTACTACGTACCCCAAACCCATCAAACTCCAACTGATGGTTTTGCTAGGTTTTGGCAGGTTTAATTTGCGGTGCCAAACCATAACAACTTGTTGTTGGACTATATTTGAATCGGTACCAAAGGCCCAGGGAGACCCTGTTATGTGAGATTCAGGAAAGAAAGGCATGAGACTTGTCAAAATGTTGGAGTTTGGAAGAATGCACAGGCGTATTTTGTTGTGGGTGACCCAAATGGCCACGGCACAGTTTCTGGTAGACTGCAAGTGTACACGTACATACTGTATGTGTTTTCATCTAACACATAATACCACTGGCCAGTCATCGCTGTACCAAGTCAATAAAACTTCAACTGTTGGAGTTTGGCAGGTTTAGTACTGTTAGGTCTGACTAGCTAGCGCCCCCTGAACCAAATTTTTGACAAATTTTGGGAATCATTTAAAGGTAGGATACACCATTGGTAATTGCTTGAATTATCATGAATGGGTAGATTTGGGGGGTTGTATTTTATAGTAAATATCGTTTACCTGACCTGTATGAAGTTTTACAAATAGAATTTTATAAAGAAACGTTTGCCATCGCCGGACGGTCAGTGATCGCAAACATTTCTTTATAAAATTCCATTTTTCAGAATAATTACAGCATATCTAGCGCAATCATTTCGCTGGATGCCTACCATCATTATTTACTTTTAGATGAGTAAGATATTTCTTAATAATTCGGTAGTGAATATTTTTGATCTGCAAATGGTGTATCCTACCTTCAACAAAGGGCTGGATAGTTCAGTTGGTACTGGAATGATAATCTAGAGGTTGCTGGTTCAAGCCCTACTCCAGTCAATTTCTTCGTTCATTTTTTTTCCAGCTGTAAATGGAAATTTGGATGACTTCTTGAATGAACAGAGGGCGGTGTCTCGACAGTCCCACACAGTACAGGTAATGTTAAAATAAAATATAGTAATCAAGACTGTTTTTCCAAATATAAATTAAATACAAAGTCAGTTATTATCTTCGTCAGGAAAAGAGCCCTGCTGATTTCCCTCGACCTTGTGCACACAGGTCGAAATCATTTGTTGTTAAAGTTTTTATTTCTACACTCAAAAAAACATAAATTAATACCGGTACATGTACCTATGACGAATTTAAGGACTTTTTGTTTAAATGACTTTTTGTTTTCCTCCAGGCCAATTTATGCGCATATATTATGCATGAATTTGAATATGTTAGGAAACTGGTCTATTTCATAGCACTGCTTAAACATTAAGCAGATGTATGCTAACAAGAGAGGGCATTTGTTACCATGTTTAAGATCCTCGGGGACACACCAAGTGTTTTACATAATGACCGAGGATTCCCTATTGTGTTTTCCTTTGTTCCTGTACTGTAACCTAACCCAATTCACTTATCATACACTTTAACAACAGAGAACAAAATTCAACAAAAGACGAACATCCGAGGACTAAAAGGTTCTCTTGTTTGTCTATTGTGCTTCTGTCCTCGAGGGTTATGTACACAGTACATGTAGTACACGTACACATGTACTCGTAGGTTTGCAAGAAACATGTCGACATATGGACATAGAGAGAAATTTGTTATGGTTGACATTTTGGTGGTGATTTGTTTTCTCAATGTAGGCTGATGATTATTACAACGTGCCAATCAACAAAGATGCTGGCAAGTCAAGCAACGTGTAAGCCTTTAATTAATTCTTGGCAATGCATTCCTCGAACATCCCTGACATTTTCAGTTGACGGTAGTTTATAAGTTCATCAGTCGACAGTCGTTTAATTAATAGTTCTTTGTTATAAGGATGACGCACGCATTTCATAAATTGTATAAGCACCAAAATTTGCTTAGCATGAACAAATCTTCCTTTGGAAAAAAAAACAGGGTTACAAACCAAAATTCAGTTGATGTTTTTTTGCTTTGAATAAAAAGCATGTGGAGTTTTGGCAGATAACCTGTTTTTTACTGAGCAAGACGTTTTTATGCTGTGCTTACACATTTTTGTGCTGATGAAAAACAAACGGTGCTTGATAAGTCTAAAGTTGTAAACTTTGGTAATTTTATATTTGTTGTCGTGACATGCGTACAACACACATAGAGTCAATAATTGACTAAGTTTTCCCTCAGTTGGAATTACATGTATGTACGTTTTTCAAACCTTAAGACATCACCCACATTTTCTCTGCACTCTTTCTCTCTATATGCCACTGTTTTCCTTCATCGTCAGCCGCGGCTTTAGACAGCGTTGGTCGCAGAGCTTTCGAATTGAGAGAACATCATTCCAGTGAAGTTTCTGTCCATGTTTCTTTTCATGTGTGCATGTCGGTTATTTCCTCAGTCCTTCATTCCAACCCTCTCAAATTCTTGAAAATCCATGGGAGGTTTTCTTCGTGGAATTTTGTCACAGTTTTGTCACAGTTATATTCGAGTCCCTGCAAGTCCAGCCACAAGTCCAGCCACAAGTCCAGCCACAAGTCCAGCCACAAGTCCAGCCACAAGTCCAGCCACAAGTCCAGCCACAAGTCCAGCCACAAGTCCAGTCACAAGTCCAGTCACAAGTCCAGTCACAAGTCCAGTCACAAGTCCAGTCACAAGTGCAGTCACAAGTCCAGTCACAAGTCCAGTCACAAGTCCAGTCCAGAGGGACTTGCAGGGACTTGCAGGGACTTGCAGGGACTTGCAGGGACTTGCAGGGACTTGCAGGGACTTGCAGGGACTTGCAGGGACTTGCAGGGACTTGCAGGGACTTGCAGGGACTTGCAGGGACTTGCAGGGACTTGCAGGGACTTGCAGGGACTTGCAGGGACTTGCAGGGACTTGCAGGGACTTGCAGGGACTTGCAGGGACTTGCAGGGACTTGCAGGGACTTGCAGGGACTTGCAGGGACTTGCAGGGACTTGCAGGGATTTACAGGGATTTACAGGGTCCTGCATTATCCTTCAGTGGCAAAACCCCAAACAAAATCAATCCTGCAAATTCCTTTGATGCATCGACTTCCAAATGCCCTCAATCCTGCAAAATCCTGCAATTTGCAAAGAGTAGGCTTAACTGACTAGTTTATGCAATATGCAATGGTTCGTTGTGGTATTATTGAATTTGTATTGGTTCATACATTTTATGTTCTGCCAACGAAACCAAGTGATCTGTTAGATGTGAAGACTTCAGTGTGGTCACCGTTTGCATGCTGTACATGTACGTCCCACCCTCAAAAAATTTTCATTTTGAAATTTGAATTTTGTTGTAATTTCTATTTTAGAGTATAACATATTGTCATAAATATGAAATACTGTAACGGCGTGGTTTACTAAATGAGTCGACAAATATTTCGGGTTCTTTTACGTTTTTATCCAGACAAAATGGGCCGACAAATCCCAGGTGCATAATACAATAAATACAATAAATACAATAATTAAATACTTACTAAATAATCATAAAGCAAACACTGGACGACTGCTAAACTATACTAACGAAACAACAGTCTATAATCAAAAAATAAGAGCAGTCGCCCAGCGGTGTGTGTGCCTCCAGCCACATTTAGTCAGAAATGCCTCCCCGTGTGCTGGAGGCACAGCACTTAAATAAGGTTTAACAACAAAAGGTTCTTCCAGGCAAGGTAAGCACAATCCAGACAAAGAACTGGAATTCCTTCTAGTACTTACCAAGCCTGGAAGCAAACAATAGAGACATACCAAAATGATACACCTGGGTAACAACTGAGGACAATTAACATACTAAAATACCACACCTGGGGAACAACTAAATAGTATTAACATTACACATCCCTCCCCGTTGGAAGAGGCACGTCCTCGTGCCAAAACAAATAAGCAAACAAAATGGATACCTCCAGAATCTGGTTATAATCTATATTTGCTACAAATGCTCAAATTGTTTAATTTAAGAATAAAACCAAACATTAAAATAAATTTGATGAGCGACTAGTTTAAATAAAATTGATAAACAATGGGTGTGAATAAACTTGATACATTATTTGTCCAGATGAACCCGATAGACGATTGGTTGCGCTTTGGTCTGCAGCCCAAAGCAACCACCAATCCCATACCAAGATTATCTAATTCATCTCAATTTTTTAAAATTTAATTTCTTTCTTTTAATTTTTACGATTATATATTTATGTACACTTAAATTAACTAAATCACAAAATCTCCAGTCCTCATCCATGGGGGTGGTTGGCGCCTACGTCGAGGGTGATGCGGTTGGCCAAACCGTTCACTCTCTGGGCTATCCATGGCGTACTGATCAAACCCCGGTGGAAAGACTAGCGTTGGACGGTGAAGCAGAGGAATATATCGAGTCTGGCTTTCCCTGTGAGGCTGGCTCCCATCCTCGTCAAGGCTTTGGCCCTCAGTCGCGTCTCCCGCGTCTGCATCTGGCTGTGGCCTGTATGACGTTCCTGATGGTGTGGACACACCTCTCCAAGCAATGTCTTGATCACTCTGCGTTTCCTCTGCAATGCAGCTATCTGAAGTAGTCCGATCAAACTCGGTCTGAAAAGGGTCTACATCATACTCGGCATAACATGGCTTTAGTCTATCAAAATGAACAACGTTACGAAACTGAGACTTGATATCTTTGATACGATAGACTGCGTCCGATATACGTTTAACAACAATGAATGGACCCTTCCAAAAAGACTGAAATTTGGGGCTTAATCCAATTCGCTTCAATGGGTGATAAAGCCACACTTTTTGACCTACTTCGTATGGTGTTCCCTTCAACTTAATATCATAAAGACGTTTTTGTCTTTTCTGTTCACCACAACTGTGCTTTTGAGCAACCTGAAAAGCACGTTGTAGTTTAGCGTGCATCTCATCTGCATAATTTTCTGCACCTAAATATTCTGATGCGTTTTCCTTATGACTGACTAACAAATCAAGGGGCATCATAATTTCCCTCCCAAATAACATCCTGTTCGGACTAACGCCAGTGGTTTCTTGTTCACTGGACCGGTAACTCATCATTACATACGGTATGTGTGTGTCCCAATCGGACTGATCCTGAGACACATAAGTACTAATTAACGCTTCAATAGTTCTATTGAATCTCTCGACCAATCCATTTGATTGTGGATGGTATGACGTAGTTCTTGTTTTATAAATTCCCAATAGTTCACACACTCTCTTAAATACACGACTTTCAAAATTTGTACCTTGATCCGTGTGTAAACTCATTGGGACCCCATACCGACATATGAATTTCTCTACCAAAACTTTGGCTATCGTTTCTGCTTCTTGATTTCTGATAGGGTATGCTTCGGCCCACTTCGTGAAATAATCCATTACTATAAGGATGTAGCGGTTTCCACTTTTAGATCGTGGCAAAGGGCCAAGAATGTCCAGTGCAATTCGCTCAAATGGTGCACCAACCAAAGTTTGCTGCAATGAGGTTCGAAATTTTGGCGCAGGAGCTTTTCTTTTTGCGCATTTTTCGCACCGCTTTACCCAAACAGAAATGTCTCTGTTGTAACCAATCCAGTAATATGATCTTTGAATTTTTTTGAATGTTTTTGTACGACCAAAATGGCCACCAGTCTTTGAATCGTGAGCAAGTCTCATAACTTCACTTTTCATGGTACTGGGTACAAGAAATTGCAAAAACGATTGTCCATTAGTTTCAAATTTTCTATAGAGGATACCTTCTTGCAACACAAGCTGATCCCACATGTACCAGTACCCCTTTGTCTCTCGGCTGTGACCAGCGACGACACTGCCAGGGGGCCTCTCCGTGAAATCTTCTTTCCACCTGATGATAGGCACCAAAAATATATCGCTTCGTTGAGCCTCCCGCAGTTCGTCAATGTCACAGCCTGAAAGAACAGAACTCAAAGAAAATACTGGCAAGTCACAATTGGCATTATAATCAGATGGCATTCGTGACAAAGCATCGGCATTCTTATGCTGGGCTCCTGGTCTGTACACTATTTCATAGTCAAATTGACTAAGTGTTTCTACCCATCGTGCTAATTGCCCTTGTACATCTTTAAAATTACTTAGCCATCTTAAAGAACAATGGTCTGTCCTGATCTTAAACTTTCGACCATACAAGTAATGTCTGTAGTATTTCACAAAATGTACAACAGCTAATAACTCTTTTTTTGTTACGCTGTAGTTGCGTTCACTTTTGGACAGTTTGCGGCTACCATAACATATGACTTTTTCATTGCCATCCTGCACCTGTGACAGCACACCACCAATGCCCTCATTGCTTGCATCTGTATCCAAAATGAACGGTTTGGAAAAATCTGGAAAAGCAAGTACATCGGTTGATACCAGTTTGTTTTTGAGTATCTGAAATGCATTTTCGCATTCAGTAGTCCACTTAAATCGAACATCTTTGTGAGTCAACTTGTGAAGTGGAGCTGCCACATGTGCAAAACTGGCAATAAAGCGTCTATAATAAGAGCAAAACCCAAGAAAACTGCGTACGTCAGTCAAACTAGTAGGCACAGGCCAATTCTTGATTTTTGCTATTTTCTCGGGATCAGTAGACACACCTTCGTTTGAAACTACATGACCCAAATATAGAACTTTCTGTTGGAACAAAGAACACTTTTTCGGTTTTAATTTTAAACCAGCTGCGGAAAGTCTTTCAAAAACTTCGCTCAAACGGCTAGAGTGTTCTTCGAATGTTGGGGCAAAAACCAAGATGTCGTCTAAATATACGAGGCATGTTTGCCAATGCAACCCAGATAAGACTAGCTCCATAAGTCGTTCAAAAGTACTAGGGGCGTTGCACAGGCCGAATGGCATTACATTGTATTCATAGAGACCAGTGCCAGTGGTAAAGGCAGTTTTACTTTTATCTTGGGGATTCATCTCAACTTGCCAATAACCACTGGCCAGGTCCAAGGAAGAAAACCATTCGGAACCCGACAACGCGTCTAGACTATCGTCTATTCTGGGTAATGGATATGCATCTTTATATGTATTCTTGTTTAACTCTCTGTAATCCACACAGAATCGTATGGTTCCGTCTTTCTTACGAACTAGGACTACGGGGCTTGCCCAGGGGCTACTAGATGGTGTAATTATACCTTTATCAAGCATTTCCGCAACCTGCTTTCGCGCTTCGTCTCTCTGATGGTGAGGTAGACGACGCGCTGGCTGGCGCTTGGGTCGTACATCACCTGTTTCTATCTTGTGATAAACTACGTTAGTTCGTCCTAGTTCGCCACTTTGAGAAAATACATTTTTATGCATATCCAACAATTGTTTCACTTTGTTTTGTTGCTCTGGTTCTAAGTTTTGAGAACTTTGGTCAAATAATTTCTTCAATTCCTCTCCCCAACCAGTGCATTCAGTTTGAGCTTGATCGGTCTGTGAAGCCGATTGCAAAATAGCAACATTTGTACCTTTATACAGAATGGAGTCCGTGTTATTCAGGTTCATAACTCGGACAGGAATCGGGCTGTCACATGTGGAGAATGTACGCCCTATAAGGATGCCGTTGTCCTTAGCCAAAAACCGATTAGATGGCTCTAACACCCCTTGAACAGCACTTCCTCCACAAAAATGCACCTCCCCAGGTATGACAATCTCGTGTCCTGCCGGAATTGTTACCGTTTCTTTCAAAAGAACTCTACAACAACTTAGTGACTTCAAATTATCAAATATTATTGGAACTTCGTGACCTGCAAACATTAACCTTCTTCTGGGTAAATCTAGTACTCCTTGGTGTAATGTCAAAAAGTCAAGCCCCAATATACCTGCTTGTGTAATTGGCGCAATATACATGGTATGGCGTCTCACTAACTTACCCATCCCTATTACTACTTCTAAGGTACCTTGTACTTGCATTTTTGTCCCTTCAGCAGCAACAATCGTCTTATCGCTAGGGATTACTGTTTGTCTACAACTCAGTGGTAATAATTCAAAGGTATGCGGGTGTATAATCGAAACTGACGAGCCTGTGTCAAGCAAAAATTTCACATCAGTGTTCCATATTTTGCCTGTAACAAAAGCCGTACTAATACTATGGGCCTGATCAATCCCTGGCTGTACAGTGGCCCCCTGTTCAGCCGAGTCTAGTTTTCCCGATTATTATTCTGCATTGCAGTTGTTTGGTGTCGACCAAAAGGACACTCAAATTGCCTGTGCCCTTCCTGATTACAGTTCCAACAAACCCACATTTTCTTTGGCGGCCTCCTACCCCACCTCTCACTATGCAAAGTGTTTTGCAGTTCTTTTACTGTTTGTTCAAGTTTATCAATTTTATGTTTCAACTCCTCTTGTCTAGGTTGCGACTGGAGAGTCAAGTTGTCTTGGCATGCGTGTGTACCCAATTGATTCACGTTAGTTTTATACTCGACATGTAAAAATGCCTCTTCTTCCAGTGCTACTTTAAGGGCCTCGCTCAGATTTACCGGCTTTGCTCTCCTGACCTGCATTCGAATCTCGGGCAAGTCTAGAGCCTCGATAAAATAGTCCTTACCCATTTCCTCTCTCATTTCAGCTGAAATGTTAGGGTAAGCCCTCGTAACTAGTCTGCGAATGCCACAAGCAAGTTCTGGTAAAGGCTCGTTTTTTCTGCGACACCTTGTTTTTAGTTTAGCTCGATAAAGGCTCGTTTGACCATGAGAAGAAAACCTTTCTTTCAATGCAAGTACAATGGCTTCAAAATTATTCTTACTTTCGTCAACCAAATCGGTGTACACTTGTAATGCGGGTCCCCGCAACCTAACGGCCAAAAACTGTGCCTTTTTATCTTTAGCCCACGCATTTATTTCACTACACAAATTCAAATTTGTCAACCAGTCTTCGAAATCTATACTTCCATCAAAAATGTCGGGAAATACAACAGGCTTACTCACAGGGGCTTTCGGTACATTACCACCTTTACCATGTTCAGTTTGTCTAGGATTTACACGAGATGACGAAGAAAAACCAATACCAGATTCTGGGGTATCACGATAAACCGAAGCACCATGAGGTGTCAACCCAGCCCCACCCGTGGTGGAGGTCGAGTGGCTGGAGGATCTTAACCCCACGGGTGGAACTTCCCTTTGCCTGGATAACATATTTATGTTATGTTCAATTGCTTGCTCTATCATTCTAATTGAACGGCCCAGCTGGGCCGTTACGTCAAGTCTAGAGCTCATTGTCAATGAATAACAAAAAATAAAAAGAGAAATCACCAGTCATCCCACCGCTGCCACCAAAACTGTAACGGCGTGGTTTACTAAATGAGTCGACAAATATTTCGGGTTCTTTTACGTTTTTATCCAGACAAAATGGGCCGACAAATCCCAGGTGCATAATACAATAAATACAATAAATACAATAATTAAATACTTACTAAATAATCATAAAGCAAACACTGGACGACTGCTAAACTATACTAACGAAACAACAGTCTATAATCAAAAAATAAGAGCAGTCGCCCAGCGGTGTGTGTGCCTCCAGCCACATTTAGTCAGAAATGCCTCCCCGTGTGCTGGAGGCACAGCACTTAAATAAGGTTTAACAACAAAAGGTTCTTCCAGGCAAGGTAAGCACAATCCAGACAAAGAACTGGAATTCCTTCTAGTACTTACCAAGCCTGGAAGCAAACAATAGAGACATACCAAAATGATACACCTGGGTAACAACTGAGGACAATTAACATACTAAAATACCACACCTGGGGAACAACTAAATAGTATTAACATTACAATACTTTGCATGTATATTGAATGCATGCAATTATAAACACAGCTGCACACAGGCGTAATTATAGATTCTGTTTGCACATGAAACATTTTTACTTAAAGGTCATTTAGCAAACATCATTGGTAATTGCTTGAGTTATCAGGAATGGGTGGATTTGGCTGGTTGTATTTTATAGTAAATATCGTTTCACTTTACCTGTCCGAAGTTTTACAATCATGGATGCCAAGGAAAAAAGAAAGAAAAACAGCGTTTTTGTTTACCAGCGTTGAGCAGTGTTTCTTTTTTCGCAATCGCCGGTGATTTTTTTTTTAAATAAAATTTAATTTTTTTCGAACAATTACATGATATCTTGAGCGATTATTTTGCTGGGTGCTTAGAATCATTATTTACTTTTAAATATGTAAGATATTTCTGAATAATTTGGAGGTAAAATTTGTTGATATCTGCAAATTGTGTATCCTATCTTTAAACAAATTTTGTTTCTATTTTTTGTGTGCAGAATTAGTTTTGCTTCAGTTCATTGTGTTTGGTAAAGAAACTCTTCACTTCAAATCTATGTCACTGGTTTTGTTCACCTTTTTTCTCTCGTCTGTTGTTTATTTTATTGCAGAATTGATGAAAACTATGAAGAACCAACCCGATCTCCCACCGTGCCTAACTCCAATCGACCTATCAGACAAATTGATGATCTTCCCGAGTATGAAAATCCAGACGTAAGAAGAATTCACAGTTTTTTTTTAGTTTTTATAAAAAAAAAATAAAGTCGCTAACTAAAGTCGCAGCTGCAAGTTAATAAGTGGCGGCCTTAGTATGTAACGGCCGCCACTTAAAAAATAAATACACAACTGTAAAAACTGAACTTGCCCCCTTGAAAAAGAGGGACACACATTCTAAAAAAAAGATGAGCTACCTTAACCAGTTCGCGCCGGATGACGTATATAAACGCAAAAATTTCCCCAAATTCAAAACAGATGACGCATAAACACGCCAAGTTCAAGTTTGGAAATGTATGTCAGCAGCGAGGAAGGCCGGAAATGCGTGGGTGTGCTTCCCGGCACTATCAGCCTGAACCCGCTTCAGATCGAGTTTCGTTAAAAATAATCCCGCCCCTCGGCTCAGCGATGTTAAAATAATCCCGGCGCGAACTGGTTAAAAAAGAAATGCACCACCGTGAAAGAGAAATGCACTTCTGTGAAAGAGAAAGAGGTTGGCAACCACATTGATTAGATTGTGTTTCTTCCCTCTTAAAGGACCTTCCGGTCAGACAGGTTGGTAAGGCGTCGACCATGCCCCTCTCGGGCAGATACACCGAAGCATCGGACAGCGGAGGAACGCTTATGTCATTCAACTCTAGCTCGTCCTCGCAACAACAGGAAGACCAGTGTAACTACGAAGACTTGCCCGACTTTGGTAAGATGGCTAGCTTTCACGTTTTGTCAAGTTCCGTGATGCTGTTACTTGAAGACCCTGAGAACGTTTTCCAAACTTCGTCTCCGTCTTTGGCTTTGTTCATGCAGTTTGGCAATGGTGATAGAGCCGGAGACAGAACAAAGTTGGGGGTTGGAAATTGGCCTAGGATGATTGCTAACAAGTTTTAATTTCCTGAATTTAATATTAATATTATTTCGGCAATGAAACCGAGGATTCCTCAAAAGCGCCCGAGGCACTGTAGCTCGTAAGCCTGAAGAAACCAGTAGGAGGATGAACGAAATGCCAGAAACACCGGGGCGAACCCCTTTTCTTTAGCGATAAGTGTGACTGGGTTCTTTTATGTGCGTGTCCAAGTTCAATATATACATTATACACACACACGGGACCTACGGCTTTACGTCCCATCCGAAGGACGAAAAAATAGTGGTTTAATTGCCTTGCTTAAGGACACACTTGTCGACACCGGGACTCGAACTCACGCTCTGCGGCACAGAAAACCCAGCTCTTAACCGCTTGGCCAGGACACTTCATGATCTTCACTAATGCATCGCGTGAATTTTTGTTTTTACAGATTACGCTGATGATGACGATGACTTTAGCTCCACAGATTATGAAGATATAGCGAACGAGTACGTATATCTCATTCTTT
The DNA here is from genome assembly GCA_037893245.1 of Crossaster papposus. NCBI lineage: Eukaryota > Metazoa > Echinodermata > Asteroidea > Velatida > Solasteridae > Crossaster > Crossaster papposus. The sequence continues at coordinate 524,298 of JBAIAA010000110.1, forward strand.
CATGTTTGTTTTTTTAACATTTGAAGACCCACTTCTTCAGCAGAAAAATAAGTTTAGAGGGAGAACACACCATTTGCCTTTGCTGTAATTTTGAAAAATGAATGGACTACTGTAAAAGTAGTATTTTATAGAAAATACTGTTTTAATCGCCTGTTTTTTAAAAGATGCTAGAAAAACTAGAGATAAAAAAAGTGTTTTTGTAGTCTGGTTTCCTGACCCACTACAGACCGTACAAAGCAATTTATAGATGGTAGGAAATTATTAGGTTAAGGAAGCAGACTACCATTTATGCAGGCTTTCAAGTATTTCTGCTTTTTCCTACCGTTTTCTACTTTTTTCTACTTTGTCCTCCTAGTGTTTTCTTTGAACTTGCTCTTGCTTTTTTACCTTCTGAAAATTCCTCTTTTTTTGTCTCACAACTCTGTCATATACTCTGTCATACTCTGTACCACGCTGTCATATATCACACAATAAAAGGTCTATTACTCGAAAGAATCGATGACTTAAAATTAAATCTCATTGAATATTTTTCATAATTAGTTTTGCACGCTATCATGTGTAAACTATACTATTACTAAAAAAGTAATAGCTATTGTATTAGCTAAATCAGTGACTCCTGGGGCCAATTTCACGAAGCTGCTAAGCACAAAAATTTGCTTAGCATGAAAATTTGTCCTTGGTAAAAACAAGATTACAGACCAAATTTTCACGTGATCTTTATTGCTTTTGATTGATAATCAGCTGTTTTTTTGCTTAGCATGAAAAACACGTAGAATTTTGGCTGATAACTTGTTTTTAATGAGCAAGACTTTTTGTGCTAAGCAAATTTGTGTGCTTAGCAGTGCCGTGATATTGGCCCCTGTTGTTGGGTTGGGTTGGGTTGGGTTACATTTGTCGTACATTTGTTGTTTTTGCAGAACGGACCCCAACGCAAACAAAACTGTCAAGTCCAAATCTGTCAAGTCTAAGCAGGAGCAAGCAGACAAGCTTGCTTTGTTCAAGAAGCAGCATGAGTCCGACCCCAAGGTGGAGCGCTCGGGCCTCCTCTTCATCCCCAGCAAGGTCATGACCATGTCTAAGAAATCCTTTGGCCAGTGGACCAAGCGCTACTGCCTGGCCAGGGACACCCATCTGCTCTGCTACAAAAACCACGACACCAAGAGGACCTCGCTAGACCTGGTCATGTTTGGGTACACCGTGGCCTTCGTCGGCCAAGAGGGCCGGCAGCATAATGTCTTCAGCATCGCCCATCCCAGCAGAGGAACGGAGCTGTACAGCGCCGACAGCAAGGAGGATGCCGACAAGTGGATTGAGGTATCTTGTCAACTTTCTATTCTTTGTATCGCCTGAAAGTACAAAAACAGAATAGCAACACTATTTCTGTACGTAGTCCGTCTCTTCGTACTGGTAGTCCGCCTGTGAATACGTGTCATTTTGGTTAAAGTTTCAAAAAAAGACCTACTGAGGCTAAATAAGGAATGTCCCATCAAATATTGTTTAGAGTAATCGGTCTCTAAAGTTGGCCACACGTGAAAAACAAATTAAGTCAAAATCACTTTTTGAGTTTTCTGTATTTTTAAGTTTACCAAGGTATCCAAAATATCAAATGTGGAAAAAAATGATGATTTCTAGAGTGTGTTTGTATATTTTGTTGTGGATCGGTGTATTTGGCCCTTTTGTCCTTCTTAATCAGTTTCTATGCTCTTCTAAGAAATGCTTGGAATGGGAATAGCCATGACGATCTGGGGTAATTTTTTTTATTTGTTTAATCTACCAGGTGCTGCAGAGTTATGCTACTATGGGCAACGAGTTGGTGCCAACAGGAGGCGTCGTGGAAAGAGAAGGCCAGGGGGCAGCCTCGCACACAGGAGACGAACTCACCAAAAAAGGTACGGCTGAGCAATCATTCTTTGAATGAGGTGGGGTAAATTTGCATTTGTTACATGTCACAGAACTTTGATGAAGAACGACACCAATTTAACTTTAACAAAAGCATTTGCTTTATCTTAAAGGTAGGATACACCATTTGCAGATATCGGAAATATTTACTACCAAATTATTGAGAAATATATTACTCATTTGAGTGATTGTGATCAGTGGTCGTGAAAAAACAAAAATAACATAAGAATAACTGCTCGATGCCGGTTGAAAACAATTTTTTTTTGTGCTTTTCTCAGCATCAATGGCTGTAAAACTTTGGACAGCTCAGTTAAACGGTATTTACTATCAAATACAACCCCCCAAATCTACCCATTCATTATAATTTAAGCAATTACCAATGGTGTATCCTTCCTTTAAAACAACATATTAACAGAAACATAAATAAAATATTTAAAACAATGGTTTGAACACCGTTCAAAAATTGTCAACTTTGTCCGGTTTTGTGGGAGCAAGTCACATATATGTACGGTTATGATATTGGGTTTTCCTATAATCACGGCTTTAGCAACTGTGATTATAGAGAGACACCATGTAGTTTGTGAAGTTGGCTACAGGTTCTTGATTCCATAATCTGGAATCGGTTCCTGACATCAACGGTCGGGTACTCAAGTATGCGATTCTAATGCACAGCCCTAATTTTAATGTTTTAAAATGGCCTGAAGCGACGACATTACAAGAAATAGCCCAAGGAATTACTAAAACAATTTCACTTTGCATCTTTTGTTGTTTTTCTTTCCCAGTCTTAGGCTTTTTAAGGCGAAACAAGAAATCAAAGGAAAGCTCTCCACAGCTGAGCGTGGATGGAAAGGGAGTTATGTCAGGTGAGAGGGATTTTTTTATAAATTTTTTTATCTATAAAATCTTTCAAAATCTATAACCTTCCCATCGAAGCTGCTGAACACGGTTGTCTGAAAGACGTTCTCAAAAAAAGTCGATTGATTTGCACTTGTTCCCGAATGGAGCAAACATAGTCCATGTGGAACATTCCAGAAATCAATTTGAGGAGGTTTTCTTTTCTTTCGCAAAGGCTGCATAAACGTCATGGGAGCCAAATACGGCGAGCCCAAATGGCGCAAGAAGTACCTGATGATCAAGGGCGGCCATCTGGAGTGTTGGTCCGAAGACGGCGAGACGCCGTACTGCGACTTCCTCCTGAACGGGACCGACATGATGCCGGCCGATCCGAAGGTCACCAAGCGGAAAGTCTCCATGAAAATCAACAGAGGCAAAGAGACGCTGATTTATCTGGAGGCGAGTCCATCGTCTCTTAAACTCCTCAAAGAATCTTTAAAATCCAGGATTTGCAGGAGCTGGGTGGATCACAGCTTGTGATTTGATATATGACTGACTTGTCACTAACTTAAGTTGTGATTTGACTTGAGATTGACTAGTAAAAGCCTTGACTGCAAATTTTACTTTTATCATTTTCTTCACCGTAAAACTTGGGAAGAAACAGACATGCGTCCTGTCCTGAAAATGTCTGTTGAAGAAATCTCATTTTACCTTTTCTTGTCATTGTCATTGATGTGACAATGTGTCATTTAATGTGACAATGTGTCATTTAATGTGACAACGTGTCATTTAATGTGACAACGTGTCATTTAATGTGACAACGTGTCGATGTGACAACGCCTTGCCGACACTCAACCACCTGGACATAATTCCTCTCCTGAAAATGTTAATTGGTTAAATGTCATCGTGGCCTGTCTCTGTCAATGTCATTAACGTGTGTTATTTAATGCCACGCCTTGCAGACTCTCAACCACCTGGACATGGGTCCTCTGCTGAAGATGTTCATGGAAGCAATGACCGACTCCAAGAAAGACCCCTCAAGCTCCTCAAAATCGGGAATGGTCTCCAACCTGCTGAAGGCGTTTGAGAAACAGAACAACGAGCCTTCAGAACCGGTAAACAAATACCAAAAGAGATTACCTATACCAAAAGAGATTACCTAAACCAAAGTATTCCCCCGTTGGTCTTAAAAAATACCCTTGTTTTCTTTTTAACAAAAGGAAGCCAACTTCAGTATTGAGTTTTGCCCTTTTGTTACCAACGTATTTGATAAAACATTGTATACTCTGTGTTATCCGAGGACTTGCAAGAACAAAACTTACGACCTCTTTCTTAGAAGTGCAAGATGCCTTATCTTAACCAATCGAACACCGAGCTTGCTGGGTTCGGCTGGCAACTTTGAATCCGTCATTGCAACCAAAATATTTCTAAAACAAGGAAAATGGAAAAACTAAAATTTGAATGTACAACTTACAGAAAGAGTCTGTCAAATTAAAACATTTTTGCATCAGTTACCAAATTAACCGTGTATTTTTATGAAACCACCTTCACGAGATTATTTCTTGGGGTGCTCAAATTTTTAAAAGGAACCTTACGGTGATGTACAACTTGACAGCGGACAACAAGCTTCTGCATCGGAATTGTACCAAAACGTCAGTGTGAGTTCTTTTGGAAAATACTTAATACTAAACAAATATTAATAATCTTAAGTGCCGTGGCCTGGATCATCGAATAATAATAATTAATAATAATAATTGGGGAGGCTAATCATCCTTACACACAGCTGGTGTGCCGAAATGCGAAGGACGCGGCTACAACGTGGTCGAGCCGCTGGCACGTAAAGGCGCCTATGGCAGCCGGCCACATCGACTCGTATTTGACTACGGGGCACAGCCTGAGATACAAAGTGCTTGATTTTTTCAGAGGGAGGAAAACCGGAGGACCCGGAGAAAAACCCCTTGTGGCACAGGAGAGAACAAACGCACAACTCTACTCAAATATGGTCTGGGCCGGGAATCGAACCCGGGCCACATTGGTGAAGGGCGAGTGCTTTACGCAAATGTGTGGTTTGCAGGTAGTTCTGCAGGTTGGGGGTTCGACCCCAGCCTGACTGTAACACTGCTACAACTTTGCATTGTATGGTACAATTTATAAGTCTCTTTATTTTAACTCTAAAGCGACTTTATTAATATGTGTTATAATTGGGTTGATATTTTATACCTAACACTGGTGGCTGTGATGCAATTAAACATCTCGGTCTTGTCTCCTGTATAACACAGTTGATTGAAGTCACTGTATCAAAGGCACCAGTCTCTTTATAATTTTTTTTTTTTTACTTTGGATGAAGTTTGGAAGTTAAAAGAAAGTTGTACGATTTCTACTCTGAATATTGTAAAGAATTCTGGATTGGGTCATTAAATCTTTCCCTGACTGTAGTCAGAACAAAACCAAAATGATGAAGAGGTTTACGAGGACACCCAGATTCCAAATCGCCAAAATAGCCAGAAGAGTGTTGCCGAGTACAAGAAAAAAGAAGACTCATCGACAATGAAATCTATTTACCAAAACTTCAAAATTGTGAGTTGCGGTCGCCCTGTGTTTTGGGGGCCGTTTTGACGTTTACTGCCGTCTAAGCTAACAACCTAGAAAAATAGGAAGAAGCTTCATTTAGTTTTAGCAAGAACTTAAACCTTACGCTTACTGTACGTGTACCTTTTAAAACTTCTGATTCTTATGTTTCATCTTTGTACCTTTTCTTGCAAAATCATGCCAAATTTACAGATTTGCCGATTGCCTTTATTCCACATGTACATCAAGATGCTAACGTCCTCAACAAGCATGTACCACAATCTTCCACCGGTCATCTATGTTTCGATTCCATTCGCCACAAAACAATATTAGTTTTTGCCTTTTTTTCCCTTGTTTCTTTGCACAAAATCTGCAGTAATTCAAAATTGCAGTGTATTTTGTATTCATCATGAAAGGTTTTGATGTGCTGTGAGAGTGACAGATTCAGCTTTTTTTAATGCTATTTTTGTTTTAATAATTGAAGTCACATAGCTGATGTAATCTCTGATTTGTATGCCTGACAGCAAAGCTGAAGTGACATATTTTGTCCGTATTGTCTGTCCATGTGTACAAACCTTTCATACTCACTGTGGACCTGCGAACAAAAGATGTCCACAAGATCTGGGAAGAGGTTCGGTTTTCCCCTCTCTGAAAAATAGGGTTAATCTTTAGAAAAATGAAGAGGAATACCACCAGAATTCAAATTTGGGATTTAAAAATGTTCTGGAAGGGTGAAAAATTAGTATTTAGCCAACCGTTTTTTTAACCAGTAACTACACGAATACAAAGAAATGTCCACAGTACGTATAGAAGGTAAGACTGGGGTCCCATATTTGGAAAAAGTTCCCGATTCAGATTCGTGTACAAAACACATGGGAGGTCTTTTGAAAAAGTACAAACAAAAGAGGGACAATAGGGGTCTCTTGGGTGTGTATGCGTTGGTATAACATCAACATTTAAAATATTCAAAATATTCATATGGTACAGGCTTTACTAACCATGATCTAACCATAATCACATATGACTAATTGTAAGTAGTGTAGTGCATGTGTAAAAAGCACACGTACAAATATAATGCTAACTGCTAAGCTCATAAGGTGTTTATTTTTCTCTTCTTTCAAAATTAGTTCAGGTACCATACATGCTAACTATGAGGTACATTCCTAGAATTGTTAACACTTTCATAATAATTTCTTTTTTTTGTCATGGCAGAGAACATGGTCTAACGCCGGTTCATACTAATTTGGCATCAAGAATCATTCGCTGTGAAAATTCTCCAGAGTTGAAATGTGTTCAACTTTGGCGAATTTGCCGAAATTGTCAGATCGGGCAACGGGGGAAGCCAGACTGTGATTGGCTTGCACCTGTCTGACGGATGTGTAGTGGATTGTAAACCAAATTTCGTAAATTGGGGGAAGTTTGTGAACAATGGTTGGCCATCCATCTTTTGAAACTGAGGCAAAATGTTTAATTTTCTTAATATAACAAACGGTACACCAGGTGCCATGATTTCACAGGTGGCTGGATGTTGTATATTGCCAGTTGTATTTAACCAGTTCGCGTCGGATGATGTGTCACATGCAAAGTTTTTCCGGAATTTAAAATAAATGACAGATACAAATGTCACGAGCAAGGCCGAAAAATATCTGTCAGCGACCGGCTCGCAGCTTGCAAGGCCGGAAAGATCAGGGTGTGCTACCCACAGATGCCGGCCTGAACCTGTCTCGGATCAAGGTTCGTGAAAAACGATTCCGCGCCTGAGCCTGGTCAATGTCAAATAATCCAGGCGTGAAATGGTTGAGAAACATCCCCATTTGTGTTTGCCCTAAGAAAGTGCCTCTTGCTTATATGCCCCGTGGGTTGTCATTGGATGTCTCAGGTCAAGCAACAAGAGAACCGGAAGAGAAGCGAAACGTTACCAGCGAAGACATCCAAGATGACCGAGGAGAGACAAGAAGGCAAGAAGGACAAGAAGGCCAAGAAGAAGGAAGACAAGAAAAAGAAAGACAAGAAGGGAAAAGGGAAGGAAGAGGTCGTTGCTAAGGAGGAAGAGGTCGTTGTCAAGGTGACAGAGCCCCCAGCGGGAGAGACGCCCAAGAAAAGGTCGTCGGGTAAGATCATTAGGAAAATGCTTTTGGATTACTGTGGGTGCATTTGAAAGTGTGTTTTTTAAGGAGATTTATAGGTTGTTATGGTGAAAAGGCAAATAGATAAATTTGCCAGGTTTTGGAGTTGGGAAAACTGTAACTTTGCATGATTACTTTACAGCAAAGGTCACTAAAATACCTACATGTAAGCGAAACAATATGTTGGTTACGGCCACCAAAATGAACCCAAGCGCGAGTATCGTGTAAACAAATAGATTTGGTCATGGCTGAGAAAGACAAGGTCGTCGCTAAGGAAGGAGAGGTCAGTCCTAAGGAAGTAAAAGAGGCTATACTGGATAAATGCCAATGGCATTGTGAAAAAAAGAGGTTGTGTATGTATATTATCCCCCAAAATGATGCTTCAGTGTGATGTGCCGACTGCACATCTGTGCCGATCTGTGCCGATCATGTAAAAGACGCTGTCTGGTAAATCTCTAGAATTTTGTGAGGATACCGATTTGTGTGTGGTATTTCTTTATGAGAAAATACCTGTTTACTCTGAGTAAGCGAAGTCAGTGCAAAAGAAGGAGAAGTCGGTATTTATCCCTAATATTTCCAGGCCTTTCTAAGTCTATTAAAATCTTTTTCTTAATCTTTTTTTGTTTTTAACGTTTTCTTACTGTTTTCTTACTGTTTTTTGTTAGTCCGAGCAAAAACTGCATTTGACAAATCGGACAAGAGCCATCTGCTGGAAGTTGACAGCTTGGAGATCGAACGGAAGGAAGTGGATTCGAGGAAACGAGAAGTGACCAGACAGAAATTAGATCTCAGGTACGATGTAACAAGAATATGGACAGTCCAGCCTGTTGTGGCCATGTGATGCTGAATAAGTCTGTGCCACTTTGTATATTTTGTATAACGATGTTCAGAAAGAGACTATTTCTGTACGCAGTACGTATGTATGTGTCATTTTGTTTTGAAAAATTGGTCTTATATACAAAGTTGAAGTCAGATTCCAATCAAACTTTGGTCACGAATGCAATAATGTAACCTTCATATATCATGGTTGTGTTAAAGGTCAAGAACTGAGGTCAAAGGTAATTTGAGATCAAGTTTTAAAATTGGCTAGAATTGTGAGATTTGAAAACTTGAAGTCCAGTTGCAATCAAACTTGGTTCAAAGATGCAATATGGAAACTGGTATGTGCTGGTGATATTAAAGGTCACATACTGAGGTCAAAGGTCATTCGAGGTCAACTTGTAAAGTATAGTAATCACAAAAGTAGGCGACACTTATGGTATTAGAACCATTCTGTTTTTTTCTTTTGGCTTTTCAGAGATCAGAAGAAGGAAATGACAGATCCTAAGCAGAAGGAGCTCGTGGAAGCAGAGATACAGAAAGCCCAGCAGGAATGGAGTGCATGCAGCAAACGTCTGACATTCATTAACTCGGAGATCGAGCGGTTGACCAAGGGTGGTGATACCAAATCACTCCAGGAACAAAAGCAGGTAAAAAAGGGACAAAAACAAAGAAGTATAAGTATATTGTTGTCCTCTAAAGAGGGAAAATTTAATAATTTATTTTTTATTTTTTATTATTATGTTTTTTACAAGAGGCAACTCAAAATTTGCAAATGCAAAACCTGACCTAACCAAACTGAAGTCGGCTAAGTTTCGTGGCAGTTTCAGATTCGAGTGGGGTTTGCACTCGCGATGGGCTTTTAAGAAACCTCGGTTGTAGTGAGTTATACGGCTGACTACCCAACAAATTACAGTCAAAATCAAGGATTAATATACTCAAAGGGCAAAGGTGAAATGAAGATTTAAGTTTTTGAGTTTTTAAATTTGCCTAGCATGACAGTTCTTCTTTGGCCAAAAAAAGATTATAGACCAAATGTTTAGGTTATATTGTAACTTGTTTTTACTGAGCGAGACCTTTCTTTGCTAAGCAAATATTTGTGCTTAGCAGCTTCATGAAATTGGCCCCTGGTTCCACATTTTGATCTCCAAATTATACTGTAGTTGTCTTGTAGGTTTGTTTTGCTAGTTTTGCTAGATATTTCTAAATTAACTTACGTGGTTAGTAATAAAAATCATGGTCCAAGTCCTTGCATTAGTTGTGCTTGAGTGACAGACATTTTTTTTAAACCTGTAACGGTTGATTTTATACTAACGGCCATGAATTAATAATTGTTGATTAAACTAACAAATCTTGCACCCTCCTACTTTACGCATCGCACAATCACTGGATTGCATTGCCATGGCAACCTCGTAGCAATTTCGCATGTCGATGGTTAGAGAACTGTCGTTTAAGGACCCCTTGATGGTGCGCAAGTCACGAGATCGGCTCTCGCTCTGCTCCATGAGAAGTTGGAGTTTAGTAAGTTGACGAACATACAAACAAACAAACAAACAAACCTGGCATATTATATCTGTTTTGTAACAAATAGATTTCTTTGTTTGAAAACCTTGTGTTTGCATGATTTCATTTACTGTCATGGTGGAAGCCACTAGTTTGTTTCAACATTTTCAAAGTATTTACCAAGTCAAAATTGTCTAAATTATCACACACAAAAAACACCACTAAATACACCATTAATTTGTTGAATTTGCATGTATTGTGTATGTTGAATCAAGTGGCATTTTTTTTATTGACGAGAATTTAAGCACTGTTTTTTTTCTTCTATGCATTGTTAATATCTTCGCAATGCCGATCAGAATTGGGAGAGAATTGTTTTCTTTCTGTAGCCAAAGAATTTTTGAAAGTGTATTTTGTTTACACTCTGTAGTTAACCCTTGAAGTCTGCTAAAACAACGAGCTGATATATCCACTTAAAGCGTTTGTTGTGCATTGTTATAATTTTGTCCAATTATAAAAAATCCTCTAAAATCTATATGATTTTGCACACACCCTATAGAGTTATGGTTAAAAGAAGAGCGATTATAGATTGGCAGAGTTAATACTAGATCATTTTAAAGGTAGTATACACCATTGGTAATTGCTTGAATTATTATGAATTTGTAGATTTAGGGGGTTGTATTTCATAGTAAATATCGTTTAACTGACTTTTCCGACGTTTTACCATAATGGATGCCGAGAAAAGCACGAAAAACAGCGTTTGTTTTCAACCGGGGTCGAGCCGTTATTCTTATGTTATTTGTGTTTTTTTGCTCTCGCCGGACGGCGAGAGCGAATTTTTCTTTATAAAATTCAATTTTTCACAATAATTACAGGATATCTAGCGCAATCATTTTGCTGGATGCCTACAATCATTTTTTACTTTCAAATAAGTAAGATATTTCTTTATAATTCGGTAGTAAATATTTTCGATATCTGCAAATGGTGTATACTACCTTTAAAGGCCCAAGCTTAGGCACAAATGCTAGCAAAGTTTCGTAGAGATGTTGCATGTTTAATAATAATTGCCTTTTAATACTTGTTGAGCGTATGATATTTTGCATGTTTTTTTCCCCTTTCATTTTCTATTTTGTGTGACTATATCATATAGAATATGCCTTTTTTCGTTACATGTATGTAATTTGTTACTAGGCATATTGCCAATTAATGTTTTGTCGTTTTGGATTTTTTCATTTGGCATTTTACCGTTTGGCATTTTACCGTTTTACAGTATGGCATTTTCCCTTTTGTCATTTTTCTGTTTGTCATTTTTCTGTTTGTCATTTTTCTGTTTGTCATTTTACTGTTTATCATTTTGCCGTTTGGTATTTTGCCGTTTGGTATTTTACCTTTGGCATTTTGTCGTTTGGCATTTTACCAATTGGCATTTTTATAGCGTTTGGCAATTTGAATTTGGCATTTTACCGTTTGGAATTTTACTCAGTGTTTGGCATTTTGCCTTTTGGCATTTTAGCTGTATGGCATTTTACCGTTTGGCATTTTTGCCATTTGCCATTTGACATTTTACCGTTTAGCATTTTGCCATTTGCCATGTTGCCATTTCACACATGGTTAGCTCTTTCGCCTTTTATCCCATCATCTAAGTAATGCTATTGTATTTTGGATGTTATCGTTTGACAGGATTCAGCATCTTCTGAAATACTAGGAAACGGTCTTTCTGTAGAACCTGCAAACAAAAAAGGATCTACTTCCCCTGGGATGAAGGTTGCCCAGCGAGGTGGTAATGTCAAGGATAAACTTCAGGTAAATATAACAAAAATCATACTTCCAAGGACCAACAATAAGGGACATACATGTTGACAACGAGATAAGAAAATAAGCCAGTTTGGTATTCTATGCATGGAATATAACAAGATTCCACAATTTCTCTTTTGGGGATAAACATGTCAGATAAATGCACACAAGGCTATAGGGGACGTGGTAACCAATACTAAATTCTGGGATTTTTTTTGTGTAATTGAAAATCGATGGAATGTTTAGTTCAAATAAAAGTTTCGACACACAAGACACCTAAAACGCTTTTGAATGTATACAGTGAAATTAGTTTTTTTCAAAAAGGACAAATTGTTAAATTTTTTTGCGTACATGTGCAGTTGGAGTACCGAACTGGCTTATACTAATTCTAGTGATTATTTCACATCCACAAGTTATAATAACATTCCTTTTAATTTTTTTTTTCTTCAGATGTTCCAACAAATGGGAAACAAGTGAACCTGTCTTTTCAAGAGGCCGAATTCAGACCAGAAATTGAGAAGTGGAAAATCAATATTTTTGTATCATAAACTACTTTACTTGCTAGAAATTGTCCAATGAGGAGTGCTGTTGTCAGCTATGACGTCTATTGTTGACATCAATATGTTAAGGCTGGCTCTGAATGACTTGGCTACGGCTAGAAATAACACACAGGTCTATAGGAAGTGGCTGTAGCCGCTTCTATAGATTTACATAGATTTCATACGTACTGTGGAACTGCGAACAATTGACATCCACAGGATGCGGAAAGAGGTTAAGGATTGTGGACTTGCACCTGTCCACAGTTAGTTTCCCCTCTCTTAGGCTAGGGCTAGGTCGCAAATTTACTTCCGTAAAGTTTAAATATCATGTTTTTGCAATCCTAGTTTGGCCACTTTTCTAGTTAAAAAATTAAAAAATTGGGATTACAACAGAAAAAATAAATGTTTTGAGGTTCAGGAATATATAGAAACTTACATGTAGTTGACGCAATTAGAACCAAGCATATCAGGGCCGTTTTTAAAACCCCAGTTAGGCTCCGTCTCTTGTTCCATCACCATTGCCAAACTGCATGAACAAAGCCAAAGATGAAAACGAAGCTGGGGTTTGGAAACAGCCCAGGCTTGCTAACTGACCACAATAGATTGGTACCAAAATGGACAGTGGCCCATTTCAAAGTATGTGCACACTGTGTACTCCGGAAACCAGACAAAGATGGCTGATGCATCACATACCTCACTGTACTGTCTAGAACTTATAATGCATTAATAAGAAATCTAGATAGAAAGTAATTTCTACCGAAATTGATTTAGAATGCCGAGGCATTTGTAGTTTTTCCTAATTAGTGACCATCTGGGAAAAAAAACATAATGCATTGCCTTAATTTGTATAAATAAGCTTTTGATATTTGTGAAGAGTAATCAATTCGCTGCAGGTCAAAAATGTGCCATTATCACTTTTGTTTAATTTAAAAACAAAACCAAAATATATTGCCTCCGTTACTTTTTTCTTTAGTACGAAGGTATGATATAAAGATGCATCCTAAGTAAAAAGAAATTAAGTAGAAGGCTTTCTTTTAAAAAAAGTTTTAAATTAAAGTTTGAACAAATGAATGCATTTTCATGCATTTTCATCAAGGTAAAAATGGTAATTGACAATTAGCATTTTAAATATATTACAAATGTATTAAGTTTTATATATATATATATGTGAATGCAAGTTATTATTTTGTCTGTGAAAGACATTTGTGTGGCATTTTCGTGCATCAGATATGGAGTAAGTTTGAACTTTTTATATTTATTTTTATTTTGCAGGAGACATTCTATTGGGCTTCAAAATACGAATTACCTTGGTATTTGGAGCTGTGGTCAAATACTAAAGTCATAAATGCATTTCAAGAAAAAAATATGACTGCTATTTCAACAAAAATCTAAATTTTGGTGAATTGTTTTGGTCGCATTTTAATTGTTATTACTATTCCATTATTTTTTGGTTTTTTTTGTAAGAATGAATATCTGTTGAAGAGTACTATTATTCCAGTTTGATTTTTTTATATTTTTGTTTTAAATTTTACTTTGTATATAGAAGAATCGCGCTTTAATCAAAAATTGTGTTGATATATTTGTAAATTTTTAAAACTTGTTTTGTATATTACCCAGAAGTACTACAGCTGATTGTGTTAATTTTGTGTTAATTTTATTATTTGGTTTTTAATGTTGACTGACTTCAGAAATTATTAGAGTTGATTTAGTTTCGTCTGAAATCATTTAGAATCTGCAATCTTTATACATGTACTGATATAATTGCACATTCCAGTTCTGACCGTTTTTGCACAAGAATCAATATGTTAAGGAGCCCTTGGAAAGACCAATTTATAGCAAGTTAAAGGTCAATCTTATTTGAATATTTAGCCTATCCCATCTATCACTTATCACTGCTCTGACTGAGAACTAGGTTTAAAGTAGACATACCTAGGGCCAATTAAGGTTGTCCATCATAAAATCAATAAATTGTTATAAACAAACACGGACTGCCAATTTAATTTGATTTGCCATTTCCATTTTTTACTTATTAATCATGAAAGCTGTGTAATTTCTAAATAAACTCGTTGAGAAGTCACAGAATCATTGATCATGTACTATAGATAATAATTTTTTGCCATTTTTTACTTTGTATCTATAATAATCAGAATTGAAATAAACTTATTTAGGCTGTATTTTTATGCAAAAAAATAAAGTATTTCCCCCCCCCCCTCCCCCTAATTAGTAACGCACTCTGTATTATACTTGACTTAAAATAATTATTAGTATCTATAGCTATAAGGATTGTTTATAGAATCGAGTATCAAGGTTTTTGTTGCAGCCACATTTAATGCATTTTTTTAAATTTCATTTGAAGAAAGTTTGAGCATTTGTAAATAATGGCAAATCATGCATTCTGTACAAAGACTTGCAAAGTTTCAGCCAATCGCGATTCAGTTTATTATAACACTCAAAACATGAAGAAAGTTAGAGTATTTGGAAATAATGGCCAATCACGCATTCTGTACAATGACATGCAAAGTTTTAGCCAATCACGACTCAGTTTATGTAACACTAAACAGTGAAGAAAGTTGGAGCCTTTGTAAATAATGGCAATCATGCAAAGTTTCAGCCAATCACGATTTAGTTTATGTAATGAACTTTGTAAAAAAGAAAGTAATTTCATTTTGTTTAATGTATTTAAGTTCCCTCATTTTAAAGCAATTGTGAATATTTGCCAGTGATGTGTTTTGTACTCAATTTCGCGCCAATCAGAAGTTAGTATTGACTTTCCCAAAATGCATTGCATGCTTCCATGGCCATGTGTGGCGCGCAAATATCACGCAGACGTGCTGTACAGCTTTTATTTTGGTACATATTTGGTGTCTTTCATTTCAATGTTTTGTGGTAAGTACTCTCTTTAAATGATACTTTTTGTGTAATTAAAACATTTTTATATTGAATATCAGTACGTCGGTGTATTATTAAAAAAAGTACTTGGTCAAAAATAATGTGAAAAGGTGTTTGCTGGCGTTTTTTACCCAACTTTGTGTTTGTCATTGTGTAAAACTGAAAATTGAAAGAAACAACATGTTTTAAAACGGAATGCGTTTATTTTACCGTGAACCGGTCCTGCATTTGTATTCTTTTTAAAGCTTGGAGATTGTATAGCACCCTCATGCACATGTATACAAGTACATGTACCAGTAGGACTTTACAATATATTGTAAAGTCCTTCTGCAATATTGTCTAAAAAAATACAATTCACTCGGCCGTTTTCGGTAAATTGCAACACGTACTGATTTGTACCGTCCCGTCTTGGCGGTGCCTTACATCTTTGGAAGTACATGTACACCACTCAATTTCGATTCCGACCCAGCCCAACTGAATTATTTTAATCGAATGTTGCATCAATTACAGATTATAGGCCTACATAATTTATTTTCTCTGAATTACTTGGGATAAGTATTTTTTGTTTAAGGAAAATTCAAGTCTGAAATTGCAGTTTCGAATTTCGAATACCTGGTAACAAAAATAGAATGTTCATGGCTCATGCACTGTTCGGAACAGTTTAATTAAATTTTTTAACCCTATGGGGACGTTGGCCAGGATAGGTCGATGTGCGCTATTGGTTGATCGCGCATTAGCGCTGCAACCATTCAAATGCCTTTTGTTTGCAATCACGGTTGTGGAGGTTTTTTTTAAAAAGGTATCCTTGACCCTCCGTAATCTGCGCACCTAACGCTCATGTACGCGCGCGTGTTGCAAACGTAAATTAAATGTGAATGCGTAGAAATAGGACCGCGTGGATTTAGAGGGTCTGACGATACATGTAAGTAAAGTCTGAGATATCCTTCAAGATCAACCGATGGCACCCAACAGAACATGGCCACAATAGCCTAGGCACAAAAAGGGACTGTACAGATCTCCACTTGGCAATTATATTATACAAAGTCTATAATTTATAAGGTTATACAATGCCATGTCTCCACAGGGATGCAAATTTAAATGTAATTTAGAAATATGGAAACGGCAAACATTTGTGTGTATGGGTCAAGAATGTTGTGTCTAGTGTAAACAAGTTGTACTCCATACACCACCTTAAAAATTGCTCCAAAACATCTTATTGAATTACCAAGTTTTAATATCCGTTTATTATCTGATGGTCAAAGTATTCATAAAATAGACACATTTTGGGCACTTAAGATAATTTTATCAAAGATTGCAATGTCAGTTTGCTCTTAAAATAGTAACAACCTAGCAACAGAGTTTTCATAATAAACAGCATTTAAACAGCATTAAAAAAAGCTATTTTTTTTGCATAAGGATACTATTTACAATTAAAATACACATTTGTGCCATTTGCGTTTGTTACAATTTTGCTTAAAATGCTATTCAAAATACATGTACATGTACATAGTGAAAAATAATAATAAAAGCACCATTTTCATCACAATAAAAATTGCCAAATTCTTCATTTATAACTAATTGCATGATTGTTCTCTCACTAAACAAAGATAAGTTTTTTAACTAGTTTACAAAGATCTGCTGAATATTAATAAAACAAATCTACCGTAAACGAAAGCTTAAACAAAGTTCTCCTCCATGCGCATTGTGTTCATCATTTCCAAAAACATTTATAAAAATTCTTCTAAATTGTTTGTTGGAAGCGCATCTCTTGTACAAGTACTTGCAGATATTTAAAAAAATTACTACCGAATTAATACGAAATGTCTTACTTATTTGAAAGTTAATAATATTCTTGGCATCCGGCCAAATTATTGTGCAATTTATTGTATCCTGTAATTGTTTAAATACAAAACCGCGAAAATAAAAACAAGAACTGCCAACGCTGGTCGGAAATGAACAATGTTTTGCCGAACTTTTCTCGGAATCAATGATCGTAAAACTTCGGACAGGTCAGTCAAACGATATATTATTTACTATGAAATACCCCTCCGCTAAAATCCACCCATTCCTGATAATTCAAGCAAATTACCAATGGTGTATCCTATCTTTAATAGCATTGTGTGAATTTTTTTTTTAATACAACTACTGTACATTCATAGTACTGATTGTACTTTCATCCATAAAAGCATTCCCTTGAATTGAAAAAAGGGGGAAATTATAATTTTGAGCAAAATTGAAAAAAAAATCAGTTATGAGATGTTTTTTGGGGGTGTTTTTTTCAATTCTGGAAGTGTTCACTCTGATAAAATCCCTAACATCTTGGGGAAATGTCAGGAGCGGAAGACCCAACCAGCTTCAAGAAGTGCCTTGCGAGCCATCATTTCAAACTCCTGTTGCAAAAAAGAAAATCAAACTTAAATGTCAAAACAATCTTAAAAATTACTCCGACAGCCATTAAAGTTTGCTGTAGAAACGAGGTTTTGCATCAATTAACATAGAGCTGGTCTCGAGTTAATTTTAATAAACACCATTGGTCATTCTCCGTTATTTGTGACTTGAATGGGGATTAAAGTTGTGGTGAACTTGACCACAAGTTATTTTGTTTTTATTTGCCCTAAGAAAGGCTACAAAAACCACTCTAGGCAAAGGGCTAGGAAGAAGAAAAATAGGACTAAATAAGAAAATCAGAAAAGTTGGAGGGAAACACAAGAGGCAAGGAGTTCAAACAAATACACTGTGTAGGAAGAAGCCAATATAGTAGCTCTTTGTTTTATATCTTGGCACAACTAGGGTGTAAGAGGAAGCAGAAAGCCTGTTCAAACATCCTGACAGGAAAACCAAATTTATCAAAGGATATAATTAATTCTACTTACCTCAATGTCTCGTAGAACTTCAGGGTCTATTACGTCTCTCACAGCACGGTCTTTGGACATCGAGTTTTGCCCAAGTCTTTGGCCAGCCCGGCCCAGGTTTCCATTTATATCTGGTGAGCTACTTGGCGAGGGAATCTGGTTTCTGTTCGCACTGGCTCTGATCTTGGACACGGCTCTGTCATTGAAGTTCGGAGAGTTGCTTGAACTCAACTTCCTTTGTTTATCCTTCTTGGAGGGTGATGAGGGGAAGAGGTTGTCCATGGATGGCATCTTGATAGGAACACTTATCTTCCGACGTGGTCTATGCGGGCTAGGCGTGTTAGCACCCTTCGCTTTCTGGCTCCTAGCTATCTTTGGAGACGGGCTTGAGCTCGTGGTCGCTAAACTCATCAAATCTGTAGTCGAGGAGGACTGTTTTAGAGGGGAATTTTGTTGTCTTAAACTCAGTCCATTGTCAAACGACGCAGAGGAGCTCATCCCTTTGCTTATCTTACGATTCCCCGTCTCAAGCTGAGCTGGGTCTGGTGCCATTTTTGAACCGAGGCTAATTCTTCGAAGGCGGGCTAAAGGACTGGACTTTTTCTCAGATGCGGCATCTCTTCTTTGGCAAGAGTCAACGGAATCTTTGCTCCCTTTAGATGGCTTTTCTCCCTTCCTATAAGGTAAACTGGGCAGCAGCCTCCTGTTATGAGAATTGGGCGAACTTGGAGGTGATTTTTCAAATGTCCGTCTTGGCAAGACCTTGACTGTCTCAGATGGAATTCCTGATATTTTGGAGCTGCCGTCAGTCTCATCTTCATCCGCCTTGGGAGAATCTCTTAAGCTCTTGTCCACATCATCCTCTGTCGGGTTTTCACCATCTTGAAGACTTTCCTCATCCAGGCCTGCAAGAGCGCTGTGAAAATCTGTTCCCTGAAGCGTGTCCTGAGCCAGCCGACGATAGCGCGACAGCCTCTCTTGTTGCTCCAAGAGCTGAATTTCTAAATTCTCTTTCTCCTTGAGCGCCTGGAGGCGGTTGATCTTCAGCTCGCTCTTGGCTTCGATATCAGCAGTGATGCCGAACAGCCGGTCATTTAAGGTCCGGATCTGCTCTTCCATGGCTGTTTCCTCTACGCTGCCAATCCTCTCCACTCTCTTTTTGGCCTTTTTCCCGATGGTTCGCTGGAGAACGTCTTTCTTCACCTGGGCCGACATCCGACGCCGATTCTGGATGGTCAGGTATCGCACTAAATCCTCCTCCTCGTCGTCATTAGCCTTCTGGTACTTGGCCAGTACCTCTGCCTTTTTCTTGGCAAGTTTTGGGTCTTCTTTTTCAAAAGATGCCTGCAAGAATAATAATAGTTTTTTTAATTCAACAGAAAGTTTAACCAAATGTATTCATATCCTTAAAATCAGCTAATGGCAACAGAATAATGTTACAACTTGTTCTCGTGTTTATTCAACTTCTGGACTGCGAGTCCAACAACACATTCAATTGCAACTTATTATTTTACTCCTTTCTTCACCTTTCACCACCATGACCCGGGTTCAAATCCCGCCTGGGCCAATATGTGGATTTGGTTTTCAGTCCCAGCGGGGATATCATAGGTTTTCCCCCAGAATTTTCTTCTGGGGTTTTCCTCCCACCTCTAAAACTGTAACTTCTTCACATTGTCTTCCCTCACTTATCCATGCTGTTGGATGTTAAAAGAAATAGATAGAGAGAAAAAAATGCACCCAAAGCTGATGACAAGCAAGTGCGCTTCTCACCTCTAGCGTGTCTAGCTGGTTCTGTTGGAGGACTTCCAGCAATAGTTTCTGCCTGTGAAGCTCGGCCTGGTTAGTGTGCCACTTGTCACTCGATTCTGTACAGAGAAGCGAAAACGACAGTGAGAAATTCATATCCATACAAACCGCTGAGCCAGCACTCGAACCCTATACCTCTGGATTGCACTACCAATGTTCCAACGAATGAATGCCCACACTTGATTGTCTCTCTGAGGAATTTGTAGTGGTTGCTATTGTGCTTTTGAGTGTATACAAGCCAGTATTCCGGTTTAATTGGCATAAAATGATTGGTTACTCACCAGCTAATAATGCCAGTACGTACGTATTTATACTTCCGGTTGGACAGAGGCAAATGGGGGTGAAGTGGATGGCCCAAGGACACAACATACGGCCAGCAGCTGGATTTAAACACTTAACCTTCTCAAACATCAAGTATAGGCATTGTTCAAAAGTAAGGCCTGAATACAAACATTGTCCACAAGGAGTGACTAATTTTTGAATTAATGTACATGTATACATGTCAATTGTTTTCAAGGGATGAAAGTAACGCATCTCATTTTGGGTGCGTGACAGAAACAGCACTTGAGAGTCTTATTTTAATAAGAAACTTGTCACATCTTTGTCATTGAGGGAGTGGTTACGCAAGAAGACAATATATACGTGAACCAGTAGTTGATTTATCTTTTCTCCTAATAGTCAAAAAGCCTTGTGAGAAGACAATCTCAAAGTTTATTTGAGTGAGATAAATCCATGCCTTTTCATTTACTACAGTAAAATGCTGCAATAAAGAACTGGAAAATCATGGGATCCACAGATTTTGTACGGTATATCAATCGTTCGTTATTATAGTATTATAGTTTTGTAGTGGTTTTCACGTGCCCATCTTTCAAAATGGTGCCCATTTTTTTTATATAGCGCCCTCTTGTGGCCTATTTCAAGTGCAACTTTTTAACATTTAATTCAACTGAATTTTAAAGCAACGGTTGGCCTTTTTCCTTCTATTCATCCAAAAAATAATAGCCGCCCGTCACTTTTAAACATAAAGCACCAGCCGTATGACGTTTGGGAATTAAACACGGCCTAAATAGCGTTTGATATACCCAGTGGATTTTTAAAAATCTGTTTACATAATTTCTACTCCAATGTTTGTAATGTTTGGACACAAAGATTGTGTTCGGTATAATCGGTATAGCCGAATGTTCGTTGTAGTGGTGTTCCAATGTAGTACAGACCCCAAACTTGTTAAGATTTGCTGACTGGTTGAATCCAATACAGCACAGGGCTTGCATTTTTTGTTTTATTGAGGGAATGTCTTAATTATTTTACCTGGTGGTAGGAGCCGTCTTGAAGACGAGCCACTTTCGAGATTCAGGCTGTCGAAGGTCGCACTCTGTTTCTTAACGTGGCCTTTCAACCTCTCCATCCAGGCTCGGGTCTCGGCCTCCGTTTCAGCCATCAAGACAGCACAGTTAGATCCCTGAACAAATAATAATTACTTTATTGTATTACACTGTATTACACTGTACTCAATTGTATTATACTGTATTACATTAGAATACATTAAATGCGAATCATACATCCACAGTGGTTTGAGGCAGCGTTGATAGTAGTTTTAGATGACTGTAGTTTTGTTTTTGTTTATTGAGTTCCAGAGATGGTCTGTGGTGATAAAACATACAACAATTTTCCTTGGGAATCCAATATAGCTCAGGTTGGAAGAAATAACCAGGGAAACTAAAAGGGAGACATTTAATTGCTGATTATAAAGTCTCATAAAAAGCAAGACAAATTGTTGAGATTAACAGCTTGCATGGAGCTACAGCTAACAAATTAACACTTCAACTAACCTTCAAAAACTACAAATGAGCTTCCACAAAAATGCAAGAATCAGACAGACCATAGGTGATAAGATTGTGCCTATGATAATACAAGCATGGAAATTGGCACATGGTCAGAGTATGTATTGTGAAAGATTTTGGATATAGGGCCATCGCAGATTTGTCCTTTGAACAAAATATTAGGTAGAATAAGGCCACATAAAAAAAATTACTTGTTTAGCATCCGGCCACTTAAAATGTTTAGGGTCGGGAGGGAGGTTTTTTTTTTTTTGTTTTTTTTATACAAGGTGTCCACACCAGAGGAAGACGTGCAGCAATGTTGCCCACTTTACATCTCAGATGGCATACTGGGGATGTATTAAGGTTTAATTCCAAACTTTGCTTAAAAGAACAGTTTTATTCAATGTTAAACAGTACAATATCCAATAAAACTGTCAAAAGATTAAAAGGAAAAGATGGTTTTTTTTTCACATTTTAAGCTACTTTGTTCGTAAGCAAGCAGCTGCGGCGAACTGCACTCAAAGGCAATGTAATGCAATAGTTTTACATATATGAGGCAGTCTCGTTATTGACTGTGTGTTCTCCCCCCCCCCCCCCCCCCCCCCCCCCCCCAAAATAAACCATCCCATAAAAAAAAACGTCCAATCTTGTTCTTCCTTCTAACAATCTCTTCTTTTCATTGGGTGTAAATTATATGCCACAAAGTGACATTTCCCAGCCTATTGAAATTCCAAAGTCTACTGGCTGATACAATGTATACATTTTGTAGGTCAGCTGTCAATCATTGTCTGGATTTCTTACCCCTACTTGGAATATATTCGGAAAATACTCCCGAATATTTCTCCTGTGGTTTTACTTTATTTCTCTGGCACTATAAAGCGTTTATTATGTAAAATTACATCACGGAACCATTATAAATTAAAAAATGTAACGAGCTTTTACAATTTCCACGAAATAGATCGTTTTTGTTGAAGACAAGAAAAACGGAAAATAAATCGTATTAAATTTTGCCCCTAAATTTGTTGGAAAATTGTTTATGAGCTTAAAATATAAGGTGTTAAGGTTCCGTTTATTTATTTTTTTCTCTTTCTTTTTAAAAAACAATAAAAACAGAAATAAATGTTATTAAATAAACCTGGAATTGATTTCGCTAGCCTTGTAGTTGTCAGGTGTACCTGTATGTCGATTTTCTTATATATCAGAAAAACCAAGAATAAATCGTATTATTATTTACCCCTGAAATCGGTTTTGGAAAATTTTAGAAGTTCATTCAAATAAGTCTTTAAGTATCCTTTCTCCTTTTTTTTCTTTAAAACCAAAGACAATAACATAATTAACCTTAGAAATATAAACTTTTTTCTGTTCATCTTAATACATTTTGTAAATAGGTACGGCAAACTTTTTAAAAATTACTTACAGCCAACTATGACCATCCGTTGGGTCTAGAGGTAAATAAATTCACTCCAGGAATACACAGACCAGGGCCTATTAAATAAATTCTGTATCTGCCTGGCAAGGGTTGGCATAAGTAAATACAATGTATCTTTGTTGGAGATAAGCCGGCCTGAACAACATTCTTTGAGTAGCACTTTGTGTTGAGTGAATGTCTGTGCTGAAAAAGGAAAGTCAACACCCAATGACAATGAAGATTTTTTAACTGCCTCAGGATTGGATAACAATCTTGTCACTCAGGAAGTGGTGAGCTGCGGTTCTGAGGCTTTGATGTTGGTCTTTTCAAGAAACTCAGTTGGGTCATTGTAATCTTTTAGGAACTGGTATTGCGATTTTCGATAAGCTTCTACAGACGTGTGCGCTTTTAGCTTATATCTTTGCATTTTTTCACTAGACCGCCGGACTACTTAGGAAAGGGTTTTGACTAGACCGCCGATGTTTTGACTAGAATTTGGCTAACGGACCAGCGTTAAGGTCGAACCCAAATGTTTAAGTTTCTGCCGATAGGTGCGCTGGCACCGGAAATTTCGTCTGCTAGCGTTTGCAACAGTAGAAAATGCACTGTGGCGGTCTTTTAGCGCATTTAAAAAAAAATAAAAAATAAAAAAAAAAAGTGGTCGGGTGGGTTTTTCAGGGTCGGGCGGGGACGCTAAACAAGTAATTTTTTTTTTATGTGGCCTAACAACCAATTTTCAAAAGTTTCAAATTGGCTGCCATTGCTTGTTATTCTAACTACATTTTTGTCAAAGGGCACGGATCTGCGATGGCACTATATCCCCCCCAAAATTACAAGACATACTCTGACCGTGTGCCAAATTTCATGTTTGTATCATCAAAGGCAAAATTCCCCCAAACATTTTCCCTATTTGCCCCACTAATAATGCTTACGTCTTTGTTTAGAATGCTGAACTTAAATTTCTGGCCAGCGAGGGGAGTTTCGTCGTCCACTGTTTGTTCTCGTTGGATGGTGTAGTTTGGCAGCTCAATGATGTCGGAAGTTGACAAATCGGTGGGCTTTTTGTAAAAATACAGCCAATCGTCTTTCAGCACAGCCCAAGACCTGGCACAAAAACAAAGGTCAAAGGTTAGTTAAAATCTACTTTATAAACAGTTACGTGAAGGTTTTTAACACAATATTAGTAAGATTTGACCAGAGGATATACATCCGTGGCAAAATTTAAAATGTTTACAAAATATATCGCCGAATAAAGGTACTTGTACATCTTTGAAAGTATATGTACAATTTAAATATGATGACAGTTCAACGGCATGTCAGACACATGTACACAACCTAGCGGTATTTTGATTTTGATCATTGTTTTGGGCAGGTTAGAGTTTGTTAAAAGTAACAACTATAAAGCTGTTAAACATTGTAAGAAATAAACTATATTTTAATAACAAACAGATAATAAGATTTGAAATGATATGTACAGTACATGTTTTATTTGTGGTATTTGAATATGTTTGAAGGTGTTTTTTTAATTGAGGTTTATAATTCTGTTGAACTGCCCATGATGAGCAACATTATAGAATTCAGTTATTCTATATAAAATTGTCCATGGATACATTTTTATGGCATCAACAAGCAGCATCATCAAATTACTAATTCGTGCAAGTATAAACAAAGTACATACCTTCAATTGAATACATTACCAAAAATACATGTCCATGTACATAATTATGGATGTATACAAAATTGTAAATTAACATTTTGTTTTTAATGACTTTTGAAATATCACTTGTCCTACGTATGGCCAAACATTTGTTTAAAGGTTTACATGTACCTTCGCAATTTAAGCCCTCCTCTGAAACACAATAAATAGGTAGAACAAAATATATTTTAAGATTGAAAGCCGTGCTTTGTTCACACTGAAAAAAAGGTTAGGTTTATAAAAATATAATTGAATGAAGCCCTCATCTAAAATGTGATCTTATTTGAAGATTTAAGTTCCAACAAACAAACAATTTCTTATTCTAAGAATGAATGCCAAGCTGTTTTTCCACTTTGAAGCTGGCCCACGAGTATAATTTCATTTCACTTTAAAGGTAGGATACACCCTAATTTGCAGATATCGAAACAAATTATTATCAAATTATTGGGAAATATCTTACTTATTTGAAAGTAAATAATGATTGTAGGCATCCAGCCAAAAGGGTTGTGCTAGATATCCTGTAATTGTATCGATAAAATTGAATGCTATTACAAACAGTTTGCGACCGTCGTCCGAATAAGAACAACTTAAGAACCACTGCCTGACGCTGGTTGAAAACGAATGCCGTTTTTCTTGTTTTTCTCAGCATCCAGTTAAACGATATTTACTATAAAAAAACAGCTGCCTAAATCCACTCATTCATGATATTTCAAGCAATTACCGATGGTGTATCCATCCTACCTTTAAACTTGGTGTGTTCAGTGTAACTCCAGAAACCCCTAAAAGAGCCCAAACCTCGACAACAGATATTAGTTGGATTTTTGTCTAGACAGTATAATAGTTAATGATGGGACCCATACTGTACTAACATTTACAACATGCACAGTTCCTCCAACAACAGGATTATAAAACTTACCTCTTCCAAGTTCTCTTGGTTGGCACAAACACATGTAGATACCCAGTCAGTGTCGGATCCACGACGTCAGAAGCTGGAATGGGCATCTGCCCGGCATTCCCTTTGGACAACGATGAGGATCTGGTTGAATGTTTGCCCAAACACGGGGTGGGGCTTGTTTTCTTGTCCGCCAAATTGAGATCGTCGGACTCCCAGCCGGTGACTGATGATGACGCCACACTCTCCTACCAAAACATGTCCAGAACTAGAGAATTACAAATCAAATAAATATCCACCCATACATGACTGTTTTCCTCAAGTGGCCTGCCTTCTTTTGTCACGGCCCCACCTCCGAAGGTCTCTATAAACATATGAACTATCGATGAATAAAACCGTGTTTCGTTCCATTGTGATATTTTTTTTTTTTCCAAACCATAAGCTACATTTTGTGGTTCCAGGGGGATTTTCCCAGTGACTGACATTACACCAATGAATAAAGTTCCAAATATAGTTGGCTGCACTGGCTTTCAAATTCTTGGTTGGGTTACTGCGCATATTCACCAAGTTTAGTATACAAAAGGAACTAAAATGCTTTAACAATTGACTGGTGGCAGTAAATAGATTGAACATGTCACGATACCTGTTCACTTTGCATTAAATTTCCTAACAAAACACATTGAGTGCAGGCTACTCAATGTGTTTTAACCTCAACCAAACAAAAAAATTGTTGATATTTGCAAATGGTGTATCATATATTTTAAATATTGGCTGAATATTTGTCTTGATGATTGAGAATTGTTTTCACTCAGTCAAGTTAGGTATTTCATAATAATTCAATAGTTTTGTAATTTGCAAATGTATTAACTTGAAATATATAGACACGTACATGTATATTTTTTTATATGAGTTTTAAGGTGACTCTTTTCCCACCACTTTTCCACTTTGGTATAACAAGTAGAGAAAAACTTGCAGTATACAGGTGTGTAGTATACATTTTTAGTCATGCAAATTGTATATACATGTAACATATTGTAACAAAAAAATGTACTGATGAACTTACAAAGTCTGAGAGTGATCGTTGTTCTTGTTTTTCGTCAGCTGCAGCAGAACTTTCAGAGCTAGATTCCTGACCAAAAAAAACCACACACATAAAAACCTAGATAATAAATCACCAATACAATAAAACTAAACAAAACTTTGAGATATTGTATACTGGTGCATTTTATTCAAGGTGAAAACTTAACAGATCATTGCAAAGTATTCAAAAGGTGGAATTTGCATCGGGGTGATGTAAGTTCAATATTGGGTTTTGTCCTTAAAAAGGTAGAATACACCAATTGCAGATTTTGAAAATGTTTACTACCGAATTTTAAAGAAATATCTTACTTATTTGAAAGTAAATAATGATTCTAGGCTTCCAGCAAAATGATAAATGTAATTGTTTCGAAAATTTAAATTATATATAAAAAGAAAATTTAATAAAATTAAATTTTCAAATTCGATCCCTCACCTGTTTGTCTGCTTTTGGCACTTCGATGATTGCATCGTGAACAGCATCTCTCTCAGCTCTCAGGGAACTCTGCCTCTCAAAGTACCCATAACTCTCCTCAAAACTCTCTTTTGAAAGTCTACTGGACAGTGGTGTGTGACCTTGGGTGTCCGAATTAGAGGAGGCCGTCGATTTCTGACTGTCTGATCTGGAAGCTTTAGTGGAACTCGCAAGTCGACTTGCCTCGCTGATGTAATCATACCACAGTTGAGCCGTGTCGGTACCAATGACGGAAAATAAGACCTTCTTCCCGGTGGAGTGGGTGAGTTTGAGCATTCCGATGGATTGTCCGTCCTCTTTTTGTTCTGTTGCAAGGGCAACCGAGTACGAGGTCAGGTCTAGGATGCTCTCTGTCTCGGCTTCTGGCGAGTTGGTCTTGAAGCAGTACAACTGCGAGTCGCTTAAGACATACCAGCGTGATTTACCTTTTTTGCGCATTGGGCCAGACATTTTAGGGTCGGGAAGGTGACCTAAGGTCAAACCGGATGAGACCCGGGGTCGGCGAATCAGTGCTCGTTGCACCAACTTGGACACTTTGCTGATGACGGTCTTGTTATGATCCGAGCGAGATCCTTCGGTTGCATCGCCAGTGGAGCTTGCACTTGATGCGGTGGGATGACGAGGAGGAGAGGTCGGGGCTGAGCCTCCATCCACATTATGAGACTCGTCCCACGCATCCAGTTCCTGGGACAATCTCAGAAAAACACTGTCACTAAGTAAATGTCTCTTTTGAGAGATGGACTCCGATTCAGCAAAATCGAGTTCCGAGAGGTTTACGATGCTGTTATCACATGAGGCACTGTCGCTGATCGAGTGCGAGTCTGTGAGATCGTCGTTTGTCGCAATTGAGGAAACAAATGAGCTTCCTCTGCTCTTCACGAGCTCGGTCCTGCTCTCCCGCTCTCCGTCACGCGAGGAAGTGTCACTCTCAACGCTCATCTGTTTGGGAACTATAGAACCATTTACGGTTGAGCTGTTATGTTTCCTTCTCGAGGACGGGGATGTATCAAAATCTTCCCCCAGCCCACTGTCCATCCTTTGGCTCTTCTCAAAACTAACACTCATTTGTGTAATCATTCTTTTCTTGTGTAGCGATGGGGATCTATCTGTGAAATTGTGAAGCACTTGGCTCCAAACTGAAAACTCCTCCTCTGTTGGCACACTAAAACTGAAAATCCTGTTCCCTTCTGAAACTGGCGTCAACTCCAAGATAAACTCCTTATTTAAGAATTGACAGTTTGATGTTCTGCTTCCACTAGACTCACACATCTCAGCGTCAATTTTTTTACTGCCATCCTTCATCGACGTCTCCAGATAAAAGTCACTTAGTGTCAAAACTCTCTTTACTTCATCCCCCTCGGGTGTATCAAACAACCCAAGCATGCTACTGGCTGCGACGCACCAATACTGTCTTTTGGTGCTGCACTCTGTCAGCCAGCCCCTGTAGTCTGGAAGCATGTCCGACTTTTCAAAGCTGTCAAACGATATCAATGTCCTACCACCTTCCGTGCTTCTGGTCCTGTCATGATCTGCGATTGGCTCGCTCAATTGAGAGAGAGTTTCTGATTGTCCCACATGTATTCCATCATTGGTGATTACTGCTCCACCTTCAGCCATCTTTGCACCTCCTTGAACATAAAAATAAACACTGAACAAGAGATGTATTTCAGTGAAAGCACAGTTTACAAGAAAGCAAAATGTTGTCGGCACAATCCATTCTGGTTAACAGTCCACCTCGATCACTGGAGTGGCAAGATCCGTGATTAAATGCAGTCAAAGGGTGGATTTTCCACATGACCGGCACATTTTAAGGTTGGCAGATATCATAAGGTCTAATTCCCATGCAGTAATGTATACTGGTACATGGAGTGTCACACAATATTCACATCTGACTTGTTGCTGATAGTCCTGGTAATACCAGATTTGAAAGTACGAGCCCGTATGTCTATTTTGTTAGCCTGGTATACAGAGTTCTGCTCGGAGGTACATGTATTTGCAGATCGAACCCTTGATGCATGAAACCAATTGAATAACCTCCTCGCTTCGATTGTATTTGTTCAATACCTGAATACAGAGAAAGCAAAAACGAAAAAAGGTTAAAGGATTAATAATAACAGGGCCAACAGGGACAAACATAGCCACTGGGTTAATAGCCATGGGGTTTGTTGATCATTGTAAAAAAAAAAAAAAAAAAAAAAATCCTCATTTTCCTCAATTAAGGCTATGGTTTCCAAGGTTATTGAGCCAACATAAAGGTCCTGAAAGGCACAGCTCCGCTGGTTTTTATACAGAAAAGCATTACAGGCAAGTACAAAAAAAAGATAATGCTCGGTCCAATTGAAACTTGTGCCTGTGAGTTAATAAACAACCTAAAGTCAACTGAGACAGAAAGAACAACTAACTTGGTCGATACTTTTACAGGTGTAATTGTGTTTGCGCCATGCCCCGTTTCTACTTGATTTGACTCAAACCACAATATGCTTCACTTCCTCTAAATACAGGTCGGTCACGAAACAATTACGAGAAAGCCAACAAAAATATATCTGGTTTCAACTCCAAAACACAATGGTAATTTAGCCACAGGTAATGTGATACTTGCATAACTCAGTTAAAATCCTGTTTTTCTAATTAGGCAGGGTCCATCGATATCAGACTTTTTAATCATGTTTCAAAAAATTATCCCAGCCAAGAAAGAGTGCATAGCATAGGAACCACTGTCATAAAATAGAACACAGCACACAAATATAAGTACAGTACTCTATCCACTTTGTCCAATATACTGGTACTGGTAGTACTAATTTGTGCTTGAACATGCACAGTAAAAGCAAATCCACTCTACATGATGAGATTATTAAAAAAACACAAAACAGTATACATGAAGCAATATGCCCAGATAAGATTTGATGGATCTGTTGGTTTGTAAATGAAAGAGCAAAGGGCATTCAGTGAAAAAAGGAAAAACTATTTTCAATTTGTGTGTGTATTGATTTCTGCTTTGGGGAACTTATTATTAAATTTACACTTCAAATTTTACATGCAAGATATCCATTTAACTGTAGTACATAACTCCAAAAAGTCTGTCTAAATATGTTTGAAAGAACAACAAAGTCAGGAAATATTTAAACTGTTTGTTTCAGGTACTTCTTATCCTTGGTCTAAAACCCCATGAGTGTTATTGAATTTCCTTCATGTATCACTGCAGAATGGTCAGTTGATCGCAACAACATTTTTACTGTCTCTGATTAAATTTCTCTGTTTAAATCTTTTACCTGAAATGGTATTGTTAAATTGGGGAAAGTACAGTAGTTTTAAGAATACGGCTAACAGAGTGCCTGTTGGCACATTTTTACGTGCTTTAAAAATGTAATCCGGTTGCAACAACAAAACATACGTTTTCTTTCACTTATTTAATAGCCATTGTGCTAAATCTTTAATTAAATTAAGAAGTAATTTTTCAGGCACCCAACTAAAGATTTTTAGAGCTTCAAACTAAAACAAACAAAAAAAACACAAAAAAACAAATGATCCTATTTCCCTTTAAACTGATTAACTGAACAAAAAAAAACTTGCAGGAAATGAAATCCGATCCACTTAAGACAATGATAAATTCCTGCAAGCTATGTTGCAACATGGTCCATTAATCAGCAATTACTTCAGGGTTTGTAACACTAGCACCAGCTACAGACTGCTGGCGACAACTCTGTCTAGAGTTGCCCCAAAGCTAGATATGTCACCAAATACTTTAGAGAACTTCACATATTTCTGGGGCCTTTGGCAGACCAATCAATCTGCTTTAAAGGTAGGGTACACCATTGGTAATTGCTTGAATTATCAGGAATGGGTGGATGTAAGGGGTTGTATTTTATAGTAAATATCGTAAAACTGACCTGTCCTAAGTTTTTTAATTAGGTTCTTAGTTGTCCTTTCTTTTTTTCGCGACCGCCGTCCGGATATCTAGCACAATCATTTTGCTAGATGCCTACAATCATTATTTACTTTCAAATAAGTAAGATATTTCCCAATAATTTGGTAGTAAAGATTTTTGATATCTGCAAATGATGTATCCTACCTTTAAGCAGACAGGAGGTTTTGCTGTGCTATCATTACTATAGGTGATGGATGCATGGAGTTTGAAAAATATATTTGTATCTCTTTCCTTACCATGTTTTTGAACACTATGATCAAAACAGTCTAGTAAATTTGACAATAGAAAGGAAAGGTTCAGGTTTATTCCTTGAGCTCCTACTGTACCTATAAATTCCCTTTTTGTGCAGTTTGTGGTGCTGGAATTTCCCACACTTTTATTTCAAATCCTTGATAACAATTCAACCAAATTTCAAACATTTTTCAAAGACTCACAAATCGATTTGCCTGCAACATAAAAAGTTGGGCCTGCTGGTACATGCCCAGAAAATGAACACCGATCTACTCGTATCTGTACCAAGCACTTTTAATCTCCTCTTCTGTACACAAGTGCCACATTCTTGCATGCCAGTCTCTCTTCCTGATCATCAGCTTCTGAATAGAACGCTCCTCATGTAGGCTACCGGCTGAAATTCTCAAGTGCCTCAAACACGATCCTAGTCCCCTCTCTGTATACCCATCACAACTCCTTGATGGCAAAGCAAACACTGCAGTAGGCACTATAACACAATCGACTAACAATACCCCCACCATTCAGAACTTTCAGAACTGACACTTCAAAAGAGTCATACACCTGTGGCCCTAATTAAATTGTACATAGGTCCTTTAATTTCCAAGGTCTGTACTACCCAATAAACTTGGGGTTGCTGTCAAAAAAATATATTGATTTTCACAGGAGTAATAAAAGTGTATTGTGTACTTTGTAGCACAAACTTATTTATGATTTAAAGTTATAGCGGGTCGCCGTAGAACAGTTCACCAATCACTACAGCCTGAACCCACACACCCATCTGTTCCAGCACCAGTGACTCACGCCAAATCCCAACTCAGCTTTTGTGTTTTAAATACACAGTCCATCTGTAACAAGTCTGAAGACTTCGTGGATTTTGTTCTGCAGAAAAATCTAGACCTTGTTGCTGTGTCTGAAACATGGCTGAGACCAGGTGATGACCTAACATGTCGTCAGTGTACCCCTGCTGGCTACTATTTTCATCAAATTCCTAGACCTCACAAGACCGGAGGGGGAGTTGCAATACTTTACAGATCCAGTTTATGTGTCTCTGTGAAAGATAATAACATCCATTACACAACCTTCGAATCTCTTCATGCTGAAATAACAGGAAACTCAAAATCTGTTCGCCTCGTCGTTTTATACAGACCCGAAAGAGATGCCAACGGCCATCATGTGACTTTTTCAAGTTTTCTTCAAGAATTTGAGAATTTGATTTTGGAATATCTCCTACACCCATCTGACATCATCATCACCGGTGACTTCAACATTCATGTTGATGACATCCATAACACCAATGCAAACCAATTCAAGCATTTGCTATCGGCTTATGGCCTTATCCAGCATGTCACGGAGCCGACTCATCGTCTCGGTCATTGTCTGGACCTTGTAATAACTCGTGATATCACCCCACCTGCTGTCTCTAACATTACGATTCTACCTGGATTATCAGACCATTATGCAGTTATGTGTAATTTGAGCCTGTGCAAGCCCAACATCCCAACCATCACTGTAAAGACCCGACAGTGGAAAAACGTAGATCTTCCTGAAGTGTTCCGGGATATAGGAACTCATTTGGAAAAATTAAACCTCGATCATGACGACTTGAATGTATATGTCAGCCAATACGAAAGTACTGTCCGTGACATCTTGGATTTACACGCACCTTTGAAAACAAGATCTGTCAAGGTCCGAACTGAATTTCCTTGGTTCAATGATGACATTAGAGCTGCAAGAAAGATTCGTCGTCAACTTGAGCGAAAATGGCGGGAAAACGGAAAACTTGAATCACACCGACGAGAATATCGCAACCAATGTAATGTGGTTAGGAAATTGATCAACCAGGTGAAGATTACCCACTTCTCATCCCAAGTTCATGAATCCTCAGGAGATCAAAAGAAGCTCTTCAAGATAATTGATAAACTGTTGCTGAAACCCAGAACCCCTGTCCTTCCATCCAACTACAATGATCAGGATCTGGCAAATGAATTCTCCAAGTTCTTTGTCACCGAGATTTCAGACATCCGCTCATCATTCTCATCGGCCCCTTGTGACATGCGCCAGACATCGCCACATCTTCACCAAGACTGTAGACTCTATGTGTTTGAGCCTACCACTGCTGCTGAGATTCAAAGAATTATCATGAAATCTCCTACAAAATCCTGTGAACTGGACCCAGTATCAACATCCATGATAAAGCAGAACATTGATACATTTGTTCCGTACATCACTGCACTTGTAAACAAATCTCTCAGCTCCGGTCACTTCCCCGATAGCCTCAAGATTTCCTACATCAGGCCGCTCATCAAGAAACCCAACCTGGACAAGGAGGTATTCAAAAACTACAGACCAGTTGCGAACTTAAAGTATCTCGGAAAAGTCATTGAACGAGTAGTTTCATCACGCATTCGCGATCATATTGATGCTTTCAACCTGTCCGACACGTTCCAGTCGACATACAAGCCTTTCCATTGGACGGAAGTTGCACTAGTCCGTGTGAACAACGATATTCTTTCAGCCATGGACAATGGAAACCTTACAGCACTAGTCCTATTAGACTTGAGTGCCGCTTTTGACACTGTTGACCACAACATCCTCCTCTCCCGGCTTCAGAATTACCTCGGCATACAGGACACAGCCCTAGCATGGTGCAATTCTTATCTCTCCAATCGAACTCAGCACGTGTGTATCGGCACTGCAATATCAGACCCGGTTGTCTTGAACTACTCTGTGCCACAGGGGTCAGTACTGGGCCCACAGTGGTTTACGCTGTACACTTTGCCAATTCGTGACATCATTTTAAAATTTAACCTGAATTACCATGTCTATGCGGACGACACTCAGCTATACATCACGTTTAAATCTTCTCGAGAACATGCCAATGCCTCCATTGAAAGACTTGAGAAATGTATCCAAGAGATTCGCCACTGGACGCAACAGAACTTCCTGAAGTTAAATGACGACAAGACAGAGTTCCTTTTATTTGGATCACGTCAACAATTATCAAAAGTTTCAGTGCCATACATTTCCATCGGTGATGCTCAGATAGCTCCCTCGTTGCAGGCTCGGAACTTGGGTGTTATTTTTGATTCGTCAATGACACTTCAACCACACATCAACAACGTCATTCGTCTCTCAACATTTCACATCAGGAACATCGGTAAAATACGCAAGTTTTTGGACAAGAGCGCTACAGAAAAAGTAATTCATGCATTTGTCACTTCTCGCCTTGACAACGGCAATGCCCTTTTCTATGGTCTTCCGCATAACCAGATTGCTCGTCTCCAACGCCTCCAAAACACCGCAGCCCGCATCGTTACACTCTCTAAAAAATCCTGTTCCATCACCCCCATCCTGGAACAACTTCATTGGCTCCCTGTCTCTCAACGAATAATCTTCAAGCTTATGCTAATTGTCCACAAAGCACTCAATGGCAAGGCTCCCCATTACATCTCAGAACTTCTTCAAGTTTACACTCCATCAAGGAACCTACGATCCAGCAACATGCTTCTCCTCAAGGAATCCAAGTCACGACACTCGTGGGGCGACAGACGTTTTTCTGCAGCTGCACCACACATCTGGAACTCTTTACCGCTCAATCTTAGATCTTGTCTGTGTACAACAAAATTCAAATCACTTCTCAAAACTTATCTCATGTCTCAGGTTTTCAAGAACTAATTTATTTGTTCCTCTCATTTGTTATTGTTTCTTTCAAGTTAAATATTACTTTGTTTGTTTTTTAGGGTCTCTGCGCCTTGAACACCCAGCAGGGTGGATATGTGCGCATTACAAATCTTATTATTATTATTATTATTATTATAGTATACCATTTGTCAGTTGTGCATTTTTATTGTTTGAAGTGCTCAGCAAAAGTTCTCAAATTCTATGGAATGGTGCAACACCCAGATAACTTATTAGTTTGACTGATTTGTAGTTAACCAGATGAATATTTCTAGGGGCTAATGCTTTAAAGGGACAGTTGAGTATACCTTACACAACTATCAAAACAAAAAGTAACCAACCCAATTATTGTCCAAAAGCGAAGTTGATGTATAAAATGACTCTAAACTCCCTGTAAAATTACTCCTTCTGGCATTCTCTCATTTTGAAGAATATAAAGTTTAAAAAAAATTGCATCTCACAGATGCATTTTTGGAAACTTCCATTTGGAGTTGGTTCAAAATTAAAATCTTAGAATATTTTCTCGGAATATACAGCATTCACAGAGCTCAAACTTTGTCACGTTTGTACAAGTTATACCGTTTACCAGCCAAATTACACACTGGGGCTTGTTAATTAAGCAAGTGTTAATTAACCACCAATTGCAATTAGGCAAGCAATTAACACTGCACAACAAATTGAATTATGTGCTAATCAAAAATCAACAGTTTGGGAAGGTTAGAAATTATTAATGAGTCAAATCTGCAGGTTCTCTGTTTGTACATTGTGTATGCATGTACTGGTAATGCACAGTACATTGTTGTGAGTTGGTGTACAAATGTAGGTGGGTTTGTGCTATAATGTTTGAACAAGTTCACTGTAGACTATTCCTCCATGTGTAGATGTACATTTGAGCATAGAAAGTCAGGGATAAAGAAACAAGTAAACATTTCATAACTGCTTTTAAAAAAATAAGTACATCCATGGAGAAATTCCTCCATGATGTAACTCACCTCATACTGTAACTGCCAGTTGCCACAGCAAGAGCCATAATGTTCTGTGTAGGCCTACAAGGAAAGTGAACATCACAAAGTCAAAATGATCTTGTCTTTGGCCAAATGGTGTAGACACAATATACCTAGAGTGACAGAGATTAGATGATAACCTCAAATCAGTTTGGTGTAAGACATGCTTATCAGCTTGTCAGAATAGATTCCACTGACTGGTTCAACCATACCAAACAAGGAGTGAAGGTCAGCATAAAAAGCCACCTGCAGCCTGAGGAAGTTGTGCAAACATGAATGTGCATTAAATATTCACAAGGTTTCAACACTATACAAGTATTATGCAATCAATCAGCAACACAGGTGCATTACAAGGCATGTCCACAGCACTTTACCTGCCACTCCGCAGTGATGCAGACCAGTCATCACATAAAACAAGGATGTGTTGGAATCATGTGAGGCAAATTCCATGCATTTCAAAGGAAATACGTTACAGGGTGTCGCACTTCCACAATTTTTTTTTATTTAACAGACGTCATTTTTTACAACCGTCATAAACTGTCATGATTGAACAGATCCTCAGTTAACCAACAAGTGACTCATGTTTTTGTTTTTTGGGAAAGTTGTCGACAGAAACGGTTGACTAAGACAAAGTATTCTTTTCATAAGGAATTGAACATGGCTCCTTTGTGATGGATGGGCCTTGTAAATGTACATATAATTGGGCCCAGACAGAAAGCATGAATAAACTACATGCATCCTCTCTATTATTTTCTTGTCTGAACCAGGAGCTTTTGTCATCAAGATTTTTCTGCCCAGTATCATTTTTGAGCGCATTTTGAATTGAATGACAGACTGTCCAGAGAATGATTTTGTTTACAGTAATTCTGCTCAGAAATCGTTGCATGATTTTATGTACCCTCTAATAGCTTTGTGATTGATTAGTTTGTGGTACAGTCAAACCTGCCTTTGCGGCCACCTTGATACAGCGGCCACCTGCCTTCACTGGCCACCTTTGCTTGGTCCCAGTTTGATTCTTGCATAAACATACCTAACCACGTCTTGCTAATGCGGCCACTGCGTAACGCGGCCAGTGGCCAACCCATAATAGCCCACAGCAAATAAAATGTGTACAATTACATTGCCGTGAAACCTGTGTACTCCGGCCGCAGAAATGAAGTGCGCCCTCTGTTGACTTTGAAATCTCCCCTGTTGTTTGGTTCCTGGACTTCATACATGTACATGTATGGGTGTGTGTACATGTGTACGTCTTGCTATAGTGGCCACTTGCGTATAGTGGCCACGAAAACCGGCACCGTCGATGGCCGCTATATCAAGGTTTGACTGTAATAACATATTAAAACTAATGAAAACCTTGACCTAACTGTATCTACTGGTATCATTAGCTGGGGATATTTATCCAGATTGCTAATCCCCTGGATAATTCCTTTTTAACAGATTAATTTAGCTTGGCCTATTTCGGAATCTCATTTCATTTCATAAAAATATGTTTCTCTTTGTATGCAATATGTCAGAATGATAAAACCTTTGAAATTGCCAGTGAATTGTACAATTCATGTTGAATTTCTGATTTTTCAATGAATATGCACAAATGTTCAAAATACATGTTTGAAGATTTCTGATCTTTGGCACAACAAATAGATTTTAAAGATATGTACATTTTGAGATCCAAAATATTGTTATAAATGATATCACACGTACATGTATGTAACTTTCAGTGATAAACTATGTTGACAAGAATTATATGCCAAAAAGACTCATCTAGTTTCATAAATTTGGTGTCTTATTAATTTTTGGCCAATGATGCAGACAAATAATGACTGTAAACAAGATGTTTGCTAATCTGTCGTTTTAGTATCGGTTTTGGGTATCGAGAGAGAGAAAAAAGAAACAAAACATAGAATAAGGTAAGAATTTAGTCACCAAGTAAACAAGGAACTGTAGCCAATATGTCACAGTTTAGGTATAAAATATATTGTAACTGAGCAACCAAAGAGTGTGGTGAATTTAATCTTTGGACTTCTAAACAACTGGAACTTGAATTGTCAGGTTGAGTCAAGCAGTGAGAATTTGTTGACACGTTGGGATGAATATTAGGTATCCATTTCCTTGTTGATAAGAAATTTGATAAATGAGCTGTCACAAAAAAATGTTGATTCTTACTGAAGGGTTGTCTAAAATTTGGAACAAAGTTGAATAATGTAACATGATCAGGGATACATTTTCAATAACAAAAAATTACAAATTAAACATTGTTAACCCTAACCCTCCCAAATCCTTCTAAATCCTCTTGTACAAAATGAAGGATTTAGAAGGATTGAGGTTATTAGGACATTGCAGTGGAGGAGGATCCAGAAGGATTGAGGGCAGATGGGGTTTTGCTATGGGAGGGATTGAGAAGGATTGAGAAGGATTGAGGTTATCGGGCTGTATTTGACACAAGAGGAAAGAGAAGGATTGAGGTTGTATGCAGCTTGCCCAAAATAGGATCCAGAAGGATCTAGGTTATGGGGGAGGGGGCTTGCATTTGTGTACATTGTAATGGCATGGGGAATGCATGCTTCTGACTTGGTTATTTTTAGGGCTTGCATTTGTGTGCATGGCAAATGTGTGTACTGGAAGGTGAGTGTATACTGCAAGGTCAGTGGGTCAGTGCTGAAAGGGTCCCTGGACAATGTATGTTTATGTATCATCAATAGGAAACACATGTGCATACAATGGAATTTCTTTGGCCCTTGTCCTGGTATGAAAAGGTCATTGTACTGGGCACTTCCATTTGTTTGAGGGTAATTTGTTGGATAAGTAATCAGTTTACACAGACCCCCCAAAACATCCCCCAGCAGGCAGGAGGATCTAGAAGGATTCAGGGCAATAGCCATACTAGCAGAATTGAGAAGGATTTAGAAGGATCCAGGTTCCTTGAGCTTTTAACTCTTTACTACAGAAGGATATAGGAGGATTGAGGTTATGTCTTAGCCAAACGAGCCGGGAGGGTTAGGGTTAATGTGAACACACGCTGCTTGACCTCAAATTAATCACAGAGACATTTTTGCAATTTGTTTTAGTGCTAATACAAAATTGTGTCCAAAACTCCAAAGAGAGCTGTAACCCTTTATTTCTACAAAAAACAACTGATATATACTTTCAATTATGTTCCAAATTTATTGCAAATGTAAAAAATAAAAAATCCGCCAGTAAAAAAGGAATCAGGTAAAATTTTGTCACTTGGCCTAAAATAGTGTTTTTCTTTCTGTTCGGTGGATACGGCAACAATTTCAGAGTTTTTTTTAATATCTAATATTATCTTCCAGATAAAACAGGAATGTTATTGATATTGCTTCATATCACAAATACTCTCAAGATAACACTACAACAGCTTGTTTGCAGGGCATTTATCACTTTTACACATTACAACTGTTTCAAGCAACTATTATCAATGACAGTTCAAGCAACTGTTATCAATGACAGTTCAAATCAAGGAGGAAGAAATAAATAAAGTTAAGAATAATGGGCCCATTTAAAAAAAAAATCTAATTTTTTTTAAACAGATTTAAAGCAAATAACCTCATCTCGCGTAGTTGTATGCATACACATACTACCGATGTATACATATTAATTTCATTAAATAAACCCTTTCTGTCTCAGTGCCAAAACGGAGCCAGCTATCCTTTATCTCAGATCAAAACCTATCATAACTTAAAGGTAGAATAGACCATTGGTAATTGTTTGAGTTATCAGGAATGGGTGAATTTGGGGGGTTGTTTTTTATAGTAAATATTGTTTATCTGACCTGTCCGACGTTTTACAGTCATGGAAGCCAAGAAAAGAAAGAAAAGCAAGAAAAACGTCTGTTCATTTTTAACCGGCAACCTTGTTTATATAAAGTTCAATTTTTTTTAGAACAATTGCAGGATATCTAGTTCAATCATTTTGCTGGATGCCTACAATCATTATTTACTTTCAAATAAGTAAGATATTTCCTAATAATTCGGTAGTAATTTTTGTTATATCTGCAAATAGTGTATTCTACCTTTAAACTATTATGAGAGAGGAAGGGTGTAGGTTGTGAATTATAACAGTAGGGGGGGGGGGGGGGTTAAAACAAGAAATACATGTCAACTAGGGAATTGTGGAAATGTTGTGACACCGAGGCCACAAACAATGGTCCAGACAGATCAAGTAAAACAAAAAGCTTACTTGTTATTTTCTTTTTCCTGATGACGTATTAGATAAAACAATGAATGACGGCACACGCTGAGTAAATGAGAATAAAGAGAAGATGATCTCGGCAGGAAAAGACCAACGAGCGAACGATTTCCTAGATTCATATTTTCTCTATTCAGGAAGTTCAGTGAATTGACAAAAGCAGATAATTACTAGTCTAAAACAAATATACATGAGATACATATAATATACATGTACACTAAATTTATGAGGCATAAGTTGTACATTGTATAAAATGAAAGACAACATCAACTTCAAGGCAACATAAATGTATAATGTCCATTTCATAAGAATTTATACACTTCCAAATAGGCACTTGGGGAGACAATTTAGCATAAGTTTTTAGCTAATAAGAAGACAGTGGCACCTAAGTGTCTAGCTACCCTAAAACACGATATTTGGGGGTTTTTTGTCCTAGAACGACAGATTTTGGTCTAAATAGCATAAATCTCGAAGATCATAGAGAAAAGTTAGGACTGTTTTAAGTTTGTGTACATCTCTATTATATGGGATTGTCTCCCCAAGTGCCTATTTGGAGGTACAAATTATGTGAAACCAAACCATACAGAATGCGTTGTTCAACAGATTAAGTACAGGTACCAGTGTGAGAGATTATTCTGTAACCCTAACTCTCCCAAATCCTCCAAAATCAATATGATTTTGCACACACCCTAGTTAAAGAAAGATAAATTTACTGGATATTGGTTGGGTTTACCGTAAACACACATTTGTTAATACTACATGATGATGATCATGATGATCATGCATTTGTAAAGCGCCATCTATCTAGTTGCCTATTCCGAGGCGCTGCCAGGAACACCGGGGCGAACCCCTTCTCTTAACGAAGAGTGTTAGGTTCTTTTACGTGCATTACACAACGCACGGGACCTACAGCTTTACGTCCCATCCGAAGGACGAAGCAATAGTGGTTTAATTGCCTTGCTTAAGGACACACGTGTCGACACCGGGACTCGAACCACGCTCTGCGGAACAGAAAACCGAGTTCTTAACCGCCCGGCCACCACACTCCACGTCTACATGTCTACATTGTCTACATGTAATAGACATTGTACCAGTACTGTAGTTAGGCTACTGGCAAATATCAAAACTTGTTCAAGCTTGCACTTGCAGTATTATTCTGTTATTCCATGTTTGTTATCCCAACAAGTCCTTGTAATGTGAGACATTGCCTAGGCTGGCCACGGGTGATCTATTGGAGGAAGTGGTAGTAACCCTGTGGGCAGAGTGGAAGTAAACTCTTTTGGCTTCTGCTATTCTGTTTGTAGAAATATAATGGATGTGGTAAAAATGCTGGACAATCATTGGGAAAGTTTGCTGTTACGAAAACAAAAACAGTTTTTCCACAGATTTATACTCGCATAAATTTTGATACAAAGATTTCAAAATATTACAGTTTTTCACTAATACAGTTGACTCTGGTTAATGCGTACAAACTCAACCAGCAAGCAAAACTATTATATTAGAATGTTGTATTATTATTAAGTGAAATGTCAGTCCCATCATAGAGAACTTTCACTGTGCACATAAATCTAGAGGCAGGATGAAGGCTTGCTAATTATAACCAGAATTTGTACTAACAGTGTTTGTACTATACTATTTAAAAGAGTACGTATGTATATTGTGTACATGTACCGACGTATGTATCATGTACATGTATGTACATATAATTGTTGCTATTGTTGTGAGTTTGGTGTACAAATGTAGATGGGTTTGTGCAATAATTTTTGAACAACTAGTTCACTTTAGACGTACATTTGAGCATCTATAAAAAAAAAATCACCCAATGAAAATACAATTGCACAACTCTGTACTTTTGTATACTTTGGCCCATTTCTTCAGAGTCCAGGACCTGATTGCCAAACAGTAAATATTGATGAACAGGTTAACTTAAAGGTAGTATACACCATTTGCAGATATCGAAAATATTTACTACTGAATTATTAAGAAATACCTTACTCAATTGAAAGTAAATAATGATTCTAGGCATTCAGCAAAAGGATTGCGCTAGATATCCTGTAATTATTCGAAAAAAATGAATTTTATAAAGAAAAATTCGCTCTCGCCGGACGGCGAGAGCGAAAAAACAAAGATAACATAAGAATAACTGGTCGACCCCGGTTGAAAACAAACGCTGTTTTTCGTGCTTTTCTCGGCATCCATGATTGTAAAACTTCGGAAAAGTCAGTTAAACGATATTTACCATGAAATACAACCCCCCAAATCTACCCATTCATGATAATTAAAGCAATTACCAATGGTGTATACTACCTTTAAATGGGTCTGTCCATAAAAAGGGGTCCAGTTTTTGGTGTCCCTGTTTATGCATCCGACATTTTGATAATTTTTTATTATATTTCAGGACACATTTTTTTGTATGCCTTTTATCTTAAACCAAACCTGCAAAACAAATAAAAACAGTTTGAAATCAATTTCAATTACACTTGCATGGAAAATTACACAGGTGGTGTAAATGGGACATCAACCAGTCACCATTTCCAACCCTTATTTATGTAATGACCTTTATATTAGTGTTTTGTTCATTCACTGACCTGATTTCTATGCTCTGTGATCCATTAGATACCAATCACTATAAATCATTAAATGATGACACAGTTTTGACCTGAAGCTCTAATTCTGATTGGCTATTTTGGGGCCCATTTAGATTATCAGACTGAGGCAAACAAGCTGTGAAATGTATCAATAATTCAGGGTCATTCAGATTTCAGGGTTATCAATATTTGGCCTTTGATAATGACTTTTGTATCCATAGGACAAGTAAACAGTTGATTTACAATGCACCCTTGAAGCCCAAGGGCAGTGGCATTGTTCAGTTCTGTCCCTTTTTGGAAACTTCACAATTATCATGTCAGGGACAGTCATTTACGTCACTAGACATGTGTCGTGGATTTTCTCAAACCGGGCCTTCGGGTGTCAAGAAAATATCAATGATACACTCTTGTTAATTCCGTGATTTACAGTAGTTTCGGTTTGTTCCTTGCATACTGGTATATTAAAAATGTTCTTATTTGAAGGATATTACACAGCTGTAATTCTTTCTTTTCTCCAACAGCAAAGAAGATGCACGCAACCATTACATATGCCGATTCCCAAAAGGACAGCAGAAAATTTGGCATGATCAAGAAAACAATTTTTGAGTGAGTACAAAATCACAAAATCATATATGAAGACAAAAATCCCAAACATGAATGCAAATCTACCAACTCTTTTGATGCATAAATGCATATTATTGTTTGTATCATATTCATATTCATATTTTGTTTATATTAAAGGTAGGATTGGTAAATGCTTAAATTATCATGAATGGATGGATTTGGGGG
The DNA here is from genome assembly GCA_037893245.1 of Crossaster papposus. NCBI lineage: Eukaryota > Metazoa > Echinodermata > Asteroidea > Velatida > Solasteridae > Crossaster > Crossaster papposus. The sequence continues at coordinate 567,713 of JBAIAA010000110.1, forward strand.
TTGTATTTTATAGTAAATATCGTTTACCTGACCTGTTCAAAGTTTTACAATCGTTTATAAAATTAAATTGTTCCGAACAATTACAGGATATCTAACACAATCATTTTGCCGGATGGCTACAATCATACTTACATTCAAATACGCAAGATATTTATTAATATTTCAGGAGTAAAACCTTTTGATATCTGCAGATGGTGTCTTCGACCTTTAATCAAAGACTGACGCGTTTCTGTTTGCATGAGATTAACAGCTGGAAAAACGTGTATACTTGTACTGTACTTGTACACTCATGTACTTGTACCTGACCTGACCTGACCTGCATGTACTTGAACATTTAATAATAGCCTTGGTGGGTTCCAAGCTGAAGAACAATCCACTAATGGAAAGATAAACGGTGGTTTTATTATAAAACTCTTGACCCTCGGCTTATAGTTGTTTGCATTCAAGCAGACTGCAATTGGGCCACAGCAGAGTTGGGCAAAAATCTCACAATCTCAGTGACTGCTGAATTCTGGCCATTGAAGATTTTGCTATGAGACAGTCACTTTACAACTGTTTAATGAGTAATGTTACTACTATTTATTAAGAGAACAAAAATTGTTCCACTGCATTGTTGTTTCTCAAGTGACTCCATACAATGATAACCATCTAACCCGAGAGCGCAGTGGGGGGTCACACAATCCACAAGTGAACTGTAACCTAATAAATGTGGGAACACTTTTTTAATAACAATTACAAACAAATGTACATTATTTACATCTGCAATGTTTTATAGGTTTAAAACCGTTGTTGATGTAGGTCAAACAATCATTGTGTAAAAGACAATACATACAAAATTTGCAAAACTACCAAATATTCTGAAATACATTACTTGACTGTAAGTGAATAAGTACCGTCATTTTCAACAAAAGTGAAATTTTTGTATCAATTTCAATCAATGGTCGGCAAACCGTCGTTGGACCTTTTTGAAATACTGTCCCCATTTACCAAATTTAGTCTGATGAACTTTGAATAGATACTTCTGTTTAATACAAAAATGTGTATACAAATTAATGGTACACATCCATGATCCACTTCAAATGGGATATAAAACTCAAACACTTGACAAACTTTATCATTTACACTAGAAAGTATACCAAACCTCACAAACTTCAAAAACTGCACATAGGTTCAGTAGCTATAACCCTAACCCCCTCCCTGGGCTCCCGCACTAGAAAGCGTACCGTACCAAACCTTACAAACTTCAACAACTACACACAGGTTCAGTAATTATTGGTACTAAACCTTCCAAACTTTAACTTGTTGAAGTTTGATTGACTTGGTACAGATGGGTCTATGCATGTATTTCCGTGTTTAGGTTCAGGGCTGTGATGACTGGCCGGCCATTGGTTCTGTGTGTTTGCCTGAGGACACACAGGGTACCAGGTGTACACAATACACTGCAGTACGTACAGTTGACCAGGAACTGAGCTAGCTGTGACCATGGATTCCTCCATGCTGTGACCATGGAGGTAGGAAACAACCTCCATGCTGTGACCAGCCTGAGCTCACCCAGTGTCTGTGCATTTTCCAAAACATTTTTACAAGTCTCGTGCCTTTTTGCTCTGAAATTTACATAATTCAACAGGGTCTCCCTGGGCCTTATGTACTGAGTCAGACCATGGTCAGACCATGGAGGAATTCCTTCATGGTCAAACAAACAAGTTGCTAATATTTGCCAAACCCGCCAAAACCTAGCAAAACCTGCAATGCAGCTGGAGTTGATGCAGCTGATGTGCTTGGGGTAGTTGGTTGAACTTGACGCAACTGTCATAGTTTCGTACACAGATCTGGAGTTGAGCGATAAAGGACAGAGATAGAGATAAAAAAAGAGAGAAATATAATTCTTCTTACCACAGGCCCGGCCACACGCTTCAATTCTCCTGACACCAACGCGTCGTCTGCAAACTGACGTGACAAGATCAGACAGTTGTTGATTGAGGTCGCCCTTTAAATGTTTAGGTTTAGCATGCACGTGGCTTTCTTTGCGCCGGAATTTGTTTGTCGAAAGAGGGGGCTATTTCACTCCACTGTTAAACTGATTTCAGAATCTATAAAATCTCATTGGGAGTGTTGCGCATGAGTGGTGATAATAAGGAGAGTGAGCGGTCACATGAGAGGGTTTAATCAATGGAAAGGGGTCAAATTTTAGGAGTACGATATTTATATCACACCGTTACCAAACAAAATACAGTATTTTTGTATCGCTATTCAAGTCACGATGTTAATACACGAGAAAACTTCCTGAAAATGAAACTCAATCGTTACTTAAAAAACCTCAATCGTTCAGTTTTGCATTCTGAACTCAAATTTTATGTTATTTTTACCGAGAAAGAGTAAAGATTGTCTGTGTTTATTATTACGTCAGGTTTAAAATTGCAAACTTCGGTCCAGAAGAACACGCACCATTTTGTATATACACGCATGTAAATAAATGTATTAACCAGTTAACGAAGAGCAGTTGACATTCAAGCAGGAGTCAAGAATCAGCTACAAGTTGACAGCGCAGACTCCAAATATTAATTTAGGGGAATTATTAGTGTTTCCCTAAAGGTTCGGGATATTGAACGTGTAACTAATAATACATTTCCACCATTCAGGGATAGTATAGTATCCGTCACAGTGTCACACAAATTTCGCGGATATAATAATTATGATATTCATCTTGCACTGTTTCGGTTGTCTTGGGCCCGGAGTTCGAACCCCATTGAACCGTACGAAATACAATGCACTGTATTATCATAATAATAATTGGTTCTTTTCAATCGCGGCATCAGCTGATTTGCTATTTAATGTATCCAGGGTTGTATCAAATTGATCAACTTAACGGTAAACCACCTGTTGGCACACGCGCGCTTTTTGACCAGATGGCGCGAAATAGTCATGTAAGGGCTGTAACTGGAGTGGTGCAATACTTGCCAACGGGGAATATCGTGCCGCTACAAGGATAGTGTTGTGACGGCTCGTTGATCGGCTGCTGTTTAACGCACAATAATTAATTAACTATAGACCTATATACGTGGTAATTAAGAAAAATATTCGGGAGTGATTCGAACAAGCTAGGTGACGACCATTTAGGCCTATTATACCTAAATCATAATACTGGTAATCACGGCAGATTTTGAATCATTTTGTAATTGTTTCTGTTTAGTTTATTATATTTAAATCCACGTGGGGTTAGCATAGGGGCGGGCCCATGCTGATTTGGAGCTGATACTGTCGGAGAGAGAGAGAAAGGGAAGACATTTTGCATGATTTACGTATTTAAATTTATGGCACAGACGCTGAGAGGCCGGGGTTTTAGGGACCGTTAATCCAGTTACGAGACCAAATAAATCTCAAAATATATAGAAGCTGAAAAAGTTTTAAAAAGTTACTTGTACATAAATAATAGTTGTTATGCGACCTTGTTAAAATATTATGATGTTAATGTACTGGCAGACTGGTTTCAGGAAATCTTCCCAATGTTGGCTTTAATAGGTTCTGAGCGTTTATAGTATTCACACAAAATCATTACACCAATATACAATACATTTTAATTTCGTTGCATTTGATTCTCGCAAGGAGTACAAACCGATTAGTCACGAAACAGCCGTTGTCGTAGGACACGCTCAAGTGAAGATGAGGCTTATTATCATCTTTTTGAGACTGTGCCATTATTATGGAGAGTCATTGATATACTCGCACCATATGGTTCTTTGTACTCCTTGATGGAACACGACCAAACTTACGAGGATTATTATTTGTGCGTACCCTGTATTAATATTGGCAACCTGCCAGTAGGGTTATAAAAGAAGTAATTAGAGCATGGAGGAATAAGAACGAAAGAGCATAATGGTGGGCATATAGTTTTTGAGACTTCGTTTTCAAAAGAGGCTTATCTTGTTGAATCTTATCTTGTAAAATCGTAATGTATTCCATTTGCTGCAGATTTGCGAAGACTTATTTACGAACATAATTTTGTTTAGGGTCATGTGAATACGCATCGCTGTTTAGTTTCATTGTCTGTCCGTTACAATTTGAGCATAAAAACGGGTATATTCGACATTGCGTCATAATTATATGTACATTGTACATGACTGTGTTGCAATGTACGCAATAAACGTGTTGAATATGAACGATGTACATGTATATGTATGTACGTCCACGCATGTGCAATGGACCGTCTCGACGAAGTGGCACGAGCTTTGTTTTCAGACTGCAAATTAGTTGCGTGCGCGCACACTCGCTGCCCAGTTGAAAAAAAAATTATATTCAGGCGTTGTACCATAATTTAAAAAAAAACGATTCCTAATTATTAGTGAGGTACGTACTATACATGTATACAAATGCAGACTTTGTGCCAACGCGAAGGTTAGCTAACATGTGTGTGTTTGTTTGCCCATTTATCGAACCACCTGTGGCGTAAAATAAACCTATTGTGATGGTTTGTCTGGTAAACTCTGAAGTGGTGATGGAAATAAACTCACGCGCGTCGAGTCCACGGGAGTCATAGCACACATTGAACCTTTGCTGGATGGAAAGGCATGACGCCAAGTTGGTGTTTCAAAATGGAGCGTGTGTTTGATTGGGAGCTGACGGAATTAAACAAAAACTGGGGCGTTTTTTGGAGTCTCTGGTGATGTGAACTTGCTGCCCTGTCTCAGTTAGCGCCTGGAAACCACTTTGGAAAATGTGTATTCACGCGTGATTGGCGACGCGTTTTGTTGTAGTATTCTGCTATCGTGTGATGATGATGATGATGGACATTTTCGTGCTGCGTTGATACGGTGACTTTGCGATCTGTGTTGTGGATCATCAGTGTGGTGTAATGTAGTGAATATGCGGGTACCATGGTATTCAATGTTATCATTGCAACCACAAACTGTATCTCGGCAGTGTGACTTGGGAGGAAGAAAAACCTCAAGGGACAGAATGTTGCAACCTTTAGCCATTTTGCATATTTGAACTCCAGATTTGGGAAACTCCACTGACGATGAGTGACTGTGCGGGAAGCGCCGGGCACCTGTGCCGTAGTTTCTTCGCTCGGCTCGCCCGGACCAGGCAGGTCCAACAGCTAGGGGCGAGAACGGGCGAGAACGGACGCTGCCCGCCCTTGGACGGGGCACGATGTGTCCCCTTGAAGCTTGCCCGGTATGGAGTAGGGCACGGTGGATCTCTGGCCGTGGGCGTGTTTGTGGTTGTCGGGTACGTGGCCGCTGAGGTGACGGGCCCATCGGTGTTGTTGAGCTTGGTCATTGCAGCACTAGCCTGTTTGATTACAGGTAGGTCAACTTCGACTTTCATACCGTTACATGTACTGCGCATTCTGTTCCAAAGCATTATGGTATTGAAAACATGATTATGACTAGTACTACTACACTCTAAAAACTGAAGTGTTATAAATAAATCCCTAAGTGTTAGATTTAGCACTATCCAGGTGCTTCCTGAGGGACTGCACCTCAAGTGCCATTTCAGCACTTGATGAAGTGTCAGCATTGCAGCACTATCTAAGTGCTGTGAAAGTGCTACCAATACAGCACTAATATAGTGTTGATTTAAGTCCTTTGTAGCACCATCTTGGTGTACATCCAGCACCCCAAGGTGCAATCCATACAGCATTTGATGAAGTGTCAGCATCCCAGCTAACCAAAAAACGTTCCATGAACGTTCTTACAACGTTACGGTAATGTTTCCGGAACGTTTGGAAAAAAACGTTGCGGGAACGTAAATGTGTGGAGTTCTCTTGACGTCCTTTGAACGTTACAAAGAAACGTTGTGAAATAACATTCGTACAACATTCAATGCACATTGGCAAGATACAAAAATCTACTGTTGAACACTCTAATTATGTACATGTACATATTCACTGCGTGTACAGATTACGTAATACTACATTAACTTATTGCACATTGCAATTACACATACATACAATAATAACCTATTCCTATTAGATATTACCTACTGAACACTTACTACAAACTTAGCTATTGCCGTTGTTAGTTTTATAGTTCGCTTTGTTGTCCACGAAAAAGTCACAGCAAATTTTTATGAATAATGTCAACATTTGAATACGAATAAAATGTAATGCGATTTTTTTCTCACTATTTGCCCAAAAATCAAAATTCAATCGAGGAATCGTTTGAATAATTACATATCATGGTCAAAAAAGTGAATTGTTGGACTAAATACCACAATTTAACATCGACTATTGTGAACACACATTTCCTCCCTTCTGATTGGTCAGTTGCTGTAGGTAAATTTCCTAATCGATACAGCACCAATGAAGTGCTAATATAAGTCCTTCCTAGGCGTTACTTTTAAATGGGCGGGGCAGTGGGGGCAGGGCGGGGTGGTTGGGGGCAGTGATTTTTCATGAAGTTAGTTGACACAAGGACCAATTTTTGGACAAATTTAAGATAGTTAGGTCCTTGTGCAGACTTACTTTATTGAACAGAGAAATGACAAATTCAAAAGGATGTCTCTTCAAATTAGCCTTTATTTTTTACTTGATCCCTCGAAGCAACAACCATGTCAAAAGTTTAGACAAAACAATACGTTTATCGAGGTAAAACCAAACAAATATCCTATGTTTTAGATGTTTTAGATGTTTTAGATGTTTGTGTATTAAAGCACTTTGAAGTGCTAGAATAGCACCAATTATGGTGTTGGAAATGAACGCCTCCAAGTGTTATTATAGCACTATCTTAAAACTTAAAGTGCTGAATTTATGTAGCACTTGGATAGTGCTAGGTTTTAACACTTCAGTTTTTAGAGTGTACGTGAAACAACCAGTCCAACGTTCTGTTATAACTATATAGTCTGACCATGGAGGAATAAGAAGCCTTCTTATTCCTCCATGGTCTGACAGTCCGCTAGTCTTATCTCTCCGTTTTTCCAAACATGCTTGAAGCTAGGTATACAGACAGTTGGACAAGCACCAGTCTATGATCTTAGGCTTAAAATTGAAACCACGTGGCTTCACTCTCTTGAAGAAAACTGATTTGCTTTTAAAACTGAATTGAGACTTTAGGTGGCCGGTGAAATAATGAGAACCTGTGAAAATGCCAGGAAATGTTGTCTGCTAAACAAAAGTGGGTAAAGTTGGCCGGGATTTACAAAGTATTGTGCATGTATTTTCAGCACTCGTTTCCCAGCCAAAGTCCCAGTCCGCCTCGATGATGATATACTGAGCGATTTAAAATAGCCTACCACGCCCAAAAACATGCATCTGGCTTCATGGTGTGGCAACTGTTCCCGTTTGCCCAATTGGTAATTGCCATTATGCAACCATTAAGCTTCCGCAGGTGTATTTAAATAAGTGTCATCTCATCAGCTGTATGTGCAGCAAGCGTTTTGCATCGATTGCGCCCTAGCTAGCGGCTATTTACATTTTAAACAGTCTTGTTTGTATTGATATATATACATGTAGATTGAAGTCATGCATAAAGTGGGCTATTAATTTTCGACCCGACGGCGAAGGATATAACTATACTGACAAAATATCAATTCAGCCAATGGAATAATATCCAAAATCAGCGGAACATGATACCCATTGTGCAAAACTGTTGTTTAATAACATACTTCTTTGGTTGTGTACGTCGCTCGGCGTGTTATGGCCGAGTGGTTAAGAGCACGCGGACTCAAGCTCTGGTGTTTTTTATCAGCAGCGTGTGGGTTCGTGTCGGTCTTGACACGTGTGTCCTTAAGCAAGGCACTTAACCACTGTTGCTTCGTCCTAGGATGGGTGTAAAGTCGTAGGTCCTGTGTGTTGTGTAATGCACGTGAAAGAACCCAGTAACACTTATCGCTCTAGAGGAAAAGTTTGCCCCGGTGTTTTTGGCAGTGGCTGCAAAGTGCGTCACAGCACCTTGTAAAAAAAAACACTTACAAAGGTGCTACATAATGGGTCTCATAATTATATTCTCATAAACTTCATTAATTTAACCTTTCTTACTCCTTGAAAATCATTAAACGCCTTAAGTACCGGTCTTGATAGATACGTGCGATTTAAGAACTGTCTATTATTATTATGTTTAGATATGTGGGTATGCCATCAACCTTGCCGAAGGATTCGTTAAAAAAAATATATGTGGTTTATTTTAGTAAAATTAATTGCACCGTTTGTTCATGATTTCAAACATTTGCATCACATGTGTATCGACACAACAACCCAGACATGGGTTAGTCCAACAAAATAAGGGGTTCAAAAGCGTGACATTTTTGGTGTCCCGGTTACGTCTGGCCTGTGTAATTTCCCACATTTCCCATGCAATTGTCAGTAAAATTGACTTTTATTAAATTTGTTTTTAAGATAAATTGCTACCTGTATATGTAATCGCTATTGGAGATAGAAGGCATCAAAGAATGTTCTAAATATAATTGTTAAAAACCGGGAAACGAAAACATTGACCCCTTATTTTATGGGCAGACCCACGTCATTTTGGTGACTGCATGCAACGGATAACCGTTTAATTTTCTGAGCTGAATAATATTTTAGGTTGCATTTTGCATCTCTAAATGGTGTGGCTTTATTATGGTGGGAGATTATGACGTGTGCGCGGTCAGGAACTTAGTTTCCCTTTAACCAAACCTGAAAAATAATGTAAACACTGGCCCTATAATATACCAGCAAATAAAACGAAAATTGATAGCTCGGCGAACAAAACATATTGACTTGTCTTTGATATTCCATAATTACTGTCATACATTAACATTATTTTACAGCCTGTGTTACAGACTTTTGTGTAACGGTATGGCACTACGCTAGTATTAGATAGTTTTGTGAAATCTTTAAACTAGATGTTTGTATTGAAGGATTGACATTTTAACTATATTTTGAATGATGTATCTTCAGAAGTTATCCTATTTGTTTATTTTGTTTTACAATTTGGACATTTGTAGCGTATAATGTCATTTAAATATGGCATCTTAATTTTGTCCAATTTAAGTTTAAATTGGAGTTTTATTATTAATGATTAATACAATTTTGTTTATTCAGCTAAATTGTTCTTTACAAAAAATCCCTGTTTTGCAATTAAGTTATGTTTTAGCTGTGTTAGACCAATTCTATTTTATCACGTACTCTTTTGCAACCCGCAGTATTGTTAGTTACTAAAATATACAACATTGAATAAATTACAGGGCCATTTTATGTATAGTACATGTATAATATCCAGGCATATTGTTAGTTACACTATTGTATCTGTCGATATACTATCATTGCGAAATTAATATTGTTGAAATAATAATAATGATAAATTTCAATTTTATAATGCGCCTTTTGCTTACAAAATGACCAAAAGCTCATTACAGAATTGACGTTAAAAGAAACTTGTGACAAGTGAGCTCAAAATAAATATGTACACTGTAATCATCCAAATCAAATCCATTGCCGCAAATGGAATGTTCAAATGTCTACTATAAACACATGCATCGTCCATAATCTCTTTTATTCCGCCAGACGCAACAGCTGTATTCGCCGTCGAGCTATTTATATACCACCTCACGCCATACATTGTAATACGAAAAAAAATTATTGATGTTAAACAATCTATCAATGTCATTTTTTTAATGTTGCATCTCGGGCATACGGATATCGTTATTGTTATATTTTTTAATAATAAAAGAAGGAACATATTGTTGCGCTGTTACTAGTTGTTCGCATTAGAGTTCACATTATGGATATGTACGTAAACATAATGATAAGGTAAAAAGCACAATCAAATGTCTTTTCAAGACCACATACGCAGTATTTATGTATCTCTTTTATACATGTACATTAATATAGCAGGAGTACCCTCATTGTCGCATTGTAAACATGAGTTTTAAACCGCCCATCTGTGTTCAAATTCTCCATCAGTTCAGTTGAATTCTTTTCAAATCCATCGTTAGGTTCCTGCGGTCCTTTCATCGATTGATTGACTGTATTTTGTAACAAAAAGTACAGTGGGCCGGGGTGCATTGACTGTGACTGACATTATGTTGACCCCTGTTGCAGGGTTTACCGACTGGGGCCAATTTTATTGAGCTGATAAGCACAAGAATTGATTTTAACTTTTCCCGGTTTTTTTCTCTTCAATGCAGGTTATTGTTACGCCGAGTACACATCGCATTACCCAACGCGATCCATGCCGGCCTCCGCCTATCACTACGTCTACATGCTTTCTGGAGAGTTTCCAGCCATTGTGGTCGGCTGGTGCCAAGTTCTTGTCTATCTCGCCGTCTCGGCGTTGCTAGGGAGAGCCATAAGCTCCACGTTCGATTACATCATCGGGAATCCCATCCAGAACTTCACAGCGTACGCGCTGGAGGACACGGTCGCCTCGGCCTACGTCCGGGAACCAGACCCCTTAGCCTTTTGCGTGGTCGCCGCGGTCGCTTTGCTGGTGTCCGTCGGCGGAAAGCCAGCGTCGCTCTCCAACGCGATTTTCAGCGTGGTGGCCTGCGCTGTGGTGTTGGCCATTGTAGTTTTGGCGGGAATCCAGTTGGCTAATCAGAGCTTTCAACTAACGGCCAATATCTTTCCAGAGGGACACAAAGGGGTAAGTAGAAGGTTGAAAATAGTACAGCTTTTCCCGGTCAGTTTATTAATAGATTTGGCAGCCAAACTGATGACGAATCACCTGTGGCACAAATTTTGAATGCACGTTTTTAATCATCGTTCAATTAAATAAATAAATTGTTCAATCTAAATGCATGCAACTAAATTTTACAACGAATAGGCCTACATTTCGAAAAATGAGGCATTTAAATTACAATTTCGCTTTGGATAATCACAGTATCTAAACATTATTGAATCTTTCGGATATCACATTGCATTTGCCGTTTTGCATACTCAAATTTCTGACTCGGCTATATAGTTAAGAATAAGATGCATAGGGCCTATTAAACACTGCTGTGTAATTGGTAATTAGCTTAAGGTGGTATACACCATTTGCAGACATCGAACATATACTATACCGAATTATTAAGAAATAGGCCTATCTTGAAAATAATTGAAAGTAAATAATGATTCTAAGCATCCAACAAAATGGTTGCGATATCCTGTCATTGTTTCGAAAGCTTGAATATAATTTATTTAAATCACGATTGCCGGACGGCAATCACGATATTAATAACAAACATAAATATAACAACTGCCCAACGGTTGAAAACAAACGCCGTTTGGCTAGCCTTTTTCTCTCGGCATCCATGATTGTAAAACTTAGGAAAGTTCAGTTAAACGATATAACATACAAACAACCCCGCAAATCCATCCATTCCTGATAATTCAAGCAATTACCAATGGTGTATATTACTATACCTTTATGCGCGAAAGCAATAATTATACTCAAATTGATGGATTTGTATCTGATGCACAAAGGTGGCTGTGCATAATTATATTAGCAACGGCCTTCACCTAAACTATTTTTATTGCAACACGATGAGACCACCGTTTATATTTTCCTGGCAAATTTTCAATCGCTATTTTTTTCAATTTATTATGCCCGCATATATGCCTATAGTTGTTAATTGAAGATGACCGTTGCCAAAACAATAATGTCAAAAGGTATTTACGAATTCATTGCACGCCGACAATATAAAGGGTAAAGGAACAGTATCGTAGTTGAATGCATTCATGAGTACATGTACGCGTATAAGTACGAGTATACGTTGTCATGAGTATGATATTATGGCTACGAGTACAAAGCGTGAGCATGAGTAGGTCAGGAGTACCAACAAAATGTACGTGTACCATGTTTTTTTTCCACAACTAGGAGGACAAACGGGTCGCGTGCCTTTAAATTTTAAGGGCTTTTTGTCATCAAACTATAGGCATTAAGGAAATACAGAAGCAGTATAGAAAACTGGTTCTAGTTTTCTTGTTTTTGTTCGTGCTTAACAGTAACGGCTTAATGAAATTGCCCCCTTGGGTTATAAGAAATGTAGGACACTGTAAACTTTTTTTGTATTCTGTCTCTTGACAGGTGTTTCGCGGGGCCGCCATTTTCATTTTTCTCTTCTGTAGTTATGACGTCATCTCAACGACATCCAAAAACACGGGGTCGTCTTCCTTCCAAATTGCCCACGCCCTGGCCATTTCGTCCATAATAAACTTGGTTTTCTACATGGTGCTGGCCATGTTCGTTCTCTTGGTGGCGCCCTTTCCCTGGACGAGCGGGAACCCTTTTTTGACGAGACTCTTCGGGGCGCGTTGCGGGGAGTGGGCCAAGTACACCATCGGGATCTGTGCAATATTATGTCTGGGCTCCGCCCTGTTCAATAACATGTGTTCGCTGGTGTACAGCGTGTTCTTGCTAGGAAACGACGGACTTGTGTTTCGGTTCCTGGGCAAGCTAGTCTCTAGACTCCAGTCGCCGTGTCTGGCATCTGTCATCTTTGGGATTCTCTGCGGGGCACTCGCCATCGCATTGGAGCAAGAGACGCTCCTGGAGCTAATGGCGCTTGGCTTGTTGGCAAAACAACTCATCGTCTGCGCATGCACCCTGTCCCACCGGTACCAAAAGATCAAATTTGACGTCAACCAGAACATCGACCTGGAGGACGTATTGAAAAACTGTCGGGCGACCAACCCGGAAACGGAGGGATCCGAACAAAAGCCCGTGTTGAGTAACGGTGGTCCGCGTCACCACGCCAAACGCAAGGCGAAGAAGACTCGTCAATCCGAAGAGCAACTCGTCAACGCGGATGAGGAGGCCGGGAAGGACGCTTCCTCGCCCGCGGTGGTCGACGCCTCGCAGACCAACGGAAAATCGGTGCGTTTTCGAGACGAGACATCGGACAGCTCTGGTGTCTCGGACATCGAGGAAACCGACATCGACGCCATTGTTGAGGAATACCAAGACAGGCTACGCATAGCGTCCATCAAACACATGGAGAATCCTCACAACAGCCTTCACAAATTTAGAAGCCCGACCGTGTTCACCTCCAACATGGCGGCCGGGTTTTCCGTTCTGGTCTGCCTCTGGACAGCTGTCCTGGCCGCCATTTTGACACAGCGCGTGCCCTACATGACGACAGTTGACCCCTGGACCATATCTGGATTGTTCGCCTTCTTCGTCGTCATCGTTGTGTGTCTGTTGGTGATATTTACGCAGCCGCGCCGGGAGGTGAAGCCGGTGTTTATGACGTCACTGTTCCCCCTGCTGCCATTTTTAGGGATCGCAGCGAATGTTGGTCTGTTGTTCTTTCTATGCGCCGAGACGTGGGTTGTCTTTATTGTGTGGCTCGTCCTCGGTAAGTGAATTGAATTTAAGCATTAAAAGCCTCAAATAACGTTTCCCAAAGCTCGTTAATTGTCTTTGGCTATAGTTGCATACATCCTATACAGGGTGGGCCACCAACAAAAACACCCGGACAAGCACACCTCCACCACCCAAAGCCAAAACTATACCATAGATACCAATAGATGGAGAATCCTTCTAGAAAAAAAATGATACCAAGAAATCATGATTTGGTCCAGTAGTTTTAGCTCCAGACCCTATCTTTCTTCCCTCCGTTATACCAATTTGGCCACATTGCGGGATGCGGCGAAAGCACGCCTTAGTGAGGTTTATTTTATTTTTAATTTGTTTGGGGGCACCCTGTTTTTGTTGACGCCATTTGCAAACTATGGGTTTATCGAGAGATTAACGTGACGCAAAGAATGGTTAATATTAATGTTCAAAACAGATTAACTAACAAGTACTACTAAAGACTCAATACATGTAGTTCAATAGATAATGAAGAAGTTAATAAGCAACTTTCGACACCATTGCGTTGCCAACCACGGCATGAAGCCCATAAAATATAACACTTGGTGTTTCCAAACTAATGAACGGATGGTACAATACTACCGGAGTACGAGTATGCATCTTCTTGCGCGCTAAAATCGTGCAGTAGAGCAGTGTAATTTGCGAAGTAGTGTATTATTAAACAGCCTCTTTAAAGGTAGAATACATCATTTGCCGATATCGAAAATGTTTACTACGAACTTATTAGGAAAAATCTTACTAATTTGAAAAAGGATTGCGCTAGATGTCCTGTAATTGTTCCGAAAAATTGAATTGTATAAAAACAATTTCACGACCGCCGGATGGCGATCGCAAAAAAATGAGAATAACATAAGAACCGCTGCCTGACGTCGGTTGAAAACGAACGCCGTTTTTCTTGCTTTTCTCAGCATCTATGATTGTAAAACATTTTACTATAAAATACAACCACACAAATCCACCAATTAATGATAGGCTAATTCAAGCAATTACCAATGGTGTATCCTACCTTTAAACCTTAACATCCAGATTTGCCATTCATCATCTAAAATGTCTACTTCGTCTAGAAGACCTGCGTTTTTCCGATGGACAAAAAACGACTTTACTATAATACGTATTAAAATGTGGTACCAATTATTAATAAGTATAAAACGCAACGCAGCAACCAACCCAACAGCAACATTCATTGTGCATCGACCCATTCCATCTAAAATTGAGCCGTAAAAGGTCAAGATAAATCTTCTCTAAAACAAACAAAATACATCATTACAGCAAGCTCAACACCAACGATTCCCCGTCAAAAAATAATGTAACCTATTCTGCTGGTTTCTTCATAACGAAGCCCAGCGAACCATTTTCTAATTTCTTTAAAGGTAGGATACATCATTTGCAGATATCGAAAATATTTATTACCGAATTATTAAGAAATATCTTACTCATTTGGAAGTAAATAATAATTGTTGGCATCCAGCAAAATGATTGCGCTAGATATCCTGTAATTATTCCGAAAAATTGAATTTGATAAAGACAAATTAGCGATCGCCGGACGGCGATCGCGAAAAAACAAAGATAACATAAGAATAACTGTTCGACGCCGGTGGAAAACAAACGCTGTTTTTGGTGCTTTTTTCGGCATCCATGATTGTAAAACTTCGGACAGGTCAGTTAAACGAAAATACAACCCCCCAAATCCATCCATTCATGATAATTCAAGCAATTGCCAATGGTGTATCCTACCTTTAACAGGTGTTTACGTGTAAAACCTATAGCTGCTAAAATACAAGTTGAGCTGCATTAACTATTCACAGACACTGTATTTGGTGCAAAACAAGGTCAATGTCACAACATAAAAGCATAATTATTATGTGAAACAAAGCATGTTTAATATAAAACCACTAAAACTAAAGGCTAGTCGGTTCTTCCATAGCTGACAATCGATACCGACCTTTATGACTTTATCGATTAATTAGATCAGCAAAATCAATCGAGGTTACAAATACAGGGATGCATTGTTGAAAAAAAACCGTATGTTAGTGTTAACGGCGTAGCCTAAACAAAATCGAATTATCGTATAGCTAATTATATTATTTTCAAGCCATGCACTAAAAATAATATTTTGTTTGTGATAAGTTTTTCAAACTTCTATAATAAGTTAAAACGCAGTGCAAACAAAATGATGTGCCACATACATGTACATTAAGTTTAATTCAATAATAGCAAAGTAAAATAACGAACTGTAAGTTACCAAAGGGTTTTGGCTTAATTCCAACAATCTTAAAGGTAGGATACACCATTGGTAATTGCTTAATTGAATTATCATGAATAGGTGAATTTGAGGGGTTGTATTTTATAGTAAATATCGTTTAACTGACCTGTTCAAAGTTTTGCAATCATGGATACCGAAGATCAGCAAGAAAAATGGCGTTCGTTTTCAACCGGCGCCGGGCAGGGGTTCTTATGTTATTAATACAATTCAATTTTTACAATTAATTGTACTTTTCCTTGCACTTGCCTATGTAAAATTCTACACTGATTTCTCGCCCCCTGTCTTGTGTCTCTAGGTCTTTGTGTGTACTTCTGTTACGGTATTTGTCACAGCGTGGAGGCCAGGAGATACTACTGTCGGCTTCCGGAGGAGGAGCGGATCCTGCTGCCGTCCATTCCCGAACAGGCCATGCAACAGGAATTCGTAAACGGGCAGATACCCAAGCGCCAGAACATTGGCTACAAAGATTTCCACGAGACTCCGTAGCCAAGGCATATCTGGTCCGGGAGCCCTGACGTCTGACACGCAGAGGTGCATAGCAGTCCTTGTTGCCTTTGAGGAAGAACGGATTCTTCTGCCGTCCATACTCGATCGACTACCAGGAATTCGTAAACGGGTAGACACCCAAGCGCCAGAAGAATAAAAAAGGTTGGACGATTCGATCAGATCATTTAATTAATATTCTTATACAAACATACTATGTATGCTCTTCTAACATACTATGTTTGTTCTTCCAGTTCTTGTTTTCCTCAAATTTAGTTAGGAACGAATGTTGCAACCCGACGCCATTTTTTCTTCATTATATCCTCTCAATAAAGGTCATTAATTGAATTTTGTTTTAAAAGACATGAATCAGGGACTGAGAAAAATTTTCAATTTCATGATTACAAATTGATTAGAAAATGTTCGTTGACTCTCCATAGACTTTGCACACAAACGCAAAAGTGGCGTCGGGGTGCAACATTTCTTCCTTTAGTTACTTTTATCAATAATATGTTTTGTTTGTTCCAATTTGTTGTGTTCGAATTGAATTGGGTTGCATTTTGTTTTATAGTTTTGCGCAAAGCAACTTTTGAGAATTCATTCTTGAAATAACCCAACATGTATATATATTTTTTGCACTGTTCATGCATTATTTATTTACTTTATTCGTTTAGTTTTACTTTGATACTTAGCCATTTCGGAAATGGATTTTCGCTTTATGCACGTCGCACACTATTATGCATCACATTTTCCATTCATTGTTTCTGTGTTGAATTCGGCGTTTGGCCGCATTTTTTCTCCAATATTTAATGACAGAAATAGAGGCGATTTCTCACCCGCCACGCCTTGGCTGTTTTCCAAATCCCAACTTAGACTCCATCTCCGGCTCCATCACGATTGCTAAATTGCACAAACAAAGCCAAATCTGGGGTATGAAAAAATGGTTTTTTTTAATTTATTTCCGAACGGCACGAAATGCAATCGAGATGGTGATAATACTGAAAAGGCTTGAAGTGGGGGTGGGGAAGGGGGGAAGGGGGAGGTGCAACCATTGTGGAAAAGGTCTTAAATACAAGTAATTTTCTCTATATATTTGTACAAAGAAAGCTTTAGGGTATTTGAACATTTTGGAATTAAATACGCGTGTGTATACAAAATATAAAATAATATGTTTACTCCTTTACGAACAAAACTATTGAAAACGATTTTTTTATATTTTAGAAGTATAAAAGTATAATATGTATAGAATTACAAAGAAATAGTCATTCCCCTATAATAATATAATAAGTAAGTAATATATAATTTTTTGTGATACGAATTGATTTGCATTGAACAGATTTTTACATCGAATTGATGCCGAATATGCCAAACTGTATTACATATTGTTTATACCCGAAGTAATTGACCAATGATCAGCCAGTAGGTCAACCAATCAATCTATCACCTAATGTATTCATCAATAATATTTTTGTTTTGTATTTTGACTAATCCAGTTTGATAGATTTTTTATTTGACTATCTCTCAGGTTTGGTTTTTGGAGTTTTAGTGTACCACCACCTAAAGAGTCTATCAGACTTTGTAGAATTGTGTTATTTTTCTTAAATCGTTCAGATTTATATTTCATTTGAAACTAATTTCAAATTTGAAGCTTTTCGTTCTCACATGTTGTTTGGTGTAACGAATCCTTAGTTGTTTACAAATTGATTGTTTTGTTAACTCTTAGCAGTATTAATTACAATATTTGTTTATATTTCACCCGTCGCCATGTTCACACCCTAAAATGCTGTCTGTTATAAATTCAGCGCTTTGAAAAAAGGATTCTTGTTAACGGGAAGTTCGTCAAAAGGTCTGTGACCAATTTATGGAGCTGCTATAACTTATAAGCAAAAACAATTGCTTATCACAAAAGTCTTGCTAGTAAAAACAGGTTACCAGCCCAAGCTCCATGTGTTTTTCGTGCTAAGCATAATCATCTAAATACTAGTCACAAATAATAT
The DNA here is from genome assembly GCA_037893245.1 of Crossaster papposus. NCBI lineage: Eukaryota > Metazoa > Echinodermata > Asteroidea > Velatida > Solasteridae > Crossaster > Crossaster papposus. Next base: position 585,730 of record JBAIAA010000110.1, read on the forward strand.
ACATAGCCTGTAATTTGATTTATAACCCTATTTTTACCAACGAAAGGAATAATGTTATGCTAAGCAGCTTCATGAAATTGGCCCCTCGGATCCCATACTACAAAGATTGAACCACCAGAGGGCGGTGTTTGTGTGAGCAGGTGGCGGGTTCTTTTGTGGCGCAGAATCCCCCAGGTCCCTGGAATGTCAATATAATGTGGGTGGCATTGAGCAATTAACCAAATTTAGTCCATATGGTGGATAAGATAATGTCGCCTACACTCAACAAAGGGTAACAATTTAATTATTTGCTGACGGTTCACAAAATCAATCGGTTTGTTAAACATGTGCCCGCCCACGTTATGTGCATTACCATACCCTGGATAGGATCTGTGCAAGAAAAGAATAATTGTTTTAAATTAAAATTGCAAGCTTTGTTGCCAGTGTCTTCCATTGTAGTACTTTCAATGTGGATATTCATCGCGTGGCTAAATTAAGGCCAAATTAAACAACTAATAGTTTATTGTCCTCGCGCGCATCCTCTTTTGCTGCCTGCCGCACACACAAAAATGATCTTTAATTTGTGTTAATTAAAAAAAAAAAACAGCCTCAAAACCACCACAATTCGAGTCATTTTCACATCGACACTTTTCTCCCGATCGTATTGTTTCGCTGTTGCAGTTTAAACTTAAATAAAGTGCCCTCATCCTATTAATTTGTTTTTCTAAAACGTTCAGACGAGAAACTATATTTGTATTTGGCCTAAATAATTTGATTTGCAGGTAAAACCACGTGATGTGTTTCCAAATATACGGCCGATTAGATATTGTTTTTCTTTCGCTTTTTGTTATGAATTTATTTGGGGCAATTTGGACAATCATGAATTTTATGAAGAGGACTTGAGTTTCTTTCTTGCCTTCTTGTGTTATGCCGAGCATTAATTTTGCTGTGTATTTTCATGTTTGTGGAACACGAGGGAGCCCATCGTATGAGTTCCCAACGTCAATGTGTAAAGCACGAACAAAAAGACAATGTTCAATTCGGTTTGCAGCACGCAAACCGCGTGTCAAGGCTTAAACGGTACGACTACCTTACCCGGCAACTCGCATTATTATGCTAACAGCGCTTCATTGGTTACATTAGCATCAGGCCCTACATGTATTATACACATTATTAAGTACCAAGTAGACCTTGACTGATATGAATAAGCAGAGCCATACTTGCGCCTATTGTGATAGATTGATACTTGCCGTATTGCGCTGTTTGGACCAAGGCTGCCGGTGTAGTGTGAATTTCAGATTCGTTGATAGTATTGCGCATGCTTGTGAGATAACTAGGAGCGTGACCTGTCACGTGTGAAAGGGTTTAAGCAATAATAGAAAACTAGGTCCGATTTTCATAGGAGTCTGATTTTTATATGACACCGTGTTTTGTGGGGATTTTTTTACCGTACCGTTCACAGTGAACAGCGCCATCTCAGCATTTCACGATTCAGTTCAGTATCAGCATCGCAACCATGGGCGCGTGTACGTACGTCCATGTGCGTTCCTAAGTCGCGCAAGGCATGATGTGACAATTATTATGGCACAGCAAGACCGTATAATGAGGTTGGTTCAGTATGTGTTTTATTCGGAATAAATAACGCGCGCGGACGGACGCGCCAGGTGGTTGCTCGGCGCGCACATGTTGACTTACAATCAGAATGCGCGTTCGCGTGACATGACGTCAGCGGTCTTTTCACAAAATAATAACCATTTACCAACTTCATCGAAACACCGAACTGGCTTGATTCCTACAGATATTTTCTAATCGTTTGCGGTTTTGAAGTTTGGCGAAATTTGCACAGCTCGTGTATATAATGTATATAGTAGAAGAAAAAACTGCACGCATTATGGGCATTTGTGTATAATATTTTCAATTAGGTGCTAGGGTATTATTTTGTTTCATATCTTGAATAAACGATGGTACTTGCTCACCTTTTATTTTGAGAGGAAATATGATTTGTTCCTTCGTTTTTGTTATGTTATAATATTGGTGTTAGTAACATTTATGTTGCCTTTTTTTTCAAGACAGTAAGATATAATCGTTTTATTTCTCCATAGAAAATGGCGCAACTATGTCCCTTTGGTGTAATCAATTAGATTTAGTATGAAATGTGTGGCTATATTGATTGTAAAAAAAACCAACATATGCATTGGCATATTACTTTATCTTCAACATTTTTGAAGTGCGCAGACTGAAATTAGCTTGCACTTAAAACAGAACGGAGACGTTGACGGGAAAAAAAATTGTGCAAGGTCCAGCCGCTCAGACTCCAATTTATCCTCATCAACGGGCGGGTTGGGAAAATGACCAAGGTATCACCCGTTGCACGGCGCATGCGCGTTGTCATGGCCACCATTACTCATGGCGAGAGGATCTAGTGGCGAGCGATAGACTGGATGTAAGAGCGCGCGCATAATTTCCCCCGCTTTAATTGACTACCGCGGTATGAAGCGCAGACAGGGGACCAACTTCCCCTTTCAAGAAACCCTTGACGGTGGTTTTTAAGCTTTCCCCAATAATTGCCAAAAGCTCAAATTCAATCCCGATGCTTGTAGATTTCATAATTTACCTTTTCTTCCAACAATACACGGTTTATCCGGGATAAACCGCGCAGAATAAGGTAAGTGTGTGTTTTTGTTCTCCCTGCGATTCTCAGAGATCCCTGAACAATCAGGCGTGAGTCCAAAATGAGGAAATAGTCGCAGGGAGAAAGGAGAGTGAGAGATGAAAAGGGAGAAAGGAGGCTCCTCCTTTCGATGGAGGTTGGTGAATATTTAATGATTTTTTCATATTTCGGTTTAGGTATACGGACTCCTTGCCTTGCATCTCTGTGCATTGTTAAGGCGTGTGAGCACCATACGACTGTAGCCAACCGCTGGAAGGTGTCACGCACTGTGTAGGATATAATTAGGACAGACGTAGCGCTTAGTGGTAAAGGAATGTTATGAAAATGGCGCCAGGACAGGTGAGTGCAATTATTTTTCGTCTTTCGACGTATGAATAACAAAACCAGTTAGAAGAAATCTGGTTGGTTTTTTTTTCAAAATGAACGATTGTCGGGAAATATCGTTTTAATCATTAGAATTATTCAGTAATTGCAAAAGAAAAATGTTTTAAAGGTAGGATACATCATTGGTTATTGTTTGAATTTTCATGAATGGGTGGATTTGGAGGGTTGTATTTTATAGTAAATATCGTTTAACTGACCTGTCCGAAATTTTAAAATCATGAATGCTGAGAAAAGCAACAAAAACGGCGTTCGTTTTCAACCGGCGTCAGGCAGTGGTTTTTATGTTGTTCTTGGGTTGTTGTTTTTTAGAACAATAGCAGAATATCTAGCGCAATCCTTTTGCTGGATGCCTACAATCATTATTTACTTTCAAAAAAGTAAGACATTTCATAATAATTCGGTAGTAATTTGTTAATTACTATTTACTACTGCAAATGGTGTATCCTACCTTTGAAAGACATGAATCTGGGACTGGGAATTGTTTATAATTTTGTAAGAAAATACTGAGATTACGATAATCAAGGTATTTATGCAATAAAACGTATAAAGCCCAACACGGTTGACAACCATGCACACAACCATTTACATGTAAATGCTTTAGAAATGCTTTCACAACCAAACACAACACCATACACATTTCGGTGCATAATTCACCCAAATTAACTTGCAAGTTAGGTTCTTGGGCTTTATTTTCCTTTTAGAAATAAATCCTCTAAAACCGCAAAGTAGAAAAAGAAAATAGTGAAAAAGTGAAAAATAAAAACAAAAATCAAAAAGAAAACTACACTAAGTAAAAACTTAATAAAATCTATCCAACCCCAACCATACCTATAGCATTTGGTGCTGCTTTTGAATGGCTGCAGCAGTGTGTAATATATGGACAAAACCACCGTGGTTTGGCTTCATACATCTGTACAGATGTTTGCATATCCTTCGCTAATCAAGATGACTACTTTGTATTCACCTGCATTTAAAAGATTATAAAACAGATCGATCGATGTGGAGGCTCGAACCCACGATTTGGGATTCAGAGTCCCATGCTTCACCGACTGAGCTAACCGGGGTCTATACGCGAGACTTTGAATATCCAAATACAAAAAGTTACTTTCTGAACATAAGACAACTATTAACCCACGCGGACAACTGTCCATTGGATCTTAAGTCCAACGCCAACCAGTTCGCGCCGGATGACGTATATAAACGCAAACATTTCCCCAAATTCAAAACGGATGACGAATAAACACGCCAAGTTCAAGTTCGGAAATGTATGTCAGCAGCGCGCAAGGCCGGAAATGCGTGGGTGTGCTACCCAGCACTATCGGCCTGAACACGCTTCGGATCGAGTTTCGTTAAAAATAATCCCGCCCGTCGGCTCGGCGATGTTAAAATAATCCCGGCGCGAACTGGTTAACCACTCGGCCACCTTGGTCTTGCTAATGCTGTGTTTTGATGTCAATTTTGTTGATACATGTAGGCCTAGTCCCTTTTTAGCTAGCAATTTCAAAATAAGAATTGAAAATGTAGTTTGGAGGGATGGCCTGCTTTGCGACTTGAAAACAAAATAAAAAGCAATACCGTACCATATTTTGAATAATCACTAACAACCAAACTAGATGTATAAACCTGTGTGCAATGGTACAAAAGTTGACGACAAATCAAATTAGTAATACTTTATTGGTACGTACGTGTACACTGTACATAATTTATTATTCGGATCGCATACGTGTTCTAATCGAAGCGCTATAGACATTATATAGCTACAGGCCTCGGACTATGCATGTCACTATAACATGATGACGTCACCATAGTATTAATAATTCTCAACACACGTCGCAATAGGGGATCAATGTAGGGCCTATGTGCTAAGTGTGATCTGAATGCAGAAAATAGTAATTTTTGTTAATAAATTATATAGAATTTTAAAAAAATAGTAATTTAAAAATATTAAGGGAAGTTTTGCATTGCGTCTTTGAAAGCTTTGACGCGGTCACTTTTTAGAAATAGGCCTATCTGATGTCCTTATAAAAAATGGCATAGGCCTATTACTGTATTACCCAACCAACTCGTGAACTTGCGTCAATTTTTAGCCAATCGACAATAATTTGTATTGAATGCCCATCACTGCCTACACCATCATGCAGTTGGCTGGTTTCGACTTTCAGTCTATGCTTTCGAAATTCCATTACCCACCCGGAGCGAACGGTAATTATTACTGTAAACTATCTTGCTTAGGGACAAGCGTAATGTTATACTTTGGCTTAGGAAAATGACGGATGTCACTCTTTGAAAGGTCCAATCACCGAATGCTCAAATCCAACCTAGACTCGTTCCCATTCCCTCCATTTGCCGTTCTGGCGTTGAAAGTAGAGGATAGGGTAAGTCTGTTCCAACCGGAGTGCCCACCGTACAGATTATTAATGAAGACAATGGTTGTAGAGTCAACAGCGGCCATCTGTCACACGGCCATTCAACAACACGTAATATTTATCATCACAAGTCAACGAGATATTTATAAAACTGCAGGGATTGTGCAATGTACAACCTAAATGTTTAAAAACACCTTGTACCTAGGCCTAAAACACTCATTGTATAAGACATGCAAATACAATGCGTGATGGTAAATGTTTAGGGGAAAATATTATGAGCTAATGCAAAACTTCGTAAATTGCAACTATCTATCTATCTAACATCTATGTGATCCATGGTGTGTTGAGACCCTCTATGACTCTATTGGGCTCTCGGCGTTCCTGGCTCACCCACTTCCTTCCCTGACCATTCATGTAGCCAAGCAACCTTAAAAGGGAGGAAACAAGGCGGCGCCCTAAGTCCTGAACCCTGAGTGACCAATACCGTGCCTTGAATCTGTACGTATAGGTGCTAACCTGAACTCTGCGGACAGTCCCAGCTGCACTCCTATAGCGCGAGCGCTAGGGCATTGTTGGTACTTTGGGACTTATAAAATCATTTAAAGCAAATTACTTAAGGCGAGCGGTAAAGCTAAAAATAAGATTATTTAAAGAAAGTGATCTGTTCCAAGGGTCTGCAACGCTGATACGAGTCTAATATTTCATTCGCTCACCCGTTTATTCCAAACATATTATTAGTCAACGATCGCTGACTCATAATGCTGACACATACATCGGGCTGGACGGCCGACCGATTCTCTGGGGATCATCCGATAATCAAGTATTCGGTAACCAGTCTCGACTCTCGAGCAGCACACGCTGTAATTATCATAAACACAGGTTGCGCATTAATCGGTCTTGCATGTTCGTGTGTAGTCGATTCCCCCAGGGAACATCGAATAATCGATGTATTCGGTTGTGTGTAATTCCGATGCGCTGTATTTCCGTTAGCGAGTCGAATCGATCACTCCATTCCCGGCAGATCTCAAATAACATTCAACGTTCTGCCTATATGGGCGGGAGTGCTTTTTCAAATTACGTTTTAAATGTACGTTCAAAATCATTTTACCGCCCTGTGTGGCGGCCATTCTCTTTTGGAAACAAAAAAGAGGAAACACATTAACAAGGGTGGGGTTCGAACCCACGCGGACTATTGCCTTACACTAGGCCACCTTGGTGCTATCACAGGTGCCTGCCAATAAGCTTCATCATTAGTGTTTATTAAAACAAATAGATTCAGTTAAATACATCACCCTCTCTTGATATTATTATCGTAACGGCAGCTTCAGCTACTTAACGATAATACCTTGCACACTTAGTTTCGAACATCACTGGCCGTTTATCCTAAGAGATTTGCAAGCAAGATAACTGCATGTCCAGCTGTAGACCCAGAACGATCTTCGCCCCCGCACTTTCTCATATCCATTACGGGTTATCAATCTTCAAGTAACCGATGGATCGAGGCAGTGGTAATGGAGCCAACGGCAAATAGTCTCAGGGAAAATTCTCGGAGAGGTTGTGGTTTTACCTGATAAAGCATTATTGAGTGGGCTAGCGGAGGATGTTCAAAGTGAAGCGGTAAACAAATCGTCTAAAAAAAACGGAGTGCCCGGTCAAAATGAATAAAATCGCATTAAGCATGTGCCTCATCACCGGCCATTAATGAAAATATCTATTATCGAAATTATTATTCTCAGAGCCAAAAGTCGTCTGTTATTATTTGTGAGTTATTATTTTGCACAGCACACTTATAGCTGTAACTTGCGAATTAGACTTGCGTTTTGGTTTTTATTTTCCACTTATTTTCTTATCACTTATCATTTTTTGTCTGGCCGATTTTTAATTTTTTTTCTTCTTTTTTCCTTTTTATTGGTAGTTACTCACCTACCTGGTGTATACAAATTATCAGTAGTGTCATAAATAATAATTTTTAATTTCTATTATTATTTGCAGTGATAACTTTAGTGATTACCAACACCGCACTTCAGGATTCGAACTGGGGCTAGCGCTTGTAAACACACCGGGCAGAGGGCGCGTACCCTGCCGTCAAAATGGGCTTCCGGTCGGCGGTGGACGGCATCGTGCGCCGCTTGGTGCGCGTCAAGTCGTTGGACATCTCCGGGATGAACACTCGCCGCGACTCGGTGCCGGGCAAGCTGTCCAAGTGTCTGTCGACCCTTGACCTCGTCTCCCTAGGGGTGGGGAGCTGCATGGGGACGGGCATGTATGTCGTCTCAGGTCTGGTGGCCAGGGAGATGGCCGGGCCCGGTGTTATCTTGTCTTTCATTGTGGCAGCGTTGGCGTCTATATTGTCAGGTGAGTTTTGTTCACGTTCACAAATAAAACATAAAAGGAAACTATTAAACAAAACACAATTTTAAAATAAAATTTTCATCCGAAGTTTACGAAGCCTCGCAACAGCTCAAAATCCCCTGAAAGTATCAGACATACGAAATACGTTTTAAAAAAAGAATAGACATCTCATCGTAAGGAAGAATTTCACTCATTAAAAAAAACAAAAAAAACAAATTCAAATACCAAGAGTTGGGTTCGAACCCACGCGGACTATCGTTAATTGGAACTTAAGTCCAACGCCTTAACCACTCGGCCACCTTGGTCTATATTATTGTAGTATTACGTTAACTGATACAGCAACTTGTTCTTAATATTCAAGGACGCACTTCGGCTTTTAACTGATAAATTTGCGTGCATGCCCATGGCATCCGCGAGCCATTATTGACGCTGACACTTCCCAAGCATTAGCGTTCCTGTAGAATTGCCAATTAGCAGCGCTACAGACAGTCGACAACGAACTCATGGGAACAATCAAGTCAATTTAGCTACTGAAGGTGAACTACGTCACGATGATTGGGTAATCTGTCGTTCACAAAAGGATAGGGGCAGGCGTTTTTTATTTTAATTTCCTGTGGGTGACGTATTGCAAGAACGAAACTATTTATGAAACTAGCTGGTATTTCGAGAAAATAAATATGTAACCTATCCGCTATAGTTGCAATACATAATGTATAATTTAGTACTAGCAGTTTTGTTCTATTATTTAAAGGGTCTACGTATAGTGTACTCTTTTTAATGTAATCCTTGAAAATGCTTGTTTTTATGCTAATAAAATGTCGATATTCCTGAGCAAAACAGTACCTTCCAAGTTATTCGGGAAAGCATGCAGAATTTGGAATTTGAGAAAACGGGATGACAAATCGTTTTTACACATTTATGAAAGTTGCACAAAAATGTGTTCCCACGCAAAGTCAATGTATGGCACATTTTGCCAGAAAATAATTATGGTATAGTCAATATTAATTTGTTTAATTATGGAAACAGACGAAATTCTTAAATCGTTTAGGTATGACTGTCTTGAAGCCATAATGATGCGATAAATTGCATAATTATAGCCCTTAAAGGTAGAATACACCATTGGTAATTGCTTGAATTATCATAAATTATATGTGGATTTGGGGGTTGTATTTTATAGTAAATATCGTTTAATTGACCTGTCCGAATTCTTCCAAATAGGCACTTTGGGAGACAAATTAGCGATAGTTTTGATTCACTTGGGAGACAGTGGCACTTAGGGAGACATTTCAGTGTCTCCCTAAGTGTCTAGCTACCCCACAAAACGATATTTGGGAGTTATTTTTGCTCGGAGAAGACAGATTTGGGTCTAAATAGCATAAATATAAAATTTCGTGGAAAATGCTCCAGGTAAAAACGGGTTAGGTTACAATAAAGATTGTGCACGACTCTATGGGATTGTCTCCCAAAGTGCCCATTTGGAGGTATTTGAATTTTTACAATCATAAATGCTAAGAATAGCAAGAAAAACGGCGTTTGTTTTCAACCGGCGTCGGGCAGTGGTTCTTAGTTATTTTCGCGATTTTTTTTCGCGATCGCCGTGTTATTCTTGGCACAAAATGGGGAACACAACAAGGCAAAAATCGACGCCAACTCTAATCTCTTCCAACACTAGTATTAGTCACCTCGCACTGACTCGAAGTGTCCCGAGAAACATTAATTTCGACAAAACACTGCCGCAGGTTGCATGACGAAGTGCTGCAATTATTGTCGATAAGATGAACTGCCTCATAACAGTGTCAGACGTACACGAAGCATAGAGGGCAAATTTATGTGTTTCCCAAAATGACGGTCTGATGACTTAGAAAAACAGAAGACTGTTAACAACTTCTCAATGTTGTTATTCTAAAACATTTCATTCGAAAATTATTTTAAATTGGAATAGCAAAATTCTATCAAATAATTTTCGTCCACATTTTTCGGTCACCCACTTAATCCTTAAAAAAATGTACTACGGCACTATACTAATTAAATAACAACCACCTTTTGTTAAAAAAAAATAATTAATTAATTCTTTCTGACAGCGGCTGGTATTTAACTGACTGCAGGGGCCGCTGAAAAAAACTGGCAAGATACATAATTAAGACATTTTCTTGTCAGACAGAAATGCCTCAGGATATTTTTTTAGTTACAATTAATCTAGTCTGTAAAAATATTAACATTAGTTAGAGTATAGTATAAAAACAAACTGCACACTGACGGAATTGAAACGACAGGTGCATGCATGCACCGATGTGCATAATGTAAAGAACTCATCCTTCTGAAAGCACGGCTCTGAGCGTACAGGGACAATTTTTAATTTCCGGTAAGAAAAATAGAATCTCCGAGATTCATTATTCACATTGGGTTCAATGCCCCAGGAAAAAGATTATAATATTGGACTTAGGTGTTCGTTGAATTAAACGATAAAAAAGACATGGTTCAACCAGCATGGCATTATTGACAAGATAAATATAAAGGTGTTACCATGCATGCATGTTAAAATGACAAGACAAGTGACAATTTTATGTAGTATTTTGATTGTGGTGGTAATTGTGATATCAGTCATTTCTTGAAAACGCAGCTCTTCTGAAAGGTTGCGATCCCTCGATTTATTGGCTTTTCTCAATTGAGAAGAATAAATGTATAAATTTGGGATACATTCCGAAGTTGATATCCTTACTCGCGTGGTGCTCGCTATATACTGTATACTAATCAGTTGTCGTCAAGAATAATTATTCGTTCCTCGATCAGTTTGTCACCTAATCCCCTTCGCCACCCTCTTCGATATTATCATTAGAGTTTCAGCTCATACACGGTGCCATGCACTTGACATTTCCGTCTGTGAGATGCGTGTGGTGCAAGATGCCGAGCGCAAGAAGCAGAAGGTTTTCTTTTTCCAAATCTTGGAATTTTCGACCGGTGTGTTTATGAGCTTCCGAAATTAATCGAAACTCACCTCTATTAGAACTTCAGGTCCAACAATGTGTGACTTGTGCTGACTGCTCTTTGGAATTAACAAGAATTTGTATTACAAATATATCCTATAGGGGCCTATATATATTATATATACGTTTTTAATCGTTATAAAAATTGTAAACAGAAAATATGACCAAAAAGATAATGAAGTCCTATTTATTTGTATATTTTATTGAAAATGCTATTATATAAGGTGTTCAGTTTCGTTTCGTGAACTCGCAATCCTATTACATGTACTTTAATTTCATTGAATAGACAAGTTTCAGTAAATAAAAAAGGAACCCCAAAACAACTAAAAATCTGAAATAAAACCAAACATCTTTGTCTTTAAGTTTTGTTTACAGTTATTTAATGAATCATGAGGTGAACGGGCTATATGCATCAAGCGATCTTAATCAGCCCAGTATCCTCCCTCCGCAAAACCCACGCATTGACCCAAATCCGGCCCTTAATGCACAAATTCAATTACAAGGAATCTTATCCAATATTCCACCGTCGGGCACCTGCCCTGACAGGGGTGCTCCAATCAGAACGATCCATCGCTAGTATCCTCGTGGGTTGAAATAAGACATAATGTAATGTATAATACATATCATAATGTTCTCAACAGACATTGCAATTGTTTATTTGTAAATCTTTCAAATTATCTTCAATTTGTTACGCAATTTTGATGATTCACTGATAAAATTAACATTCCCCCGAGCTGCCACGATTGTTTTTCCTATTTATGTTCATGTTGTGTATTTTCAGATAGCCTAACTATTATAGCCTATATGTAAAACGAAAATAAAAACAGTTATAGTTAAACATTACATCACCCAGTTCAATTTGCCAAGGTGTATTTTTATAAGTGTAACTGATTTGACTGGAATTCATGTCGGTTAGAATTTATATTAAGAATTGCAACGAGGCGAACCGATATAGGCATTACATTTTAGGGTATAGGTCTATATATCACTCGAAAAACCAAAATGGTAAAAAAAAACCAATTGGTTAAGGTAACCAATTTGTCACAACCCATATGGTAACCATGCAGTTTATCATCCAATCTTACTAAAATACTGGTAGAAATAACCAAAGTAGTCTGACCAAAATAATACCATTGGTAATTTTTCTTAACCATTTTTTTTGTGGAGTGTATTGTGCCGATGTACGAAGACGAGACACATCTAGCCGGATCGCAAGCAAAGTGTCTTCTATCGGATTATTGATATCCCATTATCACGTCACCTTAATCAATTTACCAAAAAGCCCTGGTTAAACAAAACATGCTAATCTTGGGTGCTCCAGTTCTGTCTTCGGCTGGATTGTTGACGAAGGAGCCTTGATCGATCAGCTCCCGCAAAATATTTGCTTTAGCTGGTCGTTTTGCCCCGTCGAAATCAACTTTGACATTTCTGCTTGCCGTGTACGGTGTGGGTGAGGCCTAAATCCCTCGATAGTCACAGAATCACGCTGTAAAAATTCCCATATTTTGTTACGGTGAAAATAAATATTCACTGTGAGTAACCGTAAATGCCCGTTTGCTATTACTAAAACGACCAGATGGCATCTAGCTGCACGACTTCAACCGTAAAGTTTACCGGCAACAAGTTACATCATAGCAGATTTGCTTATTTGCACATTTAGTTTAGATTTTACACAAACGTACTGGTACCAACATTTAAAAAATATTTTCCTTAATTATAGCTGTAAGATATTTCTTGTTCACATCCTTATCACGTAAACTGCACGTCATAAAAGACGTCTCCGTCCCCGTCTCCCACCATGACCCCATTTCTGCCAAGAAATTGCCGCCACTGATGATGTAATGATGACAGAAATAACCGTGTCTGAGGTCCCAATGAGCTGAGCTGAGACCTTAATCTTGAAAACCAGCGAAATGAACATGCCTACGCGTGCACATTTTTTTCAAAAACATTATTACATGTTCTCATGCATTTAATAAGCGTTTTCTCCATTTTACTAACCACTTACCCAAAGCACCCAATTAAAACAACGAGCAGCGAAAATGACAGTTTTGATTAAACACATTGATTAGTAATCATTTTAACTTCACCAAAATGTCCTTCATTTTAGACTTATACTCGTGGTAATCGGTATGTGTACCAAAATTATGAATGAAATTGATTTTTTAGGGGGCATTTTAATTAACAGGTGTGTGTTATGGGGAATTCGGAGTGCGAGTGCCAAAGACGACAGGCTCCGCCTACATGTACAGCTACGTCACGGTCGGCGAGTTCACGGCATTTGTGATTGGATGGAATCTGATCCTGGAGTATTTGATTGGCACAGCGGCCGGCGCAAGCGCACTGAGCAGCTGTCTGGACGTGCTCTTCACCAACAAAATCAGCGAGTTTATGATGGATCACGTTGGCGGTTTCGGCATTCACAGTGAGTTCTACAACTAAAATTGAAATATGATTTTTTTTTTATTGGGAATAGGATCGTTTACAAAACCTTTGTTTCTTTCAAACCACTCACCACAGCCGAGACCTACCCAGATCTAGTTGCCTTGGTGATTGTCATCATCATGACCCTGATCGTGACGGCAGGTGTCAAGAAGTCGGTGACCTTCAACAACATCCTGAACGTTGTCAATCTTGCCATATGGGTCTTCATGATCGTTGGAGGGCTCTTCTTCATCAACGGGAATAATTGGAGTGAGAACGGCTTCCTGCCCTTCGGCTTCTCTGGGGTAGGTCGGACGATAGAGGGCAGCAGAAATACCACGTCACGTGAAGAAAAACAAGGGCCGTTTGCCAAACCCCAACTTAGGCTTGATTAGGACCATTGCCAAACTACACGAACGAAGCCACACGGAGATGAAGCTGGGGTTTGGAAAACACAGATAAACAAGATAAACACGCATGAGTTGCTGTAATTGGCACAAGTTTGACAATATTGAAAGCCATTTTAGAGCATAACAAATCAGTACCACTCCCCCGTTTTATGACGAACTATTGTTGAACCCCTTTAGAAGTAAGTCGATGTAACAAAAGTATTATGTAGTAAGCCTCTGCAAGACTAGTACACGAACTTTGGGATTCTTCAGCCTATCAATCTTTACGTACGATGTATTTCTAGCTTAGCTTTACGGCTAAATAATTGCCCCAAAAGAATTATCTTCATCTAAAATGCAAGTAGACATCTTTCATTAACTTAAGGTTAGGTAGTATCTCGTCATGGCAAAACACTTTTCAGTGAATGTGGCTGCTTAATCAATGTTCTCTTTTTGTGTTGGAACAAGACATACAGACAAGATTGTTATAAGAAATATATATATCAAATCGTCTCGTAATAATCCTTCTTGATGTTCTAGGTAATGACCGGTGCAGCCACTTGCTTCTATGCTTTTATCGGGTTCGACATCATTGCAACGACTGGGGAGGAGGCCAAGAACCCAAGCAAGGCTATCCCGACAGCCATCTTGCTGTCACTGATAATATGCCTCGTGGGTAAGTCAATTTGAATTTGTGTCGGCCGTCAAACATGTCGTCGATGGTTTCCTGGAGAAATACAAAAAGGAACTTGTTCAAGTATGATCTCTGCAGATTGCTAATTACGTCGTGTGCCAAGGAAAAGGACGTTAGCAGCCCAGGCACGCCAAACAAAATTCACTTTTGAAATAATCGAGTTTCTGACTAACTTTGTTAATAATTCGAATAATATATATAACCCTACTGCGCATTTTTTACTTCAAAATGTTATAGAAAATCGAACTCATCTTGCCTTTAATGTGCGATATAAAGTATAGCATGTCAAACCATAACGACTTTCTTCCGGGAATAATCTTTGCTCCAAGTTCGTTAACGTCGAACCGAATAAGGGAGATGAACGCACTTTGAACATGTTTTGATATATTAATATTACAAGCTAATTTCCTTATGCCGGGTAAAAATATGAAGAAAAAAACATTTTCCATCCCTTTTATTCCGTTGAGTACATCAAAATGAAGTAGCCCCTTGAGGCGAAATGTCAAATACATTGTAAATAAATAAATATCAACTAGGCTAGTTTAACCCATTTTTGCCCTAACGACTTCTTCTCGCGTCAAATCAAATAAGTTAAGAGGGCCTCATATTTCGATCTTAACAAGATCTTCTTCAGAGACATAATGGCTGTTTACACGTCAGTTAGCTTTCTCCTTCAAATTTAAATCTACTTTACCCAACTTACACAAAATTAAGATGTTTGGACTCATACTTTTGTTTCTTTCTTTGATGACGTCAAGGTTACGTCTCGGTGAGTTTCGTGCTGACACTGGCCGTTCCGTACTATGACATTGGTCGTGAGGCGCCACTGATGGACATGTTTGTGCAGAACCACGCCGAGCCGGGCAAATACTTCGTGGCCGTCGGCTCCATCGCCGGGCTAACGGTCAGTCTGCTCGGGTCACTCTTCCCCATGCCGAGGGTTATCTACGCCATGTCCTCCGACGGTTTGTTGTTTAGGTATGGTCGGTGTTTGTCTTTACAGAGGCCTTTAAAAAAGAGGTGGCAAAAAACTAATAATACCTGCATTTTTCTATCTTATTAGAAGAAAAATCTTTGAAATATATTAGCTGAAACTTTATGTCTTGAACAGGTTTTTGGCTCGCATTAACAAGATCACCCAGACTCCAGCCGTCGCTACGGTGATCGGCGGCTTCCTGGCCGCCATCTTGGCCCTAATGGTCAGCCTTGGGGACCTGATAGAAATGATGTCGATCGGCACACTCCTGGCCTACACCCTGGTGTCAATGTGCGTGCTCATCCTTCGCTACCAGCCCCATCTGGATCTGGCGCGGGGCCTAAACAGCGGCCTGCCGTACGACACCTTCGAGAACGAGGAAGACGACGAGGAAGTCACCGAAGTTAAGGCAGAGGAGACGCCGGAATCCAAGCCTACCTTGGAGGAGGCAGGGCCCGAGCAGCTCCTGCCCAAACTCCCGACCCTTGACCCCGCCACTCGCAGCTACGGGGCCGTAGACGGCGATCCGGAGGCGGACTCTTTCCGGAACTACAACAAGTGGCATTTCTATCTGTCGCGCGCGCGCGAATTTATCTACGACTGTTACTTGCGGCTACGGCTCTTCATGCGTCTTCCGGACAAAACCACGCTCCCGACCAGCGCCACCGGCAGCGTGGTTACCGTGGCCACGCTAGGTCTCTTCATCAACCTCTTCATCCTGAACACCATCGTGATATTCGGCAGGCAGTTTCTCGACCAGTGGTGGCTGATAATCATCTTCTTGGTGGTGCTATTGGGCGCGCTTGCGCTGATCCTTAAGATAATCCAGCAGCCACAGAACCCAGACAAGCTGCCATTCATGGCGCCTTGCGTCCCCTTGTTGCCCTTCTGCGCTATGTTTGTCAATGTGTATCTCATGCTGAAGTTGTCGCCACTCACCTGGGTACGATTTGCGATCTGGATGGCAGCAGGTAAGTTTGTTTGTTCGTTGAACATTTTAGTTTTCAGTGACATTTTACCAAATAACAGGTAACACCAAAAGATACCACGACATTGTATTTGAACACCGTTAAGGTTTGATCACAGATCTAAATTTATTGCTTGTGCTTTTTTAACGTTTATTCGTGCTTTATCGACATTTTGATTTAGTGCTTTAATTACAAAAAGTTATTAATGTCAGTAAATCCTAATTAATAACAATCCAACAGGATTGGTACTAAAGGCGCTCCATCATTATTAACCTGCTTACACATTCGCAGCTCCCCATGTTGGCGCAAAAGCAGCTAAATCAACCACCATCTCAGCCTTCACAGGTTCCCAATTTGCCTCTGTTGAGGAGAACCATAATAGGCTAACCTTATGCTGGCTTCGAACCCCCCAGCCTGGAGATTTACCCGCAGACCACAAATCCAATGCTCCAGTGGGATCACGAGGCCACGGCACTCCAAAATAATTACTATGAACCAAATTGTTGCCAACACTTGAACAAACACTTGTTTTTCATTGCTGCAGGTCTCATTATCTATTTTGGGTATGGAATTTGGAATAGCAACATTGAAGCTAGACACCATGACGCCAGCAGGGGAACCACTGGAGGGAAAGAAGCGATTTTAATGGACGCCAAGGGTGTAGAGGTGAACATAGTTCATGGCAATACAAATGTATAATTCACATTATATGGTTTCCAACACAGGGCTTTATAACTTTCTTGGCTTCTGTGAGTTTCACTGATCGGTTCGATTTCTTGTCCATTTAGATGCCGACTGAAACCAGCATGGTGCCTGCCCACGCAAAGAGCGTTCCGAAATCCGAGGGGGAGAAGGAACTAGTCGCCGATTTAGAGTCCGATTAATGGTGTAGTATAATAAGGCTTAAAATCATAAGTTGTCCATTATCTTTAACCGCGTACCTGTTCCAAATCGCCTTACAGCAAGGGACTTGTAAACAAACGTGGAGATCGTGCAAAATAGACATTGCGTCACACAAATTGGTTGCACATCCGATGATCATAGCCAGGGGAATGTTTGTTTTTAAAACAACATGCCTTTATCCGCGTTTCAGAGTTGTAGGTACATGTATGATAACTTGCCAAGTATACTGAAGTCTGTTCAATGATGAATTGATGATGAATTGTTAAAATGTCAGTGTATTTACGCTGCCATGATGCAGCCTGGCCGGGAACAATCCTAGAAAATTATTAAGACATATAACTTTAGAACCACTGTAATTTAAAGTGTTTTGACATAGGCCGAAGAATTTAAGCAGATTTTAAATTATTTCATGGAATTTTCTATAATTGCAAAAAAAACAATATGCAGCTCTATAGGAAATAATTGACAAAAACGAATACGGGTATTTAGGGGCCTCAATGACTTGGATGTTATAAAAAGATACGAACGTTTTTTAAACCAGCAGAGGGCGCTCAAATTGGATCGTTTCTCTGTAGTTTTTGTGGCGGCAAATACAATTTGGAAGTTTGTGTAGGCATGCCACGTGCTGGAAACTGGTACTTAGTCCAGCAGCAGAGCGACTTTTAAAACCATTATTTTGAGAACTCAAGTGAAGACCGACGAAAAACAGCATCATAACACGGGTGAGTTGACTGTATTTTGTAAGAAAGCTCAAGTTTTTATAGAGCTTTACAAAGGCAAAACGTAAACGGGTAGTCGTGTAATTTAGAATATCGACATTTTGTTTACAAGTTCCGTTTAAAAATGACTTTTGCAAATGACAGTCAATCGGAGTGGTTTTCGACCAAAATACGGCGACGTGCAGTTTTACCTCTGTGAGTCGTGGAAGATAACACGTCAGACGACTAGAAGTATGATGCTTATTCTAGTATACGTAAACAAAATCGTATATTATAGCCTCGTCGGTGATCCCCTGCCGTTTCCCCGTTTCGGTAATCAGTGCATAACATCATCGGTATGTACTAGTTTCCAAAATGACTTTTGCAGTTTCAATTTAGTTTGGATTTATTTCTCTTTTTAGATTAGTAAGTTTGTTTGTAATTTTGATATTTTTTTTTAAAACGTGCGTGTGGAGTTGGTTTTTTTATACCTAAAAAACCTGACCTTGCCACGAAATTAAGCTTGTTATTATTAAATATAGTATCTTATATATAGCGAACTATTTTCATGATTCAAAAAGTGACTTGGTCCTGTTTGTATCATCGCCAAAAGTCCCAAAACATAAAGTGTGTTTTCTATATAGAACAGGGTCTTAAAGTACACGATTACCCTAACGCTGCAAACACGCGTATGCAAGGAAAACTACAAAGTAGGGGATCATCTTGTGCATTTATTTCTGCAGTCAAGGGTCATCACAAGCCATGACGGAGTAGACCCACTGTAAATGTACTACATGTACTCGTAGTAAACTGAATTATAAAAGGAAATACTAATTCGTGATTATTTTGATTGGATAAGACTACAGGCCTAAAAACCTTGCTTCTTGTGCAAAAAAAACACAAGATACTTAGTACTAATTTGCTGTATTATTTATATATGTGCTAACATTTGAAATGTGTAAAAAGATGTTAACAATTTTGTGCAATACATTATACCGTCGAGGAATGTACGAGACTATATCATTATATTTAGATATTATATACTTAATTGAAATGTACCGTAAGTATTGAAGAGCTTATAGTAAGCTAGATGTGTGAACTTAAAAACAATGTCGTAGTGCTGCGTGTGTGCCCATTTTGTGTGTGGTTTATATTTTCGTATTTTAATTTCTCAACAATTTTGTGGGTGTGTGCATTTTTGAAATTGTGTTTATAGCATTGTGTGAGACCTAAAAACACACGGCGCTCTAATGTAAAATGTTATTGGCCTATGTTTATGCAGTCAATTAATCATCGCCCCTTGTGAGCTGATGCGAGGTAAAACGGTCGGTGGACCCTGGACAGACTGGCGCGGACACAATTTTTTTCAGGTTTTGTATTAACAGTCTGTACATGTATATCAAAAGTTTTCGGCGTGGAGCCGACTGTTTTAGCTTTCCCTTCAATGCGTTTTTTTAGATAACAAAATAAAATCCCTCCGGAAACTGTAATCTATCAATAATCACAAAAGAAGCGGTCTGAACTATATATGTAAATGTACAATTGTAAAACTGGGAATGCAAAAGCGTCCATGTAATTTGTTTTAGTGAATGTTAAATTTGCGATGTTTAGGGAATAATAACCACGATAGCTAGATATACATGTATGTATTACAGTTTAGAAGCAATACAAATATTTAAAAAACGTGTGTATAAAAGTGCTATATATGATCACGTCTAAAGAGTTGATATCAAAATTTATTTAATATTTTAAAGAGTGGAAGAGGTTTACTCTGGTCCAAGACAACTAAACAAATTATATCTATCCCCATATTTTAATTAATTAATTCTTTGTTCGGGGGGGGGGGGGGGGGGGGGGGGGGGGGGGGGGGGGGCATCATGCAAAACTAAGCAACACACTTATTGTTCAACACACTGACATAATTAACTGACATAATTTATTACATTTATACATGTGCTCAAATCTGTGTTTTTGGTACGCCCAGCTTGCTTTCCTTTGAGCGAGTCTGTAAATGATGCCCCATAATAAGAATAAAAATAATAAACCAGTTTCATGTCCCAATCCAGTACCTTTTTTTTCCCTCCGGTACGAACTGGTAAAGCAATGCACATACGTGAAGAGACATTTCAGATGAATTCTTCGCGAGTACAAATTTGCCCTAGTGCTCATTTAGCTTCTGTATCCTCTAAACTTATATTTACAGTGCATTCACAGGGGCAACATGGGTGGGGGACATTTCTTCAAGCAGTCAATTCAAGTGAAGACACCCCTCTTGGCAGAGTGGTATATGTAGCAATAATGGCATCAATACTGGAAGCTCCTCTTGGTCTGAATGTTGTTCAAGACCTCCTGCAATTCGTCGTCTTCAAATCTTCCTTCAAGGCTGTTAAAAAATGAAGAAAAAAAACAGTGAGTGCAAGGTAAGATAATCCACAAGAAGAAATAATTGTTGGGTGACGTGACCGACAAAATAAAGCCATACGTTCGAGACAACTACATTAGTACATAGTGGAGTCCATCACAAATCCATCACAAGTATGACGAAATTAACTAAAACACGGACAATAACAAGGACTGACCTGGGGACTAGTGCCTTGGCTTCTTCGGCATTCTCCGGACAGAGGTTGGCTAAGGAGGACAACTCAAACTTGTGCAGTTTCTGCTGCTGCAAGAGCCTGCACATTTAAAACCAAAATCGTACTCGCTGAAAACTGACTAATGCTGCATCAAATACCATAACAATGACTAAACATGCAACAACATGCATCCAACTACAATGTGGCTTTCTCAAATATAAAAAGCTCTTTGAAAGCGGTGCTGCTGTTGGTCCACACCGTAAGCACCTTCAGTTGACCGCCAACTGTTGACAGACATAGTACACATTACTTAACCCATCTATGGTTTGACAGCACAAAAATGCACAAATGTTCCGAGCCCAGCCTTTTGCATGTGTTCCGAGGGGGAACACAATTCTGCCCACATAATCAATGTACAAACTCTATACACATAAATACATAGTCAGTTTTGTGCTGCTGAACAACTGACCTAAATAGTGACTTCTGCATAGGATTAGGAGGGTTAGGCATAAAAAAAATAATGTTATGTTGGCGTAACGGGCCCAAACAAATAGGGTAGGTAGGTCGGGATTCTTTTTTTTTTTTTTTTTTTTTTTTCCTCCTAGCAATGAAAATAATATGTTTTCTAATTGTTTAAACCGGTAGTGATACACGATAGCGTGTCCAGGTTCAATATTTTCACAATCCACACACACAACAATGAGAAACGGTCAGAAATGGTTTTAAACGTATTTATAACTAGATTTATATAGATTTTAATCATTAAATTTCGTCCCTTGAAAAAAAAACTATCCAGGGTCGGCCGTATTTTAAGGGTCGGTCGGGTTACGCCAACATAACATTTTTTTTTTTATGCCTTAGTATGGTCATGACAGCAGTATACTGCATGAAGAGCAAAATCAATCTGCACCAAGGGCAAAATCAATCGGGACCAAAGTCAATTAAAATGTACACATTCCATCAGCATTTTACCACCTCAGGCTTGCAAGTCCACACAAATCGGCCAAAAAAAGGATGGATTTTGATGGATATGGGAAGGTCAGGGTTAAAGTTCCGAAGTGCTTTATAGAGTAAAGTAAAATGTTAAAAATCTCTCACCCTCTGACATCGGCTATCGTTTCCCTATTCTTGAATCTTGAAAAGCGTTCAGTGTAATTCAGCGTCTTCATGAAGACTTTGCTGAGCTCCTGTTCCTCCTCTTGGCTCTCATTCTGCTGCTTCCGATGCTCAAGGAGCATGCGCACCTCGGAATTCAATAAAGTTTCGGCTTGCTCAAATTCTACACAATCAAAAAGAAAAATTATATTTACCAATGTAAAAAACAAGCAAGCAGAGCATGAACTTATACATGAAAATGCTAGCGCCTACCCGTTTATCTGACACTGACAGTAACATGATAGATCATGACGTTGAGTCATGGAGCTATGAAGAGAAGGAGTTCGAACGGCCCGCCGCAATTTCCAAGGCAATTATCCGCCAATAATAGTGAAGCATGGAGCTATTGTCCGGCCCACCGCAACCCTATAGAATTCCCCCTGCTGTGCAAACAGATTAACGACCAAGATAAGCCTAGCTGGGTCTTAGTATGCCGACTCCCACGCCGCACGTCCGTGCATAAAACCCGATTGCAGTTTATTTTATTAACCAGTTCGCGCCGGGATTATTTTAACATCGCTGAGCCCACGGGCGGGATTGTTTTTAACGAAACTCGATCCGAAGCGGGTTCAGGCTGATAGTGCCGGGAAGCACACCCACGCATTTCCGACCTTGCTCGCTGCTGACATACATTTACGAACTTGAACTTGGCGTGTTTATGCGTCATCAGTTTTGAATTTGGGGAAATTTTTGCGTCTATATACGTCATCCGGCGCGAACTGGTTAAAGTAGTGAACGTTGAAACAATCTAATTATCACATGTGCAGTAGCTTCACGTGTGTTTTTTATGCGCCATTTTTATTTCTGCATTCTGTACAAAAAACAGATTTTGCCAGACTTTTTCGTTTCAAATTTGGACCATCTGTTGCCAAGTTACGATAAGTTATTTATCAAATCATCCTGAGAGAACTGGGGGTTTATTTTATTAATATTAAAAAAGCATAAAATTCCCAAAAGATCAAACTTTTACAGGGTGTTGTGGATGATTTTCTCTGTCCGTTCGTGTATGGGGCTATAGTGTACGAAGGTGTACGTAATTTTTACGTTGCAAAAAACATCGTTCATTTTCGCTCAAATCGTTAAATCTGACTCGGTGTAGTACCCTTGCTTTGCATACGCCGCTCGCCTTTTGCCGACAATGCGCATGTGCAGATCAGCTACACACATCTCATAATGCTTTCTTTGCGGTCGCAAGGACGTGCACGTAATGGCTGGTTTGCGGTTAATCTTAACAAATTTAACGAGCGCGGCGTGATAGTTGGTTTGTTTAATCTCCGGATCGTTCGAACTCCTTCTCTTCATAGCTCCATGGTTAAATTAAAAGCAAAAGAAAAAAAAAGAGGAAACAAAAAAGGCAATTGTATTGTAACTTAAAAGGTTACTTAGTTAGGCTGTTCTCTCGGTATTGGACTTACCAAATTATCTTGCAACACACATCACTGCGACGACGCGCGCAAAAAACCAACAGAATCACATTGACACTTTTTCGGCTTATGTCGGAAATACACGGTAAACAGCTTGAACACATACTTTTTTAGTGTTAATTTTAACTCACAAACAATTAGTACTAGCATTTTCTCCTTCTACAGAAATGGAAATAGCGTACCTTTAGAAAATTTTAATTCAGATGCATCTTCTTCAACCTCGTCTTGGTTTGGTAAGGCTGAAGTGCCTGATGTTGCCATAATTTCCGATTTTACGTCAGAATGGAAAACTCGACAACGTGAAAAATTATAAAATTCCGTACGACGAGCGTATATTGTTTGAATTCCTTTTCCCGTGAATCAAGTTAAGTACATGTAATGAAGGGTGCCAGACTACGCATCAAAAAAATTAGGCTCAAACACGATATATATTTTAAGAAGATACAAATGAATGAAAATGTATGATTAATATTATTTTATCTTCAGAAAAATATAAATGTTGATTTAATAACATAAATAAATGTAATATTTATTGACAAAGATAAATTATCTGATAATTGAAAACGCTTGTACTTCTACTTCTTCTTCTAATAAGTTCTAGTTCTAGTGACTTGTGTTGTTTCATGCATGGAGGAATAAGAGCAGTGAGTAATAACCATTTTAAACTCGAATGAACTAAAAATGGCAGATTTACTTGGCAGTATTTTGGGATCTATGGAGAAACCTCCATCTGTTGGAGTCAAGGAGAAAAAACAAGCGCAAGGTTAGTGTACGAATTTATTTATTGATTTAGGGCAGCAATAATTAAGATCATAGAGGGCGCTGTTTATAAAGCGGAAATTAAGTTATTGAGCAAGTTCGATCAAGAACCAATGCCATGGTTCACTAGTGCACGCGCTAAAGTTGCAGTGTGAATTCCTTCTTATTCCTCCATGGTCGAACTATGGTCAAACTTTTATGGTGCCGAAAACGTACTTGATCGCATCTGCAAAACATTTCAACACGATATTTCTGTTATATCTATTGCGTAGTTTTAGGATAACTTACATAACAGTCTTATTGCACATTGGTGACAAAGTGACAGAATTACACAAATAACATGGACAAACAAATGCCAGTTTGCACGGCAAATTTTTGTTATCTGCCATTTGTTGCCGATAGTTGGTCCCCGCTGCACTATGCCATGGAAATGTTGCTTTTGATGACCAGCGCTGAATAGTCGACTAGACTTGGTCCAACCATCATCAACTAAAGTGAGTTCAGTTAGAGTTAGTCAAACTATGGTTAACTAGAGTCCTTAATCGAACTTGCTCATTGATTTTGAATAAGCCAGTTTGATGTTTCAAATCTAAGTAATAAAAACATATTAAGAATTAATTTTAACTGGTCTTATCATTTTTTTATATCAATTTTTACTTTTTATATGTGTTCTTGCACAGAGAGAAAGAAACGACTGGAGAAGCTTCAAACGGAAGAAAAGAAGAATAAAAATGAGTTCCGGGAGAAGATTGAGAAGGAACTTAATGAGTTTATCAATGATGGCAGCAGGACAAGACTCAGATACGAACCCATGGAGAGAATATTAAGGTCTATTGTGTACGTATGCCCAGTACAGGTGAACATAGTCAACTTACATGTATAAGGTAGGATATATAGTAATTATACTTCTTTCTTTCCTGCAGGCATGATGTTGCTGAAGTGGCAGGCCTGACATCGTTCTCGTTTGGCGAAATGGATGACAATAGGATTATTATTCTGTTTAAAAAGGTGAGAACTTTATGAGGACTTTAAATCCTACGGAAACATTAATCCAGCCCTGGGTTTACTTATTGGCTTATAAGACTTGAATCATTTGTTTCTCATCAGGAATATGCTCCAACAGATGATGAACTCGATGCTTATCGGCGAGGGGAGACGTGGGATGCAGAAAAAGCAAAAGAAATGGCCAGTCAAAAGGTGATAAACAATAAGACGGAATTCTAAAATAGGCTTGAATTTTAAAACTTACAAAAATACTGCGGTCAAAGGTCCTTTGAGGTCAAGTTGTAAAAGAGACTGGGGACGATTTCACAAAAAAATAAAATCAATCTTAGGAAGACTAACTCGTCCTAACTATTGCAAGTTAAGATCTATTGCAAGTTAAGATCTATTGCAAGTTAGGATGAGTTACTCTTCGTAAGATTGATCTTAGCATTGGTGATATCAGCCCCTGCTGGAGTTGTGAAATGTTTCATTTTAAAACTTAAAGTTTATTTGCAATTAAACTTGGGCCATATGGAAACTTGCATGTGGTGGTAATATTAAAGGCACATACTGAGGTCAAATCAGGTCAATTATCTTCCTCAAAATGTTTCAGTTAATAGCGGAAGAGGACGAAAGGCGTCACCTGGCCAGCATTCCCCAAGACTTCACCCCCGCCTCCAATTACAGAGCCAAGTACAAGGATATCATCGGGGAGGAGAGCGCTAAGGAAGCTGCCAAGAATCTCACACCTAATAAGCAGTTTGGAAACGGTAAAGGATCTGTGTTTTGAAATTTGTCTTAAGGGGGCAGATATGGGAAATATTTGGGGGAATTATGCCTTTGATCATACAAGCATGAAATTTGACACAGTCGGAGTATGTCATGAGGAAGATATTTGGATATAGAGCTATCACAAATTTGTCGTTTAAAGAAATATAGGTAGAATAACAAGCAATGGCAGCCATTTTGAAAACTTCAAATTAAGGCCTGCTTCTCTGAGAAGTTATCTCCAATTCGTCTATTCACATTATTTTGACAGTTCCGAGCGAGAACAAGATGGACAAAAGATCAGTCGAAGAGACCCTTGATGCCATCCGACAGAAGAAGAAGCAGAAGATGGGACAGTCGTCAACAGATCCAGCATCCACTAGCCAAGACAGATGACCCCACGAATACATCCACTCAATCCACCAGCTGTCAACTATCAAAAATGACAGGTGTGTCACATCCAATTTATGTTAAAAATGCTTATAATTATGTGAGGGGATCTTGCAAAATGAGACAGAACTGGGCAGAGGGTGAAATGAGGGTTTGAGGGTAGTAGAAAAAAAGGTGATAAAATTATCTTTTTAATACTGTTTGTTACACTTCATTTGGACACATTATGACTGTTTAATGTTTGCATTTGATCAACATGTCAACAAATAAAATACTGAGAAAAAAAATCACAGAAAAGGCCATTCAAGTTTCAATTTCTTTATTGCAAACAATGACATGCCAAAACGGTTAATTTAAAAAAAACACTGTTAAACCAAGTATTTTACACTATATCTTTCAAATATGTGTAGTAGACATAGTACAAAATTTGATTAAATCTGAACATTTTAAGAATAAAACAAAAATCGTCCCCGTTCCGTTTGATTTTGCCAAAACGTCCCACATATATTGCTGATTTGGTTACAAAAGCAAAACAGTCCGATTGGGGCTAAACATGCTGAAAGAGTTGAAATCATACTTCCATTTACTAATTTACTAACAATCCATTGTCAAAAAAATTGTTGGTTTTGAATATAGTTCAGTAGGTAGTGCATGTTCATTTTGAAAACCATTTTGTTTTCAAGTATTAACTCATTATTTTCTCAAGTATTTCTACTAATACTGTTAATGGCAAGATAAATTGAAGTTTGTATTTTGTTATGCGGGGTTTACAAATACGGTGTTTGGTAAAAAACATGTTGCTACTCATAAAATACTACATCTTCATCTAAAGCATAATTATATATTTTGGATTCCATTGTAACTTTTACATAAATTTACATATCACTTAAGATAATAAGCCATTTGCGAGTTAAATTTAAATACCATATGTGACCCGCCACGGCAAAACCAGTCGCATGTCGCATGACCTAATTACACAGTACAATGCAAAAATGTGTTAGAAACCTCTATCTGGTCGATTTTCATATTTTATCAATATGGCCGCCAAAATGGCCGCCAAAGGAACCCCATGGGACATTATTTAATATTGGGAACATAAAAATTCATTGACTAGACACATTGAGGATCACAAAAAAGGAGGTTATAAAATATCCACACGGTACATGGGAACCCTACCTTCCTTCTAGACTACCGGTAATTAGACCATGGTTGCTATGCAGTTTTAAGTGAAAAACCTCTGAAAATGAACAACAAACTTTAATCGCGATTTTCTCAAAACTGCGTATTTGCGATCTTCATGATCTAGCATCTACAATTTGCTCTAACTCGGTCAATTTTTTTCAAAATTCAATAAAATATGCATCATATTGAAAAGAATTTTGTGCAAATTTGCCTCATACTAAAAACTTCAATTGTCAAATTTTGGACATGTGACTGGTTTTGCCATGGTGGGTCACATATGGTACACTGACTTATACACGCTTGGTACATTTTAACTTTGAATTCTCCAGACTAAAGACACTGTTGCTATATCACGTGATTCGGGGCAATTCTTGCATGGTAACGTAAGAGACGCTTGGCACCAATACAATGTCCACAATGGGTGTAAATGTGGATGGCACAAAGACACCAGACCATCCTGGAGCTGGGGGTTGCTTGCGTAAGGCTTGCCCCGAATTACGTGATATAGTAACAGTCTCTTTGGTCTGGAGAATTCAAAGTAAAATGTACCAGATGTTATTCAAATTTAACTCGCAAATAGCTTATTGGAATAAGGGATAATCTATTAATAAAGTACTCATGAAATATTAAATTGTGTTGGCCGCTCTTAATTTTTATCCAGTTTAGAGATTTTCGATTTAAGGAGACTTTTAGAAAAACAAAGGTAAGTTTTATTATGGCTCCAAACAAAAATGTTTGGTTTTTTTCCTCCATTAAAAAAAAAAAATGTATAGCTTTATCAAATGTGTACTGTTCAATAATAAATCATTTGTAAATGGCTCTAGACTTAACTGTTTGTTGTCTTTCATATCTATTAATTTTAGACGGCATACATTATGTGAACTGGCACCACGAAATGAGCAGAAGGTCGCACATGGCCAAAACGTTCATTTTTAGGTGGGAGTTCGAGTTGACGTTTTTACATACAAAAAATTCTTCTTTATTATATCCCAAAATGTGATAGCTCAATTAAAACTCTAAAGTTTACTTTTTTTGCTGAATTGCACCGAGTGATAGTATAGTTGGCACGGTTCAGACTTTTAAACTTTTTCAAAACAAGTGTGCATGACAAGCTATTTCAAAAGAGTATAGCAGCAGCTAGGAATAAGCTACATCATTTGACAGCTTAGGACTTTTATTTTCTTGTAATGTCTGCGACTTTTCACCCATTTCGTGGTGCCATATGTAGCATCCGTTAAACAAACCCAAATTGAAATCTCTGAAGCCGATTTTCATGAGTGTCGTTAATATAAATTAGTTTCTTTTTGAAATATTTCCATTTTGATCATTGTCTGAATATTTACTATGTTAGTTGGGGCTAAGATCTGTAACCAGTTAATGACATCAAGGGTCAGGTACTGCTTCAATGCAAAATGCTACTACATACATATCAAACTGGGTGAACGGCTAAAGATTCTATTAAAAGCTTGTCTATATTTACGGTGTCTGGTTTCCATTCGGTCAAGTCATTCACACCAGATTGATGAAGCATTTATCACAATCTACCGAATTCAGTGCTAGTTTTTGCATCGAGGGACAATTCATTTATAGTACACCATAAACATTTGTACTTTCCAATGTAAATGCTCTTTTATAAATATTGGTACTGTTCTCAACTATTTTTATATTCCAATTTCTCTTAGTATCATAGGATTTACAATTCTTAAGCATTATGATTTGAGCTTATGCAACATACATTGTACATGCCTGTCCAACTGCCCTTTGCTACTTTAGAGAATTACAATTTTATAGTACTACACTTAGTGCAATCTATCAGCTTAAATATTCTTTGCCACCAAAACCGATTACATTCTAGACATTTTTCCTTTACCAGTGCGACACAATATTTAAATACTTGGTACAAGCACAGCTCTATAAATAGTTTTATATCCAGAAATGTAGTTCATAATATTGAACTCTCTTGGTCATCAAATAGTTTCACAGGAAATCCCTTGTTGCCAAGGTGATCAACAACTTCAGCATATTAACGTTACTATTTTGAAAGACTGGCCAATGTAAATATTTCAATTCCAAATTTTGATTAAACCACAATATATTTGAATATTACTCTTAAAGTTGGTCATCTATAGGTAGTTTCATTTTAACAATTTAAACCACCAATGTTTAAAGAAGACAATTCCTGAATTTTGTTTAAAAAGATTTTTCTCTCCATATTAAGTCCAAAATGTATGTAAACAAGTAATTTACAAATGTTCACACTGTAGTAGGTTTTGTTTTCAAAGTTTGATGTGTGCAACAGGTGTAATTTATCCAAGCTTTTGGCCACCTGTCATTTCTTTTACAACCAACAACTAGTCATCTTACTACTATGTTTTAGATGTGGGATCCGATAATCTGGATATTTTTTAAGAGGGTTATGAAGTAACTTTAAATGTATTCTTTATGAATAGAGCATTTCGATTTTCTTTGAAACTTTCTTGCAAATGTTTGGAAATTATGATTTTACAAAACTTGGAGATGACTACATTTAACAGCGCACTACATCAATACAAAATAGTTATAAACAAATATATTGACGTTAAAGTAAACTGGGCACACATAATGGCAGTTTTCAAAATAATTGAACATTTAACAAATCTGGTTTCACTCTCAAAATTCCCAATGAAATCAACCAGCTTGGAGGCAAATCTTTAAAGCCACTACTTTAGTACAGACAATGTGAAGTATAATTTGATTAAACCACAAATAAAGAATAAATGTAACAAATATGCAGAACTAATGCACTTACCTAGAATACTAGTGTATAGTCTTCTATAGGTAGCTTCGTGTTAATGGTTTGAAATGTGTAACAGTCCTACAAGTTTGGAGTAAAATTATTTTATCCAAGCTTTTGCCACCCTAAATTTCTACTTTTTGGCTATTACATTTGTACTAATAACTGGGAGAGGTTTGTCAGTTGCATTTCAAAGTTACCTCTCAAGAAAGTACTGAATTTGTGATATGTATATCAATATGTAAAATGTTCAATCATTATATGAAGATTGCTTATTGTAAAGTAAGCATAACTTTATTAATTAGACCTGAACATTTTTAATACAAACAAATTTCATATTTTCCTACTTTAATTTAAATTCACTAATTTTAGAAATTGAATTGAGGCATTCGTAATTAAATTTATAAATTCGGTGAGTTAAGGTATATGCCGTGATCAGAATTTGACAATATATTTATGCGATAGAATATACTCAGTTTGCTTCCATAGCCTTGTCGATGAGTTCCACCGTTGCCATGCCACCCAGAATGTCCAACTGGGAGACCTCCACTCCGAGCTGATTGGTGGCCCAATTGGCAATCTCCAAGGCGACCAGGGAGTCTACCCCGTAGTTCACCATGGGCTGGCTGATGTCAATGGCCTCTTCCGACATGCACAGAAGTTCCGCCATCTTGGATTTAATGCTAGTCTCCATGTCTGCCAGTTCCATGTGCGGAGTTTCACTCTTAGTTGCCATGGCTTTGCTCCTTGTTGCCAGGTGATGGAATTTCAGCATGGACTTGTGACAGGTAGTCTGTGTTATTCCCCAGTCCTGAAAATGTAAACAAAATCATGAGAATTTAACTTTTCAGTCGTCTTCAATATATACAAGAACCTCCCAATAAAAACAAATGTGGTGCCTGAACAGTAGATTTAAAAAAAAAATTAAGAGTTGCAGATAATTAAAAGCAATAATTTGCACAAAAAAATATTGTTGGGGGAAAAATAACATCTGTAGTAAATATAGCCAAGAGATATATGAATTAATGTACAGGCAGGGTGCATTTTGGCTTTAACCAAAAACTGGTACTGTTTGTCTTTGGTTAATCATTTTTGGGATTTGAGTATTGCATGAAATTCTCAAAAGAAATTCACCTAAACAAAATATTAAACAAATTCTCCTGAACCAGTTCTTGGTTATGACTGCGAAAATGCACTCATGCATTTAGTAGAGTGTTAATTTGCCTTCTTATAAATTTAGTGTTTATCATTGCAGCCATTTTGTTTCAGGTAAGATTTGTTGTCATGTCTATTAAAAGTACATGTACCTGATTTGCGAATGTCACCACTGGGAGATCTCTCCGAGGCAGCAGTTGTCCAACTACCTGCAGGAACTCGTCCACGTGCAGTTGGTAGCATCCTTTCATGGCCAGAACTTTCACCGTTTGCCCTTTGTCTTCGAGGTACCCAGCACCTCTAATGGGTGCAAGCTGGATGGATAGAGCTGGTAGTCCCTCACCATGTCGCTTCTCGGCCAAAGCATCGAGGTAGGCATTAGCAGCGCAGTAGCACGGCTGTGCTTGGTGACCCCAGGTGGTGGAGATTGAAGACAGCATGAAGAAGATGTCCAGGTTGTCATCTTGCGTTAGCTCATGAAGATGTTGAGCTCCAAGAGCTTTTGCTCCAAGGATGCGATCCATCTGACATGGAGTGATCTCAGAGAGGCTTTCGTCATCAATCACTCCAGCAAGATGAAAGATTCCTTTAATGGGTGGTGCCATCTTGCTCTGTCGTAGTGTCTTCAGCAGATCCTCAAC
Organism: Crossaster papposus; assembly: GCA_037893245.1. Lineage (NCBI taxonomy): Eukaryota > Metazoa > Echinodermata > Asteroidea > Velatida > Solasteridae > Crossaster > Crossaster papposus. The sequence goes on from JBAIAA010000110.1 coordinate 617,325, forward strand.
ACTGGCTTTGCTTGAAATGTCCAGGGAAAACTCGTAGGTGTGGACATTGTTTTTCTTCAGGAAGTTCAGGGTTCTCTTTGCTGCTTCTGTTGTCGCCCCCCTGCGAGACACTAGGGCAACGTGCTTTGCTCCATTCAGACACAGCCATCTTGAAAGGGCTTGCCCAATTCCTCCGTACCCTCCAGTGACGATGTAGAGGCTGTTCGGCTTAAACTGGAAAAGTGAGGGTTGTACTTCCTTTGGCTGGAAATGTTCAGGCACCTCAAAGACAATTTTGCCAATGTGAGATCCTTTTGACATGACCCGGAAAGTGTCCTTCAGATTTTGTATCGAGTACACACTTGTTGGGATAGGTTGCAGTGTGTTATCTTCAAAGAATGAGACGACTTTTCTCATTATGGTTTGTACCTCTTCTGGACGCTGTTTCATCAAGATGTCAAGCTGACAGGAGTGGAACACCTTGTTTTCCAAAAAGAAACTCATAGGGAGGCTAGAGCTCTGAAGAATGTCCCGCTTACCTATCTCACAAAATCTGCCTCCAGGACTTAACAGTGATAAACCTGTCTGCAACAGCTTCCCGGACAGAGAATTAAGTACAACATCCACTCCTTTGCCGTCTGTCCACTCTATGACATCATCATAAAATCTTGTTGAGCGAGAGTCACTGACTAAGTCTATGCCAAGTTCCTGACGAAGATAGGATCGTTTTTCTTCAGTACCAGCTGTGCAGATAATCTTCGCTCCTCTCATACGAGCTATTTGAATTGCTGCCAGACCAACACCACCACAGGCTGAATGAATCAAGAGTGTCTCGCCTTTTTTCAAGTTGGCTCGATCAACCAGACTGAGGTATGCCGTCACAAAAATGACTCCAACACTGGAACTATCCAACCAGGTTATATTTTCTGGCTTTGTGACAGTCAACCGGGAATCACAGACAGCATGAGATGCAAAGCAGTTCTTGCCAAAAGCCATCACCTTGTCATTGATTTCCAGGCCAGTCACACCACTCCCAACCTCAACAACAACACCTGCACACTCTAGACCAAAAGATGGATGCACATCACTCTCCAATCCCTCAAGCAGACCCAGTGCCATCATCACATCTTTAAAGTTCAGTGGAGCTGCCTTTACAGCGATCTTTACGTGACCTGGAGGAATTTCTAGATCAGGAACATCATGGAAGGCAAGATCATCAATTGAGGCACCTTTGCTCTTTGAGCCTTTTAGATTTTGCTCCACACGCCAATTCTTGGACTGAACCTTGCCGACTTCTTGTAGACCTTGGTGTATAAGACGAGGAACTAGTCTTTCTCCCTTTCTGATGATAATCTCTTGCTCACCAGGTGCATCATCATTCATCAACTTCAGCAACTCTTTAACATTCTCTTGAACTGAAGAAGACTGGTCAAAGTCAACACTGAGTATTGGAACAGTGGAAATCTGATTGCTGACAGCCCTTGCCAGACCAAGAGCTAAAGAGCCACTTGGACACGAGCTGTTAGCCCCCGTTGTCAATACCCAGACATGCTTGACAGCTTCAGGGTGTGTCTCAATGGCCTGGAAGAGTCTCAAGAGAGTATGGAGGTTCGAGTCCTCGTCACTGTATATATAGATCACATCTGCTGGGGATTTTATTTGCTCATTGATAATACAGTCAAATGACTTAGCAGTGGAGAACTTGCACATCTCATATTTTCCTTTGTAGCTTTGGAGGAACTCTACAGTGAATTGGTCACTTTCATTTTGAACGATGAGTAGTTTGTTGTCAACTTTTTCCATCTGAGGATATACCGGGGACTTGCGACCTACAAACACACTGTGAAAAAACTCCTGTGGCGAAGAAGCAGATACAACATCCTGAAGGCCAACACTGATCATGGTATCAACCCAACTTTTTCTCGAGTGTAGGTGGTGCTCACCCTCAGCCACCAAAGAGAGGAAGTCTGCCAAGAAGTGCATCTTTGTGTTCTCAATGATGAACATCAGGCCATCTGGACTTACAAGGTTTCTGATGTTTCTGACACTTTGCTGGATGTTGTCGGTAGCGTGTAAAGCATTGATGCAGATGACAATGTCAAAGCTGTTGGCAACAAGGTCTTGCTCCTTAGCACTCTTATTGATGTCCATCTGTTTATACTCTATGAAGGAGTACTCACCGAGGTTGTCCTGAGCTTGCTGGATGAGCTTTTTATTTTTATCAGTGAAGACGTACTCTATCTGCTCAGTGAGACCCTTATCCTTGAGAGGCTCCAAAACCATCTGTGTCAGACTTCCAATTTGACCTCCCAACTCCAGAACTCTAACCACCGTCTTTTGCTTGACAGCCTCGAAGATGGATTTTACAACAGCTTGGGATGTGGCCTTGTAATACAGCTGTGTGCTGAGCGAGTTGCGATAGTAGTTTTCTATTCCTTCTTCAGGGTACAAGACCAATAGTCCAACTTGTGGATCCTTGATTGATTCAGGCAGTACATCCCCGAAATGCTTCAACATATTAACCTCGCCATTCAACTGAGGTACCATATCAAGGATGTTTGTGATAACTGCTGGTATGTGGCTGTATGGAATAGGCTTGGTTTTGGTGTTATTTAGTAAGAACTTGACCCGTTTGATGTAACTGGCTATTTTTGCATTCATCTCCTCGGAAGGAACTTCAGCGAGGGCATGTTTGATGTAGGACACACAAACTCCTTCAAGATCATCAAGAACCTTCTCAGCCTGCATGATATCATTCAACTCTTCACCCCACATCTTCTGGAGATTTTCTTTATGAAAGACCTCAGAAAGTACTGAAGTTGGAAGAGTGCATGCCGAGGCTGGCTGCCACCGTGTTGTGTAAACACATGACTCAATAGGAACATCTGATTGGTTGCCACTGAAGTTCTGGGCCAAGAAACCTTTAACGTCGACCAAAACTTGTCCGTCAAGTGTGAGCATCTTTATATCAGCTCCTATGAAAGTGCCGTCATATTCGAGGATTTTGGTGTAGGCAAGAATTTTTTTACCCGATGGGATTGCTTCATTTGTCATCTGCATGGAGTCTATGCGAATTGGCAAATACATCGCATTGAATGGACCTACAGCGGAGAGAACAAGCTGAAAGGTGGCATCAAAGTGAGTAATCTGGATCCGCTGTTTGTTGTCGGTGACTGGATTCAAGATGGCTACTGCCTCACCATCTCCTAGAAACATCTTCTCTACTGTCTGGAATGCTGGTCCATATTTGAGACCCACAGCCGCCAACCTTGAGTAGAAGAGTTCATTGCTGACCTCGGTTGTACATCTCTTTTTGATTTCATCCAGAGGGAAGGGTGTTTCCAGGTCCTTGCTTGGGACAGACTCCATGTGGGCATCGCTGTGCTGATTTCCATCACAGGAAACCTGCATCACTGTTCCATTCTTCACCATAGCTAGTTTGAGGGTGCACTTTTTGGGGTCAGTATCCTCGGGCCATGGAAGTACACGGGTGAAGTTGATCTTCTTCAAGGCTGGTTTCTCCATATCTGAAAATCCCATCTGAATCATGAACTCGACATAGCCAGCTCCGGGAAAGACAATGCGGTTCCCAACAACATGATCGGCCAAAAAGGGGAACATGTCCAAAGTGAATTTACCATTCTGACCTTTGATGGTACGATCATCCAAACCAAGACGGCGTTTTTGTCTTTCCTCAGTTTCCAACCAGAATGACTGGTGCTGCCACGGATATGTTGGAACTGGTGCCCATTCTGCTGCATTGTCTGTTATTGCATTCCAGTCAAGTGTGGTTCCATTGATATACAGAGATCCAACAGCTCGCTGCATGTTAAGTAGGTCATCCTTTTCTCTGAGACTTGAGTTGATTATAACGGGTGGATTCTTGGGGTCCAAGGCATGAGCAATTTGCTTGATTGCTGTCAGAAGAGTGTTGGATGCTGCAATTTCCAGAAAGATGTCTGCCTTTGTCTCCTGTAGAATAGCTTCAATGGCAGGCTGGAAGAGTACAGCACTTCTGATGTTGTTCCACCAGTAGTCGGTGCCGAAACTTCCATCATAGTATTTACCTGTTACGGTGGAGTAGTAGGGCATGTTGCGCTTGCCAGTTTCACTGGTAACGACACCTTTCATGGCTGCCATGAAGGGCTTTTTGATAGGGTCCATCTCTGGAGTGTGGAAGGCACATGTTACTCGAAGCTGTTTGGCCTTTCCAGTATTGTTTTCAACAACTGCTGCTATGACATCCGTGTTCCCTGCAAGTGTAATGGACCCAGGGGCATTGACTGCTGCTATGTACAGATGCTTGTGCTCTTCACAGATTCTTTCAGCTTGTTCTTTTGTAGCTCTCAGAGCAGCCATTCGTCCAGTGCCCTTCTGCTTTGCCTGCTCGTGACTGCGGTGGTAGATAACAGATATCGCTTCCTCGAGCGTTAGTCCACCACAGGCGTAAGCTGCTGCTATTTCGCCAACGCTGTGGCCGACAACTACATCTGGGTGCACTCCCAAGTGCTTCCATAGGTGAAGAATTGCAACTTGGATAAAGGTTATTGCTGGCTGAACCACTTCTACTTGACTCAGTGCATCGTCAACCGATGAGTAGGAGGAGGCCTCAGGGTCGATGGTATTGCCGTTGAATAAGCTGCATTTATTTAGCAAGGACCAGCCCGATATCTTTTGATAGATGGAATCACATTGGTCAATAGTTTCTTTGAAGACACTGTCAGCTCTGTACAGCTTCCGACCCATGTCTACCCACTGTTGTCCCTGTCCCGGGAAAACGAAGCAGATCTTGGGCTTGACTTGAGGAGCTGTTCCCAACAGGACCTTTTCAGAAACTGCCCCATGGACAAATCCCTCTAGACTTTCTCTGCAGGAGGCTCCCGAGTTAGCTATGACGACGAGGCGGTAGGGGTGATGATCTCTTCGTGTTGCTTGCCATGAAACGACACTTAGCGCATCCTTGTCGCACTCAAACTTGATCCATCTCTGGGCAAGGTCGTTGAGGGCATCTTTTGATTTGGCAGAAAGAGGAAGCATGACTGGCCTACCCAGCTTGTCTCCATCTCCAAACTTCCAGTTAGCATTGGGACTTTGTGTCTTCAGGGGTGGATTTGGTGCCTCTTGGAAGATCATGTGGGCCACTGCTCCAGAAAATCCGAAGCTGTTGAGACCAATTGTGTATGGACCTTTTCCTTTCAGTGATTCTGTCGTTGTCTGGACCTGAAGATTAAGACCTTTGAGATCAATATTTGGATTTGGTTTATCGTGGTTGATGGTTGGTACCAGAGTTTTCTTGTCCAACATGAGAGCTACCTTGATGGAGGAAGTGATGCCAGCTGCACACTCGTTGTGGCCGAAATTACTCTTCACTGATCCAATTTTGATAGGGTCACTGTCCTGGGTACCAAAGATGCTTCCAATAGCATCTGCTTCGATTGGATCACCCACGGGTGTTCCAGTGCCATGAGCCTCAACATACTGAACTATAGAGGTAGGTATGCCAAAACGTTTATATGCACTCCTCATCACCATTTCCTGGGCAGGACCTGATGGCATTGTTAGACTCTTGCAGTGGCCGTTTGCTGCGATGGAGCTCCCGCGGATTACAGCATAGATGTGGTCATTCTCGGCCACTGCTGCATGAAGTGGTTTTAGAATGAAGGCACCAAAACCCTCACTACGGACGTAACCATTTGCGTTATCAGAGAAAGGGCAGCATTTTCCCTCTGCAGACAAGACCCCAAGAGCGCTAAATCCCACAGTGGTCTCTGGGATGAGCAGGGCATTGCAGCCTCCAGAAAGTGCATGGGTGCACTCCCCATTCCAGATGGCATTGCAAGCCAGATGCATCGCAGTCATGGACGAGGCACATGCTGTCTCAACAGCGAAGGAAGGTCCACGAAGATCGAAGACATAGGAGATCCTGTTGGCAATGGATGAATGGGCAGTTCCTGTGTGCATGTAGGGACCAATTAGGGATGTTTCTGTGAGCATTACGGCATAGTCCATCATTCCCACACCGATGTAGACCCCACAGGATTCCTTCAGGTCAGTTGGGATAATACCAGCATCTTGAAAAGCCTCGTAGGTGACCTCAAGGATGTGGCGCTGCTGAGGGTCCATGGAGCTCGCCTCACGTGGTGAAATCTTGAAGAAGGTGTTGTCAAACTTGTCCATGTTGTGAATGAAGCCACCACGGCGCGTCACCATCTTGCTGTGGTTGGATTGGTCGGGATCGTGGAACGAGTCCAGTGACCAGCGGTCCGAAGGTACTTCGCTGACCATGTCTTTTTGATTGACCAGGACATCCCAGAATGCTTGTGGCGAGTCTACTCCACCTGGCATCCGACATCCTGCGAGTAAGTTAACAAAATGAGAGAATTGTAGATTTGCACAATTATTTTAAAATTATTTCATTTTTCAAAACAAACTAAAAACTTTATGAAAACAAAAACAAACATGAGCTCATCAAGAATAATATCTGTCAGAATTCAGATAACATTAATCTGAAAAGTGCAAAAACCAAAGGGAACTATTTAAAAGTTAGCAAGTTTTAGGGTAATCTGCGAGATGTTCCCTAAGGTTTTGAAGAATAAATCAGTGTGGATATTATGTTCAAATGTTGTGACAGCGGACACGCTCACAAATTGAAAGGCAAATGTAATGTATGCTCTGGATGTTACTTAAATGTTGTGATTTTAACTTGATTTATATGGTTTTTCATCTCAAACCATAAACAATCCTTAGGCTCATTGACCATTTTTTTTCACAGGTAGATACAGGTTGTTTAACAAATTTTGGGCTCATATTTGTTCCTGTCATTACATTACATTACATTTGACGCATGATTTTGTCAATCATGGATGCACTCCTTAAACCTAACCCCCTACGCTCTAGCACTATAAAGCATACCAAACCCAACAAACTTCAACAACTGCACACAGGTTCATTAATTAATGGTAATGCACCTAACAGTACTAAACCTGCCAAACTCCAACTTGTTGTAGTTTGATTTGGTACAGATGTGTCTATGCATTGTTCAGTGTTTAGGATGGCCATTATTTGCATATAAAAAACAACAATTTAGCCCAAATTAGATTTTGAAAGTATTAGAGAAACACATAAAGCTCTTTAATGTTTCTATTCAATTGATGATATTTTTTTGAATTTAAGCAAACACTATATAAAAAAGTGATTTCTTATTAAAAACCAGTTTTAAGTAATTTTTTTGAAATCAGCAAAGTGAAATTTTATACAAAAAATGTACAATTTGAATATTACATTAAATTTACAATTTCTGTTCTTGTTCCTTTCCTTTCCTTAAATCTTTTAAACCTTTTTCTTCAATCATATCCAAGTGTCAAAATTGTGTGCCGAATTCGATTAAAGAATAGACAGTCAATCCCCGACATCTAATTTAATCAAAACAAAATGGATTTTAGGGACAAATGTACACGTTTTTATAAAAATCCCTTTTCTTTCAACAAGTGTACTCTTTTTTGCAAAAAAATGAACTTCCTCTTGCATAAAAGTGAAAAGGGTTGGATAAATGGCTATTGTTCATTTTGGCTGAAAAAACAATACCCTGAAAATACTTTCCTCAGGGTGAGGGGAAAAACATGGCTTCTAGTAGATTGGGGTTTGACAGTGTCATTAACAAACCCACAAATTTTCAAAGAATGTACCGATTTGCATGTGGGACATTACCGCAAGCAACCAGACTATAGCGAGACAAAAATGTCACTTTGTCCCCTAAAAAGTTAGTCATCAAAATATTGTTTTAACAAACATCAGCTTTGTGCATCCATGTTCATCATCATACATGTATTATATTTTTTTAAATAGAAAACTGAAGGGTTTATGAGCAGCTCAAAAAAATATTCACAACCTCATACATATTAATCAAGGTCAAATCAAAGGGATCGTATACGTTTAGTAATGGGAACCCATTGTTTGTTTTAATCCTATATTATAAATATATACCATAAAACTAACCTGTAAACATTTCATTTCAAAAGGTGGTAGCGATTTTGAGATATTGCCGAAAATCTGGAGCGGTTATGTTCACGCAGGAAGAATAATCTGCATTGGAATACACAATCTGAGAAACGTAACTGCAGTAACGCTTCTCAGATTGAAATTTATGGAGATAAAAAGTGATATCTTTTTTCATAACCGCAGTACTTCGAAGTGAAAAGTTTCTAAAAATGCATTATACTATCCAAAGCTGCTGTATTTCTAAGTAAGTTTTTATTGCCATTATTTTTTGGATTAATTAAAAAACGTATACGATCCCTTTATGTTTGTACCAGGGAAGAAATCAACTAATCTTAGACTTACCAATGCCGACTATGGCGATTGGAGCCCGGGAAATTACAGACTGTTCCATGTTTACCGGTTGGCTGCACTCTCTTGCCAGTTCTAAGCAATGATTTGCAGTTCCTCAGTTTTTATAAGTTAGGTCTCCTTCAAGAAAACAAAAAAATATCCTTATTGACGGGAATCTGCATGCTATTCAAATGCAGCAAATTCACAGTGTTTTCATTGAAGTAAAGGCTTATCAAAATACAAATACATTAGAAATTTGTTACTCAACCCAACAAAATTGAGCTACTTGCGAGTAATATACTTTTTTTTAAAGGTAGGATATATTATTTGCTTGACAGATATCAAAAGATTTTACTACCGAATTATTAAGAATTATCTTATTTGAAGGTAAATAATGATTATAGACATCCAGCAGAATGATTGCGCTAGATATCCTGTAATTGTTTTGAATTTTATTTAAAAAATATTCACGATCGCCCGACCATATTAGGCATTATATAGGACCACTGCCCGGCGCCGGTGAAAAACGAGCGCCGTTTTTCTTGCTTTTCTCAGTAAAACCTGAATAAAAAAACCTAAATCTACCCAATTCTGATAATTTAAGCAATTACCAATGGTGTATCCTACCATTGTCCTACACAATAAAAACTAATATAAACAATGTGTAAATTCGCTTTGGATTGACTTTGTACAAAAACAAGTGTGTTGTATGGATACTTGTCATGTACATTCTTTCCATTTAAAAACCTACTTTCAAAAAATTTGAAAAGTGTTGGTTTCAATTAATTCAATATACAACTGCCAGGTGCCCAATAGTGCTGAATTTATACATTTTAATATGAATTTCTACACAAGGTTAATTATTATATAGTTTCGATCCGTCAAGACAACTGATAAAACAGGCATGGTATTTCCAGACTTTTATTTGTATAAGTTTTAAAAGAAAAGTACCTTTGATACGTCAATTTTTTCGTTTTAGTTAAAAATACGAATACGATATATACAACCAGATGAGTTTGCTTCAAGTTCATGTACAATTTTTCTCCCCCAGATTAAATTGGTGCAGTTGTACGCATGTACAAAAACAGACGAGTGGATTTTGAAAGACCTTCAGTGAATTGGTTACCGATATGCAAGTGAAGGGTCAAGTCTTAACTGAATTGTTTTCGGATCGAGTTTAGCAGGAGTTGATCCAGGTTGGTTTGGTGGTTGGTTTGGTGGGGGTTTTTTTTGGGGGGGAGGGGGGGGGGGCATGCCTGTTATATTTTGTATTAAAGTGAAGTTTAACCGTTTATAAATCCACTAACCCATTTTGAGAATTGCCGAAATAGATTGCCGTTTTCTATTTTTCCAGAAATACAAAGGTTATTCACTTTGTTTAGATATTAAATTATTTACTTACAAATTTGTAATTATTGCATTATCGTGGGATCGACTGGATCCCGCGGCACCACAATAGTTGTAAATAATGTACAGACCGAAGGCCGCAATTTTTTTTAATAATTAGACAAGTTCACAATTTCATGAAGAGAGAAATTATATATATTGGAATTCGGGTTGTAAATACGGTGAATTGTGTACCCAAGAAACGTAAAAGCAAGCACGGTCGCAAGTTTACACAGACAAAACAAATACATGCAACTGTCAATGTTTATACAGCAACACTGCCCGAGTTCATTAACAGAACACGTGGTTTTATGAGTGGTTAGGGCAACGAATTTAATTCACTCGGGCAACCGTATAAAAAGCACGAGTATCAATTTATTGTGTGGCTCCTTACCCTGGGATATGTTCAATACACCGACTACTAAATACATAAACCTTCAAAAGAATCATCTCAACAAAATGTAATACCGAATACAACTTGCAGGCAATTATTGTGTGCAAAGATGGCGAGATAACAATGCTGCGACGTCATGTTTTATTTCGATGAATAAACATAACTTCTCATCCAAACTACTGAATATTTCATGAAATCTGCCAGTTACGTTTAGAAAAAATATTCGCGGCCAGGCCCCAAATTTAATTACACATGTACATAATACATTTAACTCTAAAAAAAAAAGTCATCTGCCAGCGTAATCAAATAGTTCCAAAACACATTGAAGACAGAAAATTACATAACATCGCCAAAACAAAAATACTTGAAAATAAATTCCAGTCGAATAGCAAAATTAATTTAATTGCCATCAACCACAAATCTAACACGTGGTTAATTACCTTTCCTGTAGTTGTTTAAGTCGTGAAGATCAGAAAACTGCCGTTTTATAAATTTCACTTCATGATCTTAGTCTGTAAACGGTAACCACGTGGTGATAATGCGCGAGCAGCAGCGAGACTTTTGGCCTAAAAATGTGGTTGCATTTCTGGGAGAAATACAACTAAATAACCTTCAATTTAAAAGAAGCAATTTTTTTCCTAAAACATACTCCGATTTTGTTTTTATATACGGTATACACGACTTGTTGTAGCACCATTGAGTGCAACATATAGTTGCCGGCCCGTTTCACTTCGTTGGCGACACGATTTACAACGCGCGTGTTTCGGCTTCATAGAAGTTCGATGAACTGTACCACAAAGTGGTGCGTTCGTCGTCCACCGAAATATCTACATTTTTCTGTGCTATCAAACTCAAAGGAAGCAAATTATGATCACCGCGAGGACCAGTTTTCGAAAAAGGAAACTCACGGTGATTTTATCATTAAAATCACAACAGTTTTTCAAAAATATTACTTAAAATTCAGACTTACCCCTGTGCATCCGAAGACAGAGCCAAATTCTGTACTAAGTATGCATCGAGTTCAAGTAACGAGGTGTAAACATAGCAGCAATCAGATTTCCACGTGCACGAACCTCCTGAACTGCCTAAATTCTGGAAACGACATCGGCGGTTTCCCCGTCCTTTATAATTTTCGTATCTCAGGTGATTTTCGAGGAATTATAGTAAATGCTCTAAGCTAGTTGTAACGCGGGTTCCTATTGGTCGGAATTTCCCGTTCACGCATCGTTGTATTGGACCTCCCCGCCAATAGCGTCCTCTCTACGAACGGCCGTTTGTGAAATTTGTGAATCTGAAGCTGCGTGGTTGTGGCGCTTCGATCGCGTCATAAATCTAACCAATCAACGGCAGGCTGTGAACAGCCCATGCTCGTCGTGTGCGATTACACCATATTCATGTACGTGAAGAATGAACGCACGTGTCTGTTACATTAGCTGTACGCAAGGCAACACAAAAGAACACGAATTAACCGCTGGTCAGTAGCATCACGCCACAAGCACTCTGCATTATAATATTACCAAAAAGGAAGACGAGCTCATTCAAAGATTGCATAATCTCCTTTATTATATTGCAGGTTTGTATGCATATTTTAACTTACATGTATGCATACATTGATTTCGTCATTGGCAACCCTTGTATGTATATTTGCATGTCTTTTTGATAGCGATTCGTCAGATTTCATTATCAGTTGAAGGTCCGTTTAGGGGCGAGAAAGGAAGGGGGAGGGGGGAGGGGGGAGGGGGAGAGGGATTGACCTATAATTACAGAATGCAAATTATTATTAAATATTATTACTATTAGTATTTATTCGGCATGTTACCACACAAAAAACAATCAGTAATATACAAACAAAACAATTCATCATTGGTACATGCCTGGAGTTGATATCTGCTCATTCCGAGAAACAATGCCTTTTTTCATTGCAGGGCGGCCATAGGCCTAATTAATTAAGCCAGAGAAAGGAAAAATAAGACAACGTATTCCATAAGAGAATGTGGGGTGGGAGATGACAACCTTCACGCGGTCCACCCTGTTTCCACTAATGTCATCAAACCGATGTGCAGTAACACGTTAAGCTGCTCATCATACGAAAAAGGAAGAAGAAGAAGAAGAAGAGAATGTAAACACGTAAGTCGTGAATATACCGTCTATCATGTTAACAGGAAAAGTCTCTTCCGACCATAGTATTAATTATCTGTCTGAAAATATATATTTAAAAAAAATATTGTCTAGGTTTTTCACATTTTATTTCACAATATGATTCAACTCTAGCCGCTCTCACTGAACTACTTTAGACACCAAACAACACAAGAATTCCAGAAAAGGGAATTGTCAATTTGAGGAAATTCTCTACAGTACAGCCGTAGTAGAACAGCAAAACACCGTTCAAAATTCAACAAGCATTATTGCATTGTTATACCTATAGTCTTGGATATTGTATTGAACGATGTTCAGTGTAAAACAACGCATATCCCACTCCCTGTGTATAATCATTGTGTGAGCGTAATCGGCTGCTGTCAGTGAGCTTACTAAGCCTTGAACCCAAGACGGAGGATAACAAAACGCGTCCCTCGGGTGTTCAAAACGTCATATTCCACATCGCAGCAATAATTGTTAAATAGCACATAATCCAAGTCCATTGTTAATATTATTTTTAGACCATCGCGCCACATTTTTCTCTCCTATGGTAACTCGATAGTTTGGCCATTGTTTGATCCTTATCGACGGAACGAACTTTTGAAATTGCATAATACTTTATTTTTAGCAGGAATTGACACTTAATTGGCATTCAGTGACACAACGTACTTAAAGCTAAATTTCTTAGGAACGCATTTGTGCGATTTTCTACCCCTCTTAAAATAATGTATGAAAACTATTTGACATCCCCTTTTTGTAATTTTTATTGAAAGGTGTACTTAATTTTATTAAACAAAAAACGTTGAATGCTTTTCCTGATAACCGAAAACGCTGTTGGTATATCGTCATTGGTGTGATGTCACTGTTAAGTTCAGAGTTTTCTTTTCTTTTATTTTCTAGTAAATGTAGCTATAAAGCGAAAAAGCAGATGTGTTCTTTTTTTGAACCGCTTGTGTATGGAGTGAAAGGTAACAAATAATGTGCCTTTCTCGTAGAAGAAAAGCAAATGAAAAAATATTAAGTTTAAAATGTTTGTTTGAATTTGTTTCTTCTATTCCGCCTAGCAGTCTACTTTTGAACCTCCATAATGTAATTAGAATAGACCATGATCTATCGTGGATACAATGTTTATTAGTGATCACGCTACGCCAGTCATCACACCACATTTGCACGCGCCAATACAATCTTTTTAGTCACTGTGAGTCTATGTTGATGGCGTGACAACTGATATCAACATAATAAGTTATCATGATAACCACATTCACGATCACGCATATTAAACAAATCCATAATACTACAGCCGATGGATTCTATACAAACATACAGGTTTGTTTACGAAGGCGTGAACTTGTTTATTCAAAGTCATTGTTATTTCTACACACCCCCATCCTCGACCCCATGGGCGCGTGCGCGTACCCTCACTAACCCCTGGTCATGTGGAATGCGTAAACGACGCCGACTGGCTATTTAATGCGTACTGCGCGCGTATTTCGTAAACTGCACGACCTGAATGTAATGCGCGCACGTGTTCCTGAAGCTGAACGCACGTCACGTATGAACATTTTTTTAAGTCTGCGCCTTACCTGTACAATATGGATTTTGGAAGCCTCGTTTTTTTGCCCAAAACCCGTTTCTAACGTTATAGATGAACGACAGAGGTACGTAACATTAATATAAATCCTTGCTAAATAACGCGGCGTCTAAATATCATGTTTGAAAGGATTGATTCTACAAAATAACAATTGCAAAATGTTAAAGATGGCGTCGCGCGTTAAACGCATCGACTGCAGCCCTAATTTAAATGTGCCAATAATTATATGGCACCAATATATGGCAAATTAAAATTTATTCCAGGGGTTCAGATCGCGCAAGGCATGGTGGGAACACACGGCGCAGCAAGATCGTAGGCATGGTAACGAGGTTGGCACACCTCCTGAATAAAGCCTGTTAGTGTTAATTGCACTGACCTCTATACATGGACAGATCATCATTGTTTCATTTTGAAGTCGGCATGCGGAGAAGTGCAACATGGCGGACCCACGACGTCACTCTGTGAGCCAATGAAATGTCCAGGTGTTGGTACGATACGTATTACGTAATGTTTATAAATACAAAATGTACAGAGTAAATCCACTGACCTCTACACCTGGACATTTCATTGGCTCACAGCAGTGACGTCTCGGGTCCGCCATGTTGCACTTCCAGTTCGCGCCGACTTCAAGTGTTAGCACAGCAGAATATGGACAATGATCCGTCCAGGTGTAGAGGTCAGTGGTTAATTGCCATATAAAGTTGAAGTTGGTTTGAGACAATCTAGGCCCGCAATATGATGCTTTCTAACACCCAGCCCTCTAAAGCGGGACAAATATGACTGAAACAAGTCTACTAATTGACGATTGAGGGCGCGCATTATGCGGTGCGGCCACGGTTATTGGGTTCTGGGTGCGGCGTAAACTTTTTTCGCATGGTCTTTATTTGATTCCGCACAAATTGTTACGATTTCGAGCTAAAAAACATCGTTCTTCGACGTTATTTTTAGGCATTTGAATGGGACGCAGAAAACAAAACTAGTTGGAAATCGCTACTCGAGGGAGTAATTCTACTAATAGCAACACAAATTTTAATCCGCGATTGTTAAACTGTTTGTCGCGCGCGGGGCGGGCCGGGCGGGCCGCGCAATCCGTCCTGACTACACTCTTGACTGGATTATCTAAAGAGGGCGCTGTACAAAGGTATGACCTCACGGTGTAAAACTTTCAGCGAATTGCCATCTTGAAAAACACAGTTTGCGGTTGGCCTATCTTGCTTTTATGTTAGCTTTTGTGCCGACATGAAGGAATTCTGACGACGGTAGGACAACCTATACAACCGGCGGAGCTGAGCCACGCAGAGCAAAATTCCAGTGTAAGTAACTTGCCTGTAATATTGTGCCAATGGTTTTTCTAGGAAACATTGTAGCAGGGTTGTAGCTACAACTTTTTGAGTGCCGGCTAATTTACCGAAAAAATAGAGCGTCAGTCTACTGGGGAAACTCTACTGGGGGGATTGATGTCACTCTACTGGGGATGGATGTCACTCTACTGAGGATAGATTTCACTCTACTCGGGATGAATGTCAGTCTACTGGGGATAGATGTCAGTCTACTGGGGATAGATGTCAGTCTAGGATGGATGTCAGTCTACTTGGGATGGATGTCAGTCTACTTGGGATGGATGTCAGTCTACTGGGGATGGATGTCGTAGAGATGGATGTCACTCTACTAGGGATGGATGTCACTCTACTGAGGATGGTTGTCACTCTACTGGAGATATGTCACTACTGGGGATGGATGTCACTCTACTGGGGATGGATGTGTCACTCTACTGGGGATGGATGTGTCGCTCTACTGGGAATGGTTGTCACTCTACTGGGGATGGATTTCACTCTACTGGGGGTGGGTGTCACTCTACTGGGGAAGGATGTCATTCTACTGGGGATGGATATCAATCTACTGGGGATGGATGTCACTCTACTGGGGATATGTCACTCTACTAGGGATGGATGTCACTCTACTGGGAATGCCGCGTCACTCTATTGGGGATGGATTTCACTCTACTCGGGATGGATTTCACTCTACTCAGGATGGATGTCACTCTACTGGGGATGGATGTCACTCTACTGGGGATGGATGTCACTCTACTTGGGATAGATGTCACTCTACTGGGGATGGGTGTCACTCTACTGGGGATGGATGTCACTCTACTGGGGATGGATGTCAATCTACTGGGGATGGATGTCAATCTACTGGGGATGGATGTCACTCTACTGGGGATATGTCACTCTACTAGGGATGGATGTCACTCTACTGGGAATGGATGCGTCACTCTATTGGGGATGGATTTCACTCTACTCGGGATAGATTTCACTCTACTCAGGATGGATGTCACTCTACTCGGGATGGATGTCACTCTACTGGGGATGGATGTCACTCTACTGGGGATAAATGTCACTACTAAGGATGAATGTCACTCTACTGGGGATGGATGCATGTCACTCTATTTGTGATGGATGTCAGTCTACTGGGGATGGATGTCACTCTACTAGGGATGGATGTCACTCTACTGGGGATGGATGTCACTCTACTGAGGATAGATTTCACTCTACTCGGGATGAATGTCAGTCTACTGGGGATAGATGTCAGTCTACTGGGGATAGATGTCAGTCTAGGATGGATGTCAGTCTACTTGGGATGGATGTCAGTCTACTTGGGATGGATGTCAGTCTACTGGGGATGGATGTCGTAGAGGTGGATGTCACTCTACTAGGGATGGATGTCACTCTACTGAGGATGGTTGTCACTCTACTGGAGATATGTCACTACTGGGGATGGATGTCACTCTACTGGGGATGGATGTGTCACTCTACTGGGGATGGATGTGTCGCTCTACTGGGAATGGTTGTCACTCTACTGGGGATGGATTTCACTATACTGGGGGTGGGTGTCACTCTACTGGGGAAGGATGTCATTCTACTGGGGATGGATATCAATCTACTGGGGATGGATGTCACTCTACTGGGGATATGTCACTCTACTAGGGATGGATGTCACTCTACTGGGAATGCCGCGTCACTCTATTGGGGATGGATTTCACTCTACTCGGGATGGATTTCACTCTACTCAGGATGGATGTCACTCTACTGGGGATGGATGTCACTCTACTGGGGATGGATGTCACTCTACTTGGGATAGATGTCACTCTACTGGGGATGGGTGTCACTCTACTGGGGATGGATGTCACTCTACTGGGGATGGATGTCAATCTACTGGGGATGGATGTCAATCTACTGGGGATGGATGTCACTCTACTGGGGATATGTCACTCTACTAGGGATGGATGTCACTCTACTGGGAATGGATGCGTCACTCTATTGGGGATGGATTTCACTCTACTCGGGATGGATTTCACTCTACTCAGGATGGATGTCACTCTACTCGGGATGGATGTCACTCTACTGGGGATGGATGTCACTCTACTGGGGATAAATGTCACTACTAAGGATGTCACTCTACTGGGGATGGATGCATGTCACTCTATTTGTGATGGATGTCAGTCTACTGGGGATGGATGTCACTCTACTAGGGATGGATGTCACTCTACTGGGGATGGATTTCACTCTATACTGGGGATGGATGTCACTCTACTGGGGATAGATGTCACTCTACTGGGAATGGATGTCACTCTACTGGGGATGGATGTCACTCTACTGGGGATATGTCACTCTACTGGGGATGAATGTCAGTCTACTGGGGATGAATGTCAGTCTACTTGGGATGGATGTCACTCTACTGGGGATGGATTTCACTCTACTGGGGATGGATGTCAGTCTACTGGGGGATGAATGTCAGTCTACTTGGGATGGATGTCACTCTACTGGGGATGGATTTCACTCTACTGGGGATGGATGTCAGTCCACTTGGGATGGATGTCAGTCTACTGGGGATGGAATTCACTCTACTAAGGATGGATGTCACTCGATCTACTGGGGATGGATGTCACTCTACTGGGGGATGGATGTCACTCTACTGCGGATGGATGTCACTCTACTGGGGATGGATGTCACTCTACTGGGGATGGATGTCACTCTACTGGGGATAGATGTCACTCTACTGGGAATGGATGTCACTCTACTGGGGATGGATGTAACTCTACTGGGGATGGATGTCAGTCTACTGGGGATGGATGTCAGTCTATGGGGATGGATGTCACTCTACTGGGGATGGATGTCACTCTACTGGGGATGAATGTCACTCTACTGGGGATATGTCACTCTACTAGGGATGGATGTCACTCTACTGGGAATGCCGCGTCACTCTATTGGGGATGGATGTCACTCTACTCGGGATGGATGTCACTCTACTGGGGATGGATGTCACTCTAATGGGGATAAATGTCACTACTAAGGATGAATGTCACTCTACTGGGGATGGATGCATGTCACTCTATTTGTGATGGATGTCAGTCTACTGGGGATGGATGTCACTCTACTAGGGATGGATGTCACTCTACTGGGGATGGATTTCACTCTATACTGGGGATGGATGTCACTCTACTAGGGATAGATGTCACTCTACTGGGAATGGATGTCACTCTACTGGGGATGGATGTCACTCTACTGGGGATATGTCACTCTACTGGGGATGAATGTCAGTCTACTGGGGATGAATGTCAGTCTACTTGGGATGGATGTCACTCTACTGGGGATGGATTTCACTCTACTGGGGATGGATGTCAGTCTACTGGGGGATGAATGTCAGTCTACTTGGGATGGATGTCACTCTACTGGGGATGGATTTCACTCTACTGGGGATGGATGTCAGTCCACTTGGGATGGATGTCAGTCTACTGGGGATGGAAT
Source organism: Crossaster papposus (assembly GCA_037893245.1). Taxonomy (NCBI): domain Eukaryota; kingdom Metazoa; phylum Echinodermata; class Asteroidea; order Velatida; family Solasteridae; genus Crossaster; species Crossaster papposus. The sequence continues at coordinate 635,944 of JBAIAA010000110.1, forward strand.
TCACTCTACTAAGGATGGATGTCACTCGATCTACTGGGGATGGATGTCACTCTACTGGGGGATGGATGTCACTCTACTGCGGATGGATGTCACTCTACTGGGGATGGATGTCACTCTACTGGGGATGGATTTCACTCTACTGGGGATAGATGTCACTCTACTGGGAATGGATGTCACTCTACTGGGGATGGATGTAACTCTACTGGGGATGGATGTCAGTCTATGGGGATGGATGTCACTCTACTGGGGATGGATGTCACTCTACTGGGGATGAATGTCACTCTACTGGGGATGAATGTCACTCTACTGGGGATATGTCACTCTACTAGGGATGGATGTCACTCTACTGGGAATGCCGCGTCACTCTATTGGGGATGGATTTCACTCTACTCGGGATGGATTTCACTCTACTCAGGATGGATGTCACTCTACTGGGGATGGATGTCACTCTACTGGGGATGGATGTCACTCTACTTGGGATAGATGTCACTCTACTGGGGATGGGTGTCACTCTACTGGGGATGGATGTCACTCTACTGGGGATGGATGTCAATCTACTGGGGATGGATGTCAATCTACTGGGGATGGATGTCACTCTACTGGGGATATGTCACTCTACTAGGGATGGATGTCACTCTACTGGGAATGGATGCGTCACTCTATTGGGGATGGATTTCACTCTACTCGGGATGGATTTCACTCTACTCAGGATGGATGTCACTCTACTCGGGATGGATGTCACTCTACTGGGGATGGATGTCACTCTACTGGGGATAAAGGTCACTACTAAGGATGAATGTCACTCTACTGGGGATGGATGCATGTCACTCTATTTGTGATGGATGTCAGTCTACTGGGGATGGATGTCACTCTACTAGGGATGGATGTCACTCTACTAGGGATGGATGTCACTCTATACTGGGGATGGATTTCACTCTATACTGGGGATGGATGTCACTCTACTGGGGATAGATGTCACTCTACTGGGAATGGATGTCACTCTACTGGGGATGGATGTCACTCTACTGGGGATATGTCACTCTACTGGGGATGAATGTCAGTCTACTGGGGATGAATGTCAGTCTACTTGGGATGGATGTCACTCTACTGGGGATGGATTTCACTCTACTGGGGATGGATGTCAGTCTACTTGGGATGGATGTCACTCTACTGGGGATGGATTTCACTCTACTGGGGATGGATGTCAGTCCACTTGGGATGGATGTCAGTCTACTTGGGATGGAATTCACTCTACTAAGGATGGATGTCACTCGATCTACTGGGGATGGATGTCACTCTACTGGGGGATGGATGTCACTCTACTGCGGATGGATGTCACTCTACTGGGGATGGATTTCACTCTACTGGGGATAGATGTCACTCTACTGGGAATGGATGTCACTCTACTGGGGATGGATGTAACTCTACTGGGGATGGATGTCAGTCTATGGGGATGGATGTCACTCTACTGGGGATGGATGTCACTCTACTGGGGATGAATGTCACTCTACTGGGAATGGATGCCACTATACTGGTGATGGATGTCACTCTACTGTGGATGGATTTCACTCTACTGGGAATGGATGTCACTCTACTGGGGATGGATGTCACTCTACTGGGAATGGATGTCACTCTACTGGGAATGGATGTCACTCTACTGGGGATGGATTTCACTCTACTGGGGATAGATGTCACTCTACTGGGGATAGATGTCACTCTACTGGGAATGGATGTCACTCTACTGGGGATGGATGTCACTCTAGGGATAGATGTCACTCTACTGGGAATAGATGTCACTCTACTGGGGATGGATGTCACTCTACTGGGGATGGATGTCACTCTACTGGGGATGGATGTCGCTCTACTGGGGATGGATGTCACTCTACTGGGGATGGATGTCAGTCTACTGGGGATGGATGCCACTCTACTGGGGATGGATGTCACTCTACTGGGAATGGGTGTCACTCTACTGGGGATGGTTGTCACTCTACTGGGGATATGTCACTCTACTGGGGATATGTCAGTCTACTGGGGATGGATTTCACTCTACTGGGGATGGATGTCAGTCTACTTGGGATGGATCATGGATGTCAGTCTACTGGGAATGGGTGTCACTCTACTGGGAATGGGTGTCGCTCTACTGGGGATGGATGTCGCTCTACTGGGGATGGATGTCACTCTACTGGGGATGGATGTCACTCTACTGGGAATGGATGCCACTCTACTGGGGATGGATGTCACTCTACTGGGGATGGATTTTACTCTACTTGGGATAGATTTCACTCTACTTGGGATAGATTTCACTCTACTTGGGATAGATGTCACTCTACTGGGAATAGATGTCACTCTACTGGGAATAGATGTCACTCTACTGGGGATGGATGTCACTCTACTGGGGATGGATGTCACTCTACTGGGGATGGATGTCACTCTACTGGGGATGGATGTCAGTCTACTGGGGATGGATGTCAGTCTACTGGGGATGGATGTCACTCTATTGGGAATGGGTGTCACTCTACTGGGAATGGGTGTCACTCTACTGGGGATGGTTGTCACTCTACTGGGGATATGTCAGTCTACTTGGGATGGATGTCACTCTACTGGGGATGGATTTCACTCTACTGGGGATGGATGTCAGTCTACTTGGGATGGATCATGGATGTCAGTCTACTGGGGATGGAAGTCATTCTACACATGTACTAAGGATGGATGTCACTCTACTGGGGATGGATGTCACTCTACTGGGGATGGATGCCATTCTACTGGGGATGGATGTCACTCTACTGGGGATGGTTGTCACTCTACTGGGGATGGTTGTCACTCTACTGGGGATATGTCACTCTACTGGGGATATTTCACTCTACTGGGGATGAATGTCTGTCTACTTGGGATGGATGTCACTCTACTGGGGATGGATGTCACTCTACTGGGGATGGATGTCACTCTACTGGGGATGGTTGTCACTCTACTGGGGATATGTCACTCTACTGGGGATATGTCACTCTACTGGGGATGAATGTCTGTCTACTTGGGATGGATGTCACTCTACTGGGGATGGATTTCACTCTACTGGGGATGGATGTCAGTCTACTTGGGATGGATGTCAGTCTAAGAGAAAATGTAAAAAACATTATTTAAGGCCCATGATTTGAGGCCGTGAATACGACACTGCCGCGAAGCCTCGTTAATACTATATTATGGAGGGGGGGGGGGGGGGGGGGGGGGAGGGGGGCAGGGGCACGGATATTTCTTACCAAATATAGCGATATTAATGTAAGAAGACAAACGGATACAGGCATCAGAAATATAGGTTTTCCGAGCTATTTGAAGAAAAAAAGTTGTATTCAAATTCACCAACTATCACATTTCCGAGGAAAAATTTCACACGCTTTTGCCAAACTAATTTGGTCATTTATCATTTAATTTCAACGTTTGGTCACCCTTTTTAAACCCGGGGTCGAAATTGTGTATAGAGTTGGTAAATTGTTTTTTTAAATAGCCGGGGAAACACATTAAAAGCATTTTTGATGTAAAAAGAAAATAGCGTGGGTTTTCAAATTTACGAAAATGATCATCGAAAGGGCGATTTTACATTACAAAACAGTACCTCAAATTTATTACAGTAACAGCTATAGCTACATGTGTAATTCAACCAAAAGCCACAACAAACGTGAAATTAAAATTGATTAGTACACAGAACAAGGCATGATTGTTAATTGTGAAGTTCTAGAACATTTAAGTGCAAACTGAGCCAGACAAAAAATACCACTGTTCTAAATCAAATTGGTTACTACATTTTGTTACCTCAGTGTTATTGTAAATTTTTAGAATTTCCAGCAGCTTTTATAAATCTTTGCCCATATCAAATAAAACGTAAAATTTCATTAAACTGAACTGACTTGGTTTTCCCTTTTTCGTCTGACATGTGATTTCTTGCCAAGATACACAGCTCAGTATAAACAAAACTTACAAACTGTGTAATTGTCTTTGTTAAGCAAATAATAATAATCCAAAACAAATCCGATAATCTATTTTAAGGGGAAACATTCTTAAAATATTTAAATGTTTTTTAACTTTATAGTTTAAACTCTTTTAATCGAATCGATGCAATCCTTGTCAGTTTTGATGACTGGTGCAGAGTTTTATCTTTAAAGACTGACTTTTTGGTTACATGTGAATACCTGTTAAATAAAATTACAGTTTTATATATAAATATTATATAAGTTTTAAATGTTGTTTTGTTTTTGCTGTTGTTACAAATCAATAGTGAAATATGGACAAGTAATACTAAGAATATACATGTAAGTATGTATTCCCTGGAGAGAAAAAAGCTATACCGTGATTACTTGTAAATTGTAAATTGTAATATTAAGTGATTCATAATAAAATTACAGTTTTATTTATAAATATTATATAAGTTTTAAATATTCTTGTGTTATTTTACTTTACTTCTATATAAGCAACTTTTATTTAACCATGTTAACATTCAAAATCAAATTGCCTGAAGATTTAAAAACAAAAACAAACAGTCGGTTTCTGTGACTAGTCCCAGTAACCTTTTTAGAAACGCAGCCAAACAGCTTGTAAAGTTACAGATTTAAGAATCTTCCTTCAAAATTCGTTCAGAAAAGAAAATCGACATTTTGGAAAAGCACGGACAACCCAACTTTAAGTCGTCGATTTTGTTCCAAATTTTGCCATTGTATTAAGCTTATATGTGTCGTTTATACTATGAGTATGATAAATAAACAATAAATGTTTGTACACCTAAGGCGTTTAACTCTTGGTTCAGACAGGCGTTCCAGAGTCGTGCCGAACAAAATTATTACCAAGTCGCTCCTGAGTCGCTCCAATGACTCCAGCAGTCAATATTTCGCCATCTACCGCGCCTAGTCGCTTTTAATATGGGTAGAATCGCGTCAGCACAGCTTGTAAAATTTTGTCCATTTTGAACACAAATACTGTACAAAATTCCACAATATTGTTTGAGGAGCGTGGCGATGCGCCAGCGAGGGATAGGTCAATTGTTTCAGACGTCGGACTAACTTTACTCATTTTGTTTAGCGAGACCCTGGCGGGCTGTCTAAACCGGGTCTAACCGTTTTTATTCTGCTTAGTTTGCTTCTTCTACTTTGTCAAGCACCATCGCATTGAAAACAAATCTTACATTGTAATGTGCTCATCTACATTTAATGGAAGTTTACAATGTACCGTTATTTCTTTCCCCACAGTTTAACTAGCTTCTACAGCCTTTTCAAGCAAAGCAGCTGTAGTTATGCCTCCTAAGATATCCAACTGAGAGATGGTAACTCCCAGCTGATTGGTCACCCAGTTCACCATCTCCAAGGCAACCAGCGAGTCCACGCCGTAGTTCGTCATGGGCTGGCTGACGTCAATGGATTCCTCCGGCATGCACAGAAGATCCGCCATCTTGGATTTGACGCTGGCTTCCAAGTCGGCAGCATCAAGGCAACGAGCTTCTCCAATTGAGGACTTGGACTTGTGGGCTGCTAGGTGGTGGAATTTCAACATGTGCTTGTGGCAGAACTGCTGTGTGGCTCCCCAGTCCTGAAGGTATGGACAAAAATCAACGTTTATTGCACCCAGGTTTTAAAAATAAAGTGTTACGTCAATTATGTTAAAAGTGCCGACTCTTGTTATTACAGAATCAACTGTGTGATAGGAACAGGTTACTTTTGATATGTTCCTTTCTGCTTTTGAAACTTGACAAAAGTACATTTGTGGGAGTAGAATTTCAAGTGTTTTCATTTTAAAAAGTCAGTTTGTCTGGTGATCCTATTTCTTAAATTATGATTTGTATTATAAAAGGAAGGAAATTGTCATTATATATGATACATACCATGTTTGCAAGACATACGCATGGTAGATCCCTCCGTGGCAGAAGCTGACCAAGCACATCAAGAAACTCATCTACGTATAGCTGGTAGTGTCCCTTCATGGCTATAATCTTCACTGTCTCTGCTTTGCCCTCCAAGTACCCAGCTCCTTTAATGGGGGCCAGTTGCACTGAAAGTGCAGGTAAACCACAGCTGTGTCTTTTTACAGCCAATGCATCAAGGTAGGCATTAGCGGCGCAATAGATAGGCTGTGCCTGATGACCCCAGGTGGTAGAGACAGATGACAACATGAAGAAGATGTCCAGTTTGTCCTCTTGAGTCAGCTCATGGAGGATTCTTGCACCAGTTGCTTTGGCCCCAAGGATGCGAGACATCTGATCAAATGTTATCTCTGATAGATCTTCCTCCTCAATGACTCCGGCCAGGTGAAAAATGCCTCTGATTTGAGGGACTTGCTTGTCATGTCGGAGCTTCTCCAACATTGTCGCTACGCTGTTTTTGCTGGATATATCAAGTGCATACTCGTGGAGGACAACCTTGTTGCGTTTTAAATAGCTCACTGTTCTCTTGGCAGCTGCTGTCTGAGCCCCTCTTCGTGAGACGAGGACAATGTGCCTTGCACCATTCTGGCACAACCATCTAGAGAGAGCCTGTCCAATGCCCCCAAAGCCCCCCGTGATTATGTAGGTAGCATTGGATGTGAACTGGTTCAATGACGGCTTCACTTCATTTGGCTGGAAATCTTCAGGTACTTCAAAGACAATCTTGCCGATGTGAGAACCCTTCGACATAGTCCTGAATGTTTCCTTGAGCTCTTTGATAGAATGGACTGTGGCTAAAATAGGCTTCAACTTAGATTCTTCAAATAGACGAATGACCTTCTCCATGATGCTCTGAACTATAGCTGGTTGCTGCTTCATCAAGACATCTACTTGGCAGGAATGAAAAACCTTGTTCTCCAGGAAAAATCCCATGGGGAGATTAGAACTCTGCAAGATGTCTCTCTTACCGATTTCGCAAAATCTTCCACTAGGAGCAAGCAGAGAGGTGCCTGTTTGAAGCAGCTTACCAGACAGAGAGTTCAGGATGACATCCACACCTCTTCCGTTGGTCCATTTCATAACATCATCATAGAAACGGGAAGACCTTGAATCGCTGACCATCTCAATGCCAAGCTGCTTCTGTAGATAGTTCTTTTTCTCCTCTGTACCTACAGTGCATATGATCTTGGCTCCAATCATTTGTGCAATCTGAATGGCCGCCAGACCTACTCCCCCACATGCTGAATGGATCAAAACAGTTTCGTTCTTCTTGAGATTGGCTCGTTCAACCAGGCATAGGTATGCAGTCACAAAAACCACACCAACACTTGCACTGTCTACGAAGCTGAAGTTTTCTGGTTTCAAGGCAGTCAACCGTGCGTCACATATTGCGTGAGAACCAAAGCAGCTTTTTCCAAATGCTATGACTTCATCACCAATTTTGAAGCCATGTTCCCCCGATGCCAACTCTTCTACAACACCTGCACACTCAAGACCAAAGGACGGGTGTGTGTCATTTTCCAATCCCTCAAGAAGACCAAGTGCCATCATGACATCTTTGAAATTGAGAGGAGCTGCTTTGACTTTAATCTTTACATGGCCTGGCGGAACTTCAAAATCATTAACATCATGGAAGGCAAGATCATCTATGGAAGCCCCTTTACCTGCTTGCCCCCTTAGGTCTTGTTCCACACGCCACTTTCTGGACTGAATTTTGTTTTCAGTATTCAAATTCTGATGCATAAGCCGAGGAACCAACCTCTCCTTCTTTCGGATCACAAGCTCCCGCTCTCCAAGGTCCGGATCATTCATCAGCTTGAGCATCTCCTGGACGTTTTCTGTGAGCGAATTGTTGGGGTCAAAATCTACCGAGAAAATAGGCACACCTGGAATCTGATTGCCGACAGCCCGTGTTAAGCCAACAACTAGAGAACTATTAGGAAGAGATGAATCCATGTTTCCTCCCTTTGTCACAACCCACATACGCTTGACAACTTCTGGATATGACTCAACTGCCTGGAAAAATTTCAACAGGGCGTGAAGTTTTGAGTCTTCTGCGCTGTAGATGTACATCACCTCCATTGGGGGATCAGTGTGCTCACTGAACACTCGATCAAGAGACTTGGCCTCGGAGAAATTGCTGATCTGGACCTCACCGTGGTAGAGAGGAAGGAACTCGGATGAGAACCTGTTGCTGCCATCTCGGACTATGAAGAGTTTGTCTTGCTGGATAATTCTTCTTTGACCCTGTTCTAAAACTGAAGGCTTTCTTCCAACAAACACAGAATGAAAGAACTCGTTTGGTGAAGAAGCCGATGATATGTCTTTCAGACCAACCTTTTCCATGGTGTCTAACCAGCCCTGCTTATTTAACCAGCAACGTTCCTTTCGGAAATCATCAAACACCCAACAGACATCCATAGCCCCAAAACATAGTTCAGTCAGGTAGTGTGTGTTGGTTCCCTCCATGACGAACATGAGTCCATCAGCACAGAGTAGGTCAGTCATGAAAGCCGTGCTTCGCTGAACATCAACCGCTGCATGCAGGGTGCCCAGGCAGACTACAACATCAAAGCTGCTAGGAACAAATCCTTGGTCCTTGATTTCCTTCTCAATGTCAAACTGTTTGTACTGGACGAACGGGAAATCTTGGAGATTCCCCTGAGCTTGCTGGAAGAAGGTGGCACTCACATCAGTGAATACATACTCCATCTTCTTATCAGTTCCCAAATCCTTCAGTGGATCAACGATGAATCGAGTCAAACCTCCAATCCTAGCTCCAAGCTCCAAAACTCGGACAACCTTCTTGTGCTTAGCAGCTTCTCGGACAGCCCTGACAACTGCTTCAGCTCCAGCTTTGTAATAGATTCTTGTGGTAAGTGAATCATAGAAGTAGCGGTCCAATCCATCCGCACAAAACATGAGAGGAACTGCAACCTGTGGATCACGGAGAGTGTCTGGCAAGGCCTCACCAAGACTTTTAATCAGGCTCACCTCAGAGTCTAACTCGGGAACTTGTCCAATGATATTTTCCAACACGATAGGAATATCTTTGTAGTCTATGATTTTGCTCGTAGCATTTTGAGCGATGGCTTGGAATCGGTTGATGTACTTCGTGTAGCTCTTACCCTGTGCCCTTTCGGTGGGTGGGACTGTGTTTAGTGCATTTCGTATGTACGACACGCACACCCCCTCAACTTCATCAATAACCTCTTCTGCTCGAGCAATAGCATCCATTTCATCCCCGTATGCCTCAAGCAGATTGCTTTCGGCAAATACTTCACTCAGAACTGATGTTGGCAGTGTTTTGGCTGATGCTGGTTGCCATTGGGTAGTGTAGGTGCATGATTCAATAGGTACGTCTGACTGGCTGCCATTGAAGTTCTGCGCTTGGAAGCCCTTCAAAGTTGCCAAGATTTTGCCTTGTTCAGAAGCCATGGTGATATCTGCTTTGAGGATCGTACTGTCACAGTCGATAATGTTGGTGTAGGCGATAATGGGTTGTCCTGATGGAATAGCCTCTGTTGATAACTCAAACGAATCTATGTGTACTGGAAGATACATCGCACTTGAACCCACAGCAGACAAAGCCAGTTGGAAACCTGCATCCAGATGAGCTACTTGGACTCTCTGCTTGTTGTTAGGAACTACATGCAGTATAGCAAGTGCTTCACCATCACCTAGGAGCATCTTCTCCACCACCTGGAAAGCAGGCCCGTAGCTGAGACCCATGTCTTGGAGCCTGGAATAAAACTTCTCACCAGTGACTTCAGTAGAGCATCTCTCTCTAATCTTTTTGAGGGGAAGACACTCTTCCAGGCCTGGTCTGCTGGACGCATCTACCAGTGCGTTGCTGTGTGTATTTCCCTCACAAGTAACTTGCATTCCTGCTCCATCTTTTACCAGCCCAAGTTTCAAAGTGCACTTCTTGGTGTCTGAATCTTCTGGCCATGGTAGGACACGGGTGAAGTTGATGTTCTTCAGAGACGGCTTTTCTGTTTTCTCAAAACCCATCTGTGTCATGTACTCGATGTAACCAGCTCCAGGAAAGACGATTCTGTTGCCCACAATATGATCAGCCAAGAAGGGGAACATCCCCAGGGAGAGGTTGCCCCTCTGTCCTTTGAAAGAGCGGTCATCCAAACCGAGGCGACGCTTCTGTCTCTCCTCAGTCTCCAACCAGAAAGACTGGTGTTGCCAAGCATATGTTGGGAGCGGTGCCCACTCAGCTGATTCATGAGTTATTGTGGCCCAGTCTAAAGGGACGCCGTTTGCATAGAGAGTTCCCACTGCTCTTTGGATACTTTGCAAATCATCTTTGTCTCGCAGGCTAGAGTTAACAGTGACAGGTGGGTGTTTGGGATCCACGCCACGGGCAATCTGCTTTACTGAGGACAACAGCGTATTTGAAGCTGCAATCTCCAGAAAAACTTCTGCCTTTGTCTCCTGAAGAATAGCTTCAATTGCAGGCTGAAAGAGTACAGCACTTCGAATGTTGCTCCACCAGTAGTCAGTGCCGAAACTACCGTCGTAGTATTCGCCTGTCACAGAGGAGTAGTAGGTTACATCTCTCTTGCCAGGTTCACTCTTTACCACACCTTCCATTGCCTTGGTGAATGGCTCCTTGATTGTATCCATCTCTGGAGTATGAAAGGCACACGTCACCCGGAGCTGCTTGGCCTTCCCAGGATTTTGCTCAACAACAGTAGCTATGACATCACTGTTACCAGCTAGAGTGATTGCACCAGGTGCATTGACTGCTGCTATGTAGAGATTCTGGTGCTCCTGGCATATCTTTTCTGCCTGTTCTTTGGTGGCTCGCAGGGCAGCCATTCTACCCGTTCCCTCTTGCTTGGCTTGCTCATGACTTCGGTGATAGATGATAGCCACGGCTTCCTCTAGAGTCAGACCACCACTTGCATAGGCTGCAGAGATCTCACCAAGACTGTGCCCCACTACAACATCCGGTTGCACTCCCCAGTGCCGCCAAAGATGATACAACGCCACCTGGATGAACATGATGGCGGGCTGGATCACTTCTACTTGGCTTAGTGCATTGCTTACAGTTGTATAGGGAGAGATGTCCGTGTTAATAAGATGGCCGTTGAATAAGCCACAGTATTCGAGCAGGGACCATCCGGATATCTTTTTGAAGATCTGGTCACAGGTATTGATCGTGTCCCTGAAAATCACCTCATCTCTGTAGAGCTTGCAGCCCATGTCCTCCCACTGTTGTCCCTGACCAGGGAAAACGAAGCAGACCTTCGGTTTTGCTTGAGGAGACGTGCCAGTCACAACAGCTTCAGATCCAGTACCTGCAAGAAATCCCTCCAGGCTCTGTCTACACGAGGCAGTAGAGTTAGCAATGACTGTCATCCGGTACGAGTGATGGTCTCTCCGAGTTGCCTGCCATGATGTCACACTGAGGGCATCGTTGTCACACTCGAAACCCAACCATTTATTTGCAAGATCGTTGAGAGCCTCTCCGGATTTTGCAGAGAGCGGTAGGATGATTGGGCGTCCTATACTATCATCACCAAACTTCCAGCCAGCAGATATCGTTTGCATGATGCTTTTGTCTGGTTTCGGCCCCTTCTGGAAGATCATGTGAGCAACTGCACCAACGAAGCCAAAGCTATTTAGGCCAATTGTGTAGGTGTCATCTTTGTCTATCTTACTAGGGTCAGGGTCGGTGTCAAATGGCTCCATTTTTGTTTGGACCTCAAGGTTGAGATCTTGAAGATCAATGTTTGGGTTTGCATTAGAGAAGTTTATAGTAGGGACCAACGTATTCTTCTCCAACATAAGAGCCACTTTAATGGCAGCTGTGATGCCGGCAGCGCACTCGCTGTGCCCGAAGTTGCTCTTCACAGATCCTATTTTGACTGGGGTGTCCTTAAGGTGACCAAAGGTACGTCCGATAGCACATGCTTCGATGGGATCACCTACAGGAGTTCCTGTACCGTGGGCCTCCACATACTGAACAGAAGAAAGTGGAACTCCTGATCGCGCATAAGCAATTTTCATCACCATCTCTTGGGCGGCGGCTGAGGGCATTGTGAGACTCTTGCTGAAACCATTTGCTGCGATGGCACTTCCTCGGATGACGGAATATATATGGTCGTTGTCAGCCAGTGCCATGTCAAGCGATTTTAGGATGATGACGCCCCATCCCTCGCTTCTTACGAAGCCCTTGGCCGTGTCAGAGAATGGACAGCACTTCCCTTCAGGTGATAGGACGCCAAGAGCACTGAAGCCAACAGTACTTTCGGGGAGTAGTAGAGTGTTGCAGCCACCTGCAACAGCAGTGGTACACTCGCCAGCCCAGATAGCGTTGCAGGCATTGTGCATCGCTGTCGCTGAAGAGGCACAGGCAGTATCTATAACGTAGGATGGCCCTCGGAGGTCAAAGGCGTAGGAGACCCGGTTGGCAATTGAAGAGTGTGCACCACCCGTGAGTGTATATGGGTTGATGATTGATGTATCCAGTAGCAGAACAGTATAATCCATCACGCCAACACCCATGTAGACACCGCAGGATTCTCTTAAAGTGCTTGGGATGATTCCTGCGTCTTCAAAAGCTTCGTAGGTGACCTCAAGGAGGTGGCGTTGCTGGGGGTCCATGGAGCTTGCCTCACGAGGTGAAATCTTGAAGAAGGTGTTGTCAAACTTGTCAATGTCGTGGATGAAGCCACACCGTTTAGTCACCATCTTGCTGTGGTTGGACTGGTCAGGATCGTGGAAGGTTTCCAAGGACCATCTGTCTGGGGGGACCTCACTGATCATGTCTTTACTCTGTACCAAGGCATCCCAGAATGCCTTAGGGGAATTGACACCTCCAGGCATGCGGCACCCTGCAATAAAAAAAAGACACACAATTATTCCTTATGAAGAGTCAACATCATAATAGACATAATTGTTTTAATTTATTTGTTTACGTTTGCTCTTTGATGTATACTGCTTAGGCACCCGCTTTTACTTCAGTTCATTTCAAAGAGACATTGCATTTTAGTGCAATTTACAATGAGTTTGAAATTACAATTGTTGTCTCGGGAATTAAATGTTTTGGCTAGTTGAAACAATAATAATATTGCCTATTATAATAGTTGTTTTTACAGAAAAGTAATGTAAATTCAAGAAATATACCCAAGGGAAATCAAGTGCTACAAGAAACATTCATAGTATGCGTTTGACTAATGTCCAACATAGTCATGCAATTAGGGAATAAATCACATAGGGAATAAATTTCAATACGAATAGACCGTACACAACAATTTTAGTTTGTTTCGGTGTAGGCCAAAATAAGGCCAAAATTTAGATTCGCGTTTGGTGAGTTTTTATAATTTTATTAAACGCCGCTCAATTAACTTGTTACATGTAGTTACTTGTAAAAATGAGTCTGCTAGCTTTGATCAATGTTTAGTATAAACATGCTATTTCCTGTAGATATTGTTAGCGTCAGCGTTAAAATGTACGAACTTCAATCGCAAGAACCTGAAAGTTTAATCCTGGTGGCCCGCTTCCGGACCCATCGACCAGGAACATTATATGGTGTAAAAGTCGAGAGTTTAAAAAAACCAAATCGGTACGCTGATTTATTTAGAAAATCACCCTCGGAAAAGGGCTTTTGTAAAATTGTTACTAGCATCTCATTAATGGTAACTGAAAAAAATCGCATAACACGAGAGAAAAATATCGTGCCTAAAAAATGACCACTTCTAAAAATCTAAAATACATGTGGGCTCGTGGTACTCGTGGAGCACTCGTACAAAGATGAACATTTATGAAATAATTTTTTGGCGATCATTGAGTTAAAACACAATTGTCTAAAATAAATTGAAGGACTTAGGTACAACAGTCGTTATTCGGCCCGGAATCTACTAATAAAATCACGCGGTGACCAGCCTTAATACAAAACGCGTAAATTCGTTCGCCCCTCAGTGGTACCGGTTTGTATAGCTATAGTCCGCCCACTGTTTTGCGATCATTATTATATACACAATAACAGTGGTTAGTATACATATTTTGTAAAAAAATATGCAGTTGTACAGTTCTAGTTCAGCAACATTCGTATCTAGAATCTACCCCCTTGTAACCTTCTACAATGTCAAAAGTCATGTGGTGCATTAGTAGTGAGAATCACCGGAATTCAGGAAATATGAAGGAACATTTTTAGCGATCATAACTTAGGCTATACTATAAACCGTTAAGGAGAAAACTTTTAAAAAAGAAAATCCGGACGTAAATCAATAGATTTGTACTATTTAAAAACAGTGATCGGGTTGTACCCGTTGTTTTTTCCCGCACATTTTAACCTTTTTTTATGGTTAACTTGAATTTCGTCCCAAGAAGACTGAAACGCGCAAATGCTACAATGATCTTCGTCATTGATCATTCCAAGTGATCAATGGTCAAGTAATTTCAACAATTTTGTTTCCAGTTCATTCAATGTCGGAAGATTACAACGGAATTCGTCTTATTCGATGGTCATCTACATAATCATGATTGAATTCGTCTTTGTTCAAGCGACTTTCAAGATCTTTTAAAATCCAATTCATCGCACGCTGGTACATCCATCATCCATGCACAGAGGTATTAATTTGGCACAGATTATTGCAAGACAAGAAATTGAAAGATGTGAAAATATGAATACATTTTCTTTCAATATGCCTACTTTTTGCTTGCATCAAATCGAAAGTATATAAATTTGTATTTGCATGTATAAAGACCTTATTTCTTCCAGTTGTTGCATAAATGGTCGAAGAACTTCTTAATGGATACACATAATAAGAATTTGGAAAATATATGCAAGTATGCGCCATACATGTTCCTTATTCAAGATTGTAGACCTACGTTATTCAAGGAAAAATTTATTCAAGGAAATGAAAAGATGAAAACGTAACAAATACCAACGATAGCATACAATCATGTGACGAATGTAATGACATTTTTATGACATTGCGAAATTGAATTGTCTTTAACCAAAAACTATGATAAATGTATGAAATTCGAGCGATTCACAATACCTAGAAGCTGCCGTTGGAGGCGCAAATCCTGCTATATCCGCAGTGCATCATGGGAAAAAGTCGGCATCAGTTTGAAAAACGGTATTCATTTTACATGAACTCATCACTTTTTTACGTCTTTTTGGACGCGCACGATTGAAGTTCTAATTTTTTTCTTCAAATAACAATGTTTTAATCAACGACGCTTCCGGATACATTTAAGTTTGTGTAGTACTGCGCGTGAACAATGAAAAATAGATATTTCACTACAGTATGATATACGGAAGAAGTCGACCGTAAAGTTTAAAAGTGGTTCTTTTGAGTCAAACGCTTGGTGGCGCACTGCATTGTGAATCGCCCGAATTGTTTGGCCAAAGTGCAAACATAAACGACCAAAGACGAAATTGAACATGGGATATGCAATTGAAGTAGTACCGTTTATACATTTGTATAAAGTGTTAATATTTGCGGAAAAACCTATACTATCCATGTCTTAATAATGAGCTTTCATTCTAGGACCAAAAGGTCAACATGGGACACGTTTTGATATTATGTTTAACTGATGAAGTCTAGTCTTTCCCACAAGCAGTGCCCACATACAGTCCACTCCGGTTCATTATTATGTACAGGTTGTATACAAGAAAAATATAACAAAATATAACGGAATACCACACGTAGAATGTATAATCAACATCGATAATATGGTTTCAAAGATACTGGTTTTCACTTTAAAATAAGACATCAAACGTCCAAATCTAACAATGTTTGACAGAGTTAATAATTTTTCCAAGAGGGGTCAAATTTACCATGTGAATTTTGTTTGCATACTGTGCACAAAATAGTGTAGACTTTAAATCAAATTTTGTCGTCACTAAAATTAAACAGCGCTGCAGAGCCACCATGCCGGCGGCCCGCTGCCGCCAGCTCTGGGTCTATTTTAATGCTCCTTATATTCCTATAAGAACCCAACGCCAATTAATATACAACATGTATCATAATATAGGGTACGACTTGCCAAGGGGCTATCAACCAGTCGGAGCTGGGCCGGTTTGTATTTAGTTACAAACAATTTATACTTATAATTAATTAAGTATAGCAACCATTAAACTTCTATAAAAAAAAACTGGATTAAAAACCATAGATAAAACTCAATGAGCAAAAACTCTGGAAAACCTTGTGGCTGTATACCAGCAAATCAAAATGTTTTCATAAAGCTAATTTTAAAGATAAAGTTTATCATAAATGCGTTGAAGTCAGTGCACGGCTAGAATGGTCCTGCCACACCTTTTTTTTCCAGTTATATACACATTCTTGCCTATACAAATCCAGCATACCAATGTCAACTGTTACGTAACACCACCTTAAAATACATTCCTCAAACGATTATACATATTTTGCCTGCTATACAACCGTAACGCAGGCAAAGAAGATTCATTTCGGTGCGTTGCGCCTGCACGGACGAAGACAAAAGTGTGTAACGACTCGATTTCAAGTCTACACTTGCACAGTATCCAGACAAAATTTTAAAAAACTTGGTCCTATGGTCAATTTGACTTCTCTTGGAAAATTATTCAAAACTCTGTCAAACATTGTCAGATTTGGACGTTTGATGTCTCATTTTAAAGTGGAAACTAGTATCTTTGAAACCATATCTATTATTATCAATGTTCTTTATACATTCTACGTGTGGTATTTCGTTATATTTGTATCGTTTTTTTATATACCCTGTACATATAAAATGACCCGGAGTGGACTCATGTGGGCACTGCTTGTTTCAAATTCACCAAGTATCGCATTCAATTTAATTTGTCCTAAACAAAAATCAAACGCTTTTACCAAACCAAATCAGTAATTTGCCATTTAATTTCAAATTTGTGTCGCTCTATATAAACATTGTCTCAGGAATATTTATCACAACAGATCAAATTAGTCTAATCTGTTGCCGAAAGGCAAGTATAAATTTAGAGATCGAATTCGTCTTATATCAATCAATTTCAAACTTAATGTTAAATAAATATGTGATTGACTCAATCACACATTAGATTAATTTACCTAGCATAAGTTTGAAATTGATTGATATAGGACAAAAATGTAAGAGTTGGTGAATTTCAATGGAAAATGTTTTAAAATAGCCAGGAAAACCTATAGTAACTATATATTTAAAAAAATTGCACTCACCAATGCCAACAACTGCTATCGGGGGCTTTGACGAATTCGGCGACTGTTCCATCTTTACTGGTTTGCTATGCATCTTGATGCCTCAATATGAAATGCCGTCTGAATTAAGAAGTCTCTCCGGTCAAAGAACCGTTGCTCAAGGTGCGTTGAAATAAATAACTTAAGTCGAATCTTCCTGTAAACAAAACAAAGCAAAAATCATTGTTAGAACACTCAACGTAATTTAAATACGGCAAAGAGTAACACACACAAACAGAGTATAATGGACAAGTCTAGAATTTTAAAAGTTAACATTACGTTACATCATATCTTGCTTTTAGTTTTTGTATAAGCGTCAAAATAGGAAACAAAATCTGCAGATTTCTGCTTCTGCTGCTGATCTTTGGTGGTTCACAAAACATGGGACCGGCGTAAGTAAAAACATGTTGAACTTTATAGCCTACAGAAACGGGATTTCATTTTCTTTCGCAAGAACCCCGCTTATTATTTATTGTTACAAATTATTTAATACGAAGTGCAGTAGCGATGTCCCATACTAGCTTCACAAGGTCATTTTCAAAAACTGAGAACTTTTATTTATTATAGAATCGATAAACCTGTAAGATGAAAACTCGGGTTCTAAATTAACAGTGGTCCTTTTTGTCATTCTTAATGTAAAGAACTGTTCCTGATGTTGAATTGATGTTTAGAACGTGAATCTTGCAAAATCATTGAAGAAGAAACAATAGACAATATGAAATAGGTAGGTATGATTTGGTATCGCTATGATTGGTACGGGTAGGCTAAACCTTTGTATCATGCACTCATAATTGTTCAATTAAAAAGAAAAACAACATCAAGAGTCCCCTCTGAGAAACCCGGGATACATGAATTATGTTGTCTACATCCGAAAATTTAACAAAATGGTAAATGATGATATTAGCTTTTGGTAAATCGTTTTCACTCTTTCTAGTTTCACACAAACAAGGATATTATTTTCATATCATCTTCCGCAAGATATGCTCAAGATATATTTAGGGTAAAATAACTGTGAGATATTATTTACATGATTGAAAGTAAAACCATTTAATTGGGGAAACAGTTGAAAAGACAACAGTGGCTATAGGACCTATCGCAAGTCGCTCCGTGTCTGAATTATGAAACGAGTAAAGTAAAGAAATAATACCATTTGTCCGTTGTGCATTTTATCGTTTGAAGCAGCAGAGGTGCTCGAAATCTGAAGAATAGTGGTTGACAAGGTTAACCTGTTGACATTAGCTCTGTGAATGTCGTATTATGTTCAGCGAAAACAATATTCTAAAATGTCGATTTAAATTCAAAATTTGCGGAGTCACAATTTGCGTTTGGGGCGCGTTCTTCTTCAGATTTAGTTTTCGGGCACTATTCTTCAGATTTTGAAAACGGTTTCTGTTTTAAACGATAAAAATGCACAACTGACAAATATTTTATACTACATGTATAACTATAACTATAAGACCATTGAGATGCATTTATTGTGCCTTTTAGAGTTTCTATAGATCTCTTTTCTAAGTAGTTATTTTTCTCGCTATACGAAAGAAATTACCCTCTAAGGAGACACCAACCGAAAACATATTTGAATCTGAATGATTATTTAACCTATTTTGAATTACTTGCGTTTCTAGAATCATTTCGTATTTTTTGGAATGTTTTCTGCCCCATTACTAAACGGATTGGGATCCAGTCTGCTCTTAACCAGTTCGCGCCGGATGACGTGTATAAACGCAAAAATGTTCCCAGATTCAAAACGGAAAACGCATAAACACGCCAAGCGCATAAACACGCCAAGTTCAAGTTCGGAAATGTATGTCAGCAGCGGGCAAGGCCGGAAATGCGTGGGTGTGATTCCCGGCACTATCAGAACACGCTTCGGATTGAGTTTCGTTAAAAATAATCCCGCCCGTGGGCTCGGCGATGTTAAAATAATCCCGGCGCGAACTGGTTAAGGCGGCTCATGTTTAGGGTTGGAATAAAATATAAGAATTTACAACTTATTCAGAAAATGTAAATAACTATATATAATTTGTTGAAGAAAAAATTAACATCAAACACAAACAAGATCACGTTGGTACTTGAGACAAGATTTCATTGAAAAGCAGGAATAACAAGGTTATCGATCATACTCAATACCAGACATTTCATTTCATTACAGAGCAAGTTATAGGTGTGGTATAAGAATAAAGTAAAATACATTTTGTTTGTGGTACCGGGAGTAAGATTTATAATTAACATAACACCGCTTAACCATGATTAAAATGGGGCAATGGAATCAGAGCGTATAAGTGAAACAAAATTTTAAATCAACAAAAGGTGCGCAGTAAACAATACTAAAGTAAACAATTATTAAGATAAGTTGTTTGCGGTAGCACCCGAGGTGCCGCCTACAAAATCAACCCAAGTTGCGCCACTAGTAGTTAGGATAATAATTGGTGTGGTACCACGACAGGTAAGTTCATGGTCAGTTGAACAATATTTACGGACCGGGTTGGGGGATGGCCAATGGTAATGTCCATCATTACCAGCGGTCATCCCCAACCCGATACGTTATCACGCAGTGAATGACCGGGTACTCACCCAGTTATGCCCTTTAATAAATAACTTATTATTTAGGAAAGAAACAGTAAATTTGCTCAAATTTTTGAAAGCCGGGGTCATTACAAAATGATGTTCTACACGTGATCGAGTCTCGAGCAATCAGAAGCTATCAACTCTCCTAGGTATTTATTAATATAAAATACAACCGCTCAAATCAACCCATTCCTGATAATTCAAGCAATTACCAATGGTGTATCCTACATGTAAAAGCTTAGACTTGGGGAAACCAAACCCCATAGAATGGCACCATGCATATCTGCTACCAGGTTGAATGTTATACAATACAAAATATAACAACCCTCTCATTAAAAAGTAAGCATTGTTTTATAAGACAAATATGTAGCCTACTTTACCTGAACTTGCGACAGATCACTCGGCCAGCTGAACAATTTGGTGAATTCTTCCTTGTTCTCCTGCACTTTTAATGTTAGAACAGACGGGTCGACTGCACCATTCTTTCATCGATTGTCTTTTTGTCGAATAATAATCGGAACAAACATTCTCGCGCCTTTTAAACACTCGGGAAGGAAGCAGAATACACCACCCGTGCGCGCTTCTTGACCAATCAGGGCAAACACCTTCGAGCGACATCATCAAAGATAATTTTGATTGGTTGTTGGTGAGGTCATAGCTCCCCGAAAAGGTCATGCAGGATCTGGTGCTTCCCCTTATTCTCGCCTTTGGATATCCGGAAACCTTATCTGCCATTGTTTATGCACAGCGCAAAGGGGAACCATTGGAGGTTTAACGCATGTTGCTATGGACGGTTGACCCTTCGTGACGTCATGCCAACCGCGAGAATATCTCAGGCGACAGCCGCAGCTCAAAGGTTATGGTTTTGTATAGCTAGCTCCACGGTTTATCACACAGTATCGAAGTTAAGTTACAATCTAAACTTGGTCGCATCTGGTTTGTACCTTTTCCAAGTTACTCGACATGATGTTCGGGATGCATTTTTTTTCTGAACCTTTCGGGCAGATTTTTGAATTATTCAGTAGTTGCATTGATCACTGCACAACACTTAGATTCTAGGTCTCTTTTGCCCCTTAAATTATAAATACTCCAAATATATCAATTTGACTAGGAAAAACGAGGTGATCTACAGCAGGATTCGAGCCAGGGATCTTTGATCCATAGCCCATCCCACTATCCACTACACTAACTTAGTGATCATGTTTGGATTTTTGTAAAGTTATCAGTTCAACGTGCACTTCCGTTACTTTCAAAAAAACATGGCGGGCCCTTTGCGCCTCCCCCCCCCCCTTTTCCCGTGGTTACGCCACTATAATGACACCAATAAACACGTATACACTGTATAATTACAAGATAAATATTATTATATTCCACCTATATATCGTCCTTCATCAGTGCATTATTTTTCCTGTAGTGGTCGTTCTCAACAAAATATCGAATCTTATATATGAATTTTATATTTTTATTATAAGACAAACGAGCATTTTTTGTTTTGCTGTTTAATGTAAATGTGTACATTAAATGGGTTTGGAATCAAATTAACCAAAATAACATTCCCCTGCAGATTTTGTTGTTGGTGTCCTAAGAATTTGCACCACTTTTACAAGCATCTTGTTGAATGGTGTTTCTGATCAATTCAGTCAATAAAACTAGAAGAGAGAGAAACAGATTTAGCAATGATTAGCTGTTTTCAACTTCCTTTATAGCCGCGAAATTCTTTTTAAAATAAAATACACCAAAAAAGGGATATCGCTTTATCGGCGTGAAAAAAATCGTCTGTCACCCTCCAGTTGATAACGGGTGTGGAGTCAATTACATACTTTGAAATCCGGACGGAGTCATTTGGCGGTATTGCGCAAGCTTAAAGGTAGGATACACCATTGGTAATTGCTTGAATTATCATAAATGGGTGGATTTGGGGGTTGTATTTTATAGTAATTATGACCTGTCCAAAGTTTTACAATCATGGATGCTGAGAAAAGCAATAAAAAACAGCGTTCGTTCTAAACCGGCGCTAGGCAGTGGTTCTTATGCTGTTCTTTCGCGATCGCCGTCATGCCTACAATAATTATTTACTTTCAAATAAGTAAGATATTTCCTAATAATTCGGTAGTAAATTGTTTCGATATCTGCAAATGGTGTATCCTAGGCCTACCTTCAGGTGGAATTAGGGCATGACCGGTCACGTGAGAGGGTTTGACCAATACTAGAAAAAGGAATCCAGACATTGCAGTTCCTGGAATCTCGACAGGTCACCCAGCACGATATGTGGCAGAGGGGTACCTCCCCCCCCCCCCCCCCCCTCTTATCCCTATCATCCCTATCGCACTCAACACTATTGTAACCTAACCCATCCCCCTTGAAACCTAAAAGGAACTGATTCCTGAGATTCCAGGAACACAATGGTCAACACGGCTCTAACCTAGTTGTAGATCCGGGTTGTTCAGTATTATATTGAGGGTGTTTTACGGACCTGTCCCGTTTGTAAAGCTCATGGGATCTGGTGGCAGGTTCACAACAGATCGTAAAAGATAGCGACGTCATTGCGCGAAGGACGAAGTACGCCGGAAGCTTCAGAAACGCGGAAACGCGGATGGTCACTTTAAGATTCCGTAACGAAGAGTAAAGAAAAACTAAGTTAGTAGATTTAAATCATCAAAAATGAGCTGCTGAGTTTGACACTAATTTGCAACGATCTTTTATAATGTATTTTAAAAAAAATATTCGATTGATTTTCCTGTGTATGGGGAGGAGGTTTATAGATCAATTTTGGGAATTTGTGAGTAGAAATGAAAGAAGAAAAAAAATATTACAACTAATTACCAGTTTGCACTGATGAACAATTTTAAATGGTGAAGCATATACGTTTCTAAGCCACAATAAACAACATTTAAATGTACATGTGTGTATCACAAAATAGTCGATCATTCACGAAACCGGTTATTCAGTGATCAGTCTTAGGAAGAATCATCCTATAAACTTGCATAGAATTTATTGCAAGTTAGGATAGGGATAGCATTGGTGAAATCAGCTGCTGCATGGTCGCATCCTATTCGTACAGTTTAGATCAGAGGCGTAAATCCCGGGGGAATGGAAGGGATATACCTCCCCTAGGGACAAGGGGGGGGGGGGGGGGTGGGCTATGATCAACTGTATTTGGCGAGTAAACACTTTTCTATCTAAACACTTACTTGCTATCATTTTGTAAACAACTCGGTCTCCACTGCCAAGCAACATTCCTCACACCCTATAATTATCATCAAGGGAACAGGGCTGTCCCAACCACTTAACACCTCATTATGTATATCATGTTCCGACTCTTTTGGTGCCGTGCCCCCCCCCCCCCCCCCCCCCCCCACCTGCCCAACTGTTTACACATTCACGACCCAGGGATCATTATGAAGCAAAATACAAGACGGAGAAACCCCCCCCCCCCCCCCCCCCCCCCTCCCTCCTTTGTGGTGGATTGAGCTTGCGGAGTGTTGTTGGCGGTTTCTCCGAATTTTTTCAGGTTCAAGTTAGAAGGTGGGGGTATAGATATGGTGGACTAAGGGGGAGTCCCTCAATAGCATATCGTGCCGGGTATACCAGGGACCGTCCGTCGAGTGGTTTTTCTATTTTGGGGATGCATATCCCGGATCTTGCCCCTATCCCAAGCAGCCTGTAGATTTCCTTTTTTGTACACACTTCGGGAGATTCTGTTTTCCATTTGGTGGAGCACAGAAATGTACAAGAGTTTCCAAATGAGTTGATTGTGACTAATTACCTCGGCTCAAAATATAAATAAAAACCTTGTATCGTGCGAAATCATTCACGTGTCCGCCACAAAAAATATGAATTTAGTAGGCGTTTTAAAAGCTGCACTGAACAAAAAAAAACGCTACATGTTAAGCTTGTGGTAATTGCCCTAGTTTTTGTGTGCTGTATTCGTGTACAAAAGTTGAAACCAAAGTGCTAAAGCCGCGCTGGGTTACATACGAGAACAGGGGTCTAATTTAACCTTTCAACATTCACACATACCTACCTACCTGCGTTCAATGTATTATGTATTGATGAACAGTGTGGACGTTTCGTCCCCGCGATCCGTGTCGAAAACAACCCAGGCTAAACCGGGGTTGGTTTTACACAGTTCGAAACGTAGATAGTGTGAAAATGCTGCTTTTTGCAGAGATTTTTCAGACATGAACGACGAGCAGATGGGTGCCAACCTCGCCTTCCCTGAATTTTCAAAACGGCGAACTTTATTGGTTACCGAATTTCCGAAATCCCTAGGATATTTAAAACGTACTCCTTTTAAGACTACAGCCTACTTCTAGTTCTATACTGGTAAAACGAAAAGACACTGTTCTGGTTTGAGTACAGTGGCTTAACTAATAGTTGAGGGACATTGAGGATGTCTTCTGTCCGTGTCGCCTGCCCCTTCCATCTTCGCTCATGATTCGGGAAGGCAAACTTGAACACCACCATTTATCGTAAACAAATACTTTTATATGTACTGTACAAAACAAGGGGGGTGGGTTGGTATTTTCTCCAACGTCAAAATACATGCCCTACAATCTTGGGCATATTCTTTCTCAACAATATAGTCAACTTTTACCCGAACTAACCAACAACGCACTTGATTGAATGCAGTAACTTATTACTAACGTTGCCCCTAATTTGTTGGTTTGCCAAAATGTGAATTCCCCTGACGATCGAACAAGGCAAAACTCTGTTTGTTTAATATTTCACAACTTATGCGCAGAAGCACAAATCAGGCCGAATCGTGCGAATCTGTGTCAATATTAACACTATGATAACGGACATTGAAACTTCTGGGCAAACCGGATCAAGGATCAGATATCGACAGGTTGACCTAGACCAAGGGATTTTCCCGTGGTTAATTATTATTTAGTCCTATAGTTAAAGATGACGTCGTGTCAAGAAGGTCTAGTCACGTGGCTAAGACTTGGTGATTGACACTCATGAAGTCGTTGCCTTGAATATTTCCGGCGGACAAAAACACCGTTCCGTCTTCAGCTTGGCTCATTCTCGTCGGTACGAAGACACGCGAAGCTGTTTGCAGATAGAACCGTCGAGTGCAACAATTTTATTTCAACTAAAAGAAATCTTTGACCGCGAAGGGTGAGTACACGTTCAAGTGTTTTAATTCTTCTTGCACAGAAACATTAAGAATAAGACATGTGTTTTTGTGCTGAATTTATAATATTGTAGAATAGACCAGGCATACTTTTTTTCAAACATTTATCTGAATTCAAACTTTTTGAATATCGAAGAAAGATATTGTTTGTACACAAAGATACAGTTATAGCTACAGTTATAGCTACGTATATTGTTGACCTACTCACGCGCATAGGCAAATTGTGTAGGCCTACTGAACTTTTTTATACCTCCTTTTCAATTTAATAAAGTTTATAGCCTGAATCGCCTGAGGTAGCACTGCAGTTGTTTTTTCAAAGAGTACTTGTATTAGAAGCTTAGCCCGAGAATCACACTGATTCTGCCGTGTTCATCAACTTATTTTTTTATTCTCCTTTACATTTAGGCCTAACGTCGGTTATGTGTAGATTTAAAGCTGATGTCTATGGTATGTATTAATCGATTACATACACATCGACTATCACATGAATCGATTTTATTTGTATTATAGTGTCAGGATGAAAGCAGCGATAATCGGTGGAGGAATCAGCGGTCTTGTAGCCATCAAGGCTTGTCTGGAGGAAGGAATCGAACCCCACTGTTTTGAGCGATACAACCAACTCGGTCAGTTATTATTTCACAAATCAGTCAATCGTTATTTTTTTGACTGGTCGTTGGAAACCACCTACATTTTCTTGCTTTCTTCTAAATTACAGCAATAATTTGACAGGGTGTTTAGTTTATACCACCAGCACAATCTTTATTGTAAGCGGTTTTATAATAATTTGATGGGCGATAAATGCAAACAAAATGTTCATTATATGGCTTTATAATTGGGGTAGCGTACGTTACATCATGCTCATCTTTCTTTAAAGAAGAGCATTCTTCAACCAATCCCTCTGCTTTTCCTGACAGTAGGTGGCGTATGGGTGTACGATGAGAATCTACGCCCAGGTCAGGGTTCGGCCATCTATGACTCCCTGACCACCAACTCTAGTAAGACCATGATGGCATTCAGTGACTACCCAATGCCCCACGATGTTCCCCCTTACCCCCGCTACCCGCACGTTCTCAAGTACGTCCAAGACTATGCTGCCCACTTCGATCTCGAGAAACACATCCAGTACAGGACCTCGGTCCTGCGGGTGGAACCGGCGGCTGATTTCGCGACCACGGGGCGTTGGAATGTGCGCACGCGCACAGAGGGCTGTGAGGAGGAAAAGGCGGGAGTTTACGACGCGGTGTTCGTCTGCTCGGGCATGTACAAGAAGCCGCACATCCCAGAATACCCTGGGCTGGATGAATTCCAAGGGCGGAAGATGCACACCAACGAGTTCAGAAATGCTGACTCTTTCGGTGGGAAAACAGTGCTTGTAATGGGTAGGTGTTAGGACTCTAGACAATATTACAAATCGGCAATGATTACTCTCTAAAATAAAATGAAGAAAAGCTTAGGCCTACTCTAAAAAAGAACGTGTCCTTACAAAACCATTTTTTTTTAAGGGCTGTCCTTTATAAATTATAGCTCCTGAAAAGAGAGCAAATTTACTCCTTTGAGTTGTTTGTCACCCTTTTTGGAGTAGTTTTCATTCTGTAAAATTTAATTTCACTAATTTTAGAATGGTTTTAGAAGAGACTCTAGTGATAGTGCTTTTTCAATATTTTTCATACAATATAGAGTAGGTTTGCCAGCACTCTAGTTTTTGTTTTACTTACCGCGCCATTGATTTATACTTAGTATTTTTTTCTATTGTATCATTTCCTTGACAACTAAAAGCTCAAAATTGTGTCCCTTGTTTCTGCTGACCGTATAATTATTGTACACTCTAACCTCAACAAAAAACGCTTATAACAAGGAATTATAGGTTCTGAATCGTTCTCCTTTGTTTTTCATTTTTGAAAATACAAGGTACCTGTTATAACAAGGTAATTTGTAAAGTCCCAAGGACCTTGTTATAAAGGTGTTTGGATGTATTTTCCTTCCAGGAGCGTCCAACTCTGCCGGTGACGTGGCCACGGATTTGAGCCATCGCGCCCGCATGGTTCACCTCACAATGAGACACGGTTGTTGGGTCGTCAGGCGTATGGCCGAGGACAGTACTCCCATAGACATGATGGTCAACCGTAGAATTGTCCAACTTGCTCCTAAACATATCGTCGGTACGTCAGAACAAAAGTGTACCCATTCTCGTTAAATGGGCAGATACTCACAATTGTTTCCCCTTATAGTTTTATTTGTATGCCTGAAATAATTCTCTGAACAACTCGAAAGTTAATAATAATAATATAATTATGAATGGGAAATTAATTTTCCTCTCTAAGTTTTATCTCCGAATTTTGTTTTAGATTTCAACAACTGAAGCCGATTTGATTTACTTCAATCTGAGTTTCGGGAATTTTCCCATTTACAATTTTTGCAGAGCGATTTGCAAACGCCAAAGCCAGCGTCAACTTTAGCCACGACAAACTGGGATTACGCGCCGATGCCGGCCTGCTGCACAGCGAGGTATAAAGATGAATTTGAGGAGAGAAAAGTTGCATTTTAGATCTTATCATTAACTTATTAATGAAACTGTAAACAGGCATTAAAAAAAACCGGACAAAGACCGATCAGACCTTAATTTTAACCCCTTGACGCCGTGTATTAATTCCTCACTGCACCGGATTATAAACTGCACAGCAGCCTTTGTCCAGCAGGTGCACTGCACAATGGATCGAGTGTGCAGCTGTGAAACCCGCCGTGTGCTACGGCATAGCACAGCTGACAACACGGATTCGCATTTTTGTATCACTGTGGAGACATGGCTTTGTTCTCGTGTACAAAATGGTTAGAAAGTTGAGCACGTTTTTCAAACTGCTCCTATTTTAACCATAATTTTTTTCCGGGGTTGAAATTTTGACCCAATATACCCTATATTATACCCTAACCCAAACACTAACCCTAACCCACATCCTAATCCTAGTTTTTGAGTAATTTAAGTAAAATCCAAAAATCTAATTCGTGAAATTTCCAGTGGAGACCTATTCATCTATAGAAATTTACCCTGCGGAGACGTTTTGTCTCCATTGTACACATTGTGTTCATGTCACCAGAGGGTACCGTATTTCGCACCAGCATTCCGGAAGGTTTAGCTGGCCGCAGCTACATCCGCTTCCCGTTGTGGCTTATTTAAAAACTATTTTGTTGTCTTATTTTCTTGCAGGTCATGGTAAACGACCAAATAGGCGACCGCATCATGTGTGGTGCCGTCCAGTGTCGACCGGGGGTCAAACGGTTCACCCGCACCGGGGTGGTGTTCGTCGATGGGTACAGGATTGACAACCTAGATGCCGTCGTCTTTGCCACTGGGTACGAGCTCGGATACGACTTCATTGACCGCTCTGTAATACAAGGTATACCTAAACATTGCATTCTTATAAATTCGTTTTCTAATACCAGAAAAAAAAAGTCGATCGAAACTTGAGTAGCAGCTAATGTAAAACGAGAAAGGAATATGTAGAATATGTAATATTGCTTCACGTTGTTTCGTTTTTTCAGAGATAAGAAACCTTTCACACAAAGTCTACCATTTTCCCCTTCCATTTTTCAGACAACTTCGCAGACTTGGATCTGTACATGCACATTTTCCCGCCCAAACTCAAGCATCACACGCTGGCCGTCATCGGCTGCGTGACGACGTTAGGGGGGCAGCCCCCCGTGTTTGAACTCCAGACGCGATTGGCTGCCCGAGTCTTCAAGGGATTAGTGCGCATGCCCAATGAGGACACCATGATGGTGGACATCAAGCGCAGGCGCGATGTCATGTACCAAACCTACGGAAAGCACAGACTCTTTGTAAGTGCAGCAAAAAGTTAAAAAATTAATGACCGTAATCTCGATTTTGTTTCTTTTTCAGAACTTTTTTCAGAATAGTCACTAGAGAGTCATTGGCAAGGAGTTTCAGAAAAATAATAAAAGGTAGATGTAAAAATCACCGCTTAATGAAAAGCATTATTGTTGTTTTCTCCCATTTCAGTTTCCACCTGTCCCGTACCAGGAAGAAATGGCAGAGATGATTGGAGCAAAGCCACGATTCACCGAGCTCTTATTGACCAATCCCAGTCTAGCATTCCCGGTACGTCACCATTTCCATAACATTCATGAAGTGTGTCTGCATTGTTGTTGCCCTTTTTGTTTGCAAACTTGAGCCTTGTAGTATGTAATTTCGTCTTTTTGTTTTAAAACTACTCCTCTGCATATTTTACTACTTGATAGGTATTCTTCGGACCATGCTACCCGGCCACCTATCGCCTACGCGGTCCACACTCTTGGAAAGGTGCCAAAAAAGTGATCGAGGAATCGTGGGAAAGCGTCATCTACGCCACCAAGACGCGGGTACCAATGAAACGGCCAAAGCTAAAGGGCGTGGTCACGGCCGATGCCGGCTTGTTGCGGTTCGGTCTTGCTGCATTAATGATATTCGTTACCGTCTGTGCCTTTATTGTTTAAGAATTTCAAGACACCGTCAACTACAGTTTAAACAAAATGCTACATTTTATGGATCTGCTAAGCACAAACAAGTTATGTGCTTTTAGCTCCATGAAATTGGCCCCATTGGTTATATACTCTGATTTAGCTCATCTAAGGCAGTATCATAATTTTGGAAAAATTTGAAAAAAAAATAGTCTTGCATCCATACAAACAAGAACGCTAGAAATGATACCACGTTTTTTGTAGAGAGATTTATGAGTATAGTATATTGGACTTGAACTAAAAACAGTTACCAAAATGAAAGAATGTTTTAAATTTTTAGAATCCGTGCTGATTTTTTAACAATGGAAAGGTTCAATTGTTTATAAATTGTGACGGTGTTTTGTGTGTAAAAATATATTTTTGATTGTATTTATTTGTGTAATTTTTTTATTTTACTGTATTCTATATTATTTTAGTTTTGTTATTACAGTTTATACTATGCGAGTCCAAGGATAAAACTGTCCGTGATGTTTTTTAAATCATTAATAATTAAAAACAAGCTGAATAAATAAATATCTATTATCTAATGAAACAAGAAGAAAATTTTCATAATTTATTAAAGGAAATTTCGTTTGGAGGAAAAAACTGTAAAGATTAAATTGACCTGTTTTTAGTTGTGCGTGATTATGACTGGGACACCGGAACTGGGATACTCTTGATTTTATAATAAATAACATCTTCAACTTTAGAAAACAAAAGTGGGAACCTTTTTTAACTTACCTTTGAAGGTACATGTAGATTCCTGTAAAGTGCTGTAATTTTGATTTAATATTCATGACACAGTTGTAAATAGTATCCACGTATTCGTTTGCAATTTACTGTTGAGTTATAATTTGCTTGCTAATATGTTTCTCTATTTTGATTGATAATTTGTCAATAGTGTAGATGATTTGTGTAAATAAAATAATATTTGTTACACGTTGTAAGACTGCAAGTCGATTTATTTAGTGGTCTGATCAACCTTCAGATTTTTGAGCCGAACCAGTATGTTTTCCAAACCCCAGCTTCGTCTCAATTTGAGCTTCGTTCATGCAGTTTATTAAAGACGAATGAGCAAAGTGTTGCCGCTGGTACCCCGCTAGGTCAGTTGTGTAGCGCGCCCTCTTTTGAAACAACACGGTCGTTTCGTCGTGCAAGGTAACTCAACAAATTGTTGTTTTTGGTTATTTTGGACTAAAACCCCAACTAGTTATTGGTCATAATTGGTATCACAAACCTGTTAAATATGAAGAAAAACAATTGTGGTCGTCGCCATAATTGTTGTAAACCTTTTTGTTTTGTAAACACATCATCAGCGTTTGTGTCTTTTTTTCACGAAACCAGTTAAATGGTGATACACGTGTACTTGCGGAATACCGACTTGCGCACTTCGTCGTTCCCCCGACTGCAGTGTTGCAATCCCTCTTTGTTGACAAACTTTATCCAGTTTAATACTATTTTAATTTACCTTAATATGATTGTTGTTGAACATTTGTGATCAATTTTAGTGTCTTGTTCTATTGAGAATGAGAATTGAGATCATATAGCAGTGTACTCGATATTCTCGCGGTCGGACATCCGGGAACTTCGTTTATCTTCCCATTGTTTATGCACTTAGCGCAAAGGGGAAAATTTGAGGTTTAACGCATGTTGTTATGGACGGCTCGCCCCTTCGTGACGTCATGCCGACCGCGAGAATATATGATTTGGATATTGACGTCCGTGAAGATTATTATAAATAGATCACCATTTAACTTTTTCCTGGAATTTGTTTCACTGTTGAAATTTATTTATAGGCCTATTTGAAATATAAAGTGAACAAAAATATTGGCAAGACGGGACTCAACCTGCGATTTACACTTACAGTAGGCAGGATCACGGCAGCAGTCGTTGGTGGCGCGCTCGTGGAGCCTCTTTTGGATGCAGAAGTTGTGGCCGAAAATCAGGACCGTAACACCCGTCCGACTTAATTTAATGCGCCAACTTCAACGAACAAATTCTGACTTTTAGAGATAACATATGTAATTTCTAATGCAAAAGAACAAAACAATATACCCTTGTTATTCATAAAAACCACTCTTTTTTATTTAATATTACTAGCGGTAAGCTTTGAGAACTTGCGACAAGCTTTGAGAACTTGCGACAAATGTGGTTTAATATGTGCACGAAGAAAGAAAAATATCACACCCCCTTCCTAATATCTTAGACTCGACCATCTCTCACTCCTCCACCAACTAATCAGTTGGCAAAGAAATTATAAATGAATAAATCTAAATTATTCAAAGCAATAAAAAGAGGGCGCTACAGTATGTGCCTCGTGCTCTGTGCCTCGTGGGTGTGCTCTGTGCCCCCTGAATGAATGGTTATCAACCAATAAAAAGTGTTCATGCAGTAGATACATTACTTCACTATAAAGGTAGGCGTGGTTACTAGATCATGATTGGCACGCACATTTGCACAAGGCAGCAACTAGGAATGTAGTGAGAATTTGGTAAAATCATAAGCATTCAACGCTGTACCCAGTATTCATTATACGGTTGATAGTTACCAGATTCTGTCCACGAGTTGCGCTTACATGTCTGTCTCCGAATCGTTTTTCGGAACAAGTTGAAAAATGAACTCAGAAACGTGTTCAAATTTTGAGAATTCACAGCGCAAAATCTTGCCCTAACGTCACAAAATTCGCATTCGGTATGAACCGGCCTCAAAAACATTGTAAAATATATGCCCCGTAGACCTCCCCCATAGATGATCTATAGAAAGTTATATTCTGGTCGGTGTCTGGCACATCGAAATGGTTTGGGATTTCGTCGGAGGAATTCCTGTATAGTGTTTTTTTCTTCACAATTTTTTGTGTGCAAGTTTAATTTGGCAAGAATTAAGCGTGATGATATGGTACTCGAATCCCCAAACCAATTCTTGTCCTTGATTACAAATTTGTGTTTCTTCGAAATTCTTTCTCTGGTTACGACCGCCAAAACTGCTACCTCCATGTTCCCAACTGGTAAATCTACCAACTTTTCATACAATCAGACCGCGCGCGCCTAGCAAGCAATATAAATATTCAACATAAACGTCACGGTTGGACGATACCATCAAATCACGCAACAGGGGTTGAGATGCAGCGCCCCGTACCGAATCGGATCACGTGACTCCCGATTGTCGCGTGTATATAGGTCACAACTTTTGTGCTTATTTCGGACCTCAAAACGGCCAAAAACACGATCACTAAACAATTCATAACTTACCTTCTAGTTACCTTATTGAGGTCATTCGCCCCTTAATTTTTTTCCTTTTCCGGAGCTCTTTCATATAATGTAGAATTTGAAAGAATTGCAATTACGTAAATTGTTCATGATCCTGCCTACTTACAGGGTACTGCACTAGCACTCTACCAAGTCTTAGCTATCTTTGTTCGAGGGCGCTAGTCAGAAATCATAAACACTAGGATGCCGTGTGGCATGGGACAACCCGGGAAGAGACATTTTGGGGATCACTTATTGAGGATACGACTTCAACTTTTTATTTTATATTACACAAATAAATCACAAGGGAAACTGACTAGGTAAATTTGCTTATATTTTTTATTTTTATTTTGGCAGATAACAATGGCAAGGAAGGCACACAAAACACCAATTGCTACGCACAGCAAGGCATCAAGAACTAGGACACACCAGAAGCCTCAACCTCAGCGGGGAAGAGTTGTCAAAAAGCGACTAACCAAGACAAGACCAAAACCAGAACAAGTGAAGAGGATCAAACGAGAGGCCAGCCAACATTTGAAGATCAAGATAACAAAAGACACTCTTCTTAATAATGATACAAAGAAGAAGAAGAAGTGTACAAGTAAAAAGTTCCGCACCGTGGACTACAAACGCGTTGGTCTTGACCATCCAACCTCCTCCCCAGCAATTGCCAAAATGTCTGAAAATGACAGGATAAAGGCTGCAATGAATGACTTGACTTCTGGGCGGTTCCGATTTGTCTCCACAGCTGCTGCCTACTGGCAGTTGCATGCTGCTAAGCTGTATCGTCGCTACAGTGGGGAAGTACCTCTGGTTGCAAGACGGGGGCCCAGGACTATCTTGACAGAGCAAGATGAAGAAGCCCTTGTTGACTGGGTTGTGGCAATGGGAAAGAAAGGCTTCCCTGTGGCACCTGGCATGGTCTGTGATGCAGTAAAGGTGTTTTTTAGGAAGGAGGGCAATCCTTTCATCAACGACAGGCCATCCCATACGTGGTACCACAAGTTTGTACGGCGGCATCCCAAGCTTCAAGAAGGACTCAAGACGTCTCGATTGACGTCCATTTGCAGGGCAGCACAGACCAAAATTGTGATTGATGAATGGTTTCGAGAACTCCACCAGTTTCTTACAGACTTGGAAGTTGCAGACAAGCCTGGCCAGATCTGGTGCTTTGGCCAGACAGGGTTTGAGATGAACAAGAGGACTCAGAGAATGGTAATGACATTTCACCAGCCGAGAGGGAGGGCGACAACATCGCCCTTTGATTTGGACGATTACGACCAGAGGAGAGAAGTCAATATATTTGTCTGTGCTAATGCTGCAGGCAACCTGCTACCACCATTCATTATTTGTAAGGGTTTAAAGCATGCACCTAAAGACAGTATTTTCCTGGAGGATGCTCCAAGAGGATCTGGGATGCTTCTACTTGAGGGGTACAAAGGAGCTGAGGACAGCTTTGGATACTGGATCAAGAACCATCTGGTTCCTAACGTGGATGAAGAGCACCCGGTGATTTTGTTAGTTGACTTGAATGAGAGTGAGATCAGTTATGGTGCCTATACTGCAGCCTGGAGGCACGGTGTACATATGTTCCGCGTTCCACCACAAGTCTCCCCACTCCTCCTGCCGCTCAATATCGGTGACGAGGGGGCTTTCAAGTCCAGCTGGCTGATGAAGTGGGTAAAGAGCAACCGGCACGTCCCTGTGAACTTCAAGAATGTGGGCGGTGTGATTAGCAAGGCATGGCTCAATGCAGAGAATCCAGAGGCCATCCGGACCTGCTTTATCCAGTCGGGTGTGTACCCCCTTGATCGGGAGATGGTTGATGATGAGCATCTACCCAGAGGGGATCACCTCTTCCTACCTCATCAAGATGATGAGGTAGATGGAGATGGTAGCGATAAAGATGATGGTACAGATGAGGAGGCGAACCATACCGACTCATTAACCCAAGAACTCTTTGAGGAACGCATCCCCGAAAGCAAACAACCCATCGCTGCATTGCTGCTGTTCCAAAAGCTGGATGACACCTTAGAGAAATCCACAAAGGAGACGTATCGCACTTGTGTAGAGAGTGGGCTGGATCTCCAAGAGGATCCTCTTTTCACAGTCTGGAAGAAGTTGTACACGGAAGCCTTCAGGAACGACCCGAACGTTCCTCTTACATCAGTGGAAGAAGTTGTGGTGGTCACGACAGTCAAGCAGGAGTTCAAGGATTCTATCTTAGTCAGAGGTCTGGGTCAAGAAGACAGTCGGCAAACAATCTGCCCTGTCTGCAAGGAGCAGTATGGAGACGACGACGAGGAGTGGATTGGCTGTGATGGAGATTGCCAGATGTGGTTTCACGTTCACTGTCTACCCCCGGAGCTTGTTACACCGGCTATGCTTGAAGATAAGGAGATGTTTTGCCCTCAATGTAGTGTAAGTCGTTAAGTATTTTTCATTTCTCAGCTTCACATGTGCAATCCCAATGCCCATCTGTGTGTTTTTTTGGCAAACGCGCTGAATTTTGGCGAACGCGCTGAATGATACATGTGATTAGACAAATCATCAGTAGGCATGATACAGCCTTGTATTCGAGTCCCTGCAAGTTCTTTCACAAGTCCAGTCACAAGTAACTAGATGATAAGTGACAAAGGAATGCTTTTGTATTAACAGTACACTTGAAAAGATAGTGATTTGACTTGAGACTTAAGAGCTTGTATTTAAGTTTAAAACAAGTTTTACAAGTTCCAGAAAAGTCATGAGTTTTATTACTTTGAAGTTTTCCATGAACATTGAGACCATCTTAAAAATAGGTGTAACTTTTGTTGCCAAAAAATCTTCCAAACGGGTCTTATGGTTACGGTTATTGTGTTTGGTTAGTGGTTCATGGTTTTTCTCTTCTTTTTTTTCACTCTACAGAAATCAAGAAAGACTCAAGAGGAACTTGTTCAGCAATAAGTGCCAACTATAAAACCTTCCTTCCCCTTTGTCTGTGGACCATTTCCATTTTCAAGCTACATTATACACACAGCAGCCCTGTCTCTCATGGTTTTGAAGGATACAAGTGCAACTATAATTTGACATTTGATTACATGTCTAAGCAAACTTCATCCTGATTTACCCCTTGTTTGGAGGAGGGTGTTCTAAAGTGGATGACATTAATAGCCAAGAATTTCCAGAAGAATTTCAAAAATTTCCAAACATTTTCAAGTTGTTTATAGTTGTGGAAACCAGTGTCATCGCTAAAATGTGCATGCATGTACATGTAATATCTTTAACTTACCTTAACTGGATTAGTAGAACTGTTTTGGCACATCAGGACGAGTAAACACAGACAATATTTAAAGTCGGTCATAAAATTAAGTCGTACAAATCCAAGGTGTATTCTGATGTGCTCGCAGATTTTTTAACATTCATTTAAATAAATCTGATGCATAACTGAGCTGAAGTAAACTAATTCACTTCCTTTGATTAGATTTGTTTATGGAAGTTCAAATATTGTAAGTAAAAAAGTTTAAACAGTCAACAAAATATTAATTTCCCATTAATTATATAAATGAGATGATTGGAGTTTCAACTCGGAAGACCACTATTTTACTGGTAACAAGTATTAGAAGTACATGTTGTTAATGGGTTAAGGTGCATTTGTTATAAAATTGAAGATTAAAACACTTGTTCATTGGCCAACAAAAATGATTGGTTGAATACAGGGAAACTAGTGATGTCAACTCATTTAGCTTTTGGTATGTCTTTTTGTTTACACCGCTCAATGCTTAAAGAAGGGGGGGGGCACTTTTCTGCTTTAAACCAACATAAAATGCACAAAATTAGAAACTTTAATTATAAGTATGGTATTTGGCATCCAGTAATATATTTACGGACCTCCGACCGGCATGCCCTGATTTCGTTGCACAAAACTAATGAAATGTTCATTTGTCGATATGCTTGTGGGATATGTGAAGACAATGAGCAGGCCCGTACGCAGGATTTTTTATGGGGGGGTGCGAATTTGTACTGATGGGACCAAAAATGAAACCAAAAATTTTCTGGCCAGTATCGTTATTTTTACATCAAAATACCATTATTTACCCCGGAAAATGTGGACCTTTTGGTAATTTGGGGGGCGAATTTGTACTGATGGGACCAAAAATAGGACAAATTTTTCGTGTGCCTGTAGTACAGTTATTTCTACATCAAAATACCATTATTTATCCGAAAAATGTGGACCTTTTAGTAATTTGGGGGGGGGGGGGGGGGGGGGGTGCGTACGCACGCGTCGCACCCCCCCTGCGTACGGGCCTGATGAGTGACATTTTGTAAATACAGACAACAAATTGAGCCAACTGAGAAAAAAAATACAAGGAATTTCGCGTAAACTTTTGAGCAAATTAAATAGGCCTACTAGTAAAACTATGAATTCCTAATTTCGTTGCAACGATATACCATGGAGGAATAAGAGTGGATATACTAATAATCCCTTTTTTTGTCAGACAAATACACATTTAGTATTTCCCATAAAGACCCGGAAAGGCAGGTGAATATCACACTTCAGGAGGGTGTGGGGGTGTGGAGGTGGAGCAAGGGGGGGGGGGGGGGGGGAGTGGAGGTGGACTGACTCCGCCGCCTTGACGAGATTCAATATCGCTCGTCTCTACGTACGTACACGGAGGGACCAGGAGCCAGTCTACTATGCACCAAGTATGCGTTACCGATATTAAAAATCGGGCGATAGAGGGCGTTATTTCGGTGGACAATCCAAATTGTTCCGTCTGCACACTGACTGTCTACGGTTTCTATGTATCCTACTTGTTAATTCAAAAATTGCCTAACCTACTAGTCCTGGGCATCACAATCATGTCTAGTAAGACAGAACCTACTGAGCCTGAGGTGATTTTTCAAGTCGAAGGGCAAGAAGAAGTCGTCTCCGAAGTGGTTGAACATGTTGAATTGGAAGTTGTTGATGATGGACAACTTGAACTTGAAGTTGAGCATGTTGACATGGTGGAAGAACATGACAATATCATTGTCAATGAACAAGGTGACAACATGGAAGGCGTCAGTTCAGTGAGTGAATGTGATGAGGAGTATGATGACAAGCCCGAAGAACCAGAAAGATATATCGTCAACACTGTGGGTAAGGATCGCTGATTGCAATCAGAAAAAAATAAAAGGAAGAATGTAGTATCATTCTGAGGGCAGTTGGTAAAACCTGGACCTATCGGACCTAGTCAGACCTTCCCGGATCCTCCATAAAAAACGTTATTCCTTCAATGAAATTTCACTATAATGTAAAATAAATCATGAAATATCTAATGGGAGTTGTATTTTATACTACGTCGGGCAGTGGTTCTTATTTTGTTCTTGTGTTTTTTGCAATCGCCGTCTGGTAATTGTGAATTTAATCAATCAAAAATCAAATTTTCAGAACAATTATTAGATATCTAGCGCAATAATTTTGCGGGATGCCTACAATCATTATTTACTTAATTATTCGTTAGTAAAATGTTTCGATATCTGCAAATGGTGTACATCCTACCTTTAAACCACAAAGTTGTGAACTTGCAGCAAAATAAAACTAGCATTTTATTTTCTGTAACAAAAGGAATACTACTAAATATAATGCATTTCTTAACATCCCAGTGTAATCCATTGAAACACAGTGCTAATCGAAAGCCCATTTAACATTGATTTTTAGTTTTTCATCACCGCCCGTCTCAATTTTTACTCCCGACTGGATGTTTATAAAAATATTTCTCTATATAACTTTATAGTGACATTTGCGAATGGATAACAGACTTTACTGAAATATTTTGTTTCCAGACATTGAAACAACATCTGACTCCAGTCCACATTCGAGTTCAGCAGAGACGGGCCATGAGTCGGAACAGTCAACCAAAAACTTGGGATCAGTTAGGCTAAAAGAGGACAAGGATTCTAAGACTAAAAAGAAGCGCATCAAAGCTGGCCGTGTCACTAAGAAGAGAGCAAGTAGAGAAAAGACAAAGACTGCATCGTCAAAGGCCAAGAAGCAAGTTGGTAGAAAGACGAGACAATCTCGGCAAACTCAGCTTAAGAAGGAGAAAATCAAGATGGCAAACCAGTACCTACGGAAAGGCCTGGACAATCCTACCTCCGCATCTGAAGTAGCCAACGTTCCTGAACTAGAAAGGCTCAAGTGTGGTCTTGAGGATTTGGCATCTGGCAAGTTCAAGACTGTATCAGCGGCAGCTGCTTACTGGAGGGTCCATGCTGGGAAGCTGTACCGACGCTACAGAGGTGACATTCCTTGTGATTCCAGGCACGGACCAGCCCCAGTCTTGACTGGAGCAGAGGAGGAAGACCTGGCTACTTGTATCCTTACAATGTCCCGAAGAGGTTTCCAAGTGTCTGCTGCTCTGGTTCGGGATGCTGTGCAGAGTTTCTTCAAGAGAGACAACAGCCCTTTCATCAATGGTAGACCATCCTATCGCTGGTATTACAGTTTCCTACGGCGCAATGACAAGCTCAAACACATGAAACCTTCAAACCTAACATTGTTATGTGATTCAAATCCTACTAAGGCAGTCGTAAGTAAATGGTTTCAAGAGCTAACGTCGTTTCTCCTGAAATTGGGCATTGCAGAGAAACCTGGCCAAATTTATAACTATGCCGAAACGGGATTTGAAATGAACAAAAACACCAATCGGATTGTTGTCTTCTCACAAACGGACCCAGAAAATTCAAAGCCAACCTGCCTTAAGAGAGGTGTGATTGTTGGTATGTGCACTGGAGCTGATGGACGACTTCTTCCTCCGTTCATCATGTACAGGGGCCAGAAGATGCCACAGCACTGGGATCCCCTTGATGGTGCTCCTAAAGGATCTGCAACATTCTCCCTTGAGAAAGATGGGGAAAAGAAAGAGGCATTCAGCCACTGGATGGAGCATCACTTTGTGAAGAATATTGGGAGACAGCGGCCTGTTGTTCTTTTGCTGAGTAGCCACCAGAGTGAGATATCCTATAAGACTTATGTTACTGCTCGCCAAAATGATGTCTATCTGTTTAGAATTCCACTGAAAGCTTCTTCTCTTCTCCAGCCCTTGGATGTTGAAGGGGAGGCAGGGGAGGGATCCTTCAAGTCTGCCTGGATAATGAAATGGGTGACGGAAAACCGGAGTGTGCCTGTCAACTTCCATAACGTCTCCCGAGTCATCAGCTCTGCTTGGAATGAAGCCGAAAACTCGGAAGCTATTCGTACTTGCTTTATCCAGTCGGGAATTTACCCCCTGGACCGAGAGATGATCGACGATGACCACCTACCTGAAGGAAACCTGGATTTCTTAAACAAGGATGCCCCACAGTTTGAGGATCCTCTCCCTTTGCATGCCTCTCAAAACGCGCATCCCACTCCTGACACCAGGTCAAATGATCATCCCATACCAGATACTGATACTAGTGTTGCAGAAGTTGTCTTTCATAAGCTGGACAAGAAGCTTGATAAAACCACAAGAGAGACATACAGAACATGCATCCAAAGTGGATTAGACCTTGAGGAGACACCTCTCTTTTCGGTTTGGAAGAGGCTCTATTTGGAAGCCTTTCAGAGCGACTCGCAGTCATCTCCAAGAACAAGGAAAGCAAAGAGGTCCACAAGGTCCAGTAAGAGGCAATCACCTAGAGGAAAAGGGACCAGCAGACACAGCAATGATGATGTCTTTTGCCCGGTCTGTGATGAACGGTTTGGAGAAGATGCTGGAGAGGATTGGATTGGCTGTGATGGCCAGTGTCAATCCTGGTACCATGTCAACTGCCTTCCCCCAGAGGTCGTGACCCCAGCCCTGCTTGAAGACAAAGAAATGGTCTGCCCAAACTGTTAAGTGAGTATGCAAATTATTGTTCATTAACCCTAACCGTCCCAAATCCGTTAAAATTCACCACCCCAAATCGTTTGATTTTGGCAGACTGGGTCCTTAAATAAAAGCCTGGCATGATAAAAATATGGATTATATAATGACTAGTGTGTTTAGTGAAATGGATTTCACGGCAGGTCGTAGAGATGTGATGCGACGCAGCGCTGCGAGGTATCGTAATTTACGAAGAGTTTAGTGAAATCGGGTGCTGGTTTAGACCAAGCTATAAAGAAACTGTCTTGGAACAGCTAAGGCTGCTGAAACATGTGTTCTTATTCAAAGCACTGAACATGAAAAAAACGGTCAGTGTATTGATAAATATTAGACTCTATTAAGAATAAGATATAGCTTTATAAATATCACCTATTAAACAGTTCGCGCCGGATGACGTATATATAAACACAAAGTTTCCCCCAAATTCAAAACTGATGACGCATAATTCACGCCAATTTCAAGTCTGTCAGCAGCGAGCAAGGCTGGAAATGCGTGGGTGTGCTTCCCGGGACTATCGGCCTGAACCCTCTTTGGATCGAGTTTCGTTAAAAATAATCCCACCCCTCGGCTCGGTGTGTTAAAATAATCCCGGCGTGAACTGGTTTATAACCTATTATTTTAAACATTGTGTTACATTATGTTATTTGAAGTTTAAATTTTATTTCTGTAATCAACTCATTTCTGTAATACTAGGATGATTAAAGAAAATGTTCGACTGCAATCCTACAGGAACTTTAAAATCAATTTTCAAAAGAGAACCATTTAACTAAAATGTACATCAAGACATTTGAATTAAGATTATAATTTTGGTAATTATTTTGAAACCTAAACTGAGTCATTGCTGATCATGTAGGGGGTCTGAATGTTTAAAAAGTAGTTTAAATCTAATTTTTTTTTAAGTAGTTGATTTTAAGGATTAAAATTAACCTAAACAATAAATGTTGTCAATTATTTGGGGTTTTCATATTTAAATTGTGATTTCAATTGACATGATTTAAATCAGCCAACCCTGACGAATTATAAATATAATTTTGGCTGATTTTTTTTTTCATACTGTTTTTCCAGACTGTTTTCTGCAATTAGCTCACAATTAAATTCGAAATGTATTTTGGTTTGTTTTTTTGCTAATTAACTTCTTGTTTGGCTCTTTTGTGTCCTTTTAGGGCCATCATCATCTTCATCATCATCACAGGTCAAAGGTCAAGATTGGAGGCAAATCAGATGTAAGTTGTTGAATCATGTTTTGCCCAAAACTACAAGATTTA
Source organism: Crossaster papposus (assembly GCA_037893245.1). Lineage (NCBI taxonomy): Eukaryota > Metazoa > Echinodermata > Asteroidea > Velatida > Solasteridae > Crossaster > Crossaster papposus. Next base: position 677,621 of record JBAIAA010000110.1, read on the forward strand.
GGTCTACTAACTGGTGCTGGCGAAAATTTTTTTTAGCCGATTTTGTTCCCCCCCCCCCCCCCCCCTCCCGAACGATATCGCCGATATTTATGGCAATAAAATAGTCAAGTTTCAGCATTATTCAATTGTCTTTTCGGAGCCGTTTTTACACCTAGTTTTTTTGTTTTTCAGTGTTTTAAATCATTTTCTTCTCGGCAGGTTATTTTGACCCAAATTCAATTCAAGCTCCCACAATTATACCATTTGCAGTCACCTTTTGCTCTGCCCATATATATTGTGCATTAAAACTCATATTACACATTCCACGTTTCCAGACCAATTCAGTTCATGCTCCCACAAATATACTCTTTTGACCATTTCCAGCGCTTACAACTTTAGCTCCGCCCATAATTATGCAAACATTATATTTCATTACACATCACGTGTCTAGCCCAATTCAATTCATGCTCCTACAAATATACTCTTTCACCAAAGTGTTTGCAGCGCTTACAACTTTAGCTCCGCCCACAATTTTTCATATATGAAACTTCATTACACATCACGTTTAAAGCCCAATTCAATACATGTTCCCACAAATATACTCTGACCATTTTCAGTTCACCCTCCTTTTTTTCCCTATAATTGTGCATTTGCACATTGTGGGCGGAGCAAAAGTTGCATGCGCTGCATAGTTAAAGAGTGGGCGGAGATAAAGTTGCATGGTCAAAGAGTGGGCGGAGCTAAAGTGTTTGTGAATGGGATCGGACTGGGAGCTCTTATCACACATGGCCCATTCTAAAATCGCCGCTCAGCATATAAACAAAGGAAGTTTAGAAAACACCTTTAAACAAAATCCAATATCAGTCGATTCAAACCAGTGCTACAGTCAAAGACCCTAATTGTTTAATAGGCATATATTTGTGAATTAATTTGTTCTCTTCTGTATTTTGTTTCTTTGTTTGTCTCCAGGATCAGCGAAAGCTCTCGCAGCATGCGGCTACGTCCCTGGCCAATCTCCAGCGGCTGAGATCAGCGATTGCCGCATGTACCCTGGCAACATCAATCCCAGCTAAGATTACCAAAAATTAACCCCTCTATAGATGTAGTCACAAAAACGGAGGTTTTGCAAGCGAACAGATGTCGCACTTTGTCACACTTTGTTTACATTCGTTCCTTCTTACGGGAGCCAATTTAAGACGCTTTAGGGTGGTGTTTTGTGCATGAAAAATAATAACACAGATACCTGTAGTAGTTAAAAACGTGCTTTCTCTGCACATGTGTGTTTCTGTTCAACAAACAGTTGTAGAGGGTGTCTAGACGTTTCATAAATCAAAATTCAAAACTTTGTAAAACTTTGTTTTAATGCTAGCCTTAGACCAAAGATAAGCAAATAAAGTAGGTAATGAACATCTATAGCTAATGAAGTTCCTGGAACTATTAATCTTAAACCCTAGCTTGCATAATAATAATAACAATCGTGCTTATATAGCACTTTGCATCGTATCACCAATCTCAAAACGCTTTACAATTATTACCCCGTTTATCAGGTCAAGAACCACATACCAACATCAAACGGCCTGGACGCTCGCAGGTACCCATTTTTCTCCTGGGTGGAGAAAGGGCAATTGTAGTTAAGTGTCTTGCCAAAGGGCACAAACACCATGTTCCTAGGAGATAGTCTTAAAATTTGGAGAAAGTCTAGATGATAGTCTGGAAATTCATAGACTATCTCAAAAATTAAAAAATTTATAGACTGTCTATGAATTTGGGGGATAGTCAACAAATTTGGAGTCTATAGATTTTAGAGATAGTCTATTAATTAACAGATATAAGATCTTAATGTCTAATTTGTTTCAATTTGGGGATGGTCTATTTTTTGGAGATGGTCTATACTTTGGAGATGGTCTATAATTTGGCGATAGTCTTATTTGTTTACAAACAGATGGTCTTTTTTTTGGGAGATCGTCTATTTTTTGGAGATGGTCTATACTTTGGAGATAGTCTTTGGAGATGGTCTATTGTTTGGAGATAGTCATTTCTTCGGAGATAGTATATTTCTTTGGAGATGGTCTATTTTTTGGAGATGGTCTATATATTGGAGATAGTCTATACTTTGGAGTAGTCAATTTTTTTGAGATAGTCTGTTTTCTTGGAGATGGTCTAAAATTTGGAGATACTATTATTTGTTTACAAACAGATATTTTTTTGGAGATGGTCTATTGTTTGGAGATGGTCTATTGTTTGGAGATGGTCTATTGTTTGGAGATAGTCATTTCTTTGGAGATACATGTAGTATATTTCTTTGGAGATGGTCTATTTTTTGGAGATGGTCTATTTTTTGGAGATGGTCTATTTTTTGGAGATGGCCTATTTTGGGGATGGTCTATTTTCTTGGAGATGGTCTATAATTTGGAGATAGTATTATTTGTTTACAAACAGATGGTATATTTTTTGGAGATGGTCTATACTTTGGAGATGGTCTATTTTTTGTAGGTGGTCTATTTTTTTGGAGATGGTCTATACTTTGGAGATGGTCTATACTTTGGAGATGGTCTATACTTTGGAGATGGTCTATTTTTTGGAGATGGTCTATACTTTGGAGAGTATATTTCCTTGTTAACATACACAATGTAGTATTATTTGTTTACAAACAGATGGTCTATTTTTTGGAGATGGTCTATACTTTGGAGATGGTCTATACTTTGGAGATAGTCTATACTTTGGAGATAGTCTATACTTTGGAGATGGTCTATACTTTAGAGATAGTCTATACTTTGGAGATGGTCTATACTTTGGAGATGGTCTATACTTTGGAGATGGTCTATTTGTTTACAAACAGATGGTCTATTTTTTGGAGATGGTCTATTTTTTTGGAGATGGTCTATTTTTTGGAGATGGTCTATTTTCTTGGAGATGGTCTATAATTTGGAGATACTATTATTTGTTTACAAACAGATGTTCTATACTTTGTAGATGGTCTATACTTTGGAGATGGTCTATTTTTTAGAGATGGTCTATACTTTGTAGATGGTCTATACTTTGGAGATGGTCTATAATTTGGAGATGGTCTATAATTTGGAGATAGTATTATTTGTTTACAAACAGATGGTATATTTTTTAGAGATGGTCTATTTTTTTGGAGATGGTCTATACTTTGGAGATGGTCTATACTTTGGAGATGGTCTATTTTTTGGAGATGGTCTATTTTTTGGAGATGGTCTATTTTTTGGAGATGGTCTATTTTTTGGAGATGGTCTATACTTTGGAGATGGCCTATTTTTTTGGAGATGGTCTATTTTTTTGGAGATAGTCTATTTTTTGGAGATAGTCTATACTTTGGAGATGGTCTATACTTTGGAGATGGTCTATACTTTGGAGATGGTCTATACTTTGGAGATGGTCTATACTTTGGAGATGGTCTTTGGAGATGGTCTATTGTTTGGAGATGGTCTATTGTTTGGAGATGGTCTATTGTTTGGAGATAGTCATTTCTTTGGAGATACATGTAGTATATTTCTTTGGAGATGGTCTATTTTTTGGAGATGGTCTATTTTTTGGAGATGGTCTATTTTCTTGGAGATGGTCTATTTTCTTGGAGATGGTCTATAATTTGGAGATACTATTATTTGTTTACAAACAGATGGTCTATACTTTGGAGATGGTCTATTTTTTGGAGATGGTCTATACTTTGTAGATGGTCTATACTTTGTAGATGGTCTATACTTTGGAGATGGTCTATTTTTTTGAGATGGTCTATAATTTGGAGATAGTATTATTTGTTTACAAACAGATGGTATATTTTTTGGAGATGGTCTATACTTTGGAGATGGTCTATACTTTGGAGATGGTCTATTGTTTGGAGATGGTCTATTGTTTGGAGATGGTCTATTTTTTGGAGATGGTCTATTTTTTGGAGATGGCCTATTTTGGGGATGGTCTATTTTCTTGGAGATGGTCTATAATTTGGAGATAGTATTATTTGTTTACAAACAGATGGTATATTTTTTGGAGATGGTCTATACTTTGGAGATGGTCTATTTTTTGGAGATGGTCTATACTTTGGAGAGTATATTTCCTTGTTAACATACACAATGTAGTATTATTTGTTTACAAACAGATGGTCTATTTTTTGGAGATGGTCTATACTTTGGAGATGGTCTATTTTTTGGAGATGGTCTATACTTTGGAGAGTATATTTCCTTGTTAACATACACAATGTAGTATTATTTGTTTACAAACAGATGGTCTATTTTTTGGAGATGGTCTATACTTTGGAGATAGTCTATACTTTGGAGATGGTCTATACTTTAGAGATAGTCTATACTTTGGAGATGGTCTATACTTTGGAGATGGTCTATACTTTGGAGATGGTCTATTTTTTGGAGATGGTCTATTTTTTTGGAGATGGTCTATTGTTTGGAGATGGTCTATTTTTTGGAGATGGTCTATAATTTGGAGATAGTATTATTTGTTTACAAACAGATGGTATATTTTTTGGAGATGGTCTATTTTTTGGAGATGGTCTATACTTTGGAGATGGTCTATAATTTGGAGATAGTATTATTTGTTTACAAACAGATGGTCTATTTTTTGGAGATGGTCTATACTTTGGAGATGGTCTATACTTTGGAGATGGTCTATTTTTTGGAGATGGTATTATTTGTTTACAAACAGATGGTATATTTTTTGGAGATGGTCTATACTTTGGAGATGGTCTATTTTTTGGAGATGGTCTATTTTTTGGAGATGGTCTATACTTTGGAGATGGCCTATTTTTTTGGAGATGGTCTATTTTTTGGAGATAGTCTATACTTTGGAGATGGTCTATACTTTGGAGATGGTCTATACTTTGGAGATGGTCTATACTTTGGAGATGGTCTATACTTTGGAGATGGTCTATACTTTGGAGATGGTCTATACTTTGGAGATGGTCTATACTTTGGAGATGGTCTATACTTTGGAGATGGTCTATTTTTTTGGAGATGGTCTATTTTTTTGGAGATGGTCTATACTTTGGAGATGGTCTATACTTTGGAGATGGTCTTTGGAGATGGTCTATTGTTTGGAGATAGTCATTTCTTTGGAGATACATGTAGTATATTTCTTTGGAGATGGTCTATTTTTTGGAGATGGTCTATTTTTTGGAGATGGTCTATTTTTTGGAGATGGTCTATTTTCTTGGAGATGGTCTATAATTTGGAGATACTATTATTTGTTTACAAACAGATGGTCTATACTTTGTAGATGGTCTATACTTTGGAGATGGTCTATTTTTTTGAGATGGTCTATAATTTGGAGATAGTATTATTTGTTTACAAACAGATGGTATATTTTTTGGAGATGGTCTATACTTTGGAGATGGTCTATACTTTGGAGATGGTCTATACTTTGGAGATGGTCTATTTTTTGGAGATTGTCTATACTTTGGAGATGGTCTATTTTTTGGAGATGGTCTATTTTTTGGAGATAGTCTATACTTTGGAGATGGTCTATACTTTGGAGAGTATATTTCCTTGTTTACATACACAATGTAGTATTATTTGTTTACAAACAGATGGTCTATACTTTGGAGATGGTCTATACTTTGGAGAGTATATTTCCTTGTTTACATACACAATGTAGTATTATTTGTTTACAAACAGATGGTCTATTTTTTGGAGATGGTCTATACTTTGGAGATGGTCTATTTGTTTACAAACAGATAGTCATTTTTTTGGAGAGAGTATATTTCCTTGTTTACAAACAGATGGTCTATACTTTGGAGAGTATAGTTCCTTGTTTACATACACAATGTAGTATTATTTGTTTACAAACAGATGGTCTATACTTTGTAGATGGTCTATACTTTGGAGATGGTCTATTTTTTTGAGATGGTCTATAATTTGGAGATAGTATTATTTGTTTACAAACAGATGGTATATTTTTTGGAGATGGTCTATACTTTGGAGATGGTCTATACTTTGGAGATGGTCTATTGTTTGGAGATGGTCTATTGTTTGGAGATAGTCATTTCTTTTGAGATACATGTAGTATATTTCTTTGGAGATGGTCTATTTTTTGGAGATGGTCTATTTTTTGGAGATGGTCTATTTTTTGGAGATGGCCTATTTTGGGGATGGTCTATTTTCTTGGAGATGGTCTATAATTTGGAGATACTATTATTTGTTTACAAACAGATGGTCTATACTTTGTAGATGGTCTATACTTTGGAGATGGTCTATTTTTGGAGATGGTCTATACTTTGGAGATGGTCTATTTTTTGAGATGGTCTATAATTTGGAGATAGTATTATTTGTTTACAAACAGATGGTATATTTTTTGGAGATGGTCTATACTTTGGAGATGGTCTATACTTTGGAGAGTATATTTCCTTGTTAACATACACAATGTAGTATTATTTGTTTACAAACAGATGGTCTATTTTTTGGAGATGGTCTATACTTTGGAGATGGTCTATTTTTTGGAGATGGTCTATACTTTGGAGAGTATATTTCCTTGTTAACATACACAATGTAGTATTATTTGTTTACAAACAGATGGTCTATTTTTTGGAGATGGTCTATACTTTGGAGATAGTCTATACTTTGGAGATGGTCTATACTTTAGAGATAGTCTATACTTTGGAGATGGTCTATACTTTGGAGATGGTCTATACTTTGGAGATGGTCTATTTTTTGGAGATGGTCTATTTTTTTGGAGATGGTCTATTGTTTGGAGATAGTCATTTCTTTGGAGATACATGTACCCCCGGTAGTATATTTCTTTGGAGATGGTCTATTTTTTAGAGATGGTCTATACTTTGGAGATGGTCTATACTTTGGAGATGGTCTATTTTTTGGAGATGGTCTATAATTTGGAGATAGTATTATTTGTTTACAAACAGATGGTATATTTTTTGGAGATGGTCTATTTTTTGGAGATGGTCTATACTTTGGAGATGTTCTATAATTTGGAGATAGTATTATTTGTTTACAAACAGATGGTCTATTTTTTAGAGATGGTCTATACTTTGGAGATGGTCTATACTTTGGAGATGGTCTATTTTTTGGAGATGGTCTATAATTTGGAGATAGTATTATTTGTTTACAAACAGATGGTATATTTTTTGGAGATGGTCTATACTTTGGAGATGGTCTATTTTTTGGAGATGGTCTATTTTTTGGAGATGGTCTATACTTTGGAGATGGCCTATTTTTTTGGAGATGGTCTATTTTTTGGAGATAGTCTATACTTTGGAGATGGTCTATACTTTGGAGATGGTCTATACTTTGGAGATGGTCTATACTTTGGAGATGGTCTATACTTTGGAGATGGTCTATACTTTGGAGATGGTCTATACTTTGGAGATGGTCTATACTTTGGAGATGGCCTATACTTTGGAGATGGTCTATACTTTGGAGATGGTCTACACTTTGTAGATGGTCTATACTTTGGAGATGGTCTATACTTTGGAGATGGTCTATACTTTGGAGATGGTCTATACTTGGAGATGGTCTATACTTGGAGATGGTCTGTACTTTAGAGATGGCCTATACTTTGGAGATGGTCTACACTTTGGAGATGGTCTATACTTTGGAGATGGTCTATACTTTGGAGATGGTCTATACTTTGGAGATGGTCTATACTTTGGAGATGGTCTATACTTTGGAGATGGTCTATTTTTTGGAGATGGTCTATTTTTTTGGAGATGGTCTATTGTTTGGAGATAGTCATTTCTTTGGAGATACATGTACCCCCGGTAGTATATTTCTTTGGAGATGGTCTATTTTTTAGAGATGGTCTATACTTTGGAGATGGTCTATACTTTGGAGATGGTCTATTTTTTGGAGATGGTCTATAATTTGGAGATAGTATTATTTGTTTACAAACAGATGGTATATTTTTTGGAGATGGTCTATTTTTTGGAGATGGTCTATACTTTGGAGATGGTCTATAATTTGGAGATAGTATTATTTGTTTACAAACAGATGGTCTATTTTTTGGAGATGGTCTATACTTTGGAGATGGTCTATACTTTGGAGATGGTCTATTTTTTGGAGATGGTCTATAATTTGGAGATAGTATTATTTGTTTACAAACAGATGGTATATTTTTTGGAGATGGTCTATACTTTGGAGATGGTCTATTTTTTGGAGATGGTCTATTTTTTGGAGATGGTCTATACTTTGGAGATGGCCTATTTTTTTGGAGATGGTCTATTTTTTGGAGATAGTCTATACTTTGGAGATGGTCTATACTTTGGAGATGGTCTATACTTTGGAGATGGTCTATACTTTGGAGATGGTCTATACTTTGGAGATGGTCTATACTTTGGAGATGGTCTATACTTTGGAGATGGTCTATACTTTGGAGATGGCCTATACTTTGGAGATGGTCTATACTTTGGAGATGGTCTACACTTTGTAGATGGTCTATACTTTGGAGATGGTCTATACTTTGGAGATGGTCTATACTTTGGAGATGGTCTATACTTGGAGATGGTCTATACTTGGAGATGGTCTGTACTTTAGAGATGGCCTATACTTTGGAGATGGTCTACACTTTGGAGATGGTCTATACTTTGGAGATGGTCTACACTTTGGAGATGGTCTACACTTTGGAGATGGTCTACACTTTGGAGATGGTGTATACTTTGGAGATGGTCTATACTTTGGAGATGGTCTATACTTTGGAGATGGTCTATAGTTTGGAGATGGTCTATACCTTGGAGATGGTCTATACTTTGGAGATGGTCTATACTTTGGAGATGGTCTATTTTTTTGGAGATGGTCTATTTTTTTGGAGATGGTCTATACTTTGGAGATGGTCTATACTTTGGAGATGGTCTTTGGAGATGGTCTATTGTTTGGAGATAGTCATTTCTTTGGAGATACATGTAGTATATTTCTTTGGAGATGGTCTATTTTTTGGAGATGGTCTATTTTTTGGAGATGGTCTATTTTTTGGAGATGGTCTATTTTCTTGGAGATGGTCTATAATTTGGAGATACTATTATTTGTTTACAAACAGATGGTCTATACTTTGTAGATGGTCTATACTTTGGAGATGGTCTATTTTTTTGAGATGGTCTATAATTTGGAGATAGTATTATTTGTTTACAAACAGATGGTATATTTTTTGGAGATGGTCTATACTTTGGAGATGGTCTATACTTTGGAGATGGTCTATACTTTGGAGATGGTCTATTTTTTGGAGATTGTCTATACTTTGGAGATGGTCTATTTTTTGGAGATGGTCTATTTTTTGGAGATAGTCTATACTTTGGAGATGGTCTATACTTTGGAGAGTATATTTCCTTGTTTACATACACAATGTAGTATTATTTGTTTACAAACAGATGGTCTATACTTTGGAGATGGTCTATACTTTGGAGAGTATATTTCCTTGTTTACATACACAATGTAGTATTATTTGTTTACAAACAGATGGTCTATTTTTTGGAGATGGTCTATACTTTGGAGATGGTCTATTTGTTTACAAACAGATAGTCATTTTTTTGGAGAGAGTATATTTCCTTGTTTACAAACAGATGGTCTATACTTTGGAGAGTATATTTCCTTGTTTACATACACAATGTAGTATTATTTGTTTACAAACAGATGGTCTATACTTTGTAGATGGTCTATACTTTGGAGATGGTCTATTTTTTTGAGATGGTCTATAATTTGGAGATAGTATTATTTGTTTACAAACAGATGGTATATTTTTTGGAGATGGTCTATACTTTGGAGATGGTCTATACTTTGGAGATGGTCTATTGTTTGGAGATGGTCTATTGTTTGGAGATAGTCATTTCTTTTGAGATACATGTAGTATATTTCTTTGGAGATGGTCTATTTTTTGGAGATGGTCTATTTTTTGGAGATGGTCTATTTTTTGGAGATGGCCTATTTTGGGGATGGTCTATTTTCTTGGAGATGGTCTATAATTTGGAGATACTATTATTTGTTTACAAACAGATGGTCTATACTTTGTAGATGGTCTATACTTTGGAGATGGTCTATTTTTGGAGATGGTCTATACTTTGGAGATGGTCTATTTTTTGAGATGGTCTATAATTTGGAGATAGTATTATTTGTTTACAAACAGATGGTATATTTTTTGGAGATGGTCTATACTTTGGAGATGGTCTATACTTTGGAGAGTATATTTCCTTGTTAACATACACAATGTAGTATTATTTGTTTACAAACAGATGGTCTATTTTTTGGAGATGGTCTATACTTTGGAGATGGTCTATTTTTTGGAGATGGTCTATACTTTGGAGAGTATATTTCCTTGTTAACATACACAATGTAGTATTATTTGTTTACAAACAGATGGTCTATTTTTTGGAGATGGTCTATACTTTGGAGATAGTCTATACTTTGGAGATGGTCTATACTTTAGAGATAGTCTATACTTTGGAGATGGTCTATACTTTGGAGATGGTCTATACTTTGGAGATGGTCTATTTTTTGGAGATGGTCTATTTTTTTGGAGATGGTCTATTGTTTGGAGATAGTCATTTCTTTGGAGATACATGTACCCCCGGTAGTATATTTCTTTGGAGATGGTCTATTTTTTAGAGATGGTCTATACTTTGGAGATGGTCTATACTTTGGAGATGGTCTATTTTTTGGAGATGGTCTATAATTTGGAGATAGTATTATTTGTTTACAAACAGATGGTATATTTTTTGGAGATGGTCTATTTTTTGGAGATGGTCTATACTTTGGAGATGGTCTATAATTTGGAGATAGTATTATTTGTTTACAAACAGATGGTCTATTTTTTAGAGATGGTCTATACTTTGGAGATGGTCTATACTTTGGAGATGGTCTATTTTTTGGAGATGGTCTATAATTTGGAGATAGTATTATTTGTTTACAAACAGATGGTATATTTTTTGGAGATGGTCTATACTTTGGAGATGGTCTATTTTTTGGAGATGGTCTATTTTTTGGAGATGGTCTATACTTTGGAGATGGCCTATTTTTTTGGAGATGGTCTATTTTTTGGAGATAGTCTATACTTTGGAGATGGTCTATACTTTGGAGATGGTCTATACTTTGGAGATGGTCTATACTTTGGAGATGGTCTATACTTTGGAGATGGTCTATACTTTGGAGATGGTCTATACTTTGGAGATGGTCTATACTTTGGAGATGGCCTATACTTTGGAGATGGTCTATACTTTGGAGATGGTCTACACTTTGTAGATGGTCTATACTTTGGAGATGGTCTATACTTTGGAGATGGTCTATACTTTGGAGATGGTCTATACTTGGAGATGGTCTATACTTGGAGATGGTCTGTACTTTAGAGATGGCCTATACTTTGGAGATGGTCTACACTTTGGAGATGGTCTATACTTTGGAGATGGTCTATACTTTGGAGATGGTCTATACTTTGGAGATGGTCTATACTTTGGAGATGGTCTATACTTTGGAGATGGTCTATTTTTTGGAGATGGTCTATTTTTTTGGAGATGGTCTATTGTTTGGAGATAGTCATTTCTTTGGAGATACATGTACCCCCGGTAGTATATTTCTTTGGAGATGGTCTATTTTTTAGAGATGGTCTATACTTTGGAGATGGTCTATACTTTGGAGATGGTCTATTTTTTGGAGATGGTCTATAATTTGGAGATAGTATTATTTGTTTACAAACAGATGGTATATTTTTTGGAGATGGTCTATTTTTTGGAGATGGTCTATACTTTGGAGATGGTCTATAATTTGGAGATAGTATTATTTGTTTACAAACAGATGGTCTATTTTTTGGAGATGGTCTATACTTTGGAGATGGTCTATACTTTGGAGATGGTCTATTTTTTGGAGATGGTCTATAATTTGGAGATAGTATTATTTGTTTACAAACAGATGGTATATTTTTTGGAGATGGTCTATACTTTGGAGATGGTCTATTTTTTGGAGATGGTCTATTTTTTGGAGATGGTCTATACTTTGGAGATGGCCTATTTTTTTGGAGATGGTCTATTTTTTGGAGATAGTCTATACTTTGGAGATGGTCTATACTTTGGAGATGGTCTATACTTTGGAGATGGTCTATACTTTGGAGATGGTCTATACTTTGGAGATGGTCTATACTTTGGAGATGGTCTATACTTTGGAGATGGTCTATACTTTGGAGATGGCCTATACTTTGGAGATGGTCTATACTTTGGAGATGGTCTACACTTTGTAGATGGTCTATACTTTGGAGATGGTCTATACTTTGGAGATGGTCTATACTTTGGAGATGGTCTATACTTGGAGATGGTCTATACTTGGAGATGGTCTGTACTTTAGAGATGGCCTATACTTTGGAGATGGTCTACACTTTGGAGATGGTCTATACTTTGGAGATGGTCTACACTTTGGAGATGGTCTACACTTTGGAGATGGTCTACACTTTGGAGATGGTGTATACTTTGGAGATGGTCTATACTTTGGAGATGGTCTATACTTTGGAGATGGTCTATAGTTTGGAGATGGTCTATACCTTGGAGATGGTCTATACTTTGGAGATGGTCTATACTTTGGAGATGGTCTATTTTTTTGGAGATGGTCTATTTTTTTGGAGATGGTCTATACTTTGGAGATGGTCTATACTTTGGAGATGGTCTTTGGAGATGGTCTATTGTTTGGAGATAGTCATTTCTTTGGAGATACATGTAGTATATTTCTTTGGAGATGGTCTATTTTTTGGAGATGGTCTATTTTTTGGAGATGGTCTATTTTTTGGAGATGGTCTATTTTCTTGGAGATGGTCTATAATTTGGAGATACTATTATTTGTTTACAAACAGATGGTCTATACTTTGTAGATGGTCTATACTTTGGAGATGGTCTATTTTTTTGAGATGGTCTATAATTTGGAGATAGTATTATTTGTTTACAAACAGATGGTATATTTTTTGGAGATGGTCTATACTTTGGAGATGGTCTATACTTTGGAGATGGTCTATACTTTGGAGATGGTCTATTTTTTGGAGATTGTCTATACTTTGGAGATGGTCTATTTTTTGGAGATGGTCTATTTTTTGGAGATAGTCTATACTTTGGAGATGGTCTATACTTTGGAGAGTATATTTCCTTGTTTACATACACAATGTAGTATTATTTGTTTACAAACAGATGGTCTATACTTTGGAGATGGTCTATACTTTGGAGAGTATATTTCCTTGTTTACATACACAATGTAGTATTATTTGTTTACAAACAGATGGTCTATTTTTTGGAGATGGTCTATACTTTGGAGATGGTCTATTTGTTTACAAACAGATAGTCATTTTTTTGGAGAGAGTATATTTCCTTGTTTACAAACAGATGGTATATTTTTTGGAGATGGTCTATTTTTTGGAGATGGTCTATACTTTGGAGATGGTCTATAATTTGGAGATAGTATTATTTGTTTACAAACAGATGGTCTATTTTTTGGAGATGGTCTATACTTTGGAGATGGTCTATACTTTGGAGATGGTCTATTTTTTGGAGATGGTCTATAATTTGGAGATAGTATTATTTGTTTACAAACAGATGGTATATTTTTTGGAGATGGTCTATACTTTGGAGATGGTCTATTTTTTGGAGATGGTCTATTTTTTGGAGATGGTCTATACTTTGGAGATGGCCTATTTTTTTGGAGATGGTCTATTTTTTGGAGATAGTCTATACTTTGGAGATGGTCTATACTTTGGAGATGGTCTATACTTTGGAGATGGTCTATACTTTGGAGATGGTCTATACTTTGGAGATGGTCTATACTTTGGAGATGGTCTATACTTTGGAGATGGTCTATACTTTGGAGATGGCCTATACTTTGGAGATGGTCTATACTTTGGAGATGGTCTACACTTTGTAGATGGTCTATACTTTGGAGATGGTCTATACTTTGGAGATGGTCTATACTTTGGAGATGGTCTATACTTGGAGATGGTCTATACTTGGAGATGGTCTGTACTTTAGAGATGGCCTATACTTTGGAGATGGCCTATACTTTGGAGATGGTCTACACTTTGGAGATGGTCTATACTTTGGAGATGGTCTACACTTTGGAGATGGTCTACACTTTGGAGATGGTCTATACTTTGGAGATGGTCTATACTTTGGAGATGGTCTATACTTTGGAGATGGTCTATAGTTTGGAGATGGTCTATACCTTGGAGATGGTCTATACTTTGGAGATGGTCTATTTTTTTGGAGATGGTCTATTTTTTTGGAGATGGTCTATACTTTGGAGATGGTCTATACTTTGGAGATGGTCTTTGGAGATGGTCTATTGTTTGGAGATAGTCATTTCTTTGGAGATACATGTAGTATATTTCTTTGGAGATGGTCTATTTTTTGGAGATGGTCTATTTTTTGGAGATGGTCTATTTTTTGGAGATGGTCTATTTTCTTGGAGATGGTCTATAATTTGGAGATACTATTATTTGTTTACAAACAGATGGTCTATACTTTGTAGATGGTCTATACTTTGGAGATGGTCTATTTTTTTGAGATGGTCTATAATTTGGAGATAGTATTATTTGTTTACAAACAGATGGTATATTTTTTGGAGATGGTCTATACTTTGGAGATGGTCTATACTTTGGAGATGGTCTATACTTTGGAGATGGTCTATTTTTTGGAGATTGTCTATACTTTGGAGATAGTCTATACTTTGGAGATGGTCTATACTTTGGAGATGGTCTATTTTTTGGAGATGGTCTATTTTTTTGGAGATGGTCTATTGTTTGGAGATAGTCATTTCTTTGGAGATACATGTACCCCCGGTAGTATATTTCTTTGGAGATGGTCTATTTTTTAGAGATGGTCTATACTTTGGAGATGGTCTATACTTTGGAGATGGTCTATTTTTTGGAGATGGTCTATAATTTGGAGATAGTATTATTTGTTTACAAACAGATGGTATATTTTTTGGAGATGGTCTATTTTTTGGAGATGGTCTATACTTTGGAGATGGTCTATAATTTGGAGATAGTATTATTTGTTTACAAACAGATGGTCTATTTTTTAGAGATGGTCTATACTTTGGAGATGGTCTATACTTTGGAGATGGTCTATTTTTTGGAGATGGTCTATAATTTGGAGATAGTATTATTTGTTTACAAACAGATGGTATATTTTTTGGAGATGGTCTATACTTTGGAGATGGTCTATTTTTTGGAGATGGTCTATTTTTTGGAGATGGTCTATACTTTGGAGATGGCCTATTTTTTTGGAGATGGTCTATTTTTTGGAGATAGTCTATACTTTGGAGATGGTCTATACTTTGGAGATGGTCTATACTTTGGAGATGGTCTATACTTTGGAGATGGTCTATACTTTGGAGATGGTCTATACTTTGGAGATGGTCTATACTTTGGAGATGGTCTATACTTTGGAGATGGCCTATACTTTGGAGATGGTCTATACTTTGGAGATGGTCTACACTTTGTAGATGGTCTATACTTTGGAGATGGTCTATACTTTGGAGATGGTCTATACTTTGGAGATGGTCTATACTTGGAGATGGTCTATACTTGGAGATGGTCTGTACTTTAGAGATGGCCTATACTTTGGAGATGGTCTACACTTTGGAGATGGTCTATACTTTGGAGATGGTCTATACTTTGGAGATGGTCTATACTTTGGAGATGGTCTATACTTTGGAGATGGTCTATACTTTGGAGATGGTCTATTTTTTGGAGATGGTCTATTTTTTTGGAGATGGTCTATTGTTTGGAGATAGTCATTTCTTTGGAGATACATGTACCCCCGGTAGTATATTTCTTTGGAGATGGTCTATTTTTTAGAGATGGTCTATACTTTGGAGATGGTCTATACTTTGGAGATGGTCTATTTTTTGGAGATGGTCTATAATTTGGAGATAGTATTATTTGTTTACAAACAGATGGTATATTTTTTGGAGATGGTCTATTTTTTGGAGATGGTCTATACTTTGGAGATGGTCTATAATTTGGAGATAGTATTATTTGTTTACAAACAGATGGTCTATTTTTTGGAGATGGTCTATACTTTGGAGATGGTCTATACTTTGGAGATGGTCTATTTTTTGGAGATGGTCTATAATTTGGAGATAGTATTATTTGTTTACAAACAGATGGTATATTTTTTGGAGATGGTCTATACTTTGGAGATGGTCTATTTTTTGGAGATGGTCTATTTTTTGGAGATGGTCTATACTTTGGAGATGGCCTATTTTTTTGGAGATGGTCTATTTTTTGGAGATAGTCTATACTTTGGAGATGGTCTATACTTTGGAGATGGTCTATACTTTGGAGATGGTCTATACTTTGGAGATGGTCTATACTTTGGAGATGGTCTATACTTTGGAGATGGTCTATACTTTGGAGATGGTCTATACTTTGGAGATGGCCTATATTTTGGAGATGGTCTATACTTTGGAGATGGTCTACACTTTGTAGATGGTCTATACTTTGGAGATGGTCTATACTTTGGAGATGGTCTATACTTTGGAGATGGTCTATACTTGGAGATGGTCTATACTTGGAGATGGTCTGTACTTTAGAGATGGCCTATACTTTGGAGATGGTCTACACTTTGGAGATGGTCTATACTTTGGAGATGGTCTACACTTTGGAGATGGTCTACACTTTGGAGATGGTCTACACTTTGGAGATGGTCTATACTTTGGAGATGGTCTATACTTTGGAGATGGTCTATACTTTGGAGATGGTCTATAGTTTGGAGATGGTCTATACCTTGGAGATGGTCTATACTTTGGAGATGGTCTATACTTTGGAGATGGTCTATTTTTTTGGAGATGGTCTATTTTTTTGGAGATGGTCTATACTTTGGAGATGGTCTATACTTTGGAGATGGTCTTTGGAGATGGTCTATTGTTTGGAGATAGTCATTTCTTTGGAGATACATGTAGTATATTTCTTTGGAGATGGTCTATTTTTTGGAGATGGTCTATTTTTTGGAGATGGTCTATTTTTTGGAGATGGTCTATTTTCTTGGAGATGGTCTATAATTTGGAGATACTATTATTTGTTTACAAACAGATGGTCTATACTTTGTAGATGGTCTATACTTTGGAGATGGTCTATTTTTTTGAGATGGTCTATAATTTGGAGATAGTATTATTTGTTTACAAACAGATGGTATATTTTTTGGAGATGGTCTATACTTTGGAGATGGTCTATACTTTGGAGATGGTCTATACTTTGGAGATGGTCTATTTTTTGGAGATTGTCTATACTTTGGAGATGGTCTATTTTTTGGAGATGGTCTATTTTTTGGAGATAGTCTATACTTTGGAGATGGTCTATACTTTGGAGAGTATATTTCCTTGTTTACATACACAATGTAGTATTATTTGTTTACAAACAGATGGTCTATACTTTGGAGATGGTCTATACTTTGGAGAGTATATTTCCTTGTTTACATACACAATGTAGTATTATTTGTTTACAAACAGATGGTCTATTTTTTGGAGATGGTCTATACTTTGGAGATGGTCTATTTGTTTACAAACAGATAGTCATTTTTTTGGAGAGAGTATATTTCCTTGTTTACAAACAGATGGTATATTTTTTGGAGATGGTCTATTTTTTGGAGATGGTCTATACTTTGGAGATGGTCTATAATTTGGAGATAGTATTATTTGTTTACAAACAGATGGTCTATTTTTTGGAGATGGTCTATACTTTGGAGATGGTCTATACTTTGGAGATGGTCTATTTTTTGGAGATGGTCTATAATTTGGAGATAGTATTATTTGTTTACAAACAGATGGTATATTTTTTGGAGATGGTCTATACTTTGGAGATGGTCTATTTTTTGGAGATGGTCTATTTTTTGGAGATGGTCTATACTTTGGAGATGGCCTATTTTTTTGGAGATGGTCTATTTTTTGGAGATAGTCTATACTTTGGAGATGGTCTATACTTTGGAGATGGTCTATACTTTGGAGATGGTCTATACTTTGGAGATGGTCTATACTTTGGAGATGGTCTATACTTTGGAGATGGTCTATACTTTGGAGATGGTCTATACTTTGGAGATGGCCTATACTTTGGAGATGGTCTATACTTTGGAGATGGTCTACACTTTGTAGATGGTCTATACTTTGGAGATGGTCTATACTTTGGAGATGGTCTATACTTTGGAGATGGTCTATACTTGGAGATGGTCTATACTTGGAGATGGTCTGTACTTTAGAGATGGCCTATACTTTGGAGATGGCCTATACTTTGGAGATGGTCTATACTTTGGAGATGGTCTACACTTTGGAGATGGTCTACACTTTGGAGATGGTCTATACTTTGGAGATGGTCTATACTTTGGAGATGGTCTATAGTTTGGAGATGGTCTATAGTTTGGAGATGGTCTATACCTTGGAGATGGTCTATACTTTGGAGATGGTCTATACTTTGGAGATGGTCTATTTTTTTGGAGATGGTCTATTTTTTTGGAGATGGTCTATACTTTGGAGATGGTCTATACTTTGGAGATGGTCTTTGGAGATGGTCTATTGTTTGGAGATAGTCATTTCTTTGGAGATACATGTAGTATATTTCTTTGGAGATGGTCTATTTTTTGGAGATGGTCTATTTTTTGGAGATGGTCTATTTTTTGGAGATGGTCTATTTTTTGGAGATGGTCTATTTTCTTGGAGATGGTCTATAATTTGGAGATACTATTATTTGTTTACAAACAGATGGTCTATACTTTGTAGATGGTCTATACTTTGGAGATGGTCTATTTTTTTGAGATGGTCTATAATTTGGAGATAGTATTATTTGTTTACAAACAGATGGTATATTTTTTGGAGATGGTCTATACTTTGGAGATGGTCTATACTTTGGAGATGGTCTATACTTTGGAGATGGTCTATTTTTTGGAGATTGTCTATACTTTGGAGATGGTCTATTTTTTGGAGATGGTCTATTTTTTGGAGATAGTCTATACTTTGGAGATGGTCTATACTTTGGAGAGTATATTTCCTTGTTTACATACACAATGTAGTATTATTTGTTTACAAACAGATGGTCTATACTTTGGAGATGGTCTATACTTTGGAGAGTATATTTCCTTGTTTACATACACAATGTAGTATTATTTGTTTACAAACAGATGGTCTATTTTTTGGAGATGGTCTATACTTTGGAGATGGTCTATTTGTTTACAAACAGATAGTCATTTTTTTGGAGAGAGTATATTTCCTTGTTTACAAACAGTCTATTTTACGAAGAGTTTATTTTTCAGAAACTATTTGCATATGATGAATATCCATGATATGGTAATTTGCTAAGGCAACCTAAGGTTCATATATATTGTTCGAGAATGCCTTCTTCAAGAGCCAGTTAGCTCAATCAGATAAGCTCAGGACTGCAGTGCGGAGGATCCTGGGTTCAAACCCAGGCGGTTTCATCTTTATAACTTTAACAAGGATATTCAAATATTCAAATTTAAAGGATATTCAAATGAGTGTAGTGCGGACGGACCGGGGTTAAAGTGCAGACAGGGTCTTCTCAGGAGAAGCCGAGGGTGGGGGGCCCTGGCGGCGGCAGGAGGGGGGGGGGGGGGGGGGGGAGGAGCCCGGGGGGGGGGGGGGGGGGGGGGGGGGGGGGGGGGGGGGGGGGGGGGAGGTCCGAAAGTCCGAAATATAGGCTATCTCATAAATCTGCATTTTAAAAATAAATTTGGGCATATGTTTCCCTCCCATGGGTGGGATTCCCAGTAAATTTGAACTTACACTCTGAAAATAACTTTAAAATACATACAATGAATTTATTTCTGCATTTAGTTACAAAAACAGCATTAAGACATAAAGTATACAAACAGTGCATTAAAAATTTCCCATTGGCAATTATTAAAGGTTTTACAATAACAGAAATTTTTGTTTACTAAAGATACTAAATTGGTTTTGTACGAATTATAAAATTAGACTAGTTATCAATTTGTTGATGGTATTTATAAGGAAGACAAATAAAAACAAATCAGTTTTCTTTCTTTTCCAATTCTGTACCGTTTTCTATTTGTTTTTCAGTCATTTATAATATAATTTAAAGTAATTCATGTTATTTTGCTTCCAGGGGGCAGCAGACAAACTAATAACCATTTCGCATTCTTTATTAATTTCCAAAATATTTCTATGGGAAAACTAAAAAAAAGGGGGAACTGTTTAGATTCATGTTTTATTTGCCAACTTGTTGCTGCACACCGATAAAAAAAATGCATCATGTTTGTTTGTTTTGTTGGTCTTCGATTAACGAGTCTCTAGTTTAAGAAAAGAAAAAAACCCAAAATATTTTGTATCATATCTTGCAAGAATAGATTATATGCGAGGTGCTTTGGCAAAATGAGAAAGAATTGGGCAAAGATGAAAACGACATTCCTTTGAGAAGTTCCTTTTTAATGATCGCATTATTTGACGCGCCAAAAAGGTAAAATACTTAGGAAACGGAAATAGAGTTTCTAAATTTGTGAAAATAAAAGATGCCAAACAAATTTCATAAAATTTTCTTTCCACGTTTTTGTACTATTTCTTTTTATTATGCCTGTGCGGCAGACATTAATGAATACAAATATCTATAAATCGAAAAGAATTATTCATGCCCATTCGGTTTTGTTTGCCTTTCTTTTACTATGGCTGTGCCCAGTTCCGTCTTGTTTTGCCAAAAAGCTTCGCATATTACATGTGGTGCATTTTGGGATGTTACCGTTAAAGGGAATATACAACATTTGCAAACATAAAAACTTCAAAATTATTATGAAATAACTTACTTGACTGTTGGTGAATGACAGTCTAAAGCAGGTAAAATTTATTCCGCCTGGTGGGTCATTTTCAAGGAAAGTGGTATTTTTTTATCAACTTCAAACGCTGGTCGGGTGACTAGCATTGGAACAAAAAGTTAGTCCGCATTTTGTTGGCAATCGATATAAACGGGTGCAAGCCAGCTAGACTTGTTCCCCGACAGTACAATTTCCCTAATTATTTATATATTGCTCCGTTTCATCTCAAGTGGGGTCAAGAAACCAGATTACAAGAAAAAAACCTGTTTTTCTTGGTTTTTTCCAGCATCTACGAACACAAACCTTGAAACAAGTCAATTTATCAATTTATACTATAAAATACTAACCCCACAAATCCAACTATTTCGGAAGATTACAGAAAAATCAAAATGTTGTATATTCCCTTTAAATCCTGTTTTGTTGGAGTGGGTCAGAAACTGTTCTGACAGCTACCTTTACTCGACGTGATGACCGTAAACTCGTCGCAGTTTCTCCCGCTTGTTGCAGTCGCCGTGTTTCTTTCATCGCTGGTGGTCAGCTGCTGTGAGGATGAAGGTCTTCGGCACAATGGAGGCTTCTTAAGCTGTCAAGTTAAAAGACAAATCTACTGAATTACGCTTTATAAAAAAAAAAATTACTGATGTAAAGAATACTTGTGCCAAAATCTGTCATGAAACTTTTATGGAAAATTTAAAGTGATGCCATGATGACCACACATTTTTTATAATTTGTTTTTAAAGTTTTTAACAATTTTCTTATTTACAAAATTTAACATTATTTAAAATTCATATCAAATAAAATTGTATTTTTTGAAGTCCTATATCATTTAAAGTACAAGTTCGTTCAGTTGAAACTTGGTATGCGCATCGACAGGGACGTGTTATAGATGCTTGAAAAACAACCAAACGTTTTTTTACCTATCTATGAGCTAGCTGATTCTGCAAGACTATTTTACATCACCATTTTTTAAATTTAGCTAACGATAATAATAATCTATACCCTCAAATTCAATTCAATTGTCCTCTTCAGCATTCAATAGTCCTCTTCAGCATTCCATAGCAAGGCATAAGATCGGAAAGCATAATGTAGGTTATTGTAATGAAATCATTAGCAGAGGTCCGAGGACACTTCATTGGAAAAATGTCCGGCCATTTCGCTGAAATATGCAAGGGGTTCTGGCAAAATGAGACGGAACTGGTCAGAGGTTTTGCTTAGGTATTAGAAAAGAGGAAATAATTATCCTTGCAATGCCGTTTGTTGCGCTTCAATCGGACGTTTCGTTAATAAGTTATGGCAGTTTAAAGTTCACATTGATCAACACGTCGAACAAGTGAAATGTTGAGAGAAAGGCCTTTGAAGTTTTGAGTTTTTGTACTTGCGATATGAAAAAATGCCAATTGTTTTACCTTTAACCAGTTCGCGCCGGATGACGTATATAAACGCAAAAATTTTCCCAAATTCAAAACGGATGACGAATAAACACGCCAAGTTCAAGTTCGGAAATGTATGTCAGCAGCACGCAAGGCCGGAAATGCGTGGGTGTGCTACCCAGGACTATCGGCCTGAACACGCTTCGGATCGAGTTTCGTTAAAAATAATCCCGCCCGTCGGCTCGGCGATGTTAAAATAATCCCGGCGCGAACTGGTTAAAACACTTTCAAAACACTATTCCACTACTTTCATACTATTTGCTAAAACATAATAGGCATACTAAAGATCACAAATATCAATAAATCTGGGAAAAAAAGGGCAGTTTTCTCCACTTTGTCTTGCATTTACTTTTGTCTCATGTTGCCAGAACGCCTCAAATATTCCCCTAGCCCTAGTCTATGGCCCCGCACTAGATTAGACTGGGCTGTAGGCCATACTGTTTTGTCTGGTGTAATTGTGACCCACTCCACAAAAAAGAAGATTATGTCAATTGAGAAAAAAATTAAGCTGTGCGCGCCTAGCCTGCGCAGACGTGTTTTGCCATATTTTTTTGTTTTGCCAATTTTTTTTGTTTTGCCATATTTCGCCAAGCTTTTATCGCTAAAGAAATTAAAAATTCAGGTCGCAATTTTGAGACAAATTACACAAGACACAACCATGGAAAAATCATAATTTTGGCAAAATATCGATGCGCTATGGAAAGTGAACATACATGCCGAGTTCGAAACGGAATAATTTCTATGATATAATGCGCTAACAAGGCAGTATGGCCTACAGCATAGAGTCTACTCTAGTGCGGGGCCATAGACTAGGGCTAATATTCCCCATGAAGTCTCTACCAACACACATCAGTTTGCGATGGTTTGGGCAAATGTTTCTCTACATACCTTGGTTCCTTCGTCAGTGATGACCGGTCCCGTTTTAGCTTCCATCTGGGTGAAGTCCTAAAACTGGACGGGATTGATTACCGGCGGTGGGCGACTGTACAGCAGTTTGCCATGGGACACAAGAATAAAAATGACCCCTTGTAAAAAAGGCGAGGCAGAGTCAACCAATACAGAAATAACTGCTTGTGGTGCAGCAAGGCCAAAAAAATGAATATGTTTACGTTAACGACTTGAAAAAGGATAGGTAGTGAAATAATTAAAAATTTTTGGTTGTTTTTTTCAAATACATTTGACACAAATTTACCCCATAAAAAAACACCAAAAGGCAGAGAATTGTTGTACCTTGACGTAATTTTTCAGGATGACTCTTGCTGCCCTAAGACCCTCAGATATCTGGGATATCACATATCTAAAAATAAATGAACAAAAGGTAACATGTTAAACCTGCCACATTAATTTGCACTATAAGTGAGTCACAATTCCTCCTCTAAAAACATTAATAAGCAATGACGATTGGTGCTTACAGGGGTAGGCATTTAGGAACTCCCGAGCCATGGATATCCAGTTAGCATCTTCCCCCTCTCGTGGCTTGATGATGCTGATGCCATACATGTGTAGATACTGTTTAAGATGTGTCTAGGGATACGCTGGCATAAGTATGGCACATGGTCAGAGTATATATTTGGCTATAGGCCATCGCAGATTTGCATTTTGAAGAAATATCGCCCTCTACCTGCCTTTGATTCGTCGGCCAGCACAAGATACACAAACTCAACGTGTCATATATTGTGTCATCCAGAGGGTCACCCACCATCGTCAGCATAACACACCAATGATCAACATCCAGCATCCTCAGCATCATGCTCTAGTGACCAACACTCGGCATCATCTCCAAGCATCCTTGGCATCACACTCCAGTGACCAACACCAAGTATCTTCATCTTCATGCCCAAGTGACCAGCCCCCAAGCATCAGGGCCCAATTTCATAGAGCTGCTTAACGGACAATTTTTTGCTTAAGCGGGGTGTTTAAGCAAATTTTCATTTCATAGCAACCGTTAAGCAAGATTTTTTGCTTAAAGCGATAAGCAAAGAAAAAGGAGCCTTAACCACCGCATTTTTTGCTTAAGCAAGGTTTAACCTTAACGTAGCAACAGTTAAAATGGCGGCTATTCTTCGAAGGCGACGTGAAATTCAAATTATCTTGTGTTTCGATGTCAAAAGGGAACCCTTTAGGACCCCCTCAATCACTGCTTTCTCCTAGATGTATGAGGTAGCCAGTGCCAGATCCATTTCTACGATTTGGGCTTTGCCCCGCCCGGCGCAACTTTTTTACGCTGTTGGTTTCGTCCGCCATTTTTATTTTATTTTATTTTTTTTGAATTTTTTGCTTAAGCAGAGGATCTAAAATATTGCGCGCGCAGTTTGTTTACGTGCTTAAGTTAGCAACCGCTGGTGAAATACGTTTACGCTTAAGCAAATTTTTCTGCTATAGTAAGCAAAAAAAATTGCTTACCGTTAAGCATCTCTATGAAATTGGGCCCAGGCTATAGTGATCAACATCCATCATCCTCATCTCCATGCCCCAGCGACCAGCTCCAAGCATCCTCTGCACCACGCTCCAGTGATCAACATCCATCATCCTCATCTCCATGCCCAGCGACCGACCCCAAGCATCCTCTGCACAACGCTCCAGTGACCAACATCCATCATCTTCATCTCCAGCGACCAGCCCCAAGCATACTCTGCACCACGATCCAGTGACCAACACCCACTATCCTTGTCTCCACACCCAGCAACCAGATCAAAGAATCCTCAGCATCACGCTCCAGTGATCAACATTCAGCATCCTCATCTCCATGCCCAGTGACCGGCCCCAAGCATCCTCAGCATCCCGCTCCAGTGACCAACATCCATCATCCTCGTCTCCACACCCAGCAACCAGGTCCAAGCATCCTCAGCATCACGCTCCAGTGACCAACACCTACCATCCTCATCTCCATGCCCCAGCAACCAGTCCCAAGCATCATCAGCATCACTCTCCGGTGATCAACATCCAGCATCCTCATCTCCACGCCCAGCGACCGTTCCAAGCATCCTCTGCACCACGCTTCAGTGACCAACACCCATCATCCTCATCTCCATGCCCCAGCGACAAGCTCCAAGCATCCTCAGCATCATGCTCCAGCGACCAACATCCATCATCTTCATCTCCAACGACCTTGTCTCATCCTTGTCTCCACACCCAGCAACCAGGTCAAAGCATCTTTAGCATCACGCTCCAGTGATTAAGAGCGCTCGTCTGTAAATATCGACCAAGTCGCGAAATCCAAATTTTTTCGAAATCCTCCAAACTTTGCCAAATTGTTACCCTAGTGGATAAATAAGCACTGTGTAAATTTAACTTCGATCCGATAAATATTTTAGGAGAACGAGGACCTAGTTGAATTATCCGACTGACTGCCGCTTCTGAGGCAAATTTTAGGCCGTTCTACCACACATCAAAACTCGCTAAAAATCGCGTAGTTGCGCTTGCCATTCAAAATAAAACAGGTTTCTACTTAAAGATAAGACATTCCTTGGCAGTCCGAGTGAAGTTTCAAACACGTAGGAGCAAGATAGAATATTTGACAGATTTTTAAATATTTTCAATTTTCTAACAGTTATTTCGAAGGTCAAATTTGATGGCTAATATCTCCCCGTTCGACGCGGAAATCGGCTATTTTTAAAATCCTATACGCGAGAATAGTTCTTATAGTCGGTATTTGTGAAAAAATATTTTTGGGCCGGGCAAAATAATACCTTTGAGAAGGCTAATTACGAGCGCTGCTGGAAGTCAATTTGTGACACTTTCCAGACACCGCGTAAACCTAGTTATCTCTGTATGCACCTATTTTAAAAACTGGCTGCACTCTGGTCAAAATCTGGTGATCCATGTGTCGTAGCCCGCAGTGCATTATGGGAGCTAGTGCGTTCGTTAAATTATAGAGCAGAACGCCCGCACCTAAAGCCCATTGGGGGTTTTGAGGTTCAAGTTTCAGCATGCTTTGAACCCAAAGACTTTTAGGTGCGGGAATTTGGATGTATTTTAACGAAAGCACGTGCTCCCACAATGCACTGAGGACTACGACATATGGATCACAAGAGTGCAAGTTCTTTGAAGTGGGCGAAACTGGAAAGTCATTGGATTCTATTTAGGTAACAATTAGAGCAAAAATGATGCATTGTTATTCTTTTTTAGATTAGTTCTGGACTCCTGATTAGATAAATTAGATACGCTAAGGTTTTCGATTTTCAGACAATATATTGTTCATATTTAAGAGTCTAAGGAGTTGCGAAGCTCACGGCATGGTTATTTCCTAAGGAAAATTCTATTCGAGTACAATCATAAGTATGAATAGTTTATCTAGAGTCGAGTATGTGAACTAGCAGCGTGCGCTTGGTTTGTACAAGTCCAACCGTTGGGCTTAGGGACGGACCATTTGACTTCTGAGAGGGGGAGGTGGGGGTTGGAAGATTAAAAACAAAAATCCTGCAGAGCAAATTTGCTACAAAATCCTCTGTATTTTTACGAAAAAGATCTTAAAACTTTTTTTAGAGAAACACCCCCCCCCCCCCCCCCCCACCCACCCACCTTAAAAAATCAAACGATTGGTCACGCTTTCCACTTGTCACATATTGTCATTTGACCTCCTGGTTTTGCTCGGTCTGCCGCGCATGTTTTGTATAGCCTTAGTTTCTGTTTTAGCTGCCTCGAAACAAGATGGAAACAGAATATATTGCCTTTGAAGCACTATTTAAACTGAAAGTGGTCCAGAAATTTCAAGCACGAGCCAGTATTGATGGAAATTTCAGCCTGTTCGCGCCGAGTTTGCATGATTTGATGTTGTTTGCCCTGTCATTGACTGTCATAGGAGTCGTTAGATGGACAAATTCCTGTACAATTTTCAGCTGGAAACTCATATCGACGAGGACTACTCAAATTGTAAGTTATACAGAGCCACAATAAATGTGTTTTGATTGATTTGGTTGTGATTTTTGGTGCAAGTATTCGCTTTCTGGTGATTTTCAGCGTCACGAGTACGTGATCGCCGGTGTCTGGAAAGTGTCACAAATTGACTTCCAGCAGCGCTCGTAATTAGCCTTCTCAAAGGTATTATTTTGCCCGGCCCAAAAATATTTTTTCACAAATACCGACTATAAGAACTATTCTCGCGTATAGGATTTTAAAAATAGCCGATTTCCGCGTCGAACGGGGAGATATTAGCCATCAAATTTGACCTTCGAAATAACTGTTAGAAAATTGAAAATATTTAAAAATCTGTCAAATATTCTATCTTGCTCCTACGTGTTTGAAACTTCACTCGGACTGCCAAGGAATGTCTTATCTTTAAGTAGAAACCTGTTTTATTTTGAATGGCAAGCGCAACTACGCGATTTTTAGCGAGTTTTGATGTGTGGTAGAATGGCCTAAAATTTGCCTCAGAAGCGGCAGTCAGTCGGATAATTCAACTAGGTCCTCGTTCTCCTAAAATATTTATCGGATCGAAGTTAAATTTACACAGTGCTTATTTATCCACTAGGGTAACAATTTGGCAAAGTTTGGAGGATTTCGAAAAAATTTGGATTTCGCGACTTGGTCGATATTTACAGACGAGCGCTCTTAATATCTATCATCTTCATCTCCATCCCAGCGACCAGCCTCAAGCATCCTCTGCACCACGCTCCAGTGGCCAACACCCATCATCCTCGTCTCCACACCTAGCAACCAGGTCCAAGCATCCTCAGCCTCACGCTCCAGTGACCAACACCTATCATCATCATCATCTCTTCGCCCAACGACCAGGTCCAAGCATCCTCAGCATCACGCTCCAGTGACCAACACCCATCAACCTCGTCTCCACGCCACAGCAACCAGCCCCCAGCACCACGCTCCAGTGACCAACATCCAGCATCCTCATCTCCTTTTCCAGAGACAAGCCCCAAGCATTCCCAGTGCCACGTTCTAGTGACCAACATTCCTTATTTCCAAGCCCCCAAAATATTCAAAGTTTCAAATCTTACTGATTTTGAAAGAGTAAGTCAATTAGAAACAAGATACCTTTTTTAATATCCATGATTGTCGTACACCTTACATGTATGTGCACAGAGTTAAATGAAAGAGTTAATTAAAAGTTGTCGTTACCTGGAAGTGTTTTTTTAGTCCGGGGCTGTTTTCTTCCGTTGCAGAATGGCGTTAATAGTGGAACTCTTACTGACATTGGGATAGCCAATCTACAAAGAACAAAAATCAATATATTTTTTCAGGAAAATTTTCATTTGAGCTTGGACTAACTTATGGTGCATAAGAAATAACCCGTTAAAGTTTCAACTCTGTGGATAATATTTCTTATTTCTGCTGCTTTATGTGCTCACTTGCTCACAGAAGTCTCGTCCAGTGAGCTGACAATGTTTTCTTACTCTTAAATAAAACATGGTTACGAATATATCAATGTCATCATTATCATTAACTTTATTTATTTAAAAACATTTTGTCTTTAATTCAACTGAATCAACTCCACTATTCGAGTCAGGTGAGTGCGACTGTGAACCTGGAACTGTGTGATCAACTTGTGTGTGATAGTTATAGTTATATCAATTTTCATTCTAATTTCCTAGTATAAGTTTCCTCATTCTTTTCACTGTTA
The DNA here is from genome assembly GCA_037893245.1 of Crossaster papposus. Lineage (NCBI taxonomy): Eukaryota > Metazoa > Echinodermata > Asteroidea > Velatida > Solasteridae > Crossaster > Crossaster papposus. Next base: position 706,359 of record JBAIAA010000110.1, read on the forward strand.
GGGAGGAAAAAACAACTATATGTCTATTATAGGTATCAGATGCACAATGATAAATTAATTGATAAATTAATGATATATTAATTAAGTTACAGAAGTATGCAGCACGTTTAATCTTGTCTAAGGGTTTTGACACTCCACCGAGTGAACTTTTTAAAGAATTAGGATGGTTGCCATTACATGAACGATTTTGTTACCTAAAAGCAGTTTTTATGTTTAAATGTACTCATGGGCTTGCGTAACACAACTTTCAGATGCACACCATTACAATACAAGAGGAGCTACAGCTAATAATTTGGTTATCCCAAAGTATAAAACGGGGTGCTACAAACACAGTCCAATCATTAATTGCACAAGAATATGGAATACCTTGAGTACTGAAATTCATTCGGCGCCATCTTTATCACATTTTAAATCACTTCTGAAGACAAGTCTTTTAACTTCTGGCTCTTAATTATTTTAATTTTCGCTGTTTCATTTTAATTGTTTAAACCCACCCAGTTTTATCTGTTTATTTTATTGTAATATTTTACCTATTCCAATTCGTAACCTTTATTTTTTGGCCAGATTTTCCTAAATTTTGAATTAGTTTTATTCTGATTCTCGTATATATTTGTGTGTATTTCTTATAGGAATTTTACTTATTTTACTCTACATGTACTTTTATTTAATTCTGTGTTATATTGTTTAATTTGTGTTCTTGTGTTGACTGTTTTACCATTTTATGTTTTGTGTACATTCTACTTTGAAGTATATTTAAAACTTTATTTAGGTTTTATTATTTTAATTGTATTTCCCAGGGCCCCATGGAAGACCACAAGTTTATGTGAATGGGTCTCCCTGGTAAAATAAAGATAATAATAATAATAATAATAATATTATATAATATATTTCTTTAAAGGGATGTATTTCTTTAATGCTAGAAGAATTAAACATTATAATTAATAACAATCACTTGATAACAATTATGATCGCTTAATTCAGTATGTATCAGTGACATGAAATAGTTCAAGTGTTCAGTGAAATATTTTATTTTGATTACATGTCAATACATTTTATAATAATATCATTATACCATTTCCAAATAAATAAATAAACGTAAATTATACAAGAATCATCCACTATCCACACAAAATCCATATTATAATATATTTTATATTTATTCAAATTAATATCATAATTCGTATTATGATATTTGTTTATTTATTCAAAATAATATAAAACTATCTACGACGTAGACCTAAACCACGCCCACGTAAAAACTTTATAAATGAATATTCTCTGTGCATGCGTGCGAAGATTGTTTACGTGATGATTCAGGTTATGACCTCTCGACTAGCTTGGTAAAGAAGAATACGGCCGACCTAGCCTGTGCGATCGAATAATAACGTTCCGATTGCCACGTTTCTATGGCATGTTTATTGCTCAAATGGGCTCGAAATAGTTCATATACATGTAGTAGTGATAGTATAGAAAAGTTTTGTAACATTAACAAGGTCAGTAGGGCCTACTTCATGGAATAATTATCAAGTAAAAATGAAAGCCCAAATCGGTTTTTGTACCCTTTTTTATATCAATGTCCATAGCAAAAAAAAGTCTCAATTCTTCTTGCTTTTTTTCTCTGCAGCCATATAATTGTAAAACTTCGGACTTTTTGTGCAAGTGAAATAAAACAGCCCATAAGTTTTCCCTGCTTTGTTAATATAAGGGCGCCATGATCTATACCAATTAAAGGAACAATTTAGCCCCAACTTTATATTATTGTTGTTAACAGGTGGATGAGCACCGTTCCTTCCTTCTGTACAAACCAAGGAACAAATGGGCATGTAAACTATATAGTGTTGTATGTATTCTAGTTTTGTCAGTTTAATCATAGAGCAAGGAACAGACCTTGCTCTATGGTTTAATGGCTTGCAGATGTTGGCTATCATTGTGCAAATGGTGGCAGTTAATTGACCCAACAGTATGTTGACCTGGTCTCCTGGCGGGGTCAACAGACCAGGTCACTCTATAACTTCACAACAAAATTGGTTCTGGGCCTTCCATGCCCAGGGGCTTTTGGTGCCCATTGTGTATAATGATTAATGGTCTGGGCTGTAATGATTAATGGTCTGTTGCCTAGGGGCTGTTGGTGCCCAACTCTGATATTGATACAGAGCTGCTGGTGCTCTGGGGCTCCTTCTTATTCCTCCATGGTTAGTGACAATAATAAGTGAAGTTAAATACTTTTGGCGCTACACAATTCCCAGTGGCCCCTCATGAAACGGTAGCCGGGAAAATTGTTTTGAGAAAGTTTTCAATAAAATTCGTTTGGCTGAGGCTAGGCATGTACCTACTAGTCACACAAATCCTGACCGTGTGTGTTTCATTTATTTATCTGCTTATAACAAACAGGTCAGTTAACCAGTTCGCGCCGGGATTATTTTAACATCGCCGAGCCCACGGGCGGGATTATTTTTAACGAAACTCAATCCGAAGCGTGTTCAGGCTGATAGTGCCGGGAAGCACATCCACGCATTTCCGGCCTTGCTCGCTGCTGACATACATTTCCGAACTTGAACTTGGCGTGTTTATGCGTCATCCGTTTTGAATCTGGGGAAATATTTGCGTTTATATACGTCATCCGGCGCGAACTGGTTAAACGACAATATATACACAGGCTCGTACGCAGGGGGGTGGGGGTTGTGCAACAGGTGTGTACGCACCCCCCTAATTTTCAAAAGGTCCACATTTTCCGGGGTAAATAATGGTATTTTGATCTAGAAATAATGGTACTGGCACACAAAATGTTGGTCCCATTGCTGGCCCCATGAAGTACAAATTCGCACCGCCCCCCCCCCCCCCTATAAAAAAAAACCTGCGTACAGGCCTTTATACAGGCCTTTATACAGCCCGCTAAATCCACCCATTCTTGATAATTCAAGCAATTACCAATCGTATATCCTACCTTTCATTTTTAAAGCAGGGTTTTAGGGCGAGACTATCTCAAATGCAGGTACAGCTAGTATTTCTGATGCCTTTTTTTTAAAGAGAACGTACAAGCATTTATGCAGACTAGAGTTTACTGAATAAATAAACTTTGAGATATATCTTTTTAAAATAAGTATTTTTTTCCAAATTATGAGTAAATTAAATTGGTGTAAAACTGTGTCGGTATAACATTTGCATAAATGTAAAAAAGGGAGCTAACTCACCGAAGATTGGGCGTTCGGTTTTGGCGCAGTAATGAGGGCACAGAAGAGGTGCATGCAGTTGACAAAAATTACAGGAAACCAGAACAACAGTACTGGGATCGGAGAGCGCAGCGATATGGCCGTTTTTCTTTCCCCCATGATGGCATGCTGTACACAAGGCAAAGTTGACGGTGAATTTAGCCAGGTGACACAACACGTGTGGCGTTATACCATGGAGAAATTTGTATTCCTCCATTAAGAAACGACAATTAAAAAAAATGTCAAAATATATCCATGAAAAGTCACTAAACTACAAGTAGAATAAACCACCAAGCATTACATCGGATGGGCAATGAAAAACGAGGATTGAAACGGATTGAACAGACTAAACAAAACTAAAAAGCTAGAGAGCGTCCGGCCTCCCCCGCCAGCTGACCAAGCGCGCCACCACGTACACACGAGTACCAAACTGGCAACTACCATTTGCACAAACGGCCACTGCCAAATGATGACATAAAGCATACCTCATACTGTGCATTTTGCCAAAATAATGTAAAATTTTTGTCAAAACGACGATGTCTTTTGGTGATTGGTCTTTTTTATCAAAAATAAATAGTAAAATCGTCAGGAAAGTTTATGCGATATCGTGAACATATTGCGGGCCGCAAGAGGGCGCTGTTCTAAGTCCGCCAACTTTTTTTGGCAAGTTGACAAAAATATGAACACGTGGCTGCGCGCGGGCCGACAATACGTACCTGTACGTACCATGACAATGACATTTCGGCTGGACCCACTGTAACTTAAGTAGAGGCAAATTCTTTCGTTTAAGGTAAGATTTTTGCAAAGTTGTAACGGTTTATCAACTGAAATGATGTTTGTATATGTGATACTTATCTGGTCTTCCCCGGCCCCATGGGGGTGTTGCGGACTCTGCAAATCAACCGGGCCGTGCCAAATGCTGGCAATTCGATCCGGCTCTAGCTCTGCAAGCAGGGTATTCTTCCAAAGTTGCACTGTGCTTGGTGAATCATATCCATAGAGAAAGGAACAGATTCTCTATGGTGAATCACAGGCCTCCTCGACCTCCTTGCTGCGCTTGCTTGCGCTTGCTTGCGCTTGTATACATTGCCTCTGTTTAAATAATTGTTTTCCGTTCGTTCTCTGTCACGCTCTGTAGTGTTTGTATGTCTTTGTTGTAACTTTAATTTGTTGATGGCGCCATAGATAGCAAGGAACAGATGGCACAAAAGGGCACGTAGTATTGCTAGAAGTACAAGTGCCAACCTAATAACCTACAAGTACGTGAAATGTACAAACCCAGTTAGTAGCGATGTCCAGACTGATAGTGAGCCTTTATTTCGACAGTAACAATTAATTGGGATTGGATGACAAATATTGCATTTTCTGTTTTAATGCACAAACACAGGTATGATCATGGGAGTATGAGATTTGGACCAAGTATGAGATTTGGACCAGTCAGCTTCGATTTTTTTCAAACATTTTTTAACTCCCTAGGCTTAGGTGTGTGAAAAGAGGACAGTGGGTTCTCTTCATAGCTCCATGGTTAACTTAATCATCGATTCACATGACATGAATGATAATTTAAGAATTATTTCAGGTTGTATACAAAGTCAATGAAGAGTCGATACAATTTCCTAACAAAATTGAAAATGTTTCTCAGTACCAGATTCATGTCTTTAAAATGACCTTCATTGAGATGATAAAATAAAGAAAATGGTGTCTGGTTTCAATTTTTTTAATTTTTTTAAACCTGTCTTTAGAGATAATCTTAAATATATTTCAAGATACCAGTAACCAGGGGCCAATTTCATAGAGCTGCTAAGCACAACAATTTGTTTAGCACAAAAAAGGTCTTGCTCATAAAAAAAACCAGGTTACCAGCCAAAATTCAACGGGTTTTTCATGCTAAGCCAAAAAAACAGCTGATTATCAATCAAAAACAATAAAGATCACGTGAACATTTGGTCTGTAACCTTGTTTTTGCCAAGGACAAATTGTCATGCTAATAAGCACATTTTTGTGCTTGGCAGCTCTGAGAAATTGGCCCCTGGTCTATTGGAAAAGTTACAATGTAGGTTTATAGTTTTGGAGGTGTGAGCTTGACGTTCATGATATTGATTGTGACTGGTGAATATTCATGATAATATTATTGTAACAAAACTGGTCTTTAAAAAAAGATTCTCCAGAACTTTCTTAACCAGTTCATTTTGATTATTTTGACATTGACTGGGCTTAGGTGCAGGATTGTTCTTCCCAAACCTCTATCCAAAGATCTCTAAGAGTGATTACTATAAAGCAAAAATACCTGCAAACAAATAAAGTTAGAATTCAATTTTAGTGGCACTTGCATAGGAAATATACGTTTCAGACTGTTATTAACTTTACAGTCAAGTGGGTTTGTTTGAAAATAGTGACCTTTAACTGTACCAGAAAGCTGTGGTTTAAAGTGATAAAGAAATGAAAGCCTTGTACAAATGTAGAAGGTTATGATACAGTTGTCAAACATAAAAGGTTTTTTTATATACAGGTCTGTTGTGTGCAGGATGTACATGTACACATACATGGTGATATAATTTTCACTTGAAAAAATATTGTATTTTCTAGGTTTTTTTTAACCCTCATCCTCCAGGGTATTTTGGCTACAAACCCTGCCTGGCAAACTAGCAGAATGCAGCGCCTGTCAAAATGACAAGTCTTTTTAGTAGCAAGATCCATCAGGTCAAAAGTCTCAATGCCAAGATTATAGTTAAAGGTGAGATACACCGGCCATTGGTGATTGCTTGAATTATCAGAAATGGGTGGATTTGGGGGGTTGTATTTTACAGTAAATATAGTTTAACTGACCTGTCCGAAGTTTTACAATCTAAATGCAAAGAAAAAAGCAAGAAAAATTGGTGTCGTTTTTTAACTGGTTTCCAATAGTTCTTGTTTTTTGTTTTTTGTTTTTTGTTTTTTTAATTCAATTTTTTAATTCAATTTTTTACTACAATTACAGGACATAGTATTTGTTTTCTCCAATATCTGCAAAATGGTGTATCTTAACTTTAAGTATTATGAAGACAATATACAATACATGTATATCTTAGACCAAATGTTGGCTTTTTAATTCATACATTTTTATTTGGTACAGAATTGAAAAACACTATAAATTATTGTGAAGCTTGGAATTTGTATTTGTTTGTGGTATTTCTGTGTTGCAAGCCAGATGCTGTGTGTAGTATTTGATTGTGGGAGTGTATGGGGAATACGGGTTGAATACACATTTATAATTTTGTTTTTACATGTAAAAAAGGTAGGCGACGACTTCGGGAAAATGTAGTGGCGGTTCAATTTGGAATTCAGTTTCTTATACCAGTATCTCTTTTTCAGAAACTTGAGAACTAAAAGATATGGTAAAAGGCAAACTATAATGGATGGACTAATTAAATTGCCTTGAATAATTCTTTGTCGTTACACCTACATGTACATTAAGCAATTTCTGTATACTATTGATGTACCTATTGTAATATTTTTCTTTATGGCAGATAGTGTTGACACTCTTGGATTGAAATCTCCATGTAAACCAGCATGACAACTGAGATACAGTCTCAGGTCTTGGATTTCTCCCGAGATGGTCCGTCCAACACACTGCTCCCCTTCGAAGTGTGGATACAGGGGCAGCAGAACAACAAAACAGACATACAAGAAGTTCATGCAGGACTGGAGACCGAGCAAATACAGCTGAGGTACCTGCACCCTTCATCACCGAGATGGCACACCAAAGCTCTGTCCGGTGATACAATGGGCAAGGGTTCAGTAGATTCGGTGTCAGCAGGTGGGATGGGTCAAAGACCATATCCAGTCATGCTGATCAAAGCCAATCCCATCTCTGATACTGAAATGGAAAGTCCCTTACCAGTGCCAATTAGTGAAGTCGACCCAAATCAGGATGTTGTTGAGGTTGCAGGCCACATCTCTCACAGTTCTGGATCAGTGCTGTCGGATATTTTTGCAGTACACATCAACTGCCAGCCAGCCTTACTTTCATTCGAACAACAGCCTACCTTGGAAACCTCTCGGGAGTTGGAAAGACAACAAGCAGAATCAGGGCAACACTCGGATGCCTTGTCAACCTTTGGTTTTCCCTCCCAATGGAAGGGTCATTCTGAAGTTACAGACTTTACAAGCTTCAAGACTTTCCCAAACCAGAGTGTTTCCCGCCAGCCCTACTTTATGACTAGTGGATCTCTGACAATGCCGCCCATATCGACTGAAGCCCAAGATGATGTTTCAACCACTTCATCTCGGTCATCTTGGCAGACACATGTTAGTAACCCCTTTCAACACACTTTACAGTTTTCAACAGGCAGAGTAAATTCTGCATCAGCAGAGATGAATTTCTTAACTGAACCCACACATACCTCTTCTGTCAGGGATGTCATCTCTGAAACATTTGAAGATCCTTTCATGGAACCAATGGGCTTCTTGAGCGATCCAACCATATCCAACAAAAGAACAATCTATGATATCAATGGCAACTTGTTGCCCGATGGTGAATCTCGATCCACAAAACAGTTATGCTCAGAAACTAGGAAAGGCATGGACCGGCACCAGCACAATTATATCCAGAACATGAAGCTGCCAAGATGGCCTGAACCACAACTGCCACCAGTTCCTCAAAATTTTCGGACAAGAAATGAGACACCAGAAGCAAGCTCCTGCCACCCACAGGGAATCCAAGCTCAATTGTGTCATTCAAACAGTCTTGTCGGCATATTTAAGCTTCCCTCTCCAGAAAACGCAAACACGCCTATCTACTCATCAGGAATTCAAGCACATGCCATTTCCACTGAGAAAAAGTCCCGATCTTACTTCTCCTCAAATGTTGCATTTGGGCACATTCCCAAACGACTTGCTGATGCAGCAGGAGCAGTCAGTGTGGATGAAGCAACGAGAACAGCTATTTCTACCCTGGAACACTTAAGTCCTCAGCCTCACCCATGTATCACATGCCCATCAAAACAAGAACCTCTGGATTTCCAACTTTGTCGATCTCAGACCTCTGAAATTCCACCTACATTCTGCTTCCCACCACCTTTGTTACAAATGCCTCCCATGCACCTGACAAATTTACCCCCAGCCAGAGAGACTATGCAAATGTTAGCTACCGGTATGCATCATGCACCTGTACGTGCAGTGCCTGATGATCATTCATCTGCTGGTCTTGCCATAGATGTTTCTTCACCAACATCTGTCTTCCCATTTGATGAAACGCCTGTGTCATGGCCGTCATTGCAAACTGTCAATACTAAAGGTTCAACTGTTGGTCCAGCTGCTGTTCATACACCAGTTGTGGTATCACCTCTGTGTGAACCTGCACATCCACCAATGCAAAATTGTCCTACCAGTCTTCCTTATCTGACAAGTGTTACTTATGCTGCATCCGACCATGTTCCACCTTCACGTCATTGGTCTTCCAATAATGTCCCCGATGCACATAAACCAGTGGCACCCGGGAATCCTCCACCGTTAAGTTTTTCCCCTGGGAATCGACATGTTGATCATTCACTCTATCCCTCGCCTATAGTTAGTTTGCCATCCATGACATCAGTTGCAATGCCTAGGACCTCTTCATCACCCATGCATTGTCCACGTGTCATTCCCTCTCAGGCAGGTACCTTCTACGAGTATGCTCCAAGCTTTCAATCATCTACAGGTCATCTGTTACCTGGCCCAACATCTGAAGCTTTGCGACCTTCGTCCTTCTCTTATGCTCCTACAGGCATTTCCAGGTCTTCTCATCTGCCTGCATTCAGTTTCTTTTCCCCACAATCACCTGAAATGATGCCACCAATCTCAACTGCAGGAGCTGCTAGATCATCCAATGCAGATCTCTTTCAACACAAAGATGCCCTTCAATCTTCTTCACCTTGTCCATGGAAACCTCCGCCAACATATACAGGGGAAAGGCATACCCAGTATGTCCAATATTCTTATCCTTTTTTAAAGGGGTTTCCGACAAATCGACCACATGCTAATTCCTTCCAGAATCCTGCCATAAATACCTACCCACCTGTCCATTGTTCCTCCAAGTACATTCCGAGAGTAGCTAATCAAGAAAATGTTCCTCGAAGGCAGAAAAAATCTGTTCATAAACGTGCAGGAAAAATACACTGTTAGATGTACATGTCAAGTGTTTTAACCCCTTGACGCCAGGGAGCGGCTAAGGCTGTGGCCCGCTAATCCATCTGGAATGCTGTTGTCGGCTGTGCTACATCGTAGAAAGCAGCTTGTGCAACAGCTGCACCCTCGTTCCATTGTGCAGTGCAGCTACAGGACATTGGCTGCTGTGCAGCCATACATATAATCTGGTGCAGTGAGGAATTAATACCGGCATCAAGGGGTTAATACACTGTTGCGCTTTGACACTGTTAAGCTTTGAATTCAGCATGCCTCTTCTTGACCTAATTACAGAACAGTTGAATTAGATTTATTACATTTCACCAAAAACAGACAGCCTTAAAAAAACAGTGTAACCATTGAAGCAAAGATTGTATAAACATTTCTTCCTCTCGGAAAGGGATCGGCTCTATTACAGTGTATTCCTGTTGGAGAGTTGGCTGTAAAGCTGCTTAATCATGTTCGGTTTCTAAACTTTTAAAGATATAATTATTATTATCTGTTATGCCAAGGTGGCGTTTTAGTGTTGGGTTGAACTGAAATGTATACAATGTAATAAAGCAATTACAGATAAACAAAAGAAATGTGTAGGGTAATTTAACATTTTGAACCAAGCATGACTATACTTTTGGTCAAAGGCAAAATGACCAAGCTGAATGTGGTTTCAGATAGGTACATTTAATTGTACAACTTAATTTTCCGATTTGCTGGATTCTGGAGATTTTGCTATTGTCCAACAATTCTGTTGATTTACTCCTAACATTGTGACCACCCAACTCAAATCTGTCACGTGGCAACTTTTTGAAAAATGGGATTATATAAGCAGATTTTGGAAGGACGTTATCCAGCTTTCCGACGATGTATAGAATATGGCAATTGAATAACATGATAGAAACTGTACTTTGTATAAAGATTTTGTAATTTTGTAATTTTGTCGTTTAGTTTCCCACAAGAACACCAACAATTTACAAATTAATATTGAAAGTGAAATACATTTATATCATTATTGTAGCCAATGAAGCCTTAAAGGTAGTATACACCATTGGTAATTTTTTGAATTATCAGGAATGGGTGGATTTGGGGGGTTGTATTTCATATTAAATATCGTTTAACTGACCTGTCCGAAGTTTTACAATCATGGTTGCTGAGAAACGCAAGAAAAACGACGTTCGTTTTTAACCGGAGTCGAGCAGTTTTTCTTATGTTGTTTTTGTTTTTTCGCGATCGCCGTCCGGCGAGAATGAATTTTGGTTTATACAATTCATTTTTTTAAAACAATCACAGGATATCTAGAGCCCTCGTTTTGCTGGATGCCTACAATCATTATTTACTTTCAAATAAGTAAGATATTTCTTAATAATTCGGTAGTAAATATTTTCGATATCTGCAAATGGTGTATACTACCTTTAATCTAAATTTCTATACATTATAGGGCTGTCCATATTTGAATAATTTATTATTTAATGATTCAAAACTGCACTTGACCAATATACAAAAATTCAAAACTCACCAATCACCAATCCAGCTGCAGCTGTCTTCCTTGCATACAAAGCAAGGTGGTTACAATTTGCAGGAGGACACTGGAATGCTAGATACCTGCCCAAGGTCTTGACCCAGCTAAAAGAATAGAGTCAATAAATAGAGGTCAACAGAAAAGGGGTCAACAAAAAAAGTTTCATCTGCCAATGAAAATGCAACTTTATGGTTACAAATAACACCATCATTTGTGTTTGCACCTGCATATATTTAATTGTTTTCGAATATTCATTCTGGTGAAAGGCCATTTGAATATTTGGTTGAAGATCAGTTTTGATGTATTTTGGACCGACTAGCTCTACACGTTATGTCAAACTTCGTTCAAATCTTTGACCTGCTAAAACTTTGGGACACCATTCCGAATTGGGTGCGAGCCGAAAATTGATTTTTAATTGAGTTTTTTCTCAATGTCATCAACCATCTGTATATAGATGTACATTGTCATTTACTTGCTGCAAAATATGAAAATGTACGTGTACATTGTACATGCACTTATATTTTTATGATTAAAGTTATATTTTCTTTTTTATAATTCCAAATTAACCCTTGCTGACATCTATCGATGTGCTGAAGTCGCAAGTAAAATATGTAATCTATGTAACTTTTGGAAGCGATATTAATATCAGTTATATTTTTCATTGTTTTCTTACATATAGCATGCGTTATGTAGTCTAAATATTAGGCCAGCATTTTTTGTTTTATTGGATTAGGAACATAACATTGAAATTTAGCAGGGTTGGAGGCAGAAAAAAAGTAACCAAAATTATGCAAATTCCTTTTTGTTTTTTACATACAACTATATTATCCAGGGTCGGAGGAAAAAAAATCCTGTTTACATATTAAACAGTCATATTTGTAAGGTTTACATAAACCAATAGATATTATTTTTACAATCGTCTGATCCAACCACAGGCTCGCTACACGTACGTGTATGTACACGCAAATGCAGCATCAAGTCCACAACATATCGGTGACATTTACCACGTTATTTGATTTTTAAAAAATTCAATCTTTGTCAAAACACCTTTTTTGGTTTGTTTGTTTTTTTTAATTTAAAATCCTGCGCCGAAAAAAAATAAAAAATCTAAAATTGCGGTTTTGGGGTCGGCAGGTTCGTAGTCCAATAAATAAAAAAATGCTGGCTGTAGTTTGTGTTGTCGAGGCAGAATTTTTGTGTGTAGTGTTAGATCATCTTCAATTTTAAAATTTCCTTTAAATATTCAGTATTAATCACATGTAAACAAATAATTTCCTATTTGATACCATTTATCTTTCAGGGTCCAAAAGTTCCTCCTAAATATACAGGGATTAAAAAAATTATGTTAGGTGCAATTAGTGGATCTGCGCTTGCACCTGCACAGTTGGTCGATCAGCGTTTTGTAAAAGGAAGTAAAGTCAAAGATGTCCTAGCAAATCACGCAAGTGCATTTCTGCGCGATCAAGTGACAGCGCAAATCCACCGATCGCACCTAATAACACTCGTATACCATTTGAAACAGATTATACAATATTTGTTAATATTAAAATGTAAGCCTTCAACAGGAGAAAGAATTGTTGAATTAATTATGTAACAGTGGAAAGAATGTTACGTCTCGAAGCCATCGTATATTATCTCTCTATAAAAGTCATTGCAAAAATGGTTGATAAAAAATATACATGTCCAATTTTGTTAATAGAAAATACACACAACCAAAGTAGTTTCATTTTTTTTTTCCCCAAGTGTTGCATGTTTAAGCTGTGTTCTTATGGCAGTTAATTTACCACATGCAAAACACATGATGTTGCAGCCCAGCAATGTGGTTATACATTTCTAGGCACTGGCAAACCACCATAGTTCAACGATATTTACTATAAAAATCCACCCATTCAAGATAATTCAAGCAATTTGAAATATGATACATCCCTAGGCACTGGCTTACCACCAAAGGATCGCAATAAATGGGCAATAACCAAAATAGTTGCTATAGGAAAACTAATGAATAAGAATTAAGTAGTGGCAGCTGGTACAAAGGTAATTACTTTAGCAGAGGATTGGAATGTTGCCCTTGGTCCCCCCTTCCCATACAAAAACGCCTACATAAACAACTTTTGTGGTTATTTGTGACCTAGCACGAAAATGAGACACTTTGAGGCAAAAATGAAAATTGAGATTTTTATTTCATCATTTAAAGCTTGTTTAGTTTAAATGATGAAATCAAAATCAAAATTTTTATTTTTGCCTCAAAGTGTCTCATTTACTCATGCTGGGTCACATTTGATAAAGCAGATTAAATACTTGGAATTTGGAAACAAAAACTGAACAAAAATCTGTCCCATCATGGAGGTATATAGGACAGGAATATAAAGTTATTCAAAACACGAACTTACAGTTTAGCACATTAAAAGTCACTGTGCTGAAAATATGATTCAAATGATTCACTGGTTACAATGGAAAACAAACTGACCAAATTAGATACAATGCATTGCAAGATAAAATCCTTTGCCATTTCATGTAGTTTTAACCTGAGATATATTTAATTAATTTTTGTCACACAAGTCGCATTTCTTTTCTTGTATACAAATTTTACTTTCTTGACATCTTGTAAATTCTAACTGTAAAATGAAATGAAAAAATTTCTTTTAAATTACAAAAATAGATTATGCAAAATTTAAATTCAGATTTTTTTCTAAACAGTTCAACTGCATGAATACACATTTATATAAAGATATACATGGAAAATATATTTCTTTGAATTATATGATCAACAATAGAAAACTATAGCAGAAGAATTAACTGTGCGTACAAAACTTATCGCTAAAAACAAGTGCTAAAACTGTTAATCCACCGAAACATGTACAATGACACTTGTCCAATTTTAAATGAAACACTGCAATCATAGTGATTAGTTTTTACCACTCAAAAATTATTGGGATTTGGACGGTAATCCCAACATAATGATCTAGGTATTAAAGTAAAACAACTCATAATAAAGCACTACTCTAGAATTTTAATTCAAGAACAGTTAGCTGTCCTGTGACCTTAACCCATGACTGCTGGGCACAGTTTATCAATGTAAACAGACATGGTCTATTGAATGCGATATTTAATTCTTATACTTCATACAGAATTATGATCGAAAGCCAAATTCTCACTGGTCCATTCACCATCACGTGCAGGCCGCCATTTTTGCCGTTAGCTAAGCGCGCACGCTAATATTTAAGCACAAATACGCATACGTCGTAGGGCACGGGTTACCTGTGTGCTAGATAGTCTACTACGTACGCATGCGCTTTACGATGTAATCCTGGAACTAACACACAGGTGAAGTATGCGCACGCGTGAACTTTAACCAGTTCGCGCCGGGATTATTTTAACATCACCGAGCCGACGCGCAAGATTATTTTTAACAAAACTCGATCCAAAGCAGGTTCAGGCCGCCAGTACCGGGAAGCACACTCGCGCATTTCCGGCCTTGCTCCCTGCTGACAGACATTTCCGGCCTTGCTCGTGGCGTGTTTATGCATCATCCATTTTGAATCTGGGGAAAACTTTGCGTTTATATTCGTCATCCGGCGCGAACTGGTTAAGATGAAAAGATGGCAGCACACGTAATTGTTAATCTATGCAATGTTCTGATTTACGTAACAGCCTTTTATAACACCAACCCAAGCAATCCTGCATCTCACTCGGGTTGAAAAACATAATTTTAGTGATCAAGAGGGCAAGTTAGGAGGTAGTTGAAGAATATGACCCTCATTCTATAACTAGATTTTAGAAGGGTGGAAAGTGGTCCAGTCTGTTGGATTCAGCCTGATTTTTTTGCAATTAATTTCATCACCTGAGCTGATATAAATTATTCAAATAATAATGCGAGTAAAATTATACTATGTTTTCTTATTTGAACTGTGAAAATTGATCAATAATCAGCAGAGAACGATCTCGGGAAGGGGGAAGAAGAGGAGATGTCATTAAACTTCAAGTAACTATAATCCATAGTCATGTTCGTCTGTGTTGACAAGTAACGGTTTGGTTTCCTCGTCAATGTCGTCCTGCGTCGACGCTTGTCGGGAGCGGGTGATGTCAGAATGTGGCTTGAGACGTTTCCACGATAGCACATTCAAACCCTAAACAAAATATACAAACAAGTAGATGTGTAATACCTACCTGACACTGCTGAATGCAATTATTGGCTAATTTGATGGAGCGCTAAGCACACAAATTTGCTTAGGACAAAAAATGTCTTGCTCAGTAAAAACAAATGCATTAAAACTTGAAAAGGAACCTCATACAGTTTTTGTAGTGTCGTCTTCATTTCTTTCTTATTACCAAATATGCGTGCTATACCAAGTGCCATCTTACCAAGACTAAGGTGTACAAGGCCAACATGACAGCTAGTGTCTCGAACGGCCAGTAGGCGATGCATCCTGCCCACAGCGGACCCATGATGGTGCCGACTCCGCCCACTGCTCGACGGATTCCCTGAGCAAACCCTGCGTAAGGAAGAGAGAAAACATTTATCCAAAAATATTTTAGTAATTAAGGAAATGCGGGACTGTAGAGGTGCTCTTTTATCGTATTACGATCGAGGGTCGAAACACACCAAAAAACAAAGGGAGCAAAGGATCTTCGATCGACGGTTTGATTGTCCGAATTCGGTCCTCGATCGTTGGGGCAAGCGCTAAGGTAATGGGGTTAGGGTATAACATAGGAATAAAGGAAAACACAATAGGGGATCCTCGATCGTTATGTGGTTCACGACTGTTTGTACATGATGCATCTCCAGTTTCTAATACCGATCTCTAAAAGGGTTTTCAAAATGGCTATTGCTGAAGCCTGGGTTCGACTAGTCTTTGCCTAAGACGAATGCATTTGATTGATCGTGTACGTCGGGTTCTCTTTTCACGCAGTGCGCTTGCTAACGACACGATTATAGACCAGCTCTCTCGCTCACGGATACGTCTTTGCAAATTGCTTAATTCTAGCTGTTACAAATTTCTTCGCACGCTTTCCTAGAGAGCCAATCAGCAATCGCAGAACTGCGATTGTCAACACGTACTATGCGCACGCACAAAATTCCTTTGTGAAGCAGTGCTAATTAGATATGCAACGCAGGCCAGCGCGACCGTTGAATGGTATATGACTGCGTGAAGATGCTATTATTATTATTATTATTATTATTAATTTTCTGGTAATGAAACCAAGGATCCTTCAAAAGTGCTGAAGGCACTGTAGCTTGTAAGCCAGAAGAAACCCGTAGACAGAGGCTGTGTCAGCCAGGAACACCGGGGCAAACCCCTTCTCTTAGCGATAAGTGTTCTGTTTTTTTTTACGTGCATTATACAATTTTATAATGTTATAATGGGAAAGATAACACACATTATAAATTATACAACACACGGGACCTACAACTTTACGTCCCATCCGAAGGACGAAGCAATAGTGGTTTCAGTGCCTTGCTTAAGGACACAGGTGTCGAGGCCGAGATTCGAACTCACGCTCTGCGGAACAGAAAACCCAGCTCTTAACCGCTCGGCCACGACACTCCACTCTATGCCTATATTCGAATGGTCAAATTTGTATGAAATCGTCACACCAAAAATCAAATCAAGCATCAACATGGTGAACACTGTCTGTGTCTCACCTTGCATTGGGCCTGGGGTGACTTTGGAGTACAAAGATACCAGCCCGATGAAAATGAAGCCCAAACCGGAAACTTGGATGATGAAAAGGATTGAAAACCACCACAGGTTTTTGTCTCTTCCTGTGAAAATGAAGCATTTGTAAAAAGTAGTACACACCATTTTCAAACATCAACAAACAAAACTAATGAATTATTATGAAATGTCTTACTTGACTGTGAGTGAATAACTCGCTCAGGCATCCTGTGAAATCACAGCATCTGACGGGCTGTGGTTTTTAAGAAAAGTAGAATTTCATATACTTTTATAATTTCAAAAATAGCAATGCTTCACCTGGAGTGGCATGTGGATAAAATATCAACAGCAGAATATGGGGAACTATCTCAAGAGCCAGTGCACCAGTCAACATGACGCGGTCCGAGATCAACTTGCTCATGCATTTGATGAGGGCAAAACTGACAAGAAGCTGTGACAAAAAAACACCAAAATACCAAAATCCAGCATAAACATATGGATTTAAAGGTAGTATACACCATTGGTAATTGCTTGAATTATCATGAATGGGTAGATTTGGGGGGTTGTATTTCATAGTAAATATCGTTTAACTGACTTTTCCGAAGTTTTACAATCATGGATGCCGAGAAAAGCACGAAAAACAGCGTTTGTTTTTAACCAGGGTCGAGCAGTTATTCTTATGTTATCTTTGTTTTTTCGCCCTCGCCGTCCGGCGAGAGCGAATTTTTCTTTATAAAATTCAATTTGTTTGAATAATTACAGGATATCTAGCGCAATCCTTTTGCTGAATGCCTAGAATCATTATTTACTTTCAATTGAGTAAGGTATTTCTTAATAATTCAGTAGTAAATATTTTCGATATCTGCAAATGGTGTATACTACCTTTAACATCGGATGTTCAACACATATAACCTTGTCTGAACCTCGTAAAAATAAGCTCGGGCAACTTTAGTCTTTTTGTTGTGATAGTCACATATGAAGAGATATTGGCAAATTCCGATTTTGATAAAAATTTAAGTTTTTAAAATTTGAAAGTTTTCATTGATTTTTGTGAAGAACTTTTAAAACCCAAATACATACGTTTCATCAGTTAGTCTGCCTTCTAAGATAAAATACTAATGACTTGCCTCAAATCCAGCAACAGCATACACGATACTGTTAGCCACACCGTCAAAGTTTAGTAACTGCTTTGTCATTATTGTCACACCGGTCTAAATACATGGAAAAGAAAAACAGTTTAGAATGGTTATAGAGATTTACTTTACTATTTAAGATCTAGAGCGCATAAAAACAACATACCAGTACCTGTGGAAATGCACTGTAAGAAAGCTGTGCTTGTCAACAAAGTGCTTTCGCATAGAAATTTGTCCCATAAATTTAGGATGGGATGTAGTTCATCACAACTCCCTGCAAGTCCACAAGTTCTTCAGTACCAATTTAAATCAAAAGCTATTCAAGTCAGTTTTGACAAAAGCATTCCCTTGTCATTGTTCATCCAGTTACTTGTGACTGCCTTTATGGAGGGACTTGTGACTGGCTTTACGAAAGGACTTGAAGGGACTCGACTACAACCCTGAATTTAGGACAAAGTTGGCTTTACTCGTACCTCCAGACATGTCTGGTTGAACATGAAGACGAACTGTACGGTCAGTAAAACTATTACTTCCTCCTTCAAGAATACTGCACAGGGAGAAATAAGATAAAGTTATAGGAGCTATATTCCAAGTACAAGGATAAGTAATGACAAATCTGCACCCTCCTTCGAAACCCGAAATAAGTCGCACAGGCTATTTCGAGATACAGCTCGTCAAAGGTGAAATGCGGTAAAAAACCTGGCAGACATCTATTTTTGTTTTTCGCTATTTTTAGATTTTTTAATATGTATACTGTTATAACCTCAGTTAGGTTAAACAAAATCAACTTTATTGATGAGAAAGTACAAAAATCATGCATTTATTAAGGCAAACTGCATCCTAAAAGTGGTAATTTATCTCCCAAATACCTTCGAAATAAAATCCTAAAATTGTTAGTATGTATAGTATAAAGGTGATTTTGGTACCAAATGAAAGCTGAAGATGTGTACTAAATGAAAATTACAATATCTCACTTAAACCACTTTTGTCTGGTTTTGCGGGAGCAGGACACAAATATGAAAGAGATCATGAAATATTATAAATCGAGGTAGGAGATTTCAGTGCTTCAGAAATTGAGTAGCATTATTGTCATAATGTACCAATTGTTTGATAAATATTATAATATTTATAAAATAATATTTTGAAACATGAAAATGCCTTGTGCTTGCCAATCCATAATGCTTAGAACTGTTCATAAACTGTGTGCCTAATAAGTCCATTACGGGTAAAATACACCATTTGCAGATATCGAAAAATGTTTACTACCGAATTATTAAGAAATACTTTACTTATTTGAAAGTAAATAATGATTGTAGGCATCCAGCAAAATGATTGCGCTAGATATCCTGGAATTGTTGAATTGTTGAATTTTATATAAAAAAATGCCAGACCGCGATTGCGAAAGAAAACAAGAACAACATAAGAAACTGCCAGACGACGATTGAAAACAAACGCCATTTTTCTTGCTTCTTTCACCATCCATGATTATAAAACTTCGGACATGTCAGTTAAACGATATTTTCTAAAAAAATACAACCCCCCAAAATCCACCCATTCATGACAATTCAAGCAATTACCAATGGTGTATCCTACTTTAATAGCAAGGTGTAAACGCTGTTATATTAAGATATATTAAGATATTTGAGCAACGTTACTGTCATGCCTACCATTATGTTCCTGCTATTGGACAAAGATTTCAACTAGGTAAACTGCTTTCTTAAAATCCTGTAAAATATGAAATCTCACCTTCAATCTTGGAAAAGGATTTCGTCTCTTCGCTGCTACTCGCGCTAGCTTCTTCGATTTTCTTGAGAGGGTTGTCCTTTGGACGGCCGCTGTTTAGTCTTCTCTGTGACGAGTCTGTAGTTTGGTAAATTGAGACAGAACTGGGAGTTAAAACGTCGAAATACGGGGTTTGCAGGTGTAAGGAAAGATTATAAAATTCTTCTTTGTCGGACTTCAATCGGACATTCTGTTCATGAGTTATGCCTTAAAAGTTTGCATTTATGGACACGTCAAACATTAACGAATAAAAGGTAAAGGCCCACAAAGGTTTAACATTTGTACGTGAAAATTCATTATGCAAACGTTAATTAAAAACACTTTTATTACACAAATGTTATATTATAACTTTAAAAAAATAATTCATACCCAATTTTTTGTTTCCCCACTTTGCACTGTGCCCAGTTCCATCTCATTTTGGCAGAACGCCTGACATATAGTAGTCTTTGGGCAAGACGTTGCTTAATCCGCAGCCACGAAAGGGCGATATCGCAACAAACCATCATCACTGACCAACCCTTACGGACAGGTTGGTCAGTGATGATGGTTTGTCGCGATAGCGCCCTCTCGGGGCTGCGGATTAAGCAACGTCTTGCCCAAAGACTAGACATATAGGAGAGCACCAACAGACACCTCCGTTTGTACCTTCCTGTCCATAAACTGAGCCCGAATTACTGCACTCCGAGTTGGCTTCTACACTTCCGACAATGGCAGGGTCCGATTCGTTGTCTCCATCCTCACTCTCTGTCTGTTCTTCAAGAGGTGGGATGTCGTAGAAACAGAAGAAGATGATGACTTCCAAGACGATGAAGAGGATGCACATCAGTAACTGGGAGAAAGATTTTGGCGCATAAAGATTACACTACCTCATTCTTACAGTACGGATTGATGGATTTTTGTGGATTTTTTCCCCCTGGCAGTTTACTTTTACTGTACATTTTTTTTTTTTCGAAAATGGACGAGTTAGAGATTCATATTTTATGGTAAATATTGTGATTCTAACTTGTGTTTGTAGATGCTGGAAAAACCAAGACAGAAATGCTGTTCTTGTAATCTGGTTCCTTCAGAGAAATCGGCAATTTATGGAAATCGGGGGGAATTATCAGATTAGCAAAGTGAAACAAAGTTAATATAAGTAACTCTATAATGGGGTTTTTGCCACTTACTCCTGGACCTGTGAAATTGGTAACGTGAAGCGGTCCGATGTAGAAGTCACAAATGCTGAGAGGTAGATTGAGGGCCGGACCAAGTAGCAGACCCACTTGCCGAGCCGCTGAGGCAAGCGACAGGGCTGAGGCTCGGTCCTTCTCTGAGGAGGTCCGAGAGATTTGTGCGAAGATGGCCGACCCCACACCGGCACCGACTCCTATTGTGATCAGAGAAGGGAATTATCAAATAGTGTTTTACTCAAAAGTATTGCCCCAAAGCATAATGGGGTTGAGTCCTAGGGACTTTTAACAAGGAAGCCATTTTGATCTGGTTCCCTTAATGTATTATATAAATTGTGAATGGAATAGTGCCATACTTTTTGCATTCAATCCTTACTTTCAATACAAAAAAATGTAGCTTAAAATATTAACAAATGTTTAATCAAAATTTTTAAATTATTCAGAGGTAAAAAAAACAATTAACTCAACCCATATCTTACCACACAATAGTCTACTGCCTAGCAGAATGTATTTAGAACCTCCATAAAAGTATAGAAAGTTGCCTGAAACAAGAACAAATAGTACAAACTATTGACTTTACTGTGAAGAGTTGGGGACGGGTGGGGTATCGTTGGGTGGGGTATCGTTGGGTGGGGTATCGTTGGGTGGGGTATCGTTGGGTGGGGCGTCGTCGGGTGGGGCGTCGTCGGGTGGGGCGTCGTCGGGTGGGGGGGTCGTCCCCTGTCCTTCTTGGTTGGGTTGGGTCGAGTCAAGCTTGGTTGGGGTGGGCTGAGCTGGGCCAGGGCAGGGCTGTGTGTCATGGTACTTACCCCCTATTTCCCACAAATTTGCAACCAAAATGAGAATTTTTGTTTTATGGATGCGATCCTGAATAAAACCGTAGAGCGGCGATACCAGAATTCCACTGAAGCTAAACGCAGCCATAACAGCGCCAAAGAAAGTGGCATCACCATCCAGATGGCCCAAGTACTCATTGAGTGTAGGCAGTACAACGGCTGGGTAACGAAAGAGATAGACGTTTTAACCATTTAAGACATGATTCAATCGTGATTCCGTTGACAGCATTATTAACAATTTTCAGTTCCATTTCCCTAATCCTATAACTCCCTTCCCTATTTTTCTTACACATTTTTTTTTCAATTGCACCAAGAACAATTTTACCCACAATGGCACATATGGACAAACTACATTGTAAATACAGAAATATTGTATCTTTCCCACCTTTATTCAGGCGAGACCAAAAGTAAACAGATATAATGGTACTTGTGTTTCATAAACTTAAAACTGCTTGTTACATGCAGTTGATCCCATGAAAATCACGTGCATGACTCGATGTAAAGTTTTACAATAGTATGAGTATCTTCAAATTTAGTTTGATAACATTTTTACTGATAAACGGCATAATTGAAGCCCGTACGCAAGTAGGGGGCGTGTGGCCTAGTAGTGATTTGAGTTTGTGACTCATAATCAGAGGTTCAAATCCAGCTGCTGGCATCCTATCCAGGGAAAAAAATTATTCTCAGTCGTTTTATGCCAGAAAGTCATGGGTTTCACAAAACGTGTTTGTGAGAAAACTTACTTAATAAACACCCTAAACAAGACACACAAAAGATTGCAAATCAAGACAAGTAAGGTTCGGTTGAGCATAGCAACGGCTATGTTCTAATCATTATTTCTTTTTGAAACTTTCCAAACTTATACAAACTATTGTATAAACAACAAAATATTAAAATTTCGCAAACGTGGGACAGTTAACTCGACATTGGGGTCATAACATAAAATGGCGGTTGCCCATAAAATCTGCACAGCGCAGTGCAGTTCGACTAGTAAAAAAAAGATGCAAAAATTTCTCAAACAAATTTGGGGTAAGATTTAAAAAAATTAACCCAGACAAGTCAAGAGCCAAGAGATTTATATAGAAGAATGCATTTACATTTTACATTTATTTACTTTATTTTCACTTCATGCGTACATTTGTCATAGAGATACAATACACGATATAATGATTAAATAATTATACAATATATGATAAGAGGAACAATATAATGTTATTAATAAAGTGGAGGGGACCCGTAAAAAAACAGAGCTTGTGGAGTACAGGAACCCAGATTAATTATAT
Source organism: Crossaster papposus (assembly GCA_037893245.1). Lineage (NCBI taxonomy): Eukaryota > Metazoa > Echinodermata > Asteroidea > Velatida > Solasteridae > Crossaster > Crossaster papposus. The sequence continues at coordinate 729,082 of JBAIAA010000110.1, forward strand.
AAATAATGAGCAGGATGAACAATCAATAATAAAACAATAACAATTGCAACTCTACATCTGGCACAGATGCAAGCGGAAAGCAAAGTCAGGAGCAAGGTTTTTAACCAATTTGCCGGTGTCACGCCGTGTGGCCTGATGCTAATTTGCATCTGAATGGTCAAATGCATGAAAAGGTCACGCCCCATTTTCGCAAGTTTGCAAAGACAACTGTTGGAGTTAGGGAAATGGACTAATCATGTCGTTAGCGGAAGCACTGTGTGAAAAAGAATACGTGGCGTGCGTGCACAATCAAACTTATTGAATGCAGTTGTCTTTGGCAAAGATGCCGAAGTGAATAACTTTTTTATCTCGTAATTCTCGGACTCGGAGACCATATTAAATCATAGAGCAATGATTAAATCATGCGCCGAGACAGAATGCTTACCGTATTCTATTCCACCGAGCAAAAAGAAGATGGACTGCGCTACGTTTGTGAGTCGCTTCCTAGTCTTCAAAGTCAACCCCATGGTCACTGGTGTACGACTGGCCTTGTTATAAAATTTAAAAGCTAAGTAAAAATTAAAATAACCCCATTTTACAACTCCCTGAACAGCTGACTAAAAAAACAGCAACCCTCCTCTTTTTCGCGGCGGCTTTATTGCAACCATAAGAGGGCGCTGTTGAAGAACCGCGATGTCAACATTTTTCGTACTACACATGGCCGTTTTACAAACCCAAGCTTCGTTGAGGATACACGTACACACAAATATATACTCCTGCATGCAGCGAATGGGTCTGAAACGCAACAAGTCCGCAAAATATCGATAGCATTTTACTACGTGCTTTGGGTTTTTTTTAAATCAACTAATTCTCAAAACACTGCATTGGAGAAAGAAAAGATGTTTTAATAGTTAAAATCCCGCATTGGGGAAAAAAATAATGTAAATTTTCTCATTTTATTTGTTTTCTAAAATTGCATTATTCGGAGTCGGCAGGTTCGTAAACCCAATCAATAAAAAAATGCTGGCCTTGCATGTAGGGCATAATTATACACTTTCTATGCCAGCATTTTTCGCAGATATTTATACCCACTGCACTCACGCATCTGAAGTTGTAACAAGACACTGAATTTTGAAACTCAAGTCAAATTAAAGTATGGAATTTATACTTTTGTTTCAAATCTGAATTTCAAAATTGTAAGGTATCCTGTGTTAATGTGGACAAACTAAATAACAAATGGCATAAAACTAACTTAAAATTGTTGCGGTACTCTTCAAATTTTAGACATTATTTTCGTAGATATATTTAATGTATACATTTTTTTAAATGACAGGAATAGTCAACTAAATTACCTTTTACAATTGATTACATTTATAACAGAATTTGTAATTATGTAGATTGCAATTCCGCTCCCCACCCAAACACCTCTCCCCCTCAAAAAAATAAAATAAAAGACAGTATCACAGACCAGATCAATGATTGAGACTAAAGTAATTATTTAACTTTGAAAAATCAAACATCACCAGACCCAAATATCAATGCTGGACTATTGTACGTTGGCAGTTAGTTAAAATATATTTTTTCTTAAATCTTGCAGTTTACAATAAAATTTAAGAGAAAAAGATTTGAATCCACATGGTCGAAAGAATTAATTTCATAAAATTAAACATACAATTTCTGGTATCAGGTAGGGAGCTGGAAAAACAAAATTCGCATGTGGACTCGGGCAGGAATCGAACCCGAGGGCAGGAATCAAACCCCGGGGCAGGAATCGAACCCGAGCAACAGCATTGAAAGGGGAAGAAAGTAACTATGCCAACCTGACTTTACAGAGGGGATAAAGTGAGAGTTGGCTCTGATTAAAAAGTGTTCCTTTCCTGTTGTTGTGAAAGTTGATTTTGATAATTCAAATCTTTTACAAAGACCAAGACCTTTCGAGAAAAAAAAATAAAAAAATCCAATATTCCGCCCCAAGTTACACCCTTTCCTGTGCTTTATCCTAGCTAACCCTTCATTTAAAGTTGAACTCCACTGTTATGAAATGGATTCCAATCTAGAAGAATCAATTAGTATCTTTCCGTTTTCTCTTGCCACCTGCTGACGCCCCTGTTCCACCACTGCCTCGTTTCTTCTTTTGTCCAGTTAACTTCTCCCCAGCGCCTGATGGTTTCGGCTTAACGCCCTTGGGCGATTTAGATTTAGTCTTTTTCTTCCCTTTCTTCGCCTTGCTCGCTGGAGACGATCCTGTAGGTTTTGACTCCGACTTCCCCCCAGAATCCCCCAACTTTCCTTTTGGCTTTTTCTTCTTCTCGACGCCGAGGTTTTCCTTGTTTCCGGTTTCCCCGCCTTTTGGATCCTTCCGTTTCCGGCGGGCGAAGAACCTGCTCATTTTGTGCCCTGCCGTTTGCAGCACTTTGGTCTCTTCCTCCGGTTTTGTTGGCTCTGACTCATCTGGATTTTCAACAGCCTCATCTTTGTCTCCATTGGCTGTTTCTTTCCCAGGTGACTTTTCAGTTTCCTCCTCATTTGCATCCTCTGTTAAAAAAAAACGAGTGAACAACAGTCAAAAAGATGTGATGAATATCTTTTCCGCTGATCTTAAATTCCATTTTTCAACTCATTTTTAGTTTCAGTCAGTCATTTTGTTGGCAAATTTTGAAAATGACAGATTCTAAATTCTGTGTAGATTTTCTGTGATTCATTTTTTGACCAAGCTAAACTCTCTGTCATAAAAAACCTTGTTAGAACAATACACCAAAACCTCTGCAATATGATTTGCCAAATCAGAGTTAATTCAATGAATTGATCACAGCTACATGTATTTTGGCTGGATCCGAGAAAATCTGGCTTTACTTTTGTCTGGAATCTTGTTGGAGTATTTCTTCAGTTTGGCGACAAAGAATCCGTCCATGTTGTGGGTGTGCGGGTAGAATCGACGGGTCAGCTTCAACGACGGATGAAAATGCCTCTCCCTTATTCTGGAAAAGAAAGTGTCAGAAACACGCGCTCACAAAAATTTATCATTCACTATATTCATGTTAATTCATGTACTCGTGACTCGGACTCAATCCAAGTGACTTGAGACTTGTGACTACAACACTGATGAATAATGACCTTAACTGAGGTTTCCGGCCAAGTTTGTTCAGGCGAGACTATTGTTAATTTGGGAAAGAAAATTCACGATATCAATTTCAGATCTGGTTATCTGTTCAAACGATATATCATAAACTTGAACACAAAATGCCTACCTTGTGAAGCCCTCTTTGCCAAAGTCCAAACCTGTGGGTATAACCTTGACACAACGCTTTTTCAAAGCATAGTCCACCACACACTCGTTTTCCTCAACCTGGGGAAAAAAACCAAACTTTATTATTAATGATAATATAACAAAGATGATATATTGTTAAATCATGGTATGCATATAGAAATTTGCAGGAGGTGCAAACATTATACAAAAGAAATTAACTTGGAAATAATTGCTATAAACTCTCTTTCTCAAGGACACAAATACTGAAAAGTCAGAGCTTATAAGGAACAAGTACCATTACCCTAGGTTCCAAAATTACGTCGTACTGTCTTGTTCAGTTAGACTTACATTGGCGACATAACAAATTGACTTGGAGCAAAAACAACTAGGATTAAGAAATTATTGCAATAAACTACGCTTCCAGTTGACACTAACATTGGAAAACAAGCCCAGGCTCAAGAATACCCAGCATATTGAGTAAATTGTGGTTAACTATCCTGCCTGTAGACACAAACAATGGAAAACTTGAGAATCGCCAATATGGAACATGTTGAGTAAATTGTGGTAAACTATCCTGCTTGTGGACACAAACACTGTGTAACCAGGCAAGTTTGGATATGGAATTCATGTTTGATTCCTTCAGTGGCTGCATGGAAGCTGTACGTGGCCAAGACTTTACATGTTCTTTCGTCGGTGGCTAAAACCAAAACTGACCCCTAGCTACGAAGCCGAGATATTTCACCGGTTACAATTGCAGACTCCGACTTACCAATATGGAGCATGTTGAGAAGACGATGTAACCCCCGGTGGAAGACTTGGCATCTACCGAGTCGATGGCCGCCAGGATCAGCTGTTTCTGCAGATGGGCACACTTCTGGATGTCCAGATGGTCCTTGCTTGATTTGACCATCTCGTCCTTGGAGATGACCCCCGTCCCGCTGCACGGAGCATCGAGCAGCACGCGGTCAAAGCCACCGATTATCTGTGTAAGAAACAGGGATCATTCACTCTAACCTTAAAGGTAGGATACACCATTTGCAGATATTGAAAAATGTTATTACCGAATTATTAAGAAATATCTTACTTTTTTAAAAGTAAATATTGATTGTAGGCATCCAGCAAAATTATTGCGCTAGATATTCTGTAATTATTCGGAAAAATTAAATGTTATTTAAAAATATTAGGATCGCCAAACAGCGATCTAAAAAAAACCAAGAAAAAAAACTGTTCATTAAAAATAATTCGGTGATGTTAAATAATCCCGGCGCGAAGTGGTTAAGGTATAAAGCAGAGCCATAAAACTGGGCCCAAGTTTGGTTGGAATCTATTAAGATTGGTACTGGACCCCTAAACAGATTGTCCTTTTCACTGGGTTAGGCATACCTCCAGAATCAGAGTTCATCAGTTAGTGTGTAAAGTTTGTCAAACGGTATTTAAATTTGCAAGGATGGGTACGGTTCCTAGTAAATTGCACGAGAGAGTTAGGGTGTATTGCGAGACATGCGGCTCATTTTTGCAGAGCGAGTCACATTTACGAACCTTGGGGAATGACCTGCCGTCTTCGTTGGACACCACCGTGTTGGTGATCCCACATCGGTGGGTGTTGCCCACCACTGCCTTGACGCGGTCCTTATTGGCATCATTGGCAAACAGCAGACCGGTGTTCTTCATCAAGGAGGCTGGAAGAGGACAACGCAAGACGATTCAATCATCTTGAAATATTTCTCAAAAATGAGTGGCCGGCACTCTTGAAAGAAGTTTTTGTGACGCTACAACTTATAAGGCGTGCAAGCTCAGTGTCAAATAACAAAATATTTGTGGCAAGATGCTTGCACTAGTAAACAGGAGGTCGTGGGTTCGAGTCCCCAACACGTATGCTTATCAAGTTTTTCTGACAAGCCCTTCCACAACAATGAGGATGTAGTGTTACTCATTTTGATGCCTATAATAAGATCTACAAACAACTGCAGTAAAATATCTTGCTCAGAGACAAAACTGTCTAACCGCCAGACTACAAGATTCACTGTCATACCTATGTAGGTTGTTTTGCCACCGGGCGCGGCGCACATGTCCAGTATTTTTTCCTTTTCCTTGGGAGCCAGAGCCATGACTGGGAGGAAGCTAGACGCACCCTGCAGCATGTAGTGACCTGCTAGATACTCTGGAGTTGCACCTAGTGTTACGCGGGAAGAATGATAATGTTTAAAATAAAATCGGTCAACAATTGAGGAATTAAGGTCATCTATGGCCCACTTTACGAGAAGTTGATAGTCTAGCTTATACTGTGAAAACAAATTATTCAAACTGATTTATCAAAAAGATCGAGACATCAGGTTAAAAATTTAAGAAAACAAAAGTTTTGTTTCTTTACCAATTGGAACAGAAGAATCAAAGATCACCAGTCCGACCTTTGACCACTTGGCCAAGGGGTCAAGGTTCACACCCCTGTTGATCAGTGCCTGCAACAGGGAAAACAAATGTACACTCATTAAAATAGAGAATACTCATTATAAAAAAACGTAGTGTTGTAACGACTCCAATCACTCAAATCCGATTGAGTAATTTATTTGTGACTCAATTTGGCCCCGATGGGTGACTCGCCATGACTCAAGTTCCTCATCATTAGACTTGACTCGAGAAATCGCTAATAGCACTCAATTTATTGCGACAAATATTAAAGTGAAAATAAAAGAATTGACTGAATTTTGGAAAGCCCAAAATGGGAAGGAAGAGAGGTTTAATGAATACCTGTGCCAAATCTCTCCTCCTTGTCTTCAATGTATTGGTTCGTATCGTGACCGGACGTTGAACCTCGTTCGCTTCAAGAAACTCAATCAGCTGAAAATAAAACAAGAAGAGTAATTCACAACCCTGTTTAACAGTTTAAACAGGCTTTGTATCAGACCCATATACAGGGTGGTAAAAAAAAAAAAAAAAAAACCCCAGAATGACATTTCTTTCAGTACCCTCTGCTCATATACAGATAATCTTTCCAGATGAAAAATGATACCAAGATAACCCGATGCGGTCCAAAAGTTTTTATTCTAGTGGCCTTTTTTGGACAGTAGGGGTCAGTTGGACAGGTGATCAACAAAAGTGCGACAGCAATGAAAAGGCCTGTTCAACTGACCACCGAGTTTGTTCCAGGAAAAGGTTCTGGGATGAAAACTACTAAACCGAATCTTGGTACCATTTTTCATCCGTTTTGTTTTTGATTACCTCAGTCATGGGAAAGATGTCCATAATCTTGTCCAGGAGATATTCATTGTAGCTGTAGTATGTCATTAGATCCTGCCGCAGGACCGAAATGTAATCAACGCGGGATCTGTGGGCAAAAGAGACATCTTTAGGATCCCTTTATAGCTGGCTGGTGTTCCTTTTAAGATAAGATACTGTTTGCGGTAGCACCATGTGATAATCTCTTGCGAGTTTGTGTGGTTCCGACAAGAACCTTTTCTTTACCTATCTGGTTCCCTTCTTCTCTTGAAGTCTCCCAGCACCTCCATGACTTCCTTGATCCTCTGGTGCACCTGACTCATATCCAGAGGTCGACTACGTATTATTTAGTTAAGGAATTCCAAAACAATGCCAGTTTCTGAGTGTATTAAAAGCACCATTTGAGGAGTACTCATGCAAAAAAGAAATAGTAGAAATACCAAAGCGCTTTGTTTTTAAACTTTTACACACCATTAACCCTAACCCCCTAATGGTTCCCCGGGACTTGCCTGCTAAATCCAACACAAACCAACTGTGACTCGTATGACTTAACTGCTCAAACCAACACAGTCTAACTCACCAAGTTGTTGGGTCCTGAACATATATAAAATGACCTGATTTGAATAGCTTGTGATTTGAATTGGAACTGAAGGACTTGTGATGGACTTGCAGGGACTAGTGATGGACTCGACTACATCCCTGCCATTAGTATTCATTAGAGCTGCGGTAAGCTAAGGATATTTTCAAGTTCCAGTTCTTCTTGTCCTGGCAGGTGGAACATGTCATAGAGAGCTGTGTTGGCTCTCAGCTCAGCCTCAGCAAGTTTCCTGTTAAAATAAAATGTAATTAAACAAATGTTAACCATAACCCTCCAGGGTATTTTGGCTAGAAACCCTGCCAGACGCAACAGATTGCATACTTTGTTCACATTGACTTGTGTGCAGAGTCCAGCAAGGTCAAGCGGTCACCACAGATGCACTGTGCTGGATCTGGCAGGGTTAGGGTTAATATAAAAAGGGCATACCAATGCTGGAAAATATACTGAAAAATACTACTGGAAATCTACTTTTCAACCTTTTTCCTGTTGAACCAAACTTCTCAAAACATTAAACGAACAAACACAAAAGACAACAAAAAATGACAATTGCTGAAGCCAGAGTTTAACCTTTAACCTCTGGTAAAAATCGTACACTTGCTCTAATGCAAGTCCATTTTTCAAACCCCAGCTTAGGCTCGGTCTTTGGCTCTATCGCCATTGCCAACCTGCACGAATGAAGCCAAAGACAAAGACAGAGCTAGGGTTTGGAAAACAGCCCAAGCTACCCAGCCTGATGTTGGCCGAGGCCCTCCAGTTTGTAATAATCTATAATCTATAATCATTATAAAAGTGGAAATCAAAAGCCATCGACGAATGTGATCTGACGAAACTTCCGTCTGGTGCAGGAATAGATATTTGTTCACACTTTGAACTCACTTTTGTTTCTTGATCTTCTTGTCCAGTTTCTTGGAGGCCTTCTCAATGGGGAGCAGGTCACTGTCATCTTCTGCATCCTCACTGTCATCGTCACTGTCATCGTCATCATCATCATCATCGTCATCATCATCATCATCATCATCAGATCCCATCGGTCCAAAGTCGTCGGCAGGCTATATCAAGAGATATTGAAAAACACAGTTGTCTTAAGAAAGCATAGGCGACTGTGGTTCAGCATCCCAAGTCGAAACCAATGTGACCTGGACTATAAAAAGGGAGAAAAGCTGTACATGCAGGTTTCCGGTGTTGTAATTACACTTTTAGTAATCAAATGATCTTGAACATCAGGTGCTTTTCCAGCAGGAAAACCGGTTTAGCCTAATAGGAATCGCCCATTTCATCCTCCATTTTACCTTCTCCCCTCTCTCCCACTGTAACATACAGCTTGCCCCCCCCCCCCCCCCCCCCCCCCACTAATAGTGATGCTCACAGTATTTTGTGAGTGAGGGAGGTTGGCTGTTACTATTGCCCGTGAATAGAGTGGATGACACAAGCAAATGATGTCACTGGCTAACCATTTCATCATCCGAGTCATCTTCACCATCAGCTTCATCATCATCTTCCTCTGTAACTTCCTCATCTTCCTCTTCGTCACTGTCCTCTTCCAGAAATTTCAAGGGAGCTTTCTTCCTCTTGGGGGTAGCCTTGGCACCTTTGGCTGATGTAGGAGTCAACCATTCTTTGTTGTCGTCGGTGAAACCTTTAGCAGCAGCATCGTCTTCATTCGAGGCCTCACCGTTTTTCTCCGGAGGATTCAAAGAAGCTTTCTTCTTCTTGGGCGTAGGCTTTGGTTTTTTCCTCGATGCAGGAGTCAACCACTTTTTGTTTTCGTTGGTGAAGCCATTAGCAGCTTCATTCGAGGACTCGCTGTCTCCTTCTGGAGGACTCGAAGAAGTTTTCTTCCTTTTGGGGGTAGCTTTGGCTTTTTTGCCCTTTGCAGGAGTCAACAACTTTTTGTTGTCCTTGGTGAAGCCTTTGGTGGCGATGTCTTCCATGTCGTCACTGTCGACAAATTCCTCCTCACCACTTTCTCCTTCTTTGATGTCTTCTTCATCATCACTAACATCTTCGTTGTCAAAATCATACTCAATATCTTCTGCAACCAATGAAAAACATCCGGCATGTTTTAGGAACACATACAGTAGCTCAGTAGCTGATAATACATTGTAGGGCTTTAGCACAAATCCCTGCAAGTCCATCACAAGTCCTCCAGTCTCAATTCAAATCACAAGCTACTCAAATGAGCTTTGAGAAAGACTTTCCTTTGTTGTTCATCCACTGTTACTTGTGACCGGACTTCTGACTGGACTTGTGATGGACTCGACTACATCCCTCATAACAGTTTCTTATGCCCAGCTAAGTATTCCTCTATTTAACTTTTGAAAAGAGAGAATTTTGTGCAAGTTTTTGTGTACGAAAGTATTTTGGATTCATCTTGTCACCCTCTACCGATGGCGCCAAGACATCTTGGCTGTGCTTGCAAAGGGCCTGCTGTGTTAAGGAAAATCTTCGGCCGAGACTATACCTTCTTCCGATTCCATCTCGCCCTTCTCTTCACTTTCCTCGTCTTCGACCTCTTTTGCCGCATCATCCAGCCATTCTCCATCATCGCTCCATCCTCCGTCACTTCCCTCTCCGTCACTGTCCATCTCCGTCACGGGTTTCTTCTTAGCGCTCCCCGGCGCTTTATTCTCCCCTGTCGATTTCTTTTGCTCTTTTTGTTTCGGTTTCTGCTGCTGTTTTGGCTGCTTCATCTTGTTCATGCTGGGTCGTTCTTTATTATTTTTCAGTTGCTTGCGTTGTTGCTGGACCCTCTTGACAACTCTACAAAACATTTTTTTAAAAACCATTTAACAACTTAAAAGGCATGTAAATGAACTACTTACAGAACTGTATACATAATTTTGTGTGTAAAGGGAAAAATTCAATCTGAACATCACCGCATGTTGTTCAAGCTGAGGAGCCAGAGGAGGTCCCAGCTTGCCTTTACCACAACAAAATGCTTATAACTATTATTTCAGAAGGTAAAAATCACTGTTTATTACTGAGAAAACTTCAAGTTTTTACTTGTCCTTGACATTGACAATACTTGTTGTGTCGTAGAACTGGATGATATTGTGAAATTTGTCTGTTTCGGAAACCTCACAAATCTGGAACTTGGAAGTGACAAATTCAAACAAGAAAAAATAAATGGACAATTTTGATTTTATATAATATTTTGATAATAACGTTATGCTATCTGTAAAGTGTAAACATCACCTTTGTCGAGATCTGCGGCTAAGTCGTTTCTCAGATTCATCTGCAAAAAATAAAACAAAAAATATATTCAATAAAAACGCCAAAAATCATGGAATTATAAACTGCATGCTTCATGAATCATGATATACAGGCCTAATAGTAATACTAAACTATTTGTTTTATATTTAAATTATTTTACCGAATTATTTAATATCGCAACTGGTTAATACAATGTTCTCACCTTCTTGACTTTTGAGAAAAGCTGGCATCTCTGGCGCCCCTTGTTTCCTCGATTTTCTGCCAGGACCACCCTTACCCAACTCATTAAGATCTTTTTTTCTTCCCATGTTGAAAGGTCAACTCGTTCAAGGGTAACTACAGATGTTATGCTCAGTTGAAAACTGTGGATTTTTGTATCAAAAGTAAAACTAAAACGCCTGCATGCACATTCGAGCACGTGTTACTAACCTGTAAACCAGTCCTATTTGCTAGCATATATAGCCCGTTTTCTAAGCTCCAGTTAGCCTCTATTCTGGCTCCATTACCATTGCCAAACTGCATAAACGCAGCCAGGTCGGAGATGAAGCTGAAGATTAAAAAACGGCCCCAAAATTTATAGTCTGATACCTATCATATAAATCATCAATATATTTTGGGCACATGGGGTACGTACAGGTACCACACACCTTGCACTAATGCACCATATGGAAAAATGGCGTCGCCCGTGTGGCCCGAAATTGTGCAAGCCCAGAAGCAAAACCGGCGAGAATTATTACTTAACGGCCCTCTGATCGCAGAGCGAATCGCGAAGTCGGGTGTAGATCATGCACTCTATTCCCTAGAGCTTTTGAACTTTTTAGAAATCGCCGATGTCTCGCTTCTGAAGCTGTCAAAAGACGTCGGCAAACTCGCGAATTTGGTCAACCTGGTTCTGCGTGGCAACAAATTGACAAAACTGCCCTCAACGGTGGGAAACTTGAAGGCCCTACGCCAGCTTGATGTTTCCAATAACTCACTGCGGGCTTTACCGGATGAGTTGGGTGATCTGTCTGAATTGCACACGTTTGATGCAAGTCGGAATAACCTAACGTGTTTGCCCGAGTCCATTGGCAAACTGCTGCGACTCTCGGTGGTCAATATTTCAAGTAACGACATAGAATCATTTGAACCCTTATGCGCTGATCACACGTCACACCTCAGTGAGTTCATTGGTGTAAACAATGCCATCACGGCAATCCCAGATGCTATAAGTCACCTCCAAGCCTTGAAGAAACTAGATCTCAGCTCAAATAAGATCGCAGAGGTTCCAGTGTCGCTCGCAGACTGCGGCAAACTCAAGGACCTGCTGTTGACAGAAAACCCATTCCGCGACCGCCGCCTTGGTAAACTGGTCCAGCAGTCGCGTGGCACCAAAGCCGCGTTGGATTACATCCGCAGCCATGGGACCAAGACATCGGCACTGGAGGAAAAAACAACAAAAGCCAAGAAAAAGAAAGGTCGAAAGAAAGCTGCGTCCACCAGCAGCGACCTGAGCGAGGATTTCGACAAGTTGATGCTGAGGGTTTTGAACTTTAAGGACTCATCGGACGGGGGAGTGGAGGTTGTTGTCAAGGATGGTGTCGCCGATGTCAGGCCCTATATAGTTTGTTGCATACTCAGGGATGTCGACTTGCAGAAGGGCACCAGATTCAAGAGATTTATTACAGCCCAGGTTGTTTGAACAAGACAAAATCTATCACATTAAAGTTTTCTTCTCGCAACTATTATTTTGTCAAATAATTTTAAAAATTGTACAATTTTGCTACATAAAAATTATAGCTTCACTTTAATAATGTATGTGGTAGTCTACCATATGTGTATGATGAACTCGACGTAAACTTTGTTTTAGGTATTTTTAACTTTAGTTTCAGGTGTTTTTATTCTTTAAAATTAGTGAAAATCCATCAAAATTTCACTTTTAGTGTGAGAAAACTATACAATGAATGCAAACTTGTTATATATTGTTGGATCAATTAAAGCAATACATTGTTTAAAATGTTAATTAATTTTGGGAAAATTTTTTTTTATTTTCTTCAGACCAAGTTACACGATGGGCCACTATGTGCCAAGCGGACCAAAGCCACCATCGCGACCCATGACCTTCGCTTGGTCAAGTTCCCACTTGCCTACGATGTCAAACTACCATCAGATATTCAGGTCCGCTGTGACTTTCTTATTCTGCTGGTTTGATTCTGTTGGGGTTGTAATGTGTCTAAAACCTTGTAAAATCTTGTCAAAATGAAAGAAGATGATTCAGGAAATATACAAAGAAAAGATAAAACATAAAACATAGAGCAATAAATTGCTCCTCAAAATTGGAGGTAATATACCTCAGGTTACTTCACATTTTCTTTGTAATCAATTACACATCCATGGACGGGTGCAAGCTAGCTAGTCTGGCTCCCTGATTGCTTTCAGTGCATTCTGAATCCATTGCAAATGATCACCAGTCACGCTTTTGGAGTGTCATTAAGTTTTTTTGTACGTTTTCCAGATTACTCCCCTGGGTGGAAGCAAGATCACATCGGCCAAAGCCCTCATAACCCAGCTACGCAAGGAAGCAGACGACCTGCGTAAAGAGGCTAAACGGAACGCCATCTCCGGCATTCACAAGTGAGAAAAAGTCTTTGAATGCCATACTGAAAATAAGTGGCTCAATAGTCTATTGGAAAAAGCTAGCACAAGTAAATATAGGATACTGGTATTGCATTCAATGCCGTGTTGTAGGCATTCAGAATCTAGTCTAAAGAATCTTTAGACTAGAAACTCCTGTCTAGAGCTATTGTCTAGGTGTGTGCCCAATACGACTTCATGGGGAAATGCCGACAATAGCCATAGTCATAGCTCTGGAAGCCAGTTTCGGACATGGCCCAGATTTGCTAAGGCCGATTGTTACTCTTAAATGGTTACTCTTTCTGATTGCTGTAGTTAAATTTTAGTTCGCTCTGTCTGACCAAATTTTTGAAAATTTTGATTCAAAGTTTGTGGTTTTAGCTTTGTTGTCTGTATTTGCCCAAATAACCAATTAAAAATCAATTGTCTGTATTCAAAATCTGCGCTGCCTTTTTTTTCTTCATCTGCTAACTTTGTGTAGATACCTAGAGCTGCTAGACGCACATCGAATGTTCCCATGCCTTTGTGACAGAGATGGTCAGGTGATCTCCTTTCCACCAATCACAAATGCCGACATAACCAAGGTGATTGTCAAAGTCTTGTATAACCCATTCTTTTTTCCCAAATACTTTCCGAGAAAATTTGCCAAAATTGCCATCAGAACACTAGAGCAGCTCATACAAGCAATTTTGTATGCAGGACTTTTGAACAGCGAAGAAGGCAGAGTTTAGAATATTCAAAAATAGACAGCCCTACCAAATATATTTTGTGCATTTGTGCAATAGATTTTTAGGTGATGGAGTTTGAAGATTCTATGGGAAACACCGCAAAGTATTTTTTATGCCAGCATGGTATCCTGAATCCGTCATAATCCATCATACTTTCACTGGTGGATTGTTCATGGATTCAGGATTTCTCCAGAATGTATACTGGTGGATTCTGATGGACTCAGGACACCAGCAATTTTTGCATGACAAACTTGATGGACTTTGGCAGATTCATGGACACTTTCTAGTGAAATCACTCAAGGGGTTGTGTGTGTCCACGCTGGCTTAGAGCCTCTTACTGCATGTCAGAGGCCAGTAAGAAACTAGATGTCATAGCCAACTAAACACGAGCCAATTGTCTTTGAACCTTTTACAGATTTCCCGCTCCAGTGAACACATCCTCCTCGAGGTGACCAGCTCCACCGATTTCGCCGTTTGCAAGAAGGTCATGGACGCCTTGATCCAACGCAGCGCAGAAATCCTACTGGATGCGCCGGGAACCAGTGTCCCTGCATCTGGAGACCCAGGAGAAGATGGAAACCAGGAACCGCCCGATGAGGGGGCGGCGGTGTTAAAGGTCACTGGTGGTCAAGGGTCGCTGGTGGTGGAGCAGGTTCGGGTCAGTGCCGCGGACGGCAGCCTGAAAGTCATGTATCCCTCCCGCACCGACCTGCAAGATGTGACAGATATCAAGGTCATCAGGTCGTAGGTTAAATGTAAAAATTATCTCGACCTATAGGTAGCGGCTGCGGCTACTTCCCATAGACCTGTGTGTTATTTCCAGCCGTAGCCAAGTCATTTTGACACAGCCTTAGATGTTAGCATGGTAATTTAATATAGCTCTATGATGCCAAGAGTTAGTCACAGTCAAACATACAGTATGTGTATAAAATGTACTTTGTGAATTTTTGCAGTATTTGAAGAAAAAAAAACTGTACACATTTGTAATCTGTTGTAGTGATGTGCTCATAATATAAAGAATGATTAAAAAAAAGAAGCTTTATGTAGTCAAGATAGCTTCTGTATTTACTCAATATGGCCAAAATGAATCAGATGATGTCAAAATATAATTTGTATAATTATTGATATTATAACAGCTAAGTCTAATAAAATCAAATGTATTATCCCAGATTCAAATATTCAGTTGTTTAAGTGTTTTTTTGCCAAAGTTAAAGGCAAATTATAAAGAAAATCCAGATTAACGATATTAATTTAAACTAAAATAAAAAACCAAAACCAGGAGATTATTAATACATGTACCTTACTTAACTGTAAATAAACAACAGTCTCAAGCATCCTGTGAAATTACGGCACCTGATGTGCTGTGGTTTTCAAGAAAAGTGGACATTTGTATCGTTGGATGATGACAAGATTTAAAACAAACACAAAATTGTTCACATTCGTGTGATGATAAGAATAATTTCATTGCACAATAGTTTTTTGGTTTTTTTAATGATGGCACACTGATAATGCCACTGAAAAAAATATTTTTACGGAATATTGTATATGCAAAGAAGCATGTCGACTTAAAAAAGTGCAAAGGTAGAATGCAATTTAGGCATGACCTTCCAAGTTACTGTACAACAAGTTGTTTTAAGTATTTGTGACCTGTCGTCACAAACCGGCCGTAAACCTGCATTGTTTGTGATACCTCGAGATATCATCGAAAATGGGTCAAAATGCATGTACAATGTCGAAAATATGATTTTTGTTTATTTCCAATGTTCAAACCTTAAATTTACATTCTGTGAAGTTTTGAAGCCCAAAAGTGTTGTAAAATATAAAAATGGAGTGATTTTTGTGGGGCATCGTGCATGAAACTTGTTAAAAATTGGTTTGAAACATTTGTTTTTCTCTGCTTTAAGATTGATTAAATGCAACCGACCTGGCTCGGTTCAAATTGGAGCCATACTACCGATTCATTTTTGACCCTTTATTTTAAAGCTTATTTAAATACTCTATTTAAGCACAAAATCTTATTTTGGATGGAGTACTACTTTACAGCCCTTTTGTGGTGGCAGGTCACATTTGTGCATTACAAAAAGTCAAGTTATGGCCAGGCCATGACTGCGATACTGCTTGACCATGCGGTCAAGATTCCCTGCCCACACAAAGATAAGAACAAAACTATTATCCTTGACCACTAGTGATTCCTGTCATTAGAATGCCCGGTGGAGAGAGTGACCATTAATCAACTGACCACTGACCATTCATGATCCTTGACCTTGTCAGTTATTTATACCTGCTGGACTAGACTTGAGAAGCGCCCAGTCATGCGTGACAACTTATAATTAGCTCTGTAGTGTGTCAAGCTTGTTGCGGTATGGCTGGTTGCGTCCATTATTTAAGTAATTACAATGAATTAGTTTTCCCCTGGTCTAACCGTGGGCCGGGGAAAAAGTTTCGATAATTACACGAAAATGTCATAATAACGAACTCTTTCATGTGAAAACCTCTTACTTGATGAGTACGAAAAGATTATCAAGCTCAAACATAGGCTCAGGCTCCATCCCCATTGCCAAACTGCATGAACGAAGCCCAGTACGGATATGAATCTAGGGTTTAGACTCCGATACTGGCCACAAAAAAGGTTTTTATTTAACATGAACAGCGCCCTCTCTAGACAATACCCAGTGCATCACACAATAGCGCATTTAATTCGAGAAGTTTTTTTAGGAAAACGATCTGTAAAATGTGTTGTCATCACCCCACCCCCCCCCCCCCCCCCCCCCCCCCCCCCCCCCCCATACATATACCACAGGGAACATGGCTATCATCAAATCTCATAGTTTTCCCGCCAGTTCATGTTGTGTTGTGGTTAAGTTATACGTTGAAAAGGAAATCGTTTGTGGCGGCAACAAACCTTTAACCGTCCTCATTATGTGTGCGTATCCCTTAAATGACCCGTTGGGGGTCATGACAACCCAAACGAAGGTCAGTGATCATTCAGTCACGTTCGTTCCGCTTGAACTCCTGGTCAACGGCTGATTCATGTCGCAATATTTGCATCTCTTGCGAAAGCGCTAACTGGTTTTAGATTTTAGGGATTATAATTAATATACGGAGTATAAAATACGGAAATCATGCATTTAATATGCAGATTTCTATCACATCTCTTCCTTTCATTTTATGATTACAAGTTTGTATACACATAGGCCTATTTTTGTGTACAATTTCGAGGTTTTTAGTACTAGCTCGATCCCAAAATGAATACTCTTTCGTGGCTAAACTTACTACACCAAAAGCCAGTCGTTTAATTTACAGTTTCAAGTTTGTCAATGAACGAGCATAAATCGCGGGTACCCAGCACGATGAAACCCCCGCCTAATAGCAGAGCTCAACAAAATTTAATCTCTCAAAATTCTCGAATACTACTTTAAGCCAAGACAAATTGAGATCTTTTTTGAAAAACGGTTTAAAATTCCATCTCCAAATTGTGAATTTGAAATATTTATAAAAACAAATAATAATAATTAAAAAATAATTAGGTTATACAGTTTGGTTGCTTTTCCATTTTCTTGTTTTGTTTGCATTTTTTTAAGAAACGATTTAGGCATTTTGTTTTTACAAATTTAAAGTACTATAGTACGGTTATAACACAATAAACATCTAACAAAAGAAAAAGGTACACTAACAATGAAAATCTACTGTTACTTGGCACAAAGTAAATCTATTGTAACTCAATCACATTGTAAGCTTTTTCGACCGTGGGAAATAATTTCAGGTCGTGCTTCCTTTTTGTTAGGGGTTGTGGGAACATTTGTGACCCAGCACGAGTAAATGAGACACTTTGAGGCAAAAATAATAATTGAGATTTTGATTTCATCATTTAAATTTCATCAAATCAAAATCTCAATTTTCATTTTTGCCTAAAAGTGTCTCATTTACTCGTGCTGGGTCACATTTTCTTGTTTGGGAAGTAGGAGTACATCCTAACTACAAAACAGAAAAACAACAGATTAAGCGTAATTTAAATAATTACCAGATGTTCACTTGTTGATAGACTATA
The DNA here is from genome assembly GCA_037893245.1 of Crossaster papposus. Taxonomy (NCBI): domain Eukaryota; kingdom Metazoa; phylum Echinodermata; class Asteroidea; order Velatida; family Solasteridae; genus Crossaster; species Crossaster papposus. The sequence goes on from JBAIAA010000110.1 coordinate 746,724, forward strand.
CAATTAATGCAGCTTGTGACAGATGTAAAAAACAATCAATATTTGGGGAAAGTCAATATTTGAACATATTTTAGCCTTTGAAAACGGTATATTGCCATGCTTAATCGATCGGCATGTTAATTTGATGGTGTTAAGTGATCGTCGTGATGCATATATTCCGAAAAGTAACAGGCGATAGATTAATCTCATCATAAACAACCATTTATAACAAAAAAATACTTTTCAATAACCTATTTGCGAGTTAAAGTTTGAATAACATCTGGTACACCTATATTTGCTCAAAATGCTTGGCACATTTAAACTTTGAATTCTCCAGACGACTAAAGAGACTGTTATAACAGTAACATTGTAACATAATAGTTGTATTATTATAGTACATTTTATTATATCATGTGATTTGGGCAAGTTTTACGCTAGCAACATTATGAAGGAAGATATGTGGCAGAGGGACCCCCCCCCCCCCCCGTCTTTCTTTTGTGTTGGCAATTCTTTTTATGTTTTAAGAGGGATATGTTGGGTAACAATAGTGTACCCCTTGTACCCCTCCCGGCCGCCACATTATCGTGCTCTGGGTAGTATAGCAATCCCGGCTAGTGGTCTGGTGTCACTTGAGACAGTCTGGTCTCAGTGGAGAATTCAAAGTTAAAAATGTCCCAAGCATTTTGAGCGGGTCAGTGTCAGATGTTTTTCCAAATGGCTTATTGTAACATGAGACTTTCACAGAAAATTGATCGAACCTTGATCGATTAGTGGTTTTGGGGACTGAGCGGTGCGCTTTGACGATTCCAGGGTTACCCTTTATACAAGTTGGTCTCGAAGACGACACTCACATAAAACAGGCGTTGGGTCAAAAATGAGTGGGCACGCTACAGCCGTCGGTTCCTTGCAGCGGTCACGGGGATTGTCACGATCGTAGTAATGCAATCAAACGGGTTCGGGTAATTCCACCAATCACAAACCGCGGCTTGTGTACAAAGGCGCAGGTTGGACAGAGTTCACAGAGAGTGCACCACCGCTGCGCTGACGTGCCGGGTTAATGTGTAATTTTTCTCTCTGGATTTATAGTGTTTCCTTAAAATAAAACTGGGGACCTCTGAACCGTAATGTAAGCGGTCTCTCTAGCGTAGTTGCCCTGTACCCGGCCCTTCAGCGAGTAGCGCACACACACACTCCACAAGTTCAATATCATCGTCATTTGCCAACACGTACGAGTTTTACGGCACGTCATTGTACGTGGTGTGCACAGAACACATCTAAAATTAGACCTTTTTCGGCATTTTCTTTGGCCGATTCTTGCGTGCGGTTGGTGGGCTCATTCAGAAATTCTTGTTCTTGTTCAGACAACACGGGTTTTTGTTGGATTTTACCCTGGTAGATTTTCTAAGAAGACGACAAGAGAGGGCTTCAATACTGACGGCAATTGGTAGGTATATACTCTTTCACTGAATTGAAGTATTTTTGTGAATGATTTAATTTTGGGACAAAATATCGGCAGGTTTTTGGTGGCTGTGCGGAAATGGCGTCTGCATGTATTGTTTGACATGATCAATTACATGCCGAAATATGGCCGCCGCTGTTCGTTTGATTTATTTTGTTCTTTGTCACCGCTTTTCAACAGGATCATTGTGGGTTTTTTTTTTACAAAGATGTACCGGGAATACCGCATTGAGCAGAAAAGATTTTGTGTTTTATTCTTATTCCTCCATGGTTTTATCCAGCGGCGAAACTTGGGTTGAATTTGTAGGGGGCACCTGGGGGTGCACTAATTTTACGCCGTTGGTTTTGTTAAAAAGACCACGAATTTCGATTAGTTGTTGTGCAGAGGTGCACTGTAGTATACATTACACCATTTGCAGATATCTAAAAAAAGAAAAAATACTACCGAATTATTAGGAAATATCTTACTTATTTGAAAATAAATATTTATTTTAGGCATCCAGCAAAAAGACTGCGTTAGATATATTGTAATTGTTCCGAAATTGAATGTTATAAAAAAATCACGATCGATCGCCCGACGGCGATCGCGAAAAACAACATGATTTTAAGTGCCCGACGCCGGTTGAAAACGAGCTCCGTTTTCCAACTTTCCCCAGCATTCATGATCTTTGGACAGGTCAGTTGAACGATATTTACTATAAAATCAAACCCCCCAAATCCACCAATTCATGATAATTCAAGCCATTATCAATGGTGTATCCTACCCCTAAAATTGCACTAAAATTGTATATATTTCTAATCATGCGCGTAAAAGGTAAGAACATTTGTTTCGCAATATGCAGAAAACAGTCTCTTTCATGTTCATGATTATGAAATTGTCAGAGTTATCATAGGGAAGAAACTAATCCCGGAAATACAGACGGGTTTTTCCCTGTCTATTGTGAGTAGGCTTGTTGAAATCATGATTAAAAACTTTGATGTCATTTTTGACAAATGTTTCTAAAGTAAAGACAAACAGAAAAGCGTGAAAAATATGAAAACAAATAAAAATAACAAACCTTTCGTCAATTGATAAAATAAACGTCTGCAAACAAAACGTGTCAAATCAGTTCTTTGAAATTCATGAAATTCAAAATGCAAACATTTAGTCAAGTTTCTAAAATGGGATTACTTATGTACTTTAATTGCTGTTTTTTATAAAAACAAACAAATAAAAACAACTAACGATCAAATTTCATAAATGCTCTCTCCTAAAACTTAAAATGCACACCGTTTTATACCTAATAATATTCATTATTATGCAGATATACGGGAGTAAAAAAGTCACTTTTTCATTAATTCCAAAGCTTAGCCTACTTTGATTCATTTTTATATTTAACTCAAGAGATGTATAAACTCATATCGAAAAACAAAAACAGGTTTCGATTTCTCTGGTAGATTCTGAACAATAAATGTTATTTTGTCATTGAAGAATACGATAACATTTACCCACAGAAAAACAAGGCGTGTTGTTTTAATTCGAACGGCGACGCACGGTGAACGAAGCGAGCGCCCTTGAGACGAGCTGCCGTCTGGAGCGCGCTGTGGCCCGGTGGCCTTCCCTGCTCGACTTTGCTGAAGGTCTTGCATTCGCGATGATTACACGTGGACTGAGTATAGCCGGCCTTGCTAGTTATGATACCAAGGACGTATATATAGGGCAGGTCTTGTTTTTCAAAGGAGAAACGCAGTTTGCTATTAAAGTCAAGAATGTTTGTCCGATTGTCGCAAAAATATTTCCGAATTTTGTTTTGTCTAAGAAGGTTAAATAAAGTAGAAAAACAATATAAGTCTCGGCCATACAGGTTTTGTTTGCAAACAGCCACGTGGAATTGTGAACGAATTTTGCGAATGGACTATTTTTAGAATATAATTTTCCATCTTTTTAGTTTTTATTTTAAGACTGTACACTGTACATAATACAGTGTCTGCGCATTATTTATGCACATTCAGGCTGTGCTCGAATATTCTGCATGTGCACTGGTACGGTGAGTCTTTGTGCGTTGTCGCGCTATAGGATCGAGAGTGGGCTGCATTTTGCAATGCCCTGGGCAAGTTGGCGCCGAGTATCGTATTCAGATCCCAATCTATGCCGTAAAAACACGCACAAAAACCACTGCAAACTTCTGCTCAGCGCGCGCTTACGGTCGGCAATTCAGGCACAATTCACGGTGCGAAGTTAAAACTGTAACCATATAATTTATTCACAATAACTTACAATGGGTTTTAAAACACCGAGGCCAGACAACATGATGCATATGCCTAAAGCGAGGCATAATTATTGAGGCCAGATATATCGGTGCCGCTGTGTCATTTTTCTTTTCGATCTACGCATTTAAAACAAAACATAATAGAACGAGGGAGAAAACCCCTACACAACACCATCACAGCGACTAAGGCCTCGTACATGTATGCATTTCCCAAAACAAAAGTTCTATCGAGCTCCACCCAAAATCTACAAGGCACAACCATGGAGGAATAAGAAGGCCTTCTTATTCCTCCATGGTACAACCAAAAGTCTTTAAAGGTTTCTGGCTAGACTCGGTTTTTATTGCATGTTTACAGTATAAAACATTGGAAGTCTGTCTAATAATATTGATCCTTATTAACAAAATCGCGGTTTGGAAAGGTCTTGTACTTGTAGTAGCTTTGCGAGCCACGGCAACTTGAATATAATAATTAATATATTATCGGTGCGTTCGAGCAGCTCTCCCCCGGATCAACTCGGGTTAGCCATCGCGACAACCGTGCTTCAGTCAAACGAACGCTCTAATGCGGGCCATCTCTATCCTCACGTGGTGTTCGTAGCCGGCCGCGGTCGTAGCATGCAATTGACAAAATGCCCGTTTTGAAGTACCACTGCAAGGTCAAATGAGACCGTTATATCACACATACCGTTATAATATAAGATAACACGATAGCACGGTGTAGCATCACAAACAACAACCGCGCCAAGGACGCAAAGATAGGACAGAACGTGTGGACGAACGCAGTACGTATGCGCAAAACTACGTGGACGAGCTTTAGTATACGATAGTGCTTATATTTTTAACACGATGGTAACATGCGCTCAACTATGTTGACCCAGTTCTGATGTCTGAGTGGTCATTTCATTATTGTAGCCGGAATAAAATGCTGTAATTTTTATGACATTTTCAAACGAAGTATGAGACATAAGAAGTACGGATGCCGTGTAATAACATCGGAACTACGAGTATGAAAAGGTAAGGACAAGGAAAAGGTAAGAAAGATTGAACGTGCGGAATTTGAATAAAACAAATCAGTTTATCGCCATGAGCGCATTCTGTCGTTAGTTAGTGCATGGAGGAATAAGAACAGTGCTAGTTTGGGGTTTGTTTATTTCTCTTCTGGATACAAACGAGCAGACGTATTGAACAAAACTAGTAGCATTAGGAATGTTGCATAAAATGTAGCCTTCTGTACATGTACATGTACATACACAAGCAATCAATGACAAAGTGAGATGTAATGCGATTAGCGTGATCGTAAAACAAAACGACACTTTTAGACGGTTCGATTTTCTTTTGTTTAAAACTCACACCTCCGAAAACAACAGCTTCATCCGGAATAAAAAAAATTCAGGTGGTTCAACAGTTTGATGAACAACAGTTTGTTTTCCCTCAGCTAATAGTACTACGGTTCGGTACCTCAAAGAACTTGACCAACATAACACAGTGTTTTGATGCTGAATTGTGACAAAACTAAACCCTCTTGTGTCCACCACAAAATTAATTTGCGCGCACCACCGACGAGCTTTAAACAACTCTTTTCTTTTTTTTTCATTATCAAAACCACAAAAATAATATCAACACAGCATGGGCGTTCCCCGTGTGGCCAGGGTCAATAATATGTACACTTTCAAGTTGTGGAATATCTTTCTCCGAATTTCTACATTGGTAATTTGCCCATCGTGTTTTGCGGTGCGTTTATGAAGGTCAATGTTACGTATAGTCATTGCGCATTCAGTAAGAGCGCTGGTGTTTCGTTATATGCGTTATGTTATGTTATGTGCGATCCCTTTTTCTGAAGTTACGGTTTCAGGGCTTAAAGGTAAGACACACTATTGGTAATCGCTTGAATTTGTGGGTTTGGGGGGTTGTATTTTATATTGTTTTACAACCGTGGATGCTGAGAAAAGCAGGAACAACGGCGTTGGTTTTTAAGTGGCGTCGGGCCGGCAGTGGTTCTTATGTTGTTCTTGGTGGTTTTATTTGCGATTGCCGATTACAGGATATCATTTTGCCGGATTCCTACAATCGTTATTTACTTTGAAATAAATAAGATATTTCTTTAAAAAAATTGTAGTAATGTTTTTCTTTTGATATCTGCAAATGGTGTAGGATACCTTTAAAGGCGTTGTCTCGTTATATCTTATCCGAGTGGGTTTGTTTCCCACCAATTTAAACAAAAGTCACCTAGGGCTTTAGACGCAACACAACACACATATTAAGTTACACACACCTAATTGACCAAACCAAAACAAAACACGGTCAAATAACAGGCTGATTTTCACTAATTCTTTGAAAATGACACAAATAAAGGAAGGAATATATATTGGTTTTAAAGGTGAACTCGGCTGTACTCTAAACGAGATTGTGTTGTGTATGGTGGCTAGCTTATTATATCCGATGTTATCCCCTAAATTTATAAGCAAGGGTGCTTTGAAATAAGAGGACTGCTGTCGACGATACACGACTAGGGAACCCCTTTAATGCAGGTGCATGATATTGGAAGCGTTGTGCAGTTGAATGAAGGTAACGCTGGCGTAAACCGTGTTCCTGTTGTGTTGGCCGAATAAATGATCATGCTCGTATACGCGTCCGGACCTTTAAAACCATTCTACCCCCCCCCCCCCCCCCCCCCCCCCCCCACCGGTCACGACGCTAATGTAATGGTAATCGCTATTCTGACCTTAAAGGGGCAAACTATACATAAACTTAAAATATACACAGCAAAGAGTTAAACGACTACTGTACTTACTATGAAAGTAAACAAAAAACTGTGGTCGTTTATTAAATATGAATTATAATAGAAAATGTTAATTGTTTTTAAATAATAATGATTAATGGGTTGTTGATCAAAAAACAACCATGCTTCGCAACGTGTAATAGGCCTACATTCCATCTGTCACTTCGTGAATTTCTTCTTACCACAAACTCAACATTCACTATTTGTATATTATCATAAATTAATTTGAAAAAAATATTCCATATGTTGTGGCCTAAAACTACAGAGAATAATATGATCGCTTCTGTATAGTTTCATTCCCACATTGTGACGAGGAAAAACATGAATGCAGCCGCTGTTATAAGTTTAAAATAAACCTGAATCTGAAACTGTTGCCGAAAGGGTTCAGCCTTGGATATTGTCACGAGGCGGATATCTCGAGTTTCGTTCAGCACTATTCCTATATCTTATTGTAATAACACAGAGTGTCCCAGGAAAAAAATACCCCAACTATATTCCACGGGTAATTCACCATGTACTGGTTTTCACATAATGCGACAGGACATTTGCCTCAATGAAAAAAAAATCTTTATTTTATGAAAATACGACCACCCATTTAGGAGTGACCCCCATTTTTTAGTGATGAAAAGCCGAAAATAGCATTACACTTTAGATAGTTTTGCCTTCAAACGAGGACGAAAGGGCGTCGCGTTGTCTGACGAGGAAAGAAATTATTCGGTTTCATACCTAGAAAAAAAAACGGGGAAAAAAATGAAAGGAAAACAACATGGAGACTTGGTCAATAAGACAAAAACGATGCAATGAAAACCGAAAATGGAAAGACAAATAAGAAATTGGTTTATTATTCGGTCTTTAACAAAGAGTGAAAATTTACTCCATTCGAGTAAAAAATTCCTCCATTCGAGTAAAAAATTTCTCCCACAGTCTGAAACTAGGGACCAGGCGTTTTAGAGTGAAATTAATTCAGTCGAAAAAGATTGAAATCTAATCAAATTCCACTGAAATCGAATTCCACTGAAATGGTACAATTTTTAAGTGTGTTTCAATCTAAATTTAGAGTGAGATCCACTCTAAAACGTCTTGTCCCTAGTTTCACTATTTAGAATTTAGAGAGTGGTGTTTTACTTGACCACTTTGATGTTTTGGATACTCGCAAAACCTTTGTTTCCTCTCTTAATTGGAATCGTGCGTCAATCCTCTTCACTGACGACTTGTTGGGGAAAGTAATCAAGGATTGATTGCACTGCACACAGTACGACTATCGTGAGGAGTTAATCTTCTATAAAGAGAGACGAGCTTTACCTTCAAGGTTCAGTTCATGTCTCTAGAAAAGTGTTTTTAATGATTTCAGGTTGGTTCTGTTGGATGTTAGCAGTAATGTAGATAATTTGTTTTGTTTTCAGACGGACTAACAATGCAACACCAAGATACAACACCGGTGGACAGACATGATGACACAGGCGGGGAGTACATCCCCAGGGGCCACCTGCCCACCAGTCTGTCCAGCGTCGTGTCCAGCGGTCTGTCCAGGCTTCTGCAGGACTCCCCACCTTCGTCCCCGACCGGCCGACCCGCTACTTCTACCACCACCACCTCGGGAACGGATCCGGCACCGCCTCGGCCCCTGATCGACCCGGACGTGGCCGGCACCTGCCCGTGCCGCACCCCGGTCCTGTTGGACATGACGCGCTGCGATCAGACGGACTTGGACTTACTAGACTGGCTCAACAAAGCCGCCACGCTTGTCAAGACCGTGCCTGGGCTATCCCCGCTCCCCCAGCCCGACCGCGTACTACTCCTCTCCGCCGCCTGGAAGGAGCTGGTCATCCTCTACATGGCCCAGAGCCGCTTCGACTTCGACTACCTCATACCACATGGGGGGTTGGACGAGCTGGCTCAGAAACTCTCGGGCCCCGGTTCGATTCCCACCCGTCACGGCCAGTGCTGTATACACTGGAGCTGGATCGAGGGGATTCCCACGCTGAGAAGTGTGGAGCAACTCAAGTTTATCTTGCACAAGTTCCGCGAGATCAGACCCGATGGCAAGGAATTTGCGCTGCTTCGAGTGCTACTACTGTTTAACGCTGGTAAGTATTGACTCAAATCCAATTATGTATAACTAAGCCAATACGATTATGTTTGAAAACCATTTAATCGAACAGTATCCACCAGACCACAAGTAACAATAACTTGGAACGGCCAGATACATCAGATGCTGATGGCTATATACTTATACACTGAACAAAATAATGTGACGATCCATAGCTCTATAGAAGAGCAACATTGGTACTGTCCCTAACGGTGGTACTATAAAACAGAATCTCCAACAACATTGACCATTGTACTGTAGTCAAATTTTGCTTTCATTGGAACGAATGCCAACAACACTGCACCCACAGTTTGATTTCGGGACCAAGAACGAGTTTTACAGTTTTTGTGATTCGGTGCACTTGTACGAGTTCGAGTATGTCAAAAAACATGAGTCCGTAGACAATCACTTCAAACCTGGATTGGGCACACGAAACATTCTAAATACCAACTCAGCTAACTGCTTCCTGGGGAATTACAGCTCCATGCTGCTTTTTAATCGGGCGCAAATAAGATAAATCAACCATAATCTTCCCTCACAGGTACCACACGCACTATAACCCCAGACTGGAACCCACAACCTGCACAGCTTTTAACACACATACCACGAATTCAATGCTCCAGACCTCGATGCCACAGCAATCCCCAGCTGTTAACTATTACCACTTCTTCTTTTTTAGTGGGGAGGACTTTCAAAAATGACTTATAAAGTCGTCAACTCTGTCTTTTGGGGAGCCTTTTCTTTATTTTATTTTTTTCTCTCTCTTCCAAGATCTCCGCGGCCTCAGCAACTCACCGGCCGTGGAGGCAGCCAACGAACGGGTCCACACCGCGCTGATGGAGTACGAGAACGCCTGCTACCCCCGCGACCCGCTCCGCCTGTCGCACCTCCTCCTCCTGCTCCCCGGAGTGCGCGGCTTCAGCACCAAAGTCTTCGAGAATCTCTTCTACAAACACCTGACGCGGGACGTGAACGTTGAGGGAGTGCTCAGGGAAATGCTCAGGGACTGACCCTTGACCTAGTAGTCGGGTCCCTTTGTTTTTTAGCTGTACACAACCGTTTTTTCCTTCAAATATTAGGAACGAGACTACGTTGGACCTTCTGAAATGTTACAAACAACTTCTCCACGTTGACTTTCATTCCGAATAAGGTGCTTGGAATTTATCCATATTTTTATCTGAATAATCTTAAGAAAATCAGTAGATAAGTATTATCATACCGTCACAGTGTCTGTATTATCAGTAGGCGCTGGCCAAAAGGAAAACAAGTGCCATTTATTCAAACGACCAAAGAAGAAAATCCATGCTCACTAATTTATGACTCGTCTCGGTAACAAGTATCGGAACTCTAACAAGTAAATTTGTAACTTCTTTTCTCGAACTGGGCAATAATTAAACAAAACCTAGCCCAATTTTCAGTAATGACAAGCCCCGGACAATGCTCACATTTACGTTGGTACCCGGCAAACTTTTTGCTATACACTGTACACTGGTTTCGTCTTTAAAGCAAACGGCAACTCGTATAAACTCGCTCCCTCCCAAAACGGGCCGTTGGATTGGCTAATTTCTTCAGGATGCATAGTCACTTCTTCATTGGATAACAATTTGTTTGGACGCGGGTCAATGCTACCCACAATGCTTTGCGCATCTGTGCTTTCTTCACAAAATGTTGTGTAGCAGATTAGCCATTCCCAGCGCCTTGTTTTAAGAGGTGGGTACGATCGAAATGATATAACCCGGCCGTATGCTGACAACCCGCAGCTGAAAAAAACCGTATGAAATAGACTGGCAATGCAAACTGTACAAATCCTTTTAAAAGAAAGTGTAAGAAAAAACAAACCACTTTTGCGTTTTTATAGGTCAATGGCACTATCTGTAACAAAATCTTTGAAGAAAAAAAATCGCCTATCGACAATATCTTGACGTCAGAAAAAAACACGTTTATATCTGTGGGCGAAAGAAAATCTACAAAACAGTGCCGCGGATTTTGTTGGGCATTCGTAGATAATAGCAATGTTCGCGCGCGGAGTGCTATCCGGCGGCGAGACGGGCGATTAGAGATTAGAGTAAACATAAATCGATTTATATTTTGAGGGTCCAAATTTCACAACTTTTTCTATGTACCTTTTGAAATTCGGGTTCAGAGTCTCCTGATTAACGTTTAAATGCTGCATGTGGCTGGCCGGTTCGCACATTGCCAACCCCGATGAAACATGGCCGCGTCCGAAGCCACTTCCCATAGACTCGCGTGTTATTTGAAGCCGTCGCCATGTAATTCGGACATGGCTTTATTTATGCACAGTGAGCGCGGCCATCTTGGATTTTGAAGTGTACCGTTGAGCGGCTCAGACCGAGATGTGTGGGTTTTTTCGCCGGCGACGTCAAGGTATACGATCGTTCACCGCGGCTGCAACTATCTTTAAATTTAAGTGTTCTAAAGTTTATTCTGTCACTCAAAGTTTGAACAGACTCAGTTTCAGAATCTGGCATTCCAATAAAAATGCAAAATGTTATTCCACATAATTTTGTAGTTATATGTCCGCAATCACTCCATCTTTAGTTTAGTATTTATTGACAAATCACGCTAGATTAGAGTAGGTAGTGTCATTTCAAACCTAATTTATTACAAATGGCCACACGTACTGTATTTTTAATACTCCAACTATAAAGTGCTGCGTCGTGTAAAAACTATTTCTAACAGCAATAACACATTAACGTGTTTCCTCTTTTTATACAAAAAAGTGTCAAAGCATTGAGCCATAATAGCAAAGCAATGATTTTCGTTTGTTTAGTATAGCCAGTTTGTAGATTACTTTTAAATTTGTAAAATTTGTTGCGATTTAGGGGCACCGTCATAAGAAAAACGAGCTTGCCATGTTAGTTCACGAAACATTATTTAAAAGCAGTTTGTGGCTTTAGTAATTTTAAGAGTTGTATAATGCCGTCATCAAATGATGTATGATTCTAAATTATTTTTGTGAAATCGTAAAGTTTCAAAAACAGGAACATAAAGATCAAGGAATGTATGTACAACTTTTCTCCGATCGTTGCTTATAGCGGCCATCTTTGTATAGTACCCTGAAGACTTATACGCTTTATAATTGGCCATCGCTCATGACCAACTCATTCTGAACTTGAAATTGTGTACTCTATCTGACTCTACTTCTACGGCATCGTATTAAGCCGTGTCCGAATTACTTGTGGCTTTATTATATACGGCTTAAAATTACATACGAGTCTATGGTGTAGCAGCTACAGCCACTACCCATAGACGTGTGTGCAATTTTAAGCCGCAGCTTGTAATTGCACACAATAATTCGGACACGGCCTTATTTCGACGTATTTATTTTCTTTAAGGGGGATAAAGATGGTCGCTGACTGTTTGTTTTGTTCGTCACAATATCCATTCTTTACCATGAGTTTGTCGTAATACTTGGCTAATCGTATCAAATACAGAAGCCTGAACTGAAACAAAACCAACATTTCGTTTTGCTTGCCTGTGTTATTTCTTTGTTTACGAAACACTGAAGTTCAAAGTACATTGTTTAGGGAAAACGGGTTCCAGAACCTATTTTAAACCCCTTAGAAATTTACCCTAAATAAATTCTACACCAATGTTCAGATCGATATTATATTCGTACACATGCGCGCGTCACTCGTTTTCGCTATGCTAGAATTAACTCCCCCACGGTCAGGGGCGCAATCACCTCTTGCGGTGGTGTCGTAGAGAATCGGGTCCCACGGGACGATAGGGCGAATTAGCGACACATTCGCACGCGGCCAGCTGCCTGATCGGTGCCATATGCAAGGGTGAATAGGTGCATGACAGGCGGGGAAAAAGAAAGAAATTTATAGTTCCAAGGATGGGAAATCGGAGGTTTTAATTTTAATTTTGAGAAACGTTCACATCACCATCATTCATTATTAACTATTTTAAGGTCAGCATTGTGTATTTGTGTTGACATGATCGACTATTTCCCCCTCTGATGTGTGTACAAAATGCACATATGCAGTCAATAGTACGAGAACCATTTGGGCCGAATAAATATATTCTCCTGACCGTGTGACCGAACTATTCACACTATTCAGTTTGTAATTTTTTATGCAGATCTAACCGTTACCCAATTTTACAACATACTGGGTCCAGTCTCGTTGATGTTGTCAGGTTCTTATTAGTAGGCCCTATAATTTGTTTTTAAAACTTTAAGACCTTTTTATACTTTGTATAGCTCCATGTTCATTCGAAGTAACATACATGTACAATATTAAAGGTAGGATACCCCATTTGCAGATATCGAAATGTTTTACTACCAAATTAATACAAAAAAATAATATATTTGAAAGTAAATAATGATTGTAGGCATCCAGCACAATAATTGCGCTATATATCCTATTACCAATTACAATAATAGTGTCTATGTCCGAGACTGACTGCCCCATGGCGTAAATCACGGAGGATAAGGTACAAAGAAAGAAAAACAAAGTTCACTTTGTAATAATTTTGGCGTCATATTGTTGAAACCAAAACAATAGTATCAAAACATCAATGGCATGCACATTGGTTGGTTGCATCAAGTACAGACAACCACACGTGACCCGACCCAGATACAAGGAAAAGAAGGGGCACAAATAAACCACAAAGCGATAAATAAAAACCTTGGCCCCTGCCTGGACAAAAAAAAAACACCCAGCGGCCCACCCGGGCCGTTAAATTGTGGTCTCAGCTGACGGTGACGAATCAGCGGGCGACGGTGGGTTGTTTTGGTGGGAGAGACCGGAGCGTGCAACCGGTCGGTCTGTCTGCGGATGCCTGACCGTGACCGTACGGTTACAGTGCCAGAACGTGAGGCCAGAGTCGCGCGCAATTAACCGCGTTGAAATATAACGGCGGTGAGTCGGGGAAGCGTGAAATTATCACCGATTATAGGTCCGGTGCGGGGTCAAGGTAAATTATCTAGGGTGGTGGATGAGGCCGGGGGAAACGTATCTCATAGCCACGTTTTCTAAGTCGTGCCTTGCAAGAATCTTCTGTCTTTTTTAAAAGCATTTTTTTATTAGTAAGCAACATGAGTTTATTTATAATTTGGGAGGTTATTCCGATCGTGTAGATAGTAGAGGGATGTCCCTGTATTGAGCAAAATACACAAACAGAGGTTAATTATTGACCCAGAATAAATGGGGACTTTGTACATATTTGTACAGCACTTGGTCAGTTGTCACAAGCGCATCGACGGTGGATGACGATCCAATGTGCAAATATACATAACCGCCTTCCAACGCGCACATACGTCGTGATGACGTCACTTAAAGTGGCAATAAAATACAGGCGATGTCGGGAATTTTAGATGGAACAACAAGTCACGGTCCTCTGTTCCTTGGAATAAAAGTTTCAGCAAGAAGACAAGCAATATATCTTTGACAAAAGTCAAGTCAGTTGAGTCTTAAAAAAAAAAGATTATTTGAAAACGGGGAAACATAATAATTATTATTAATGCTTTCTGGGCTATAAAGCCAAGAATTCCGCAAAAGCGTCATAGGTACTTTAGCCTTTCGCAAGCCTGAAAAAGGCTAAAGATACCTGCAGAGAAAAGACAATGAGAACAAACGCACAAATCCGCTCATGCCAGTTTTTGTCGCTTCAATACATTATTTTAACACTTAAAAAATTTAATTAAAAAAAGATGGAAAAAATTGCGATAAACATGCCAGTTCTTTCACGGTGTAAGTTTCATAATTCACGGTACACTTCTACTGTGTATGTAAAGCTTGAATCTTTTGTAATACGTTGTCTATTGTATTATAAAACCCAGCAACCAATTATATGCTCTATATAGAGCTGTATATATTTATAAAATGGTTCACGAGGTCAAATTTCAATAAAGACATCGGACGCTAAACAAACATTTGACGAATTGGCCGATCAAAAATTAATTTCTATTTTTTACATCAGAAACGCCAACACGGAAACAACAATCACCCGATGTTTTTTTTTTACACAAGTCAAGGACTATAATTGACATACGTGTACATAAATCAAAACTCGTAAAAATTAATTATACTTCCCGATTTCCTGGTAATGTACTTATCGCCCGGGGCGACCTAGTATAAGTCAACCCGCGTCCGTTAACCGTGACAGACCCTGCTGCGAAGGTCAAGTGAGGTCAACGAGAGGTCAGGAGGTCAACTCTATTAAGCAAAAACAAGTGTACGTCTGGAGAAAAATGGTCAAACCCTGAACTTAAAAAAAATGACCATTCACAAATTTGCCACAGTTTCGCCCTGGCAGACTCTGCCAAAGTTAATTGGATGAGCAGAAGACTCGAGGGGCTATTTCGGGGTCGGGGTTTAACACATTTTCTGACCGTAAACGCTCCCGTTTCAGTGCTAGAGTTCACGACCCTAAAAGCGGACGTGACGTTCCGTGAAACTGGCTAATTGGCGTGTGTGTGTGGGGGGGGGGGGGGGGCACACCAGCCACCGTCCTAATCGGAGGTCTATCCCTCTGCGGCCCAACCCCACTTCTTTGAAATATTGCATTGCTTACACACAATTTATTTTTGTTGCAGTTGCCCTTGAAAAATTGGTGCGCCCCGGGTGTCCCTTTTTAACCCTACCGTTGGTAAATGATTATTATTAATTATAAAAATACACAAACATGTACATGTACAATAACATGTACAATTACATGTACATACACATATCATACACATAAATAGAATATACAAAATTATGCACTTTGACGTCAACACGTACGATGGCAAATGAAAGGTACACGATCCGAAAAGATACGTGCAAGATATACATGCTCATGTAAAAAAAAACAAAAAAAACAAACAATTAATTTGTTTAACAAAAAAAGAAGTTATTTTACATTACTAATAAAAACAAACTTTAAAAAAAGACAGCTGTCCATACAATAACGACTATTATTATCTAGTTTAGCATGCAACGTTCCAACGGTCGTTATCACGAAAATGTTGGAAGGTGTTGCTAGTTTGAAAAACCTCTGCTGTCTAACAATTGGAGACCTTTTTTTTATGACCGCGTCACCACCGACCTTCCAAGTTAAGCTTTGGAATTTGGACCGCGGATCAAAAAAACAGAAATACTAAATCCGCAAATCAATAAAGATTTGTTTTAATGCTGGTAGTTTTCTGCCTTGTTTATGGGGGTCTGCAGCGAAGCCTAATTAAAATTACATGTATTATGATGATTAATATTCATGATAGGCCTACATCGAGAATGGATTGCAAAAATATTTCGACTAAAAGTATCAGTAACCACTTCTGTAGAAATTCATATGTAAAATATTATGACTCCAGACTATGGGCTTAAAGTGAGGTAAATTTTTGGGAACTTGACGATACTCTCTTATTTCCAAAGAGTGGAAATTCACTCTATTCAAATGCAAATTCACTCCCACAGTCTGAAACTGAAACTAGGGACCAGACGTTTTAGAGTGAAATTCTTTTACTCGAAAAAGATTGAAATCTAATCAAATTCCACTGAAATCTAATCAAATTCCACTGAAATGGTAAATTTTTTAAGTGTGTTTCAATCTAAATTTAGAGTGAGAACCACTCTAAAACGTCTAGTCCCTAGTTTCACTCTTTGGAATTTAGAGAGTAGAATAGAGAGCAATGACCTAAAGTTAATTACAAATTAATGCAAGCTGTCTTCTCTGGTGAATCATTCAAAATTTATGATTAAACATACCTTAATGTTTTAAGCCACATAAATAACATTGTAGGTTAGGCTAGAATGCAAGAGTAGTCTGGCACCATCCCATTCAACAATTCACAATTAATATAGTATTTTCAGGGAACTCGACCAAAATGGCTTCCTCGTGAATAAGGGTCCATAGTCTAGTCCCCTTTTCAACAAGCACGCGGGTGCTTATTAACGAACCACAAAAGTCAAATTCCAGTTTAGGTGCCCTGAACCTATCGATCGATTTAAATCAAAATCTCGTTCTTTGCCTTCAGACGCCTAGAGGCTTAAATTGCATTAACGTGGCGCCAAAAAGAGGTCAGGGGGATTTTAATAAAAATGCAAATGGTTATTTGCGCTAGTTATAAGCCAAGTTTATCGTTGCTCCCCGTTTAATTCCCACATAACCACTTCACATTACCTTCAATGGTTCAGTTTGTACATAGATCATAAACGATTTCACTGCGGCACTTCTGTCAACCTACACACAGATTGTTCATTGTTCCCTTTGAATCTACAGGCTATTTATAGTTGTCTTATCCCACCAAACCCCGTTTAAATTTTGGTCTGGTTCCTTTTATTACGGAAGTCAATAAAAACTAACCAGTGTTGATGTCCTTATTGTAATTTTCAAGGCTCTTATGTACTAACCAGGTTTTTCCTTCAACCCTGTTCTATGGTTGAATAACCCATAAGAACATTTGTCAAAGAAAAAGACAAACGTTAACGACAGTCGGATTCGAACCACATACCTGTCGATCTATAGCCCCCGTCTCTACCAAGTATGATATTGGCAAGTTGGGTGATGAACCCGTTCTTTATAATTCTTTATAGTTCTTTAATGTATATGAGTTGCCATTGCTCTTTCTCATGAATATACATCCACGCACCACCCAGCTCCTAAAAAACCCAATCGTGAACCGCTACACATTAAGTGTCTTCCTTTTATTACATATCTTGCTAGTCTTTTTACCTATCTGACTGCCTCTGCCTGCCACTAGCACTTGAGACAAAGAGGAACCAGACACTGGGTGTTGACTGAACAAGAGATTGCGTCAAGTGCTATCGTACCGTGTAGATAGTAATGCCAAATGACTGGACTAAATTCGGCCCAGTTCACTTATGTATCAAAACATCAGTTAGATGCTGCCGCTGGATAGGATTACCCTGTAATTTACCCAAAATGACTGGGCTAAGTCAGCCCAATTCACTTGTATATCTGCCTCCTTAGATCTGCCACTGGATAGTGCTACATGTATATGATTGGATTACCCTGTACATGTAATGCCAAATGACTGGGATAAATACTGCCCATTTTACTCGGATCAAAACGATAATTAGCGGCTGAAGTGAGACCGGGGTGTTATGCATTGGATCACCCCTCAACGCCCACCCAGATGTTTGTGGTGAGAAACTTAAGAAATTGCCAATGTTGAGGTCATCTTGTATTAATTGTAATAACAGAGGAGAACAAAGGCATTAAATTCACGCTACGATGTAAGGTCAGTTCCCGGCGGAGTAGTAAAGGGTCATGATTATATATTCAGTAGTTTCAACAACGAGGCTAAAATATACTGTTATTTCTCAGTCAACTAGTTACACCATGGAGGAATAAGAATTCCTCCATGGTTACACGTAGGCCTAGAGGTACATTAATTAAAGCACTTTGAAAAACAGCTTATTTCGACCTCTCACAGTAGCAAAGTAGATAATGAGTTGGGTTATACTTCTTATTCCTCCATGGTTATACATGTACACTTACACAATGTAGATCGTAGGGTTGGGGTTCGGGTTCAGATAATGCTAAATTTTCATTAACTCCAATTGTATTGCGGGGACGAGTATAATATACACGTATAAGGGGAAACAAGGTTCCGAGAACCTAATTATCTCCCATTCAGTGTAGTCTAGATACGCCCCGTTATAATTCATGCTTCCCGGCGACAAGTGCACAAGTTCGCATCAGATTTGTAAAATGAAGAGCGCCCCCAAGTGCCCCCTTTTTCCAAGCACAGATTTATTCATACTCCTGCATTTCCAAATGATATTTCTCTTCCCAAAGTTTATTATTTTCACTGGGCAGAAATTAAATGAAATAACCTTTCTGATGCATTTTATAGAAAGGCTTTACCCTGTTTCGTGATAACAGGAATGTGTCATAAAATAAACACAAAAAACAAACAGAAACAAAATGGAAGAAAATAAAATTAAGCCGAAAATAAATGTTTATTCAAAGTGTTTTAATGTCATAATTTTACTAATTAGTCACAGAATGGACAACAAAACCAAACAGAAAAACAAAAAAACAGAAATTTAAATTAAGCCGATAATGTGTGTGTTTTCAATGGAGTTTTAAAGGTAGTATACACCGTTGATAATTGCTCTTATTATCGGGAATGGGTGGATTTGGGGGCGTTGTTTTTTATAGTAAATAACATTCAACCGACCTGTCGGAAGTTTTACAATCATGGATCCCAAGAAAAATAAAAAACATTCATTTTCAACTGGCGTCGGGCAGTTGTTCTTGTTGTTTCTGTTTTATTCACAATCGCCGTAAAATACAATTCGTAACAATTAAGGAATATTTAGCGCAATCATTTTGCTGGATGCCTAGAAACATTATGTATTTTAAAATAATTCTGTAGTAAATTGTTTTGATATCTGCAAATGGTGTATCCTACCTTTAATGCCAACATGTATATTTGCCATAACTGCCACAGCAAATACCCCCCCACCCCCGCCCCCAACCCCCCACCCCCACCCCCCACCCCCGCCCCCGACCCCAGCCCCGCCCCCGACCCCAGCCCCGCCCCCCACCCCCGCCTTCCCTCACCCCTAAATCAAAAAAGAAAGAACAATAACTTGGTAAACAGTTTACTTAAAACAAACTTAAATAATTATTGATAAAGAGCTTCGTAAAAAAACACAATTCATCTCAATCTATCAAAGCTTTTTGGGGGGTTGAATATGCATTACCTGCGTTAATTCATTGACACTATCTCTTTGGCCAGTTATGCCTGCCTCTTGTTCCCCTACAAAAATAAAAACAAAAATTAACAAAATCAAAGAAAAATTACCAAAACCACCTGGGCATTGTGCTGTCAATGTTGTTAAATCCTCGAAAAACACTCCAGCTATTTGGGACAGAAATTCAAGGAAACTTCCAAAGATGGTTTATGTACTATTAAAACAAAACATATAACATCAAAATAAACACCAAGCTCATAATTTGTATTAGCATATATTCAACTTAATATCACTACCAATTAACTGCTTAAACAAATAAGTTAACTCAAAATGATGGGGTTAAAAACAATTGGGTATTTTTTTATGTTTTGAATTTCTAGTTTACCCCCATTCACAATTGGGGCACAATGTTACCAACAAAATTCTTCAGAAGTGAAAGTACTTGTTTTGAATCTCTCTCTCCCAATAAAAGTTCCAAAGTGGAAAAACGAAAAATCTTAACCTTGACAAAAATCCAAAAATAAAAGAGCGTTATCAAAATTCAAATGACTCACCTTCCCCCGTCGTGCTTTGTGTATGTCACGCTGCGCTGCCCAGATCCATGGGACATCTTGGGTCGACCCTTGTTCTAAATTGTAAAATATAGATGATATTTTGAAAGAAGTTGTAAAAAGAAAAAAATCTTAATGGACCCTTGGATAAATTGGCTTGTGGCGGGATTGTGATGGGCTTGTGATAAGCCGCAAGTACCTACGAGATTGGATTTTACAAGACTCACCTTGAATTCGGGACGTCCGCGCGTTGATGCGTGTGAGAAGGGATCAAAATCTTTGGCCACTCCCCGTCCTCGGTTGCCCCGCCCTCTTCCTCGGTTGCCCCGCCCTCTTCCTCGACTGTCCTGCCCTCTTCCTCTACCTCTATCTGTGAAATTGGAAATGATTTGTGGGCAACAACTGTGGTAAACATTGCAAGTTGCATTCTTAACCGGTTAGTGCCGGGATTATTTTGACATTGACCGGACCCAGGCACGGCAGTGTTTTTCACCTCGATCAGAGAAGGGTTCAGGCCAGCATCTGTGGGTAGCACACCCTGATATTTCTGGCCTCGCTCGCTGCGAGCCAGTTGCTGACAGATATTTCCAGCCTTGCTCGTGACGCGTTTATCTGTCATCCGGGAAAACTTTGCGTGTATACACGGCATCTGACGCGAACTGGTCAAGAGGGACAGAAAATATGTCACACTTTGGACCCCAAATTTTAATTGAACAAACCAATTACAACTTTAGTGACCAAACATAACCTCTCACCACTTGTTGTGGCCACATTGACTGTGCCGTAGTCAAATGGTGTGAACGTCCCTGGGTCTGTCGGCGTATTTGTGTAGGGGTCCGGTCTGCGGTCGCCTGGCAACTTCTTTTCTCGTTTGGCCGGCGGTCGATACGTCATCGGAACAGTTTCATCTAATGACGATGTTGCCTTGCGTTTCTGATGTCGATTCACAGAAGATTTTTATTGTTAGGATACAAACACAATTTCTCTTTTATTTTATTTTTATTTTAAATGCTAGACTAGGCCATTGGTCATTTGTGCTTTTTGTTTTTATTTGAAGTAGCAAAAGTGTTAAAAATATAGACGGGTGCCTAACATACACAGTATTAAGAGTCCAAAATATTTGGACTAGGGATATTTCAAGCTTTACAATTTCTTTTTATACAGTGTTTTCATTCCTTTAGTGTGAAGTGTGAAGTGAATAACAAGAAATTTGGGCGATCTGAAAGAAACTTGCAAGTCTGTTTAATGAACTTTAATAATGCTTTTAGACTAAAGGAAGGAAGTTAGAAGTTTGCAAAATATTTCCCTTTCTGGTGTTCCAAATTAGAATGCCTCTTCCCAACCCCGCCCTTTGGATACCTGTTGTCTCAGAGTCGTCTCGTCCTCTCTCACTCCTGTGTCCTTCGTTGTATCACCCTTTACGTCACCCCGAGTCTCTCCGTTGTTGTTAGCTTTGTGGGGAGTGTTGGTGTCAGACTTAGCCGGCTCTGCTGCGGGCTTGGTGCGTTTCTTTAGTGTCCACATGCTCTGCGTTGCCTCCATTGGCACCTGCTGCAAAATGGCGGAATCGTTGACAAATTGACAAAAACCAGTTTCATCGTATGGGAGGGATTCTATCAAAATGAGACAGAACTGGGCAGAGGTTGAAATGAGAATTTTAAGGTATTAAGAAAGAGAATAACATTCTTTTTACAATACTGTTGGCATTCATTAACCTGTGGCTACTCTTACCTCAGTTGACGAGGTACTCGGCTGAGTTGCACTTTTCTTATTTTCAGGAGACAACAGGTTGATTTTGTCGGCTTCAAGCAAGGCAGGGGCAATCTGGACTAGATGCTTGGGAGGAAGATACTATCGGAGGAACAAAAAAGGAAACATAGCGCTATTACCCGTGCTCATTGGGCCCACAAAACATTCCAAATGCCATCTCAACTTCCTGGGTAATATGCAGCTCGATGCTGCCGTTTCAGCGCAAAGCAGCTAATAATATCAACTATCTCTGCCCTCACAGGTACCCATTTACTCCTGAATGGAGAAAAGCAATGAGTGACAAAGTGCCTTGCCTACAGGCACACGCCCAAGGGCACACACCTTAGTCACAGACTGGACTCGAACCCACAACCTGCAGCTTTACCCACAGACGGCAAATCCACTAACCATTTCAAAAGGGTTGACGAACAACGCTTTGAGGCGGGCCACTTTCTGCTGTCCGGGGGTCGGTTGCGTTTTGTTGATCTCTTCGTCTGAGCTGCTGTCGAAGGCTGCGATGATGGGCCTGGCGGTGCGTACTGCTTGGGGGCGCTCTTCATCTCCAAAGAGTGCAGAGTAGTGAGCAACGGGAACGAAAGTATCTACCAGAGAGGAGGGTAAAAAAATCACTTGTTTCTGGTTTTGTGGAAGCAGGTCATAATGCCTTTTTTTGCATTTACAGATGCATTATTGGACTTCTTTTATTATTTTCCTAAAAATGACAGCATGCCAGAAGGAATAATTTTACAGAGTGTTTAGAGTTAATAAAATTGTTACGTTAAGAAATCTTTTGAACAATAATAATTTGGTTGGTTACTTTATGGATAGTTGCAAAAGGTGTACTGTCCCTTTTAAGATTTTTTGGAATAGTCAAGAATCTTTTTGGTCTGGGAATAAGACCACTGCTCGTATACCACTCTCACCGTGGCTATGGTCTGGAGTGAAATGCTGGGGTGTGGGGTCGTGGGGACAGTACAGGAGGCTGTTGAGTGGTTTAGGGGTCAGCTTGTTGGGGGTAGTTGTCTCCATCGGTGAGGAGGATGGTGAGGCGAACGTCTTGGGACTTGGACTCTGTTAAAATGAAAAAAATGATACAATTGTCAAATTAATTTGTGACTGTATTTGCTATTTACTTGTGACTGAACTTGCGATTTACTTGTGACTGGACTTGCGATTTACTTGTGACTGGACTTGCGATTTACTTGTGACTAGACATGTAATTTACTTGTGACTAGACATGTAATTTACTTGTAACTGGACTTGTGATTTACTTGTGACTGGACTTGTGATTTACTTGTGACTGGACATGTGATTTACTTGTGACTGGACTTGTGATTTACTTGTGACTGAACTTGTGATTTACTTGTGACTGAACTTGTGATTTACTTGTGACTGAACTTGTGATTTACTTGTGACTGGACTTGCGATTTACTTGTGACTGAACATGTGATTTCCACACTAAAAAGCCACCATAGCCAATCATCCAGTGGATACGCTGTTTAGCCACAAGACAAAATAAAACAAATTGACCACTTTCTCTTTCTTGGGTCCAATCAAATTTCCTGACATTTCCCAATTTTAAAACATTTTTCTCAAATTCCCTGACTTTTCCTTGACTGGAAAAAGCAAAACTCATTTTTCAAGGTTTTCCCTGATTTCCAGGATGAGGTGGGAACACCGATTTACTTGTGACTGGACGTTTGACTGGACTTGATTACATTGCTTGCCGAGGGTGAAATCCTACCTTGGTTTGACCTTGAAACATCTTGGCTTTCCGGATCAGTTGGTGAACCTCGTTAAGCTGCTGTCTCACCAGAGGAGGGATGGGATTACAGCAGGCAAGAATACCATGGGCTTCCCTGCCAAAATAAACACATCCGAAATGTACACAGCCATTTTGTCTCTGAAGAAGAGCTTGTTAAGAACAAAATATTAGGCCCTCGTAACTTATTTGACATCCCAAATCCAATACATTCATAAATACCCAAGGCAGTTTAGCCATTCCTATTGGAAGCTGAGAAAAGCAAGGAAAACGGCGTTTGTTTTCAACCGGCGTTGGGCAGTTGTTCTTATGTTGTTCTTGTTTATTCGCGATCGCCGGCCAGCGATCGCGAATTTTTGTTTATATAATTCAACTTTTCGTAACAGTTACAGGATATCTAGCGCAATCATTTTGCTGGATGCCTAGCATTATTATTTTCTTTCAAATAAGTAAGATATTTCTTAATAATTATTTTTGATATCTGCAAATGGTTTATCATACCTGAAGGTAATCACAAACAGTACAATTCCTCATGTTTGTGACACCAACAGTACAGTAGAAGTCGTTACGTTTTGTCAAACTGTATCGTCCTACCTCGGGAGATTCTCTGCAATTTGGAACATCATGTGATTTGGCAGGATGTAGCCTGTGCTTTCGTCTTCTTGTCTGGCTATTTGGTCCCTCCAGGCGTACAAGAGCTTCAGTGCTTCGTACTTGAAACCAAAAAACAGGAACAGAACTATCCAACAAATGCTCAACGAAACATCCAAGGATTCACGTTTGTTTGATGCAAATGCAAACTGCTGTCTAAGATATTCGGTTGCTTCATTATAAATCTGTGTATTAACCTTCACCTTCCTAAATCCTCAAAAAATCCTCTTTGCCAAATGGAGGAATTTGGATGATTGAGGGTCGTTGGAAGTCAAAGTATCCAGGGATTTTGCAGGATTGAGGGCACTAGAGTGTTTGCCTCAGGAGTAATATGGAAGATCCAGTTCATCTGGCCCAATCAGATGCTGGATGATTTCAGAGGATTAAGGTTACTTGAGAATTGAGATTTTGGGGATTCAGGTTTTTTGTTGCAAGCCCAATGCACATTCTAAACAGAGCTTGAGAGAATTTTGGAGGATTCAGGTTACTTAGGATAGGGAGTTAGTGTTAACCTGAGGCCTTCTTCAAGTTCTGAAAACAATTCTCCATACAACTGGTTAGAATTCATTAGTCTTTGGTCCAAATTCAAATTTTGCAATCGCTAAGGCTTCTTCAGACTCTGCAGTTATTGTTCCTTCTTTTCTCACAGGACCACGGAGGATTATTTACCTGTTTTGGGTTGAAGGGCTTCTTGTTGCGTCTCCACAGGGTCATGTAGGCGTCATCCCTGAAAATGGGCTTCTTGTAGCGCTGCATTAAAAAAAGGACAGAAATAAAATAGACACGACTTGCAAATTGACTTTTAAAAAGAAAGATGTAACAGACAACAATAGAGAGACAAAGATTTAACCCCAAGCTCCCAGGCTCTTGTAATAGAAAGAATGCTACACCAAACTTCAACAGTTTATTGAATGCCAACCCTATTTGACAACTTGACCTCAAATGACCTTTGACTCCAGTATGTGACCCTTAATATCACCATCACACGGAAGTGTGCTTGCAATTAAACTTCAAATTTTCAAATGAGACAGGTTCTACAATTCAAGTCTATTTTAGAACTTGAACTCGTATGTCCTTTGACCTCAGTACTTGACCTTTAAACCCAATCATATGTAGGTTACATTATTGCATCCTTGACCTGAGTTTGATTGGAATTGGAGTTCAACTTTGCAAATAAGATCAAATTTTTTGAATCTTTAACCAAAATGGCAAATCCATACAGACGGCCGGACTACTTACAGAAATAGTGATTGTATAGTCTCTTAATTTTGTTCAGGCAAGATAAAAACAAAAGTGTTGCGGGCCTACCAAGGTTTTAAAAGCCTGCAAGTTTTGGTTAGCTCACCCTGAGGCAGATCTGTCTACTCTGCTGCAGTGTCTGCTGCAGTAGGTTGTTAGCCTCGTTGCCTCTCTCAACCAACTCGTTCTTCATCCGGCCGTAGATATACAGCAGGTAGTGGGTGTCGGAACGGCTGTAATTGATCATCTCCTGGGGCAGAGGTCTGGAGAGGTCAAAGGACAAGTCAAAGGTCATGGCAGGCTTCCCACCATTTCATGAAAAAAACAACCAAAATCTACCCATTCCTGATAATTCAAGCAATTACCAATGGTGTATCCTACATTTAAAGATGTGGCACGTGTGCTGTTTACTCTCTGTAAACTATACCGTTTAAGTTGGCTTAGACACACAGCCATTTACCTTATCCTCCAATCAGCAAGCTGGTAGGCCTTGTCAGGTGACACTCCGCAGTAGAGCTGCAGCAGGTGCGCCAGTGAGTGGCGGGCGTGGCCCAGGACGCGCGAGGCCTGATGGGTGTCGAACATGTTAACGACGTAGAGGCCAAGGTCTCGCTGTAGCCACTCGACGTCCATGTCTGCGCCGTGGAAAACCTGAGAACGACAATAAATTGATGGGTTGGTTTCATTTCTCGGATTTTGTTTTCACAATTCACCAACGAAGTCGGCTGTGCATCGGAACCGGGTACTTGAGTACCCGACATTTGATGCCTGGAACCGATTCCTATACCCAGCACGATTTAACCCTAACCCTCCAGGTTATTTTGCTAGAAACCCTGCCAGACACAACAGATTGCATCGTTTGTCAAAGTGACTTGGCTGCAGAGTGCAGCTATATCCATCAGGTCAGATATCCAAGTGGTCACAGAACGCAGCAGGATCCATTTCTGCTATTATGGCGGTATTATAGCGCAGACCCTTATGAACAAGCTTGAAAAGAACTTCTGAAATTGGAATTTTGTGGTGGGGTTTCTTTAACGGGTATCCGGGTACCCGTGTTATTTTTGTAATCGGGTACCTGGTTCCCAAACTACCCGTAAATTCACACCCCTATGTGAAAGTTTATCAAGGAAGCTCACCTTGACAATCGCTGGGTTGGTGAAAGAGTTATTAAGAATGTGCAACTCGCTCCTGAGGGCTAGAGTATCAATGATGTAGTCATGGCAACCAGTCGAGATCTGCATGAGGCACGTAAAACCCTGGAAGGACCTGTACGAGTGATGCTGCAAACAAAGGAAAAACAATTCTGGTTATATGCTAATTGAAAAAAATATCTGCTTAGCGAAATCAGGTTACCGGCCAAATTGTCAAGTGTTGTATATTGCTTGCAACTGGTCCCCTGCTTATATTTGCTAAAGTAATGAAGCTGCTTACCAGTATTTTCTGCTGAGGAACTTTCTCTACATTGAAACCGGTGCAAAATGTTCTTTACCCTATTTTTTTACCCTATGCTGCACTGGAGAGTTACAGAGTGCCAACAATCGTTTACCTACCTCCAAATCGACGGCGAATTCCCTCAGCACGTCCAGCGCCTGGCTGAGTTCCTGCAGCTGCTCTGCTGTGTCCACTAGCGTGACTGGGGTTGTGTCTAGGGGTTCGTAAGTGGGTGCGTCCACAGGAAGCAGCATGGCTGGGTCCGGCACAAAGTGGTTCAGCTCGTATTGGTAGGGATGAGCGGTGCTGGGACGGGGAAAAAAAAGAAGGAAATTTGCACCGTTATTTTTACAATTAGAAAGAGCAAACTTTGCTTCCAAATGACAGCACTGTGGTAGGGAATAGCAGATTTTTTTGGGGGGTAAACCTGGATCCGAACCCAACTTTGAGAAAGTCGGATGCAACAAGTGAGCAAATCCACAAAAATTATGTGCCCCACAAAAAATAAAGAAAAGAAAAGAAAGTTGATGTAAAGTTTTAGAGCTTACACGTCACTGCTTTCATTAGCTCCAACTCGCTGTTGATGGATAAAGGTCGAGACTGCGTCTAGGACATCCTTGCCTCCTGGTTGGCTCTCTCTCGGTTGTAATAGTGCTAGTGCAAGAAAACAAAAAAACAGGTGTTTTTTTTCATCAAAAATCTGCTCCCTCTCAGAGTTATCAGTTTTTAACCAGTTCGCGCCAAGATTATTTTAACTTCACCGAGCCGAGGCGTGGGATTATTTTTAACGAAAGTCGATCCGAGGCGGGTTCAAGCCGATTTTACCGGGAAGAACACCCACGCATTTCCAGCCTTGCTCGCTGCTGACAGACATTTCCGGCCTTGCTCTTGACGTGTTTATGCGTCATCAGTTTTGAATCTGGGGAAAACTTTGCGTGTATATACGTCCTCCGGTGCGAACTGGATTAACAGTTTCGTGAATTGAACTCAATATTGGTAAAAACATACAGGCTGTGACAAAAGACCCAAGACGTAATGATAAATGTATTATGAGTGACTCAAGCCAATCGAAAAAAGAATTTTTCAAATTTGTTTGTTAACTGGACTCTGGTGACGTTTTTGAACGACTGTAGCAGTAAAGATTTCACACGGAGTAGCTCCGAATCATTTCAAATATTGAGCGTAAATTCTCATCTTCATTCTAATTTAGTTTGGGTGTGACTATATACCTTTATTGAGAGGTTTCAAGGCGTTGGGTTTGCTTGTAATGATGGGGACAAACGGCGTGTTGCTGTTGTCAGTCTTGTCCTTGAACTTCAGCTGAGGTCGGGAGATGTTCTTGGCGTGCATCAGGTGGAATGTTTGAGACCTTCCCGTGTTTGTAGAGCTCTGAGTAACACAGGGAGAAGGCAGTGTTTAGTAAAACAGCATTTTCCACAAGGAAGCTTAAAACAAAATATTTCGAAATTCATGTCGAACAAAAATAGAAACGAATTCCTTACACCGACATCACTAATTTCTCACTACTTCGACCTATCAGCCATCAGAAAGCAGTGACATGTCTTAAAAAGTCAAATTTAGCTCAGAAAATATTGAATCATTTACTGCAGAAACACTTTTCAGACCAGTCTAATATGGTTTGTGCACAGGGGTCAAGTGACGTCAATGTATGGAATTCTTCCCAAAATATATTACAGAGTCACTGTGCCTGTTATTGTGTTCGTACTACCACGTCAACCCCCATGCGATTGTACATTGGGGTTTGCGGTATGACGCACAGTCGGTATTGAATGTAGGTCGCGTTATAGTGTTTCTCATTTACTGACAGATAGCAGGTTTCCCAAAAAGAAATCGTGCAATACGGGTACATTCTGTTCCAGACACAGTGTTCATGAAAGATGATTTGCTCAAGTTTTTCGGTTTGTTTTCGGGTTGGTTTTGGTCGGATCAGGTCAGTCGGGTTGGAGAGTTCAAATCAGTTCATGCGAGAGCCTTCAACAACGCCAGTTGACAAAGACACTGCGATGGTGTTGCAAGTTCCTGATACAAGCACTTTAAACTTTAAGTTTCAAAGAGGTACCTTCTATTCATCAGATCAGGTTTCGGTTAATAATTGTAATGTTTAGGGTCGGTTTGGCCTAGTCGACTCGACGCACATCATTATTGCATCTACATACCTGTCGGTTCCAGCTAGCTACTATTAGCTTCGGAGGCTCTCTTGGCTGAGAGCCGGGGGGAAGGACCACCTTGCCTGGCTTGATCAGTCCAGTAGCTTCATCCAGCAACAGACCCTGGGAGCAACAAAAAAATGCAAGACTTTTTATATCCCATGATGAAAAACTAATATGCAATTTTTTTTTTAAGAATTGTAATAATAATGGGAATCTTGAAGCGTACAGCAAGATAATTAGAGAAACTATTATGAATACTTTGCTGCAGAAAATGTGTCAATTTTTAGGCTTCCCTCAGCATGCAATGCAAGGAGTTGCATGTGCTGAACTCTCTGTTTATAATGTGCATATAATGCGCAGTATATGCCGATAACGACGCTCGAGGCGCTATACAATTATAGCCTCGTTCCTCAGGCCCTTGGCCACATGGCAGCCAATATCCGAGCTCAATTCGGCCTCAACCTTCACAGGTACCTATTTATACTATTGGGTGGAGAGAGGCAATCGTAGTTATGCGTCTTGCTCAAGGACACAAACACAATGTTTATTGCATGTTCTGGCATACCACTTTCTCAAGAATGACATCATTAGTTTCGATGATTGCATCTGTTTTGTCTTCCAGCTCGGGGGCTGAGCTTCCGCCCGTCAGACCTGCCTTGCTTCCTTCAAGATGCAGCATGCCGTTGATACTATGAAATGAGAACAAAATTACATTCTTAAGCCGCATGCTGTATATTATAATAACAGTACGCACAAATCAAATCTCATCTGTACGTTTGCAAATTCAAGTCAGGAATATAATATTAGACCCAGTAACTGGGTCGCCAGAACTTCTTTGGTTTTAAATTTTGACGTTGGTCAGTCGAACTAGCATCCCAGTTATATACCATCCCAATAGTAACCGTAGCAGGATAATAACAGTATTTATACACAAAAAATGAAGAAAAAAATACTTTAGAAATCGCCTACTGGCTTCTCAACGTGGCAAACAATAACTACTACTTGGACTTTAGGCAATTTATATGGTATTTTTGTCAAATTGTTGCCATGATTTGGGCAAATTTGTCAGCTTGACGTTCCTGAAAAAAACCTGCTTTTTCTCCTGCTAGTGAACTAACTTGTGAAGAAGTCTCTCCGACTGGCTGTGGCAGTACTCCCTGAAGCTGTCATAGCTGGAGTAGAAATCATAGTCATCCCCGTACGCTGGTAGGCCGTGAGCAGCCTTTGTTGCTTGCATCAGCCTTCCCAGGGTTTGCTGCACAAAGACAACCACAAATTATCTTAATTAAATTAGCTAACACTATAAAACAAAAATCATAAGCTCAACCACCTAACATTAGGCCACATTTAAAAAAAATAAAAACCTCTCGTCCTAACTTTCTCTTTTTTAAAAGATGATATGGCCACTTTAATTTTTTAACAACTCACTTGACGCATTTGATTTATTAAAGAATTAGCTTTGTGTCATATTATGAAAAGAAAAAATATTGGATTCGGAGAAAAGTGCAGAATTAATAACTTTGAAGTTTGATTTTCGGTTTTGTTTTTATTTTTTAGTTTTAAATTAAAACTAGTACATGCTGCCACTTCTAACAAAATTGGAAATGTTAATGGAGATATTAATATATAGGGAAACAAATTGGCTGCAAGATGCAACATTTTTGTTTAGGCCCCGAGTGAAATTTAAAGCCTAATATAAATAAGGGGCGAGTTGACCTAAATCCAGGAAGAGGGCATATGCACGTTCGATAGCCGCGCGGTTGTTGGGAAAAATTAATTCATTCATATTAATATTGTAAAACAGTGTAAAACTTACACATTATCAGTATCATTATAAGCCATACCTGTGAAAAAGTTGCCACATCTTCAACACCTGGAAATAACTCGTTATTTTCCGCGGAATTCTCTGCAGTTTTCTGCTCATCAGCCATGCCACTGGTGGTCGCCATTTTGGTTTTGCAAGTAGTACGGTACCTTTATTCGTCTACCTGTATCAACCTCATGATAAAATAAAAGGTTGCCCGACTAAAAAAAGCAAAAAGAAGAGGAGAAGAGCGCCCTCACAAGACCAAAATCCTCCATGCGGATGAGCTGGAGATGATGATGTTGTTGTTGACCACTTTTCAATTTTACTATTCACAGTTGTTCCGGTTGATTTAAATGTTTGTTGATGAAAAATTGATTGATAGAATAAAACCTTTGCATGGGGTGATTTCTATACGATCATAGTGTTGTTTGATAGAGACTTACTTGTGCACTACATTTTTTCCCAAATGATTCAAAGTAGTCTGTTTCAATGTTTGCATTCTGAATAACAACTGTCTTAGTTCAGTCCACTCCAAAGTAAAAGTAAACCTGACCAAGTTATTCTATTCAGTACGACAGCAACTCTTCACTCAGTAATGGCAAATTTGAAAGCAGATTTAAAGTCGTACCTCTCGAGCTCAAAGAACGGATCGTCATCAGGGGAAACCAGCATCGACTTTGCATCGTCAGGGAAACGGACATTAGACACCGTGACAAACTGGTGGTCAGGAGCCCGGGGGAGTGGTGGAAATGGGGACGAGGCGGAAAAGATGTTAGGGCCAGGGGGTGACGCGGCCAGTAAGCCGGCCGAGGAGGATGGGAATGGTTGGTTCAACCAGGCCCAGAAAGATCCTTTCTGCCCAACGCTGGTGCGTACGAGTAGTTATCAACGACCAAATGTTTTCCCGATTCCACAATGTTTAATATATTTTTGTACCAGTTCGCGTCGGATGCTGTGTATACAGGCAAAGTTTTTTCCGGAATTAAATATGGATGATGTATAAACACGTCAAGAGCAAGGCCCTAAATATCTGTCAGCGGTCGGATCCCAGCAAGCGAGGCTGAAAATATCAGGGTGTGCTACCCACAGATGCTGGCCTGAACTTGCGTCAGATCGAGTTTTGTAAACAAAATATCCCACGCTTGGGCCTGGTCAATGTCAAAATATACCCTGTGTGAACTGGTGATTTTTCACCACAACACATTATTCTCATTTGATGATGTCATTCGGCTCCAATCCATCTATCCATTAAAATAAGCAAGCTCTTCTCTTCCGTCCTGTTTTATATTTTTCAGAGTAAGCGACAGAGAATCTTGGGTTTTATGTCCTGCATCATCGCCGGAGTTATCTGCTTTGCTCTGGCTGCCGTTTACGCCCCATTCATCGTCCTGCGAGCGCGGAAATTTGCCCTCCTGTACACCTTTGGCAGCCTCTTTACCATAAGCAGGTACAGTGCTCTATATCTGCCTGTCAATTGGGCAGTGCATTGACCAATCACATCATGGTGTTTTGGTCAGGTGGCCATGGTGGCTTGGCTAAACTTGGTCACATGCACTGTGAGATATGTGCACAACCAAAGGTGG
This sequence comes from Crossaster papposus, assembly GCA_037893245.1. Lineage (NCBI taxonomy): Eukaryota > Metazoa > Echinodermata > Asteroidea > Velatida > Solasteridae > Crossaster > Crossaster papposus. Next base: position 778,898 of record JBAIAA010000110.1, read on the forward strand.
TGGGTGGGACTTATGACAATGCACCCTTCAATCCTGCCGGGAATAGTGCACATTGACCAATCACATCAGGACTTTTTGGTCAGGTGACCGTAGAGGCTTGGCCTATTGGTCACATGTGCTGTCATATATGTGCACAACCAGAGCAGGTGGGCGGGGCTTGTGGTGTAATATGCAATGGACAATTTGCCAGACATATCTTCAAATGTTTCACTTGTGAAGATGAAGCTTTAAATAATATTGTTAGATGTCAGATTTATTTTTTATTCCAGTGCAGTATGCCTAGTAAACACATGCTAGATGGACCTTAATTTGGCAGAATAATGGAAATTAAATAAACAATATTAGGGAAAAAACGCCACCAATATTCTTGAGTGCGGGTGCTGTTTTCTGGGCATAGATCAAATAGTTACTCTGATCTTTTCTTTTCTCGGCAGTTTTTCCCTCCTGTGGGGCCCCTGGTACCACATCAAGCATCTGTTTTCAAAAGACAGGCTACCGTTCACTATCATCTATTTCACTTCTATGTTTCTGACGCTGTATTTTTCGCTCGTGGTGAGTCTACTCTAAAGTGTCTACAAGATAAAATCTTCTATAATTAAATTTAACCCTAACTCCCTAGGGTGTGTGTAAAATCATGTTGATTTTGAAGGATTTGAGAGGGTTAGGGTCAGGTTGGCGTAGCGGTTCTTTCCTCGCCTTCCACCACTATGACCCGGGTTCGAACCCCGCCTGGGCCAATATGTGGATTGGGTTTTCAGTCCCTGCCTGACTCCGTGGGTTTTCCCCAGGATATTCTTCTGGGGTTTTCCTCCCACCTATAAAACTGTACCTTCTTCTCATTGTCTTCTCTCTACTTTGTAGGGTGTCGTATCCGAGTGGATAAGAACACCGAACTCAAGCTCTGGTGTTCTATTCACCAGAGTGTGGGTTCGAGTCCCGGTCGTGACACTTGTGTCCCTGAGCAAGACACTTAACTATAATTGCTTCTCCCCACCCAGGGGCAAATGGGTACCTGTGAGGGCAGAGGTGGTTATTGTGATTGATTTAGCCTAGTAGCGCATATATTGCAGCACAGGCTGTATACTCCCCAGGGAGCTGAGATGGTTTAAGGATTGAAAATGGCCCAGTGACCAGGGGTATTAATTTGTTCAGCGCCTTGATCTAGTGTCTAGGATATGTGCGCTTTATAAGAACTGTGTATTATAAAAGAAATAACACATTTTGTGCATCTTTCTACTATGTATGATACATTTTGAAATTGAGGAGCTTTTGGCCCACATTTTGTTCTCTTAAATGTAAGACAAGATTTTTCATTTTTCTCATTTACAGAGGCAGTCGGCCCTCCCAACAGCTCTCTGTGCCATTTTCCAGATTATTGCTCTATTCTGGTGAGAATCTGGTTTAATTATTATGACTTATTATCAATTTATTACTTATTACTTATTATGACTATCAATTGTATTGAGGCAGGGTAGCCTTATCAATTATTCACAAAGACAGTTCACCCATTCCTATTGGTCGAGAGCCTGTCACGTGGGTGGTTTTAAACAGTTGATAAAATACCAACTGGTTTTAAACATTTTCTGTTGCTGCTGTAACGTGACTTCTATATGCTCCCCATTTCTATTTTTATTGGTTGAACCATCACATGGCATGTACAGTACTACCAAAGGGTCGACTAAATTCACAATACACGTGTGTCAAAATAACAATAATATTGCGGAATTGATATGCCGTCTCCTTGCTGAACTCAAATTTATTTTGTGTTTTATTCTTGACTCGCAGGTACATTGTGAGTTACATTCCAGGTGGCCAGACCGGACTGAAGTTCTTCTCTAAGATTTGCAGGGTAGCAGCAAGCAAAACGTTATCCAGTGCCTTGCCCGTCTAAGACAACAACATCATCATTATCCTCCCGAAAAACAACTCGATGGACAGACTGAACTGAAGTTGTTCTCTAAGCTCTGCAGGGTAGCGGCCATCAAGACGTTATCCAGTGCCTTGCCCGTCTAAGACAACATCATCATCCTCCCGAAAAACAACTCAATGGACTTGTGCAAATGTTTCCAGAAGCCCCGCCATTCATTGTCACCTGATCAAAAAGTTGCGATCTGATTGGCCAACACTGTCTGATTGACATGAAAGGGGCCCTTGTAGAAGCCAGCATCACGATCTCAATGGTCACCTGATCAGAAGTTGCGACCTGATTGGTCAAAGCAGACTGTTTGATTGACAGGAAGATAGGTACTCTTTTAGAAGCCAGCATCCCCCTGCTGACACTTGAATTCAGCTTAGAACTGAAATGACAGTGCAAGCTTTATACAATGTACATGTATTGTATTGGGGGGCTGCAATGGTTTGAAGGATGAAGGATAAGTACATGGGTGGCAGATTGTGTCTATTCTTCTTCGCAGTAGATCCGACAGAGCTCCATACACCATCTATTATTATTCATTTTTTATTATTAATGCTTTCTGGTAATGAAATCAAGGATCCCTCAAAAGTGCCAAAGGCAAGGTAGCTCGAACGCCTGAGAAAAAACCTGCAGAAAGGAGACAAAGAGAAGAAGTTACAGTTTTAGAGGGGGGAGAAAAACCCCAGAAGAATATTCTTTGGGGGGGGGGGGGGGGAGAAACCGACAGAATCAGGCTGGGACTGAAAACCCAATCCGCATATTGGCCCAGGTGGAATCGACCACGGGTCACAGCGGTGGAAGGCGAGGAAAGAACCACTACGCCAATCTGACTCCCCCCAATTTAGTGCAGATTTGAGTGCAGAGGGATCTCACTGTAATGTCTGCTACATAATGAAGTTGCATCTCTATTTATGCCTGTCACTCAATATTCATGAGTTGCTCTTGCACTAAATCTCTGATACCTTCGTTAATAGTTTAGAAATGCTTCTCATGGCTGCCGGCAAAAGTGACAGTTGTAAACAACTTAAGACATTATCCGTGGTGCTATAATCCCCTTTGAAAGATTTTTCAGTTTGGCAATTGTTGTAAATTCCCTTGCCCGGGGACACAAAAGTGGACTGGTTAAGGGACTTGGTGTCTTGTTATTGATTGCACTCTATGCAGATGCTACCTACTTTACTCAGTGTTCAAATAAAAATTGTTTGAACCTTTCTTCACAAACTTTAGATACTTTCTGGATTGTACATAATTATAAAGTGTTTGAAATTGCTGTAAAAATGGGTGTATCAAAGTGAATTGCTTTAAAGCTATGAAAATGAATCCATGTTTTCTTTAACCTAACTCCCAACTGCCTTCTCCCTACTGGCAAATACAAAGAAATGACCATTATTTGGAACTGGGCGTGAACCTTGCAGCTTTTTCAAAACCCTGGCTAGGCTGGCTTTATTTTCGGCTGGGGCTCGAGGCGATTTCGAGCTTCCAACCGCGTGAACTTCAGTCACATTCCGGTGCCTGTTGTGCTTCAGAAACATTCAATCCGTTGGCATGAACCCAACAGTTCGGATATATTTCCATTTGCTTCCATTTCTATTTGCGTCTCAGTGATTCAGAAGCGAAGCCGAAGCCCAAGACGAAGCAAAAGTTTAGAAGAAAAAATAGTATACTCGCATGATCAATTCATGATTAATAATTCACGCGTTCTCTGGCGTGTAGAAATTGTAATCCGGAAACCGCGCTGAAAAATAACCATCCTCTTTGTGTCACTCTCTTTGTTGAAGTTGTTCGTCTTTAGCGCTTCTGGCGAAAGGAAGTTAGGTTTTCCCACATTGGTCCATTCGACTCTGGATACGCACTTGTTTTCGTCTTGTTTGTTAGAATTGACGATATTATAATCTTCCCTCGTATTTGTCTCGCTCGCCAGGCCGTTAATCCTGGCTTGTCCGGTCGCAGGATCCGCAAGTCAATAGAGTATGCTATGTTGGGAAACCGTAACTACATTTGGTACGCGTACGTAGATAGCACGGCGCCCGATGAACTACACACCAAAAACCTATTACTTGTTTTCCCGTGGGCGGGTTACGTGTTTGTCGTCTAACAGGAAGTGATCGCATCTATGTTTTTGGTCGCGTGGGGGGATTTGCAAAATATAGCGGGTAATTAGGTAAATTTTGATGCAATTTTTGGCACAATTAGCGGTCAGCCTACTTTCCTTCATAATAAAAAAGCTGATAAGGTGTTGGTCCACTCTCACCAGTTATTTCTTTGCATAGGCCTACAAGTTGTTCAGTACCATTTTGTTCATAAATTGTTAATTTCGTCCACATAATCGACGTTTAACTTGGCAAACAAAGAGAATGGCTTGAATAGATTCCTAAGAAATTTCTAATTTGACCGGATGATGCTGAATAATGTTTGAAATACCATAAAGTATTAGGGGGATTACAAAAAATGGATGCTTATAATTATACTTATTGCTACTGTTCAGAATCTGAATAAAAAAATGAGAAACGTATAATTTTAATACAAAAAAGGTGTAGCAAAAAAGGTGAGCTGAGCTAGGCAACCGGAACTGATTTCTCGTCACACGTATTATCCACGGCTCAAAGCCCAGCGAGGAAGGCAGGTAAAACAAAAACAAGTCCGTAAATAGAATCCATCTGGGTTAAAGTTGCTGCCAGCTCTCCCCGGGCCGCTTAGACGGTGGCCAGGGTCGTCGGGGACTAAGTTCCTCCAGACTTTTCAGCGGGTGTCAATATTGAAAAGAACGGACATGCCAGCTTCGTCTCCGTCTTTGACGCCGCTGCGGCATTTGGCAATGGTGACGAGCTGGAGACGGACTGGGAGCCTATAAGCTGCGGTTTGGAAAACGGCCCCAGTCGCATATACATATCACGAGATTGTTACCTATAACATATCCCCTAGATACTGGAAAGGAATTCCTTAGGATCCGGAAACACAATGACCAACACATAAAAAATTATCTTCATAATGAACCGCATAGGCCCAGCACGATTTTAGGCAAAGAGGGGCTCTTCTGGCCCTATAGGCTACCATATGCACATACACACTCCAAATGGTTACCTAAAAGTCACATCCCCTATCTGAAAAGAATTACATCCTTCATCCTCCATCTTTCTTCTTCTTAGCTTCTTATTTTTAATAATTTAAATAACTGAGAATTTGAGGGCACGAAGTATGGCCCGTGCGTAGGCATTGTTTGACCGACTTACATGTCTGCAAACAGTGACATTTCGCACAATTCTCCTTTGGGTCAAGCTATATTGCGCGTTGATTTATGATCACACCTCGACGAAAAACATCACTGCAACTCTTTAATGTCACTGGGTCTTATAGTCAGGCATTACTTGCGCTAATTATTGTCCCTGGCGAAAATAATTTCTCAACGCAAGACTCGACTAGGCCTTTCAGCAAGAATCGGGAAAAAAAAGAAACTTACGAATACCAAAGTTTCGTTAATCTTCGGGACATAATAATTCCGTATAAATTTTTAAATGTTATTTGGATCCGTGGTTTGGAGATGTTTTTGTTCTTGTTCTTTATTAGGCAGAAACATAATCAAAAGAATCATCGGCTTTTCTTTTGTCTTTTTCCTTCCCACCTACAAACTTTCCACCTACAAACTTCCCATCTACTTCGGTATATACCAAATGCCCATTTTTTGGCGAATTACTGCGAATTATATCCGAAAAACAAAAAGGCGGTTTTGTATCTGTAGGCCTAGTGCAGTAATAATCAACATAAAAATATCCAACCCGTAAATTTGTTGTTAATAAAATTCTTACAATTTTTTTGTATGATTACCATGAACACACGAACAAAATCTACCAATTTTCACTTTTGAAAAATACACCATTGGTAATTGCTTGATTTTATTATGAATGGGTGGATTTCGGGGTGTTGTTTTTCATAGTAAATATCGTTTAACTGACATGTCCGAAGTTTTACAATTGTGGATGCCGAGAAAAGCCAGGAAAACGGCTGTCTCTCAACGGTTAAACTAGCCTCACATGTAAAATTCGCAAAGGATTTGGTACGTGTCTTACGTGGAGTCGGTGCCGGTAAAAACAAAAAATGCTAATTTTCCTAGTTCCAGAAAGTCTGAGAAAATCCAGAAAGCTAGAAGAGAAGGTAATTTCTAGTTCCGGAATATTGCTTGAAAGTGCAACAAACCTCGCTGTAAATTGTCAACGTGGGATGTGCACGCTACGTTTGGAAGGTATCGTTTTACTCCGCATTGCAGTGGAGCCACTGATCTCTATTATACGATGATATAATAAGATCAGTAAGGCGGAGCACGCCTCTGGAAAGCGCGTGTGGGAGGGTGGGATTAAACTCAGCGCGTATAACACCGTGGTCGCACTGCCAGACGAACCACGGATGGAGACTGATGGTTATTTGCACGGGCGAAATCCTGGACTAACGACCAATGGCCTTTATGGTTGGCCAGGGTTTAACGAGACAGTACCCTAGCGAATACTGACGTTTCTGGGTGGACGTGGGCGGTCACGCCGCTATAAAACAGACGGTCTTCTTTTTCACAGCAAAAATAGACCATGGGACGGAGATGAGATCTACACGTTACTTTCTCTCCTCCGATTTTCTCGTTTGTTAGCGTTGTTACTTAACCGTCAGTTTTAACTCCACAATATATTCTCCCGCAATTTCCTTTTTTTTTTTTCATTTCAGATTTCAAACTTCAAATTAAGCTTAAATGATGTGATTAATTTCAACTTAGATTTTTGTCTTCGCGACGCGATATACATCGTTTGGAAAGTTTGTTTGCCAATTTTACAAGTTAGTGAACGACACCAAGGCACAATCCACAGCTCTGCAACGCCATTCGGGTGGCAGACTACAACGCTGCAATACTAAATGATAACCAGCAATCTCTCGCTTGGTTCTGGTTCTGATTGCTAGTGCAAGCTTATAGTCTGTAGCTAGTTCGAATCCAGTTATAGCCACACTTGTATACCTAACCCTGGTTCGTGTAAACTTTGTTCGTGTTCACAGATAGCTCCAATCTTATGTGAACAAAAATGCCGGTAAACTCGACCCAGTCCCCAACCCCGACATGTCGTCGGTACCCCCTCCTCGTCGTCATCACCTGCTGGTTGATTCTAACCCCGCTAGCCCCAGGCCGGGCTGCCTCCTCCTACCGACCACTGGCCGGTCCCTACCCGGTCAACCCGTCATCACTGCCTCAGTACTACTATCCAAATACCGACGCCGTCATCAGCGGTCGTGGGTTTGGGATGGGAGGAGAGTGGGGGTTCAACGACCGACCGGTATCCCACAAACAGCAGGGATCGCAGAGAACGCCGTTCGGTCCTGCAAATGCCGAGGGAGACACGGGCGACTCGAATCCAGTGATAGTCGGTGAATGGGTGAGTTAAAGTTACTTTTTTATTTAGTCAAGTCGGACAGAAGATTCGAACAGTTCGAACCTGTTACCTCCTAAATGACAGTCACATGACACCAATACTTAATATTATTGGCATTGGGAACACGACTACACCAGGAAAACAAAAGCAACCGCTTCTCACATAGACCCTTCCCAATTGTATCCTTGTGGAGACATGGCATTATATCTAAATGTTCCCATGGACTCATTTTGGAGACATCCTTACACATATACTGTTATTTTCCTCTATTGCTTGCGAGTCTCCACATGTAATACCGAATTTAGAAACACTGGGACAGTTGGCGTCAGCGCCAGTGAAGACACAAATCTGCAGCACTATTCCATTAGACACCTGTAATAAAATGGGTCCATTTGGTTTATTTAGCCGCGTCACAGACGGGGCTCTGTGAGAGCCTGGTGTTCTTGTTCTTGTTACATGATGATGATGATGATGATGATGTACCAAATTCAAACTGATCTGTTCACAGTCATAATTATGTTACAGCTGTTAACCTCAGATTTGGTCTGGTCTGGGCCGATGTTGCACTGAGGTCTTTACATGTTCAGTCCCACAGGGAAACAAGTACTTACTGTTTGTTTGTTTTTTAAATAAATTCCAGACAAGTCGAAGCACGGTCAGCAAAACTAAAGACCATGCTTTCCTAGCGACCCCTTACGACTTTAGTCTGAGGGAATTCCAAGATGATGGACGAGAGTTCCGGGCCATGCCTCCGTTCCAGCCGCCCCCGTCCCCCTCGCACCTGCCCGCTCCGTTCTACCCGAGCACTTTTAACTACTCGTCACTTGTTGGCGCAATCGGACAGCGCCCAACTCGTGCCGCAGCCACCGGCACTAAAGGCATTGTAAGGTTTCTCTCCGCACAAAATAAAACACCTAACACTAAAATGAATATTGTTCCAGCATTCAAGCTTCGATTTTTTGAACGCATTTCAAGCGTGACGCAGTACATAGCAGTCTATGGGTAACTCGCAGAAAACACTGAGAAGCTATTTTTGTGTCACGCCCGCGCGCATGCTGCATGGGTTCTTAAAGACGAGACGCGTGTGCGTCTTGCAAAAGGAGCCTGGGTTCGTGCATACTCGGCCCTGAGCGCAACCCGCGCTAGCCGGCAAGTGCCAAAGCAGAAAATGGTTGTCGCCAGTTTTGGCTCCGTTCCGGCTCCATCACCATTGTCAAACTTCATAAACGAAGCCAAACGGAGACAAAGCTGAGGTTTAGAAAATAGTCTATATCGTTAACCTTTTAAAAACAGTAGTTTACACAATTACCTACTTTAATATCCTTTAGTTACGAACTAAATCGTTAACCTTTTAAAAACAGTAGTTTACACAATTACCTACTTTAATATCCTTTAGTTACGAACTTAATACTGATGTATTGACCATTTTACCTGAGACGCCATACCAACGGGAACACGAAAATTATGCTTTTTGGCATCATTATTGCTATTTTGTCCTGATTCAACATTAATATGTCACTACTTTTACACCATTCACATTTCAAGAGATACACATTTCAAGAGATACACATACAGTTCAGAAGAAATCAGTTTGCTGAACATTTACATCACGTGACCACAACAGCCAATTATTGTGTAAACAATGTGACATGGCCGATTAAAACACAAGATTATAGCACTACAAAAAAAAATAAAGTGATTAAGTCGGAACCAACAGACGTACTTCTTCAAATTCTAGATCAAGAAGATGAAGCGAGACCCAGAGACGGCTGATATTTCCCTGGAAGGCTACGACAAGGCCAAACAAAGGCGCCAATATCGGTGGGCGGGGCCTGGGATAATGCCTCCCTTCCTACCCCCGCCCTCTAACTCTCTACTCCCAGACCTGGTTCACCCGCACAACTTTAACTTCAGCGGCTTCTTCGGCAAGCACCAAGCGAGGACCCCAGGATTTCGCTTCGAGAACCCCCCAGTAGTCTCTGCTCCGAAGCAGGTAAAGCCGATCTCTTATCAGAAACAGTTACAGAAGGCTAACAATTTTGTAAGTTCCACGATACTTCTATTGGTTATAGTTTAGTTTTAATATAGTTTTATTGCAATGCTATACATTGACAAATTTAAAACGAAGTGTATATAAATGAAACCGTATGGACAGATTTCAAGATGTTGCATTGATTTGCTTTGCTTCCTCAGGCTATTCGCAATTCAGTCGGACAACGTGACGACCAGGCATACACCGCTGCCGCTTACGGTGCCGCCAAGCGGAACTACTGGAAGCGAGTTGCAGAAACGGCTGACTTATCCCTTGGAGGCTACAGCAACGGAGGACGCCAGAGGGGTGGACGCGGTAAGAGGTACAGCAGCCAGGGCCAGCTGTTCAACCCAATGCCACCCTTTCAGCCTCCTCCCTCGAGCTCGATCCTGCCGGACCTGTACTCCGAGTTCAACCACTCGTTTATCGGGCAGCGACCAACGCGGCCCTCGGCCACCCGTTCCCGCTTGCCCACCAATCACGGGCTTCACTCGGACAACCGAGGACCTCTTGATCAGCTCCCTGGTCCCGGAGAAGTGCGAACCAGTCCCGGCGGAACTGGTGGTGTTTGGGGCGAGCGGAACCTGGGGACGCGTCGACACAGCGGTCCGCCGGCCAGGCCCTTCGATTCGCTGCCTTCGGACACTCCCCGAGATCTCCCTACCCAGGGTTCCAAAGACCGGACTGACGCTCAACAAGAACAGACCCACCCGGTAAGTACAACATACACATAAGGGGTGTTGTTCCAAGAGGGGCATTCAGCCGGTATTTGCTTTGGTTTTCTGCATGGTTTTATATTTTCTGCGGACCAATTAAGAGGAGTTTGAGAGAGAAAGCGAGCGAGGACGAAGTATCCAAGAACGAGATATGATATTAGAGGACGGTGACATGAAACCTTGATATTTTCGAAAACAAATATTGTTCAAAATTCCCAACACACAAGTGTATATATATGTCTTTAATGAAAAGTTCATCCTTTTTTTTAAAGATTTTCATCCATTCGATGAAAATTACCTTTGATGCAAAGCGGGAGTCTCTTGCAAAGTTTGGTCAATCCCAAGTGTTAAACACCACGCGTCGGCCAAAGGCGATCTTATAAAACATGCAACTAGTGGGGGAGTTTAATCCTTATTTTATTAAACCCGGAAGCAATTTTGTGTAGTCGTTTCTTAATCTGCACGCGATGTTTTCCCGCCCACATAATCTGGCTTATGAAGCAAGATATAAGAGGAGGGACCCCCCCCCCCCCCCTCCTTTGTGGTGGTTATTTTGCTTGCGGAATGTTGTGGTTTTTCATGAATTCTTTTTAGGTTTTTAGGGGGGTGCGATAGGTAACAATAGTCTAGAGACTGTATATATATGGAGGACTAAGGGGAAGTCCCTCGGTCTTAGACCACCTGAAATTGAAAGATATTATTTTTAGAAATTATAAATTTTGGTTCAAGTAGTTCAATTTGGCTCAAAGAAAATGTTTTTAAAAAATGTATTTTTTTTAAAATCCTTTTATTGGATCTCGTTTGTTTACATTGAAGACTATTTTGTTTTTAAAAGAACATATAATTTAAGAGGTCTTCCCGACATTCATGTTTGTAGATTAGGGCGAACGGTTAAAGAGTATTTGTGTTGAAGGATTTGCATGCTTAAAGAAATTGTTGTGCTTAACAGCTTTATAAAATTGGTCCCTAGTCAGCTGGTCACTACGGCTGCTGTCTCATTTCGGATTAAATTTCTGATATCTCCGTGCACCCCTCCCCCTACCCTCCCTTTCCCTACCTTCACATTGCAGCGAGACGTAGTGGTCAAGATCGACACCCCTCGTCTGCAGCTGACCTACCGAACTATCGCCCCGCCCTACCTTACCTTCGAGGGCCTTCTATCGCAGATGGCCACTTACCTCATACCGGGGTTCTGCGTGGATTTGGCGGTGACGCGATGGGACGAACACTGCGACATAATTAGTCACATGGCGGCACTCCAAACGGACCGTCAACAAACCTGGCTGATCGAGATCGTTGATACTGGTGGAAAGGTAGGCCTGAGCCTGAGAATGCTTCTGAAATCCTTGCGTTTGTCACCATGATTTCAGTCGTCGTCGTTGTTCTTGTTTACGTAATATCCTGAACTTGTAGATGTGCTGTTTGTCCCGTATGAGAACGTAACTGCTGCTGGATTCACTGTTCCCATTGTGTGCGGTATCCTAGAACCATTTTTCAAAGAATACGTTCGTCTATTACTTAATCAGACAGGTTTTCCCACTGTGATAGGCACATGCTCTTCTTTAGGTCAGATGTGGCTGCTGCCACCAAGCGTTCAAAAGGTCTTTTTCGCGCAACAATAGAACCTGAAAGTTGACTCCTGGTGGCGCGCTTCCGGACCAAATTAGCGTGTAAAAGTCACTGTTTTTAGCTGTTTCGGTTTTTCACCGAAACAGCTCTTGTAATCGTTAAAGTTTTTTTTTTTCTTTTTTTTTTTTTTCTTTTTTTTTTTTTCCTCTTTCAGACTTTTCTCCATAGGATTTGCACACGTTTTTTCAGACAATACACTTTGACAGTTTAGTAATTCCGATAATCTTGAGACTTGGCATACATTTAGACAACCACCCAAAGACGGTCCTAGAAAAAAATCGTCGCGATTGCGTCATTCAAGGTCACGTGACTTCGCGTTAAAGTTGAAATTTTCCCCATAGGTTTTGTACACGTTTTCCTTCAGACATTGACTTTGATACTTTAGTAAATCCGACCGACTTGAAACTTGGCATACACTTAGAACACCACCCCCAGATGTTTCTGAAAAAAATCGTCGCGATTGCGTCATTCAAGGTCACGTGACTTCGCGTTAAAGTTGAAATTTCTCCCATTGGTTTTGTACACGTTTTTCTTTAGACTATTGACTTTGACACTTTAGTAAATCTGATCGACTTGAGACTTGGCACACACAAAAGACCACCACACACATATTGAAAGTAATTTTAGACACTCGAAACAGCTCTGTGTTTGTCCACAAACACATGTCTAGTTTTAATATTATTTTTGTTACATTAATTCCTTAAAAAATAAAAACTCAAAAACTGCATGACGTTAAAGAGAATTATCGTGCCAAAACTTTACCTTTCGCTTTCGAAAATACATGTGAACCGAACTCATGGAATCGACAGACTCGTACAAAGATAAACATTTATGAAATCATTTTGTTGCGGTCATTGGGTATAAACTTTAACTTAATTAGGAGACTAAAATGTTTGTTGGCACACACACTTTTAAAAAATAAACTCGAAGGACTTATTTTCATTTACAGACAAATCTAAAATGACCGTTAATAAGAATTCCTGAAAAAGTGATTCAAACGAGCCTGTATAAAATCTAGAATCCATCGTATGTGGGTAGGTAAATCTAGGTAAAATGCCCATATAAGGGTCAAAGAGGGGTCCAGAAGCGCAAAGACAAAATGGCGTAGTTTTAGGCCCGTTTACCCTTGTTTGCTTACGTTGCAAACGTTCGCCAACGTTTGCTAATTTGTTTGCTGTACGTCCAATGGCAAATTATTCGCGTAGTGACGAACGTTGGCAACGTTCGGGGTGAATGCAACACAACTTTGCAACACGTTTGTTTTTATCTTTCAACCTCTTGTTCATTTTCAGATAATCTGGATAAACCAGTGCTTGCCCGACGTCAGGCTCTTCATAGTGCCGGGCCTGAGGATCAACTTCAAGTTCGGCACGCACAACTTTGTGCCCGGGACCGTCTTGCCGGTCTTGACCCCAGCCGATGTGGCCCCGGGTGTTACTGTTGAGGCCTTCAAGACCGCGCAGCCCCCACCGGGCCTGCCCACCTCGGACAGTGGGTGGGTGCCTCACGGGCCACCGCTAGTGCCGCAGAGACAGACATATATTGATTAACGATTATTCAGCGAAATTGAATTAACCCTTTATGAGAAATGTTATCTTATTATCCGAGTTTGTCCTTCTAAATTAGGGCTCTTGTCTAATTTGGGGAAGTCTAACTATACATGTATGTTATTTTGAGTCGAGATTATGCATAATCTGGCCAAATATGCACAAAAGACACGACACAAGTATCATGCTCAATCGCTGCACTCGATAATACTTGACTATTTATAGGTAGGATACACCGTTGGTAATTGCTTGAATTATTATGAATAGCTGGATTTTGGGAGTTGTATTTTATAGTAAATATCGTTTGACTGACCTGTCTGAGGTTTTACAACCATGGATGCTGAGAAAAAAGCAAGAAAAACGGCGTTCATTTTCAACAGGCGTCGGGCATTGGTTATTACACTGTTCTTGTTTTTTTTGCGATCGCCGTCCGGCTGGTTTAAAAAAAAAAATTACAGGATATCTATAATCATTATTTACTTTCAAATGAGTAAATTATTTCTTAATAATTTGTATAGTACAGTTCTTTGATATCTGCAAATGGTGTAACCTTTAAACCCCATCGAGTAAGACTTGTATTGTTCCGTTGGTTACTATCCCTAATCGAGACCGCTACAGATATAAATAAACTGGCTGTGAGATGATTCGATGTGAACGAACTTGTGTGACACAGGATAACTTGATAGCGGTTTTGCTGCGCTTTTTAAATAGCGGTTTGTTCGTTTTAATTGGGACACCGATGGTTTTGGAATTTAGTTTGACGTGATATAAATGTTTTGTTTTTGTATGCTTATTCTAATAATAGTGTATAAATTGTTAGTTGTTATATCATTATTATTGAAAGTATTTTGAGGGTTGCGTTTAAATTTCCTGTTAATTGGGGGAAAGAGTGTTGCATCCTGACGCCACTTTTTGTTGCATTATCATCTCAAAGAGGTTTAGTCATTGCGAAAATGGTGAAAAGACAATTTAGGACTGAGAAACATTGTCAATTTAGAAAATACGGCACTCGACTCTTCGTAATATACTTAGTATCCAACTACTGAACTAGCAGCCGGATGCTTCTTTCCTTGGTTGGAAAACAGGCACAAGATTTAAACAAATATTATATTTAAAAAATGTGATAATTGGATTGAGTCGTCAGTGTTTTGGGAGTACGCATACGTTACCAATAGTGCCGTAGAAGCCTAATTGACAGACTGGTTTTATGAGTGTTTATTCTTTATTGTATATAGCGCTGACTGCCTCGGTTTGCATGCGATGGGGTAATATAAAAACATAACGAATTGGATACTACGACGAAAAAAACCTGGTCGACAATGCAATATACCTGCGTTAGTTCGTTGTTATTGTTACTTAGTTAATTATGTTCAAATTACATGTATAATCAAAACCCTGAAAATACATACACAACCAAAATAGCATTTTGTTTTCGATTTATTTCAATTGTTTCAATGATTGTATTTTAATAACATTGGTTACACATGCTGGCGTTACAAAAAATAATGACGATATTTCAACTTGTAATAAAGTTTTAGATTTAGGCAATATAATTGAATCACAGTCGGTCACAGTGGCAAGTGTTACAACTACGGCATTTAATACACTATTCTAGTCAAACTAGTCAACTATTTTTACGAAAAGAAATATTTACATAAGACTCCCTCGTTAGCTATATAGTTCTAGTTATTATCCCAGTCAATGTTGGAGTGAAGATTTCACTTAATCGCAACAGGTTGAAAAATGTATTGGTTGTATTTTAAGTTTAGACATTATGTAAGCCCAATCAATTTATTTTCACTTTCTATGCAGAAATGAAATATAAGCAACCGACGATACAATCTGTATACCGGTATAGATCACGGTCCCGTTCCATTAATGATCAACGCTTACTCTTTTTTTTCTAACCACAAGTTCACATATTCGCATTTTTGTATCACTGTGGAGACATGGCTTTGTTCTCGTGTACAAAATGGTTAGAAAGTCGAGCACGTTTTTCAAAATGCTCCCATTTTAACCATAATTTTTTTCCTGGGTTGAAATTTCGACCCAATATACCCTATATTATACCCTAACCCAAACACTAACCCTAACCCACATCCTAATCCTAGTTTTTGAGTAATTTAATCAAAATCCAAAAATCTAATTCGTGAAATTCCCAATGGAGACCTATTCATCTATAGAAATTTACCCTCCGGAGACGTTTTGTCTCCATTGTACACATTGTGTTCATGTCTCCAGAGGGTACGGTATTTCGCACCACTTGACGAGCAGTACATAATACACACATTTCCATGTATCTTATTTCTAAGTTTGTTTTTTTACGTTCGTAGATCTAGGCCTACGTCATGGTTTCAGTCAGAGATAGTTAAGCAGATTGGTGCAAAATATGATAGCCATTTGATGATAACATCATGACGTTTGCCAGTATGTCATGGGAATAGAATTAGACTATAGCCTTGAGCCATGGTAGATTTGTCCTTTCATGTATAGGCAAAATAACAAGAACTTTTAAAATGTTTAAATCTGCGATGGCCCATAGCCAAGTATCTCTTTCATGATCTACTCGGACTGTGTGCCAAAATTCCATGCTTTCATTAACAATGTTTACACCAATCTGTCCAACTAGGAAAGCAAAACCTCGTCACCACTTCACGAACAAAGTGTACTATCAAGTGTACTATAATTGGCACATACGCCGCCAAGACAGAACATTTACTTTGCCCGCACGAAGTAAGGATCGCGGAGACGACATGCCTTCCGATGTGCCGAAAGTCTCAGTTACCAATAGCAGATATTTTGGCTTCAGGATACGGCTGTAAATGAAGTTCCAATGCGCAAAAGAATCAAAGCCACAGCCAAACTGATTTCCGACTCGAGTGCCTACCTGACCTCACAACATAAAGGTAGGGGTGTTTGCTGCCACCAAGAGTCTGGAAGTCGTCAATGTATCAATGGAAAAGCATTGCATAATTAAGTATGGTTCTTGCGAGCACAATGACTCGGAAGAAACTGAACATTAATATTTACACAATATAACAAATATTAATATAAATATATAAACAAATAACGTTAGCACCACACAATTAGATTGGCAGCCAACTGACCTCATTCAGTTCGTTTTATAAATAAACATCACACAGCAAATTGTGATCAGCAAAATTGCATAACGAAAATGAAAGCTTACTTCGCCATTTTTTAAAGCAACAACTCTTACATTCAGTATAACTAATGCCCTTGTAAAAAAACAATTTGCAATATATATCAGGGAACAATTTGACGCTAACCTAGGCGGTTTTCGAGTTGCAAATAATGTCTTTCTAAACCGTAATGCGTTTGTGAATTCAAACAATTTGTTCAACAGAATAGTTCACAGAAGATGCACTCTTGGCTTGCATCTATAAACAGCGACATATTTCACAAACAGTGTGGGCTACTTGCTGATTAACATCTAATATTTTTGCAACATTGTACAGTCCAATTGGAAATAACATGCAAAAGATCCTAATGTGCGCCTGCACCGTTCGCGAATGGTGCAGTGTAGTAGTGACAACACAATCCATCTGATTCAGTGCGTCTGGCAGTCCAATCGGGTAGTCGAATCACTAGCTTGTGGCGTTTCTCCTTATGTTGAAGGCAGTTTGGAGAAGATTGTCTTTTTCTCCTGTCCCTTGAGCGATCGCCGTTTCTTGCCCAACGATGTATATACAATCTGAGAAGAGTGACATGATGACAAAATAATTCATACCGACTTTTCCACGAAGACAACTTGACCCTTATCGCAACCATCACTCCACTCAACCCGATCACCACCATCACATTTTACTAAGGACTCACCGTTTTGACTAGTGCCTTGGTAAGGTCTCCTCGCACCCTAAGCACACGCCTTGCTTGTCTCTCGGTAATATCAGGGTACTTGCTGGCAAGAACCTGAATCAAGCCAAAAAAACTAAACGTTTACACACAATTGCTTGATTTCAAATTAGCAGGCAATGAGTGATCGTACATGGAACGTTCGAAGCACGTTGTACAAGGTGGCCCTTAAAACTGCATAGACAAAGTGTGATTCCGCCTCACTGTGGCAAACTGTGGTATAACGCATGGGGAGGGGAGTTTTTCTGGAAGAAAAATTATACCAAGATAAGGTCCGGATAGTTACTCACAATTAAGTCAGTGTTGATCGTTTGCTGGTCGTCAACTTGGACTAAACCGGCCAGCTCTCGAACCACGTCCCAGCGAGAACCCTGCAATAAAATCCCAAAGCACAACAAAAAGTACAAGTCAAGTCATGACATCAAAGTTTCAGGGTCTAAAGGTCATGGAGTTGCTAAAAAGAGAGCACAACGCAGCCAACTTTAGAGTTCAGATAGGCCTACTGGCACGTTTTCTTGTATTATTTTATAAAGGGTGGTTAAAAAAACGCAACCTCATACTTCTATAATATTCAAGAACCTAAAGCATTATGTATAGCTTATTTTGTTTGAAGGAAAATGACACCAAGAACTCTCGATTCGGTTCCGTAGTTTTGATTCGAGCACCATTTTTGTGAACCAAGGTCAGGATATATTTGGTCTTGAATTCACGCTAATCCCAATTATAGAGCCCCGGGCCTGACTTTCATGGTTCACAAAAATGGCGCTGGAATTAAAACTGCTGAACCGAATCGGGAGTTATTGGTATCTTTTATTCTTCTAAGAAGATGTCTTATTCACATATCAAAAGTGTAGGTCTCTAAATAGAAGTAGTATGTGGTTGCTTTGTTTTTGACAATCATGTATTACCTGCTCGTTCACTACGCTGAACTCTTGCAAGAACCTTTCCAGTTGTTGGCATTCTCTGCATATCTTATGAAATAGACACAATCTCTGGAGTCTGCTTCCTTCCATAGCAATCCTCCTGTTGACACAAACGAAACCATTACACAAATCGCTATGCTGGCATATCATTCATAAATCTTCATAATTTGTTTTACCTTCAAAGTCCAAAGTAATTAAATTAACCTGTCTATTTATCTGTATTTTGACTAGAAATCTGATTTACTCGTCTGTCAATCCTTTGAGGTAACCGCCAATAAGCATCTCCTCGATCGCGGGCATCAACCACGAGCGCACGGGCTCGCGGAGGTAACGCAAGTATGAGGTCATCACATCACACATCGTGTCCACTGCTTCCCTGCCGTTCCCGGCCAACCTGAAGACAACAGACATTATTAAAGTTATAAGATACACCATTTTGTCAGTTGTGCATTTTTATCGTTTGAAGCAGCAAAAGTTCTCAGAATCTAAAGAATGGTACTCGACGACTAACCTGACGAAGCGTTAGCTCTGTGAATGCTGTATATTCCGAGAAAAATAAAAATAATGTAAGGTCCCGATTTTGAACCAACTAGTCAACTACTAATGGACATTTTCAGAAATTACATCTTTTTGGACATCTTTATATTATTTTCTGAAGGAAAAGTTTCACAGGGAGTTTAGAGTCATTATTGTATCTTTACATCTAGTAAGCTTTTTAACAATAATTTGGTTGGTTTATTGTTATTATTTTTGCAAAAGGTACACTTTCATGATGGATAACTATCGATGTAATATCGATTTTGAAACGTTAGTGGACTATTACCTACCAATTTCGGGTCAGAAGCGTGGCAAGTTCTGAACTGATGTCATTTTGGAGTTTTGGCAGTAACAGCAGGGAACTGTTGCAGAGATAAAATAAGAACAGAAAATAAATCGAGTTGTTTGTGCTAAGCAAGATTGTGTGCTGAGCAAGATTATGTGCTGAGCAGAGCTCCTTGAAATTGGCCCCACGTATTAAGTATAACAAACAGAATGTTAGATGGTTCGGGTGTTAAACCTACCAGTCTTTCGCCTGTGTTTGGATTTTTCGTATGAGTTTCTGCATTGGTTCTTCGCCCAGTTGCACGTTGTTATTGTTTCTGCTGTCTTCCGTTAAATCCTTCTGAACCTCATTTGCTTTCTTCTGAAAAATTAAAAATAAAACCAAAACATTATCTCAAACCACTCAACAGTCCTCTCTTTGAGAAATTCGCAGTCTCAATGTTTTACGTGACGTATTGGCATGGCAGTAAAATAGTTATAATAAAATGAGTCAAACGTTTGCTTAGATTGTTTTGAATTGCAGGAAATTATTATGAAGAATAAGTTCAATAATTTAATTGAGTGTACTTTCGTGCTGTAATAGTAATAACCTAATAGATATTATCATAAATATTAATGTGATCAAAAGCAGTAAACCTTATAAGCTCTCTTACATGTTTTAATAAATGTTATTCAAAACCTGTGGTGTCCCCTTTACCAAGAGATAACGAAGCCGATGTTCCGCTTAAAACATCCATTATAGAGTAAGGCCCAATATACTTACTGTCATATCACGAAGACATTCTGTGATCTTTTCGAAGTTGTTCAGCAGGGCAACCTTGAAAGCAAAATATTAGAGCGACTTAATTTCGAAATCAAAATATAGCCACAATAGGTCACATATGTCTTACACCCTATCTCGTGTATCCGGTTTGTAAGTGACTGACTATTATTGAACATTGCTGTGCATTGTTTGATTAGCAAACGGGAAGAGTTTTAGGTTTTGATCAGGAAAGTAATCTCACCACGTATTTCTCGAAGTGGGTGGGCCTTGCCTCTTTGGAGTTATTGTGTGCGCCGTGGTGCAGGTGTAGCATGGGGGAGACACGGGTGCGTCCCTTGCCTCTCTGCTGCGAGGGATTGGCCTGGTCCTGTCTAATGTAGGACATGGCATGGGCTGACATGATGAGAAACAATACCAGAATCAAACAGTCGGTTCAGTCGCCAATTGATCACTCATTTAAGAAAGACAATTATGACAAATCAGCAAATCAAGTAAAATAATAAAATATAATAAATTAATTGACCTAAAAACGACATCAGTGTTGAATCACTAACATTTACTGGTAAATCGATTTACATGTATCTATACTTATCATTAAATGTGATGGTGCCAGACTATTTTTGCATTCTAGCCTCACTCTCACTATTTAATTGAAGAAAATGTGGCTTAAAACATTAAGGTATAATTTAATCACAAACTGTAAATTATTCATCAGAAAAGACTGGTATTAATTTGTAATTAACTTTAAATCATTGCTTTCATTTCTGTCCTAAAGTTTAAAAAAAAATGATAATTTTACCTCACTTTCAATTTAATATAGTCAACTATAAGCCCATGTAAAAGGGGACTGTATTAAGCTGTCTCCACATTACCCACAATGCACATCTCGACACTTACCAGTGTAGGATTCCATGATGGCGTCCAGTTTTTTAAGACACACTTTGGAGATTTGTCCGTAAAGCACCAGACTAATATCTTTTGCTTGTCTCATCTAAAATTGTTAGGACAAGTAAAAGTAGCGTTTTATCTTTAAAAGAATCATTTTCTTTCAACAACTTTGGAGACTAAGGCGCTATCTTGTTTCAAATATGACCATTCCCACTCCAGTATAAAACGGTTTCGTGATGTCGTTGTAAAACAAAAACAGTGCAAAACTGCACAATCTTCTTGACGACAATAGTCATCCTTTCTACTTTTACGATCGTACATTGTACATGCTTTCTCATATCAACTTTAGCTTACATTTTCCTCAAGCATTTGCAGGATGTCCACTGGAAAGTTGGAGTACAGCGCCCCCGAGTGGTCGGCAGTTGGTCTCTCTTCGCTCCGCCAGTCCTAAAAACAAAGGTGACACATTTTATAAAAACTTGTAAACATTTAAAATGATGTGACCGTCATTTATTAAAATTGGCTAAAATGCTTACCGTCTCAATGAGTAGTGACTATTATTTTGTTTACATTGAACAGAAACTAAAGGATGATAAAATAAGTTTTAACTCGATGTCATAAAGACACCTTAGGAGAGTTGTACAATGTAGGTGTGAAAGGTAATTCTGTCCCCCCTGGTAAATGTGTCCCCCCGGACAGACTTACCAGGCCGTGACCCGGTAAATATGTCCGGGGGTACACATTTACCTAGGTATTTCTGTCCCCTCCAGCTAATTCTGTCTCCCTGTCCAACGTTAAACGAAATTTGTCCCGTGCAACGTCACAAGTCCAGCACCCACTAGACGCAACAACCAGTGTAGTACAGGTTCACCCCTCCATGATGCATCATTTGTGTTTAAAAGTGCTGCCTCATTCGTGCTGGGTATCTATAATTTGTACGCGTGCAAGAAGTCTAAAAATACTGATTACTGCCATTTTCCCTTTCGCGCAGAAACGTAGATCGGTTGATTTAGTTAATAAAGTTATTTTTATTTTTATTTTTATTTTGATAAATCGATGAAGGGAAGAGAAGTCCAAATAATAAATACTATGTGGGCTTTTCATTGAAAAAACATCAAAATAACCACTTATGTGTGGAACATTTGGGGACAAAATTACCTAGAGAGGGGACAGAATAAACTGGAGGGGGACAGAATTAACGGCTCCAGGGGGACACTTTTACCTAGGTAATTCTGTCCCCCCGGACAATTTTACCGGGGGACAGAATTACCGTCCACATAGGCCTAGACCTATGTATTTTTAAATTGAATCTCGGAAGTGGGGTATATGAAACTTTATTTACGAGTGTGCAACCTGTGACTTACACTGATATCTCTCCGGAGGGCGTTTTCCGTCCATTCCTGAATGTGGCGAGTTGTATCACTGAGGAATCTATTGACAATGGGGGGATAAATCCATTAACTTAACTGATCTGATAATAAGGTGAACAATACAAATGAAACTACCGAGGAAGAAGATAGAACAGCCGTGTCAGTGTGGGTAAATTTGGTGGAATGTACCGCCGAAATTTGAAGGCTAACATGTAATAATAACATTCTTCGTTGCAACAACCACAATAGATGCAATGATAACAAAACGACGAAAGTAAAAGAGCAACTTATAATAAGTGACAGTAATAGAATGTAATAATTAAATTAGTGTAGGATTGATTGTTAATTCGTGAAGTAGAAGGTCTTTAAACCTTTAATCTGCAAGAATATCCAACAGGATTCCCAAAACCTGCTTTATATCAAGAGAAAAACGTTTGGATAGTTGTTGACTCGGCGCTTACTTGTCCTGAAGTTGGACAATCATAAGACAAGGCTTGCAGTGGGCATCTTGGCAGTTGAAGACTCGGTCGCTGTAAATATAACAAAATCAATATTTTCTTATTTTTTATGTTGAACAACGAAATTGGCTTGCAGTGCGTTTAAAAAAAAATCGTTTCTGTTATGTTACATCTTTTCGATCCAGCGCCAATGACCCCGCAGATCGTTAATAACAAGCCATGAACTATACATTATCTTGTGAATATTCACGAAGCTCATTATCAATGCAACAGCTCATGAATATGCAATAGTTAGGGCTTACCGGCATAGAATCATCCATGAGAGGACTTGCACAGTTTCTGCTCGATTCAGTCCCAACGAAAATCTGTCATGCATCTAAATTATATTGAATTACAAATGTATCAATCAAAACAAGAACCATTCTGTGTAATCACAGTATACGTTATTACAAAATGCATATTTATGTAAATATTTGCTCATTTTTGCATACCAGTGACATCACGTTGTCGTAGTATGTCATTACGTATGTGCTGTACATGTCCCATTCCTCTGTGAAGAGTTGACTAAGAGCCTTAAGAAAGAAAAAAATAGTTGCACAAGTCAGTTTTATAAATCCACAGACAAGAAGTTTTTAATTTTGGTACTTCTCTTTTGCGGATTTTGTATGTAATAGAATCAAAGAAAAAAGCCCAATGAGTACGGAAAAAAGCAAATGTGTATAACTATTTAATAATGAATTTGGTCCCTTTTCTGATTGGCCGAATTCTGAAGGACGCGCGCGCGTATACGCACACACACACATGCACACAGGCGCGAAACGCGCCTTACCTTGACGTGCTCCAAGTCCTTCAAGATGGCGTCTCTCGCCTTCGTGAGGCGAAGAAGGAGAAGGCTGCTGTCCTTATCATCCTCCACACTGAACAAGGGCGCCGTTTCCGCAGCCCTGGTAAAATCGGAGCAACACAAAAATCGGTATAAATCGGTATAAATTTCTTCAACTATTTTTGTTTTGCGCGGACATGGAAATATTGACGACATTGATGTCAACTAATAAGTTGGCCGTGGCATTTTGCTGCAGGAAATAAGGCAGGCTGGAGTGCACACAAAATAAATATCACAAGTAAGACAAGATGTTGCAACTTGAAAATTAAAGCAGAAAATCCGACAGTAAGAATCACGAAAACGTGACCTGCATGTGTTTACATTCGCAAGCCCAGTCAACCGAAAAATCCCAATTTCAAGGCAGGTTTTGAAAACTGCCCTTGTTTATTTTGTATACAAATTGCTGGCAAGGAAATCCTACAAATTCGGGAATTTCAAAGTAGGCAGAACTAGTACACCAAAATCGATTGGTTAAGTTAAGAGAATACTCAAATGATGCATGCCCGCTGCTTTAAAGTAAGAAACAACACATTATTTTCCTAAACAAGTTGTTTTGCCATGATAAGTTTAGTTTGAGCCATAGAGCTATATAGTAATTTAATATAGGTCTATGGTTTGAAAATAAGAACTCTGGCCAACTGGAAAAGGAACAGCACTTCCTCTATATGGAAATGGAATTCCCAGGGCCGGAGTGTCAGCGTTCGTTCGATCGCGCACGCGCCGATTGAAGTCACTCGGCTGGCCGCGGAATTGAATGGGGGATTCCCCGTAAATCACCCCAGTCTCAGAATTATCATCAGGTTTAACAATTATCTTTTAAAATTAGCTTTTGTTGAGGGAAGACAAAGTACATGACCGTACACTATACCTACCAAGATACCTGGTGCAATTTCGATCACAATAAAATCCCAATTAAATTGCACGATTGGGCACATGTAACACTGCTACAATAATTAATTAATTAATTAACTATTAACTAACTAATTAATGTATGCATTTTGTCACAGCTGAGAGCTTATTTTAAAAGCTTGTGACTTGACTTGTGGTGAAATGTGAAAGACCCACCATAAGCACTGTTTTACATGTAGGGCCTATGTATATTTTTTAGATTCTATTTGCTAAAAACACGGTGTGCAAAGTGCTGACACTAAAGCCATCTAAAAGCTCAAAATATTTGAAGGCTATGCAAAAATGAGGGGAGAATAGTATAGCCTGGAAGAAACATAAATAATGTGTATTAGGTAAATCAAAGAAAAAAATAATCGTTTCCAGAACAATCTTTGTCAAGATACACCTAGCGTTATTCTTTTCCATGCATGTCAACATTATTATACGCTAAAAACTGAACTGTTAAATCAACGTTATAAGTGTGCGGTCAGTGACTACTCGATATTTAAAAGTTGAGTTTCAACCATTAAACTGATGAATTCAACACATTGAGTGTTGAATTTATCCGTTTTCCAACGGAATATCAACTTTTAAAGAGTAGTCACTGATCACACACAAGGTTCATTCAACACTTTAGTTTTAGCCATGCATATAGGTCTCGTGGATTAAACAAGAAAATTCGGCCATCTGGAAAAGAAATTTCTCTACTAAAAGGAAATTCCCAGAGCGCTCCTCACGCGGCAATTGAGAAAGAATTTCTTTGCGCGGGAAGAGAGGGGGTTTCCCCGTATATATTACACTAGCGTCTCCGACATGATGCAGGCCTACAAAAATGCAGGGCGATAGGGAAAACTGCTTCGCGTCAAAAATTAACTCGACGTTCGAGTGTCATTGTAATAATTTATGACAACGTTCATCGAAGTGCTGCTCGTATCGTGTGTATGCATTATTCAAGTTGACATACATTTCTCTATATTTAAATCAATAGCTAAGTACCGGTAAAGTACAATAATTTCGAGTTATACAGGGTCATGCCAGGGGCCTATACCTCAATGGAAATCTTAAAAACAACCGCTTGACAAAAACTTATCAAATATGCCCAGCACTATCTGAGACCGAGGGACTCCCCCTTAGTCCCCCATACATATACTCGCTCTAGACTATACTAAGAATTCCTGAATAATCACAACATTCCGCAAGCACATTCACCGCCACAAAAAAAAGGGGGGGGGGGGTCCCTCCGTCTCACATCTTGCTTCATATGTAATCAAACGTAACACAAATAATACACACACAAAATACCACAAGGACATAGGGACAAAATGGCCGATTGGGAAGGAACAAACTAGCGCACACCATGCAATACAATGAGACAAAAGATGGTTCTTAAAACTGGCTTTAAATTTGCCTACAGACTAATGCGATTTACTAGACTGGGCAAAGTCTAATCTGCAAGCGAGGCGCGTAGAAATACGTCTTCCTAAGAGATATAAAATAATCGGCAGGGTATACTAAACTCTTTACACCTGTTTTCAAGTGATTATAAGAGATATTGATATTAACACAAAGAGTAGATTTTCGAGTGAAACTGTATTTTAGCAGAAACAGGCCTGTTTTGGGAGGGGGGGGGGGGGGGGGGGGGTTACAAACCAACTTGGGGCAGCATGTGTGCCGGTCCTAAATGTGTTTATCAACTGCTTTCACATTTTTTCAGACCAAAACCTTTATGACCTGACGTAGCAGCTCGTGTATAAGAGAATGTCCCTTGTGATAAGTTGCCCTTGTTTGAGGTATGACCGCAGTCGTGTTTATCATGTTATTTCCTCGAATTTAATATCTAAGCCGAATTCTCATGATACTGTTTTTAACTCAATTTCCATTGTTTTTAATCCAAGAAAGGTTCATCAATCTTTATACTTGGCCTTAAATAATGTCCGTTTCCGGCATAGCGTGAATTTAGGACTAACGAAATATGGACTCGGAGGAATGGGAGAGTTGAGTGGCCGACACTTCATTGAAAAATAATGCAAACAATTAATTCACTTTTCTTGAAAATTCCAACACACCAGGGGCCAATTTCATAAAACATGTAAACACAAAAAATGTGCTTGGCACAACAAAAGTCTTCCTCAGTAAAACCAGCTAAATGTACGTTTTATGCTAAGCAAAAAACAAATGAATACTAGTCACCAGCAATAAACACCAACTGCAAATTTGGTTTGTAATTCTGTTTTTTGCTGAGGAAGAATGTTCATGTTAAGCACATTTTTGTGCTTACATATGTTATTAAATTGTCCCCAGATGCCCTGATTTAACGGAATGATTGAGACTGTTATTCAAGTAAAACGATTTTTATAATTGCAAATTTCATTCTGTAGAGTATTTTGTACGTTTTTATAAACCATCAAAACAACACGTTATGTTCAATGTACAGTACATGTTTGGAGCATATTTATTTTGCGGTGTCACTTACAACAAACATGTTCGGCTGGATTCTTAAGAAAAAGGGGGGAAAAAGAACAATCCTACCTTTTAGAAGCTTCGGACTTGATGATATCGAGGCACATCTCCCTCCACCTCTTCGGCCGGCCAGGAGCGACGCATGGCCCGTCAAGCTCTGTGCCGTTCACGGTGGATTCACTGTCCTTCCTGTGCATGAAATAACGAAATTGTTTTTGTGAGACGTTTTCATTTTTTTGTAATCCTAATTGCTGCTTGCCGGCATCAGTGGAAAGCATCTAGCATGATTAACAAGAATAAATTAAATAGACTAAAGAAACTGCCTGAGTCTCTTGAAGGAATTCCTCGAATAAAAATGTCCATTCTTTCTCCCCGATATTGCCCGATCAACGCTCCATACCTCTCTTCTTTATTGACGATCTTGATGCATGTCTGCAGTAATTGGCGGTCATATGTCGCTAGACTCTGCAGACGGATAAAGACTTGACGGATCTGCTCAAACATGGAGTTCTGTATAGTGTTATCCAACAAAAATGACCAAAATATCATGGAGGGCCGAGTATTAATACAGATTGATAAAATAATAGTTGTTAATTGTGCTAAATTGTCACAAGACACTTTAAGGTCAGGCGCGTTTCTAGAACCAATATTTTAGGGGGGGGGGGGGGGGGGGGGTTGGGCGGCTAAACCCTTTGCACGTGGACATTAACTTCTAACTTTTGCTACTGCTATAATTAAATGTTTGAACCGCGCCTGTTTGAGGTTACAATTTAGCCAATCGTTTTGAATATTTTTTACAAAAATGAACGAACATAATTTTTACAAATTAGTTGGAAACATAATTTTCACGATTTTATTATTATTTGTATATAAAACTTGTCTTATTCCCGCATTTTAAATGTATGTTGTAGTTGTTAACTACATTGAACCATAGCCCCATGCATAGAGCAACGCACTGTGCTTAAACCACGAACAGAATTCCATCGATACTGTGAAATAAAAACAAAGGATCAAACCCAATTAATAACTTCCTATGTAGCAGCAACACTTATGGACACACCGGATGTGGTTTTACTCACCACGGATATAATGAAAATGTAACTGTAATTGACATCTACAACAATGATTGTGGTATACATGTACGTACGCGTTGTCCTAGCTAACAACAGGTTAGGCAATATGAAAGTACGTCAGATCAATTGGGATGAGTAATTATAGCAACTTCGCTTGATAAGTTTTAGTCAAAACAAAAATATACGTAGGGGTCTACAGTTTTTGAGAACAAATTGTATAAGTTTTTCTCCTCTAAAGATGGGGGGGGGGGGGGGGGGGCCTGACTTATTTCAGATTGCTGCAGAACATGAATGTGTGTGTCGTCGCAAACAGCCATATTGATGATTTCTCGGAAGCATGCTATCATGCGAAACCACGGTTCGGAGTAAACATTTCAATGTCTCGTAAATCAAACACTTATGCTGATGACTGATTCGTGCTGATCCACACTTTAAACACGCACCTTTTTTCGTTTTTGTTTATAACAGAACAGATGTTGAACAATTTTTGATAAAAATGTCAAGGGTGACCTTATGTATCTGGCGCTATGCTCGCAGGAAATTCCGTCAAACAGTACTTTTGGAAGATAATTAAGTCTACACGTGACAAATCTCCTTCACAATGTAGGAGATATCTGCAAACACAGTCGACTGTACGAAGCAAGAAATGGGACGAAGAAAACTCGCCCCCCCCCCCCCCCCCCCCCCCCCCCCCCCCTCCTTTGTGGTGGTCATTGTGCTGGCGGAATGTTTTTTTTTTTTTAGGATTTCATTTTAGTTTTTGGCGGGGTTTGGCGGGGGGGGGGGGGAGGGGGCGGGGTTTAGCAAACGGGGAGGTGCCGGGAATTGTTTTAATCTGCAGTGCTCCTGCCTGTATTCCAAGGCAATTTGAGAATAAACATTTGCACTTTGAGTAAGTTTTTGGCCTCACTTAATTGTTGTGGACTCATGCATTACATAATGCTGGATTGAGAGGGTGGGGGGGGGGGGGGGGGGGGCACAATGCAAACCCCCTCATCCCAAGTTTGAGGTCACGTATAGCGATGAGCTTTAAACATCAAAATTCCGAGTTTTTTCGAGTAAGAAAACATTGTCATATCTGGAATGCCTCGTTTCCCCAAAACGGTAAACAAAAATGTGATTTACGGAAAGTAATATTTATTTATCTAACCTTCCATATGTGTGAACGTTGTATTATTTTGTCTGGAAATGTTACCACGAAGCCACTCCAAGAGATCTTCTATTCTCAGAAAGTGGGGCAACATGATATACCACTTTCGCCAATATCTTTATGATCATGTATACTTATATGCAAATGTCGACTTCCTTGTTTACTGACATCCGGTTCTTTTTACCCCATTTGTTTTACTGTCGTTCCAACCTCCTCCACAGGGCATACTTTATTGTTAACTCCCGTGGGAGAGCAGGTGGTGGTGCGAGCGTACTGATTGACACCATGGGAACAAGGTTTTCAGTATAGTAAAATGACATAACATGCAACAGCACACTTGTCTGGAAATACTTGGACAATTTTAAACCAAAAGTTGCACAAAATGTGTTCCTACGAAGAAAACATTCATTTTCCACACCCGATTTCTTTATTTCGCAATTTCTTTACTTTATTTCGCACAAACCAGCCATTTTTTTCAACACAGCAAATGGCATTGTGAACATCTAACAAAAGAAACACGGCGCCTACAACACTGTACAATGAAAATTCATGACTTTTCCAGTGTGGTTACTTTTGTGGGGAATCAGGGAATGAACTGTGTTGTAATCTCAACTATTTTTGGCGTAGCGAATGTGCAACTTAACCATGCATTTAACAGACCGCAAGTTGTGGTTCATTATAATCTGATGATGTCATCAGTCAAGCTTGTGATTACGAAACCAAAGAGCGATTTTTTTTTTTTTGGTGTGCAGTCATCTTTCCGAATTATTCACGCATTATCTTCCACTGCTAACTTAATCAAAGGTGTAGAATTAGGGTCAATGCGTAGGCCAAGCTGCCATGCAACCACATAACAAGATAAACCAAACGGTTGTTATTTTAGGATCAGGATTTCAGAAGTTTCATTTGATTTCATCTCAGTTTTTACACAAAGTGTAACCTCACTGTATGCGCCCGAAGAAAGAAAAACTGCGTGTGGCGTGTATAGACCGTGTGACGCCATGTTTACCGTTAACCGCGAGCGTATAACTTTCATTCTTTTACTTTAGCATAGGGGTACATAAAGATCATCCAGTCTCGGTCAAACAATTAACTGTTCTGGTTTCAACAAACAACTTACCGATTCATTTGCTACACCTTGGAACGACTCCCTTCGTATCTGATAAAGAAAAAGGTAAACACTCGGATGAGAAAACAAGTCAAGCCCATGTGTGACGCCGACTCGTGGCAATGCTGTCATAAAACATCTACACATTAGACGAATTGTCTGAAATCTAAAAATTCTCAGAAATGACAGGCTGTTGGTTTAATAGTATTATTTGTTTATGGATCAAGGCAAAAAATAAATCTTTCAAAGTCACTTTCTGAACCATACCAATATTTTTTTGTTTTTGTTGTAAAAAAACACACATTTGCAATTGAGCCGATCTTTTGTGTATTGTAGTGTTTGTAAATGCAACTATTATGGTTCACACGCGTTCGTCTATCATGATACTTAAACTGCCAACCAAACCAGTTCGCGCCGGGATTATTTTAACATCACCGAGCCGAGGGGCGGGATTATTTTTAACGTAACTCGATCCTAAGCCGGTTCAGGCCGATAGTGCCAGAAACACACCCACGCATTTCCGGCCTTGCTCGCTGCTGACAGACATTTCCGAACTTGAACTTGGCGTGTTTATGCGTCATCCGTTTTGAATTTGGGAAAAACTTTGCGTTTATATACGTCATCCGGCGCGAACTGGTTAAACCATGCACAGTCGCCACACATTAACTTGGTTAAAAACAAAATCGAATTCGTAAAGATACTCAATTCTCACCCTCGTTTCCACGTTCGTTTCTTTGACCTCGGCGAGCCGTTTATGGACCCCTTGCAAAATCTCGTCTCGCGAAGTCTCGAGGTATTCCATACTAAAGGAGACAGAGATTATCCTAACTTTTAATCAATCTTCTCGTCGATGAAACGTCTCTATATTGTTTAATGCTTTGGGAATATTTAAAGAATGCTATACATAACTCAACCAAGGAAATTAGCCAAATCAATTGAGAAACATATTTATTACTAGGTCGCTCTTTAAATTGCAGATCAGTAAACCAACTGCCCCAGTGATAAATACGCCCACTTCCGGCCGAAATTAAAAAATATATATATACAACTTTGCAAGGTGTTTGAGAAACACATTCAATACATGTATAAGCTTATTATTTCATTATCTTTCTTTTCCTTTTCCTGGTATTTTTTTATATTTTATTTTATTTATTATCATTTTAATTTTTTTTAAATTTTGTTTATTATTATTATTATTATTATTATTATTATTTTTTTTTTGGGGGGGGGGGGGGGGGGGTGGGTAACCAATGACCAATAAATATTTACGAATGCTACTTACTTTCGGTAATTCCTCCATAGGTTGTCGCTTTGATTTGCAGATGGTCGTCGTTCCATCTGTATGCTAGGCTTCCTCTGCTGTAAACACACGAAACAACGAGGCAAATGACTTCTTATTTTGTTCTATTCCAATTAGTGCTAATCAAATTGAGGGGTCACACCATTATAGCTCGTGGCAGACCCTCCTCTCCGGACACGAGCCGGCTTACAAGTCACTCGCGATCCTTCCTAAGGGGGCTGGGTTCCAGATCAGTAATTGGCCGACTATTAAAGAAACACTATAAAAAGACAAATCATAAAGTAGCGCACTGAATGAACTCTTAATTCACTTGGAGACTAAAGCCGTGTTCCCATTGGACTTTTTCTTCCGCGGCCACGCGGAAACTTACCGCGGCATTCCTTAGCGTGAATCTACCACGCGTTCCCACCTGGACTTATATTCCGCGACGATACGGTTCATTCGCTGTTCGAGACTGGCAGAATGTCACACATTGCGGCCCTGATAATTTACCGTGGCTGCGCGGAAGTCTTCCGCGACCTCTTTTGGCCTGTTCATTTTACAACACGGTCGCGGTAAATTGACAGGGAGGTCAGTTTACCGTGCATCCCCATTGGATTTAATTTTGTCATTCTAAAGGAAAGTCGCGGTACTCTAACAAAATTAAGTCCAATGGGAACATGGCTAAAGACTTCTAAATATATTCAGAACAGTGCGAAAATTACAATCGGTGAGATTGCCTACAAAACATTCCAGGCATACAGGCCCACGTCAATGTTCCACGGAATCCAGACAACACTCGGCTCAAAACACACCTATGTCAAGTTCAGTAAATAATACCGCGCCGGGTAGTGACAAAAATGTATACGTATCCGCCGTTCGTCAATTGGTTTGTATGCAATTAAGGTTAACGTCGCTATAAATAATTAACTAATAACAACAAGAGAATGTCATATTGGAATATCGACGCAAACAGTGAACTGCCTTGGTTAGTGCCAGTGCCGTTTACCACCACCGTGTACATTCGTGTATAGTCTTTATACATGTAGCAGTATTTGCCTTTGTTGTTGTAAAGGAATTATTTACAAGCGTATCGGTGAGAAGTTTTCGCTCCGCAACCCATGGACTGAGGTTGGGCGTCAGCCGACCATGACTTAATTTTATTCTCGGAATTTTTTTCACCTGTAAGTCCAGACAGGTTTGTTGTTGTTCCCCTCTAGCCAAAAAAGGTAAAAAAATATATTTGACTGATGTCATTGTGTGCGTCAGAAAATAATATATTTGATCAAAATATATTTACAATAGGCTTGCCCCGGTATGAATTCGCTTCACTCATAATACGCAGGATATGATTATTGTTCGTCCTTCGAAACTCGAACATGACAGCCAACCTCCGTACGAGTTGGTGTTGTGTGTACGTTGATATGGTGGCTATAGTTAGGAAGTTGCACTTTGGACATGAGCTCGGCTGTAGTGGATGGCCTGCAGTATTTACTGCGCACGTCCTGAGCTCTCCACAAAATTTGCAAAATGCAACGGCGTATTGCCAGTAATTATAATACATTGTACATGTACATGTACTAGAATTTTGCCATTACCATTGTAGCAACAAACGTGCAGCGTTCCTGCCTTCAAGCATTTACATGTATGAAACCATACGCATTAATTGCCGTCTTGCAATTTATGTATCAGAGGTTAAATAAATGGCGGTGCGACATTGCAAAATGCAACGGCGCATTGCCAGCAATTATAATAATACAATAAATTTACCGAGGTTTTGCTATAACCATTGTACATGTACCAACAAACATGCAGCGTTCCTATACACTCAAGCATCTACATGTACATGTACATGTATATTTAGAAACCATGTACGCAGATTTGCCGTCTTGTAATGTATGTATCAGGGGTGAAATACATGGCGTCATTGCCAGTAATTATAATAATACAAGAAATTACCCGAGTTTTTGCTATATTCACCATTGTACCAACAAACATAATTATTATGGTCATTACCCGAATTGCAGAGACCCGATGATAGTCCAGGGAAAACAGCACGGTGAGCAAACACAGAGTGTGATTAGTTGTTCAGCGAATGAGCGAACTAACGAAATGATGCAGCGTTCCTGACTTCAAGCACTCTACAACATCTATATTTAGGAACCGTACGCAGAATTACCGCCGTGGGGGAAATTCCCCTGCGCTTTGAATCATCCTCATACGTACGTAAAGTGTATACACGGCCGGTTGTACAATCAATGTGGGGCGGTGTCATGTCAAACACCTTTTGTGTTAAAAAGTTCGAAAACCCGGCTACGCGGTCGTAGTACTACTATGGCTCTATGTATTGATGACGTTATACCCAATTTACATGACAGTTTTTATTTGGGGTTGGGGAAGGGAGGGAGGTCACAGCTCGACGATACTTTTACGTGGAAAATAAGATATGAGACAAAGGGAACCACCCCCCCCCCCCCCCCCCCCCTTTTTTGTGGTGCTCATTGCGCTAGCGGAATGGGAGTTGTGGTTTCTCAGGAATTTTCTTTTTATGTTTTTAGGGGGTGGGGTGCGTTAGGTAACAATAGTCTAGAGACTAAGGGGGAGTCCCTCGGTCCCATATCGTGCTGGGTGTATCGGTTTTCGACGACTTAATAAAAAGACTGGGAAAATGATATCTACAATTGACTAGTTCAGTACATCCTCCCAAAACGTAAACTTGCATGAGTGCAGGTACATGTAATTCTATTCAGGACAATGAAAAAAACACGTGTTTATCAGATATCACCGTCATTCTGAAATTGTGAAGATCGATAGCTATGTCTAAACCTCACTATATAGAGACATAGCTCACTATCTCGCTATCCCTCACTATATAGACATAGCTCACTGTCTCGGTATACCTTATTATATAGACATAGCTCACTATCTCACTGTACATTATCCGCCACTGTTTCGCGGAAAAAGCACGGGGTTGAATCTACTCAATATTTACTCAAAACTGCAACCCGTCAGAACACAATCATACTAACTTGTGTTCACTGTATTATACCAACAGTTTTGGCCTAGTTGCAGTTTTCACCCATATTTGGGGTAAATGTTAACCCCGGGAATGTCCAAAGATATTTGTCGATGAAAACAAATGGTCTTCAAATTGTTGGGGTTTCGTGAGAAAACTTATGAAATCAGTGCAAGTGTCATTTTTCGGCTACCCGAAAAATGACTAGCTAGCTACTATAGTACTATATAGGCCCTATTATATCAATTTCATTTCCTCTTAAAAAAACGATAGGCGATGCTGGACGGATCAAATGAACAGAACTTTATGCGATGTAAATTATATTAAGAAGCAAAACATCATCTTCCAAAAATACATTATAGTCTGATATTTAGTAATTACCTTAAACAAAAACATCGGAAGTTTTCTTCCCTTCTTCTGCACTCGTCTCGTTTTCTTCATGATTCCGCTTGCGACCCAAATTCTCGTTGCGTAAAACATGTATGACAATCGATTCTCTGACTGAAACAAAGCCCAGCCAATCCCCCTTTATATAGTCAGAGCATGGAGGAATAAGAAGAAAGTCAGCGACAAAGTCATAAATAACTTTTTGTTATCGCGCTCAATTATTTGTCGTTTCCTGGTATTATCGTTCGCGTGTACGAGAGCGGCTGGTTTGGCGAACTCTTCTGAGTGATAGGTCATCATGTTGCGTGTACGTGCGTGTTCATCATGCTCTGGTACCACATTTCGATCGAGTACATGTACATGTACATGTACATGTACATGTATACCATCGATCACACACAAGTGAAAGGGAAAACGCGTTCGTATTACTGCATTTAAGTTTGATTGCAGCATTTATTGCAGATCGAAAGTAGTTGTGGCGACATCATGCGTGGAAAATCCATTTTGTGTTTTGCAATTAACTTTTACACGAACTAAGATACAATGATTATCAATATTGAGGGTGTAAATTAACTCAAAAATTGAAAAAGTAGATTTACACAACACTATAACAAGAACCCTGTGGATTTTATATTATCCTTCACGGTATTGTACAGTAAATATGTGATTTGTTTCAAACCAAAAGTTAGTCAAGTCATAGAATAGCCTATATAATTATTATGTGACTGTATAATATTGTATAGGCCAACTTCCCCCAGCCACTTGTTTAACATTAAAGTGGCCGGGGTGGTCTGAAAAGTCCTGCGGCCCAGCCTGGTAATTGCCAAACGTCCGAAGCATGGATCCAGAAATAATAATTCGTTACTTATGACAACGGAACAGGATGAGTACATGTGAGAAACGGCCTGAGACCAATTTCATAAAGTTGCTACAGTACGAGTATAAGCGCACAAATATTGCTTAGTAAAACAGGTTACCAGCCAAAACCCAATGTGCTTTTAATGCTAAGCCAAAAACAATAATACCAGTCACAAACAATAAACATCATTACCTGAAACATTTTGGTAAACCCCGTTTATGCTAAGAAAGAATTAAGAATTGTCATGCTAAGCAATTGTTTAGTTTATACTTAGCAGTTCTTTGAAATTGGCATCGGGCCACACAGGCCCATACCGTACCACCCACCGTCAGATTATTTCCCGTAATTGAACCATGGAGGAATCTCTTATTCCTCCATGATTGAACTAACCTTTTCCTTCGGCACGTTGTTCCCCATAATTCTTCCCTCT
Organism: Crossaster papposus; assembly: GCA_037893245.1. Lineage (NCBI taxonomy): Eukaryota > Metazoa > Echinodermata > Asteroidea > Velatida > Solasteridae > Crossaster > Crossaster papposus. Next base: position 814,769 of record JBAIAA010000110.1, read on the forward strand.
TTCGGCGACAGGCGTTCAAAGACAGGTGTACTATCAGCGTCAACAAAACAGTGACGATCTTGTAATGACAGTGTACATGCAAGCTATTTTTTAATCATTCTAATAACACACATACGGTTTGGTATGAACGGATTTCTTCCCATGCGGCTTATCAGTGAGTGCGCAAGAATCAATTTCCTTTGCCAAAAAAAGCCTCGGGTAACAAACTAAGGAAACAGGTTTGAGGAAGATTTTGCGATAATTGCGCGGTATGTTCAGTTTACTTTCCTTGTGTGTCACAACTACGCTGAAAAACGAAAGGAGATTTGTCTGTCCTTTACTTCTCCTTGTTGCGTAACATGTCATGGATGACGGTGTTCTAGAAGCGGTCAGTGGTCAGCGGTCAGCGGCGGCCAGGGATAGTCCATGAATAGGTTATGATAGGCGAGCTTTGCTTACTGACCGAAACCAATTACAAATCACCAGAAACAACCTTGAAATAAACAGACACATTGTACATAATCAACATTTCGCTTTTTCTTTTTAATGGTTGCCCGAACCATATAGTTCTATGCCCGAACCACCTTGGCGTTCCTCGATCTTGCCACGCTAGGTACAAGCTTTATAATAACTTATGTAAACAGCTCAAATTACATTGGCGAAATTTATTTTGTAGTGCACACATCCCGATATGTGTATCTTTGTACAAAATAACTTTCAACATGTCAAAAACTACTTTCAAAATGCTCCTACTTCAACCACAATTATTTTCCTGGGTTGAAATTTGGACCAAACACTCTTAATCGTAACCGTACGTTTTGAGCAATTATTAATAGATGCATTATTACTATTCATATAATTGTTATAATTGGTTGTGGGTCAGAGAAGAGATTTCAACACCTCCCCCCCCCCCCCTTTCTCCTCCTCCCGGATCCCCGCATCTGCACTTCAGCACGCACGCACGTTGTCATGGTTTGTGATGGGCCCAATCCGTCCGTTACAATCAACTGTATTGGTTTATCTTTAACGGTATAACCATGGTATAACCAATTAGGCGCTCCGTTATAAAACGCGTTGGAGCTGCCTGTGTCACAAAATGGCGTCGAAAAGTGTGGCGATCGCGAAAGGGCAGCGGTACATCGGCGAAACAAAACAACAGCTAAGAGATGGTTAGTAATTCCATAGCATTAGCAAGCAATAAGATAATATAGAATACATTTCAGTCATAAAAAACATAATTCATGTTTTCTTTTGTCGATTTTATAAAGAGATTCCAAACCTCAGAATTGTCCAGTTTAATTTACACACAAATGTCGGACCAGTGGGACAGCTCGACCGTCGAAAGTGGCACGCGCGGCATGCACCTTACTACGTGTGGTGCGCGACGGCGACGTGGCATACGGTCCAATGCCATGGCGCACTTGCGCAGTCGAGTTGTCCCGAGTCAAGTCGAGTTGTATGAGCTCCTTGATAAACCTAGTTATTGGGATGACGGGCAGGCCTGTAATCCCTTTTCTCGTCCAGATTTGTTAAAGAAGGGTGCATGCAGGCACTTTTTAGGGGGGGGGGGGGGGGGGGGGGGGGAGGGGGGATTGCTTAATATTTGTATAGACCTAATTATTTGGAGCTGGCAATAATCCACGTACACATTTCAGGGACAAAGAAAATCCCTGCTTTAAATACATTTTTCTTTGCTTTGCAGAATCCGTTGGAATCCAAACTTGCTCTACAAAAAACATTAAAAAAAAATTATAAATTACCATACCAACTTAGGCCTCAATTATTGATACAGTACACTTCACAGATTCTCATGTTTGCTCCATTACGCAGGTTATGGAATCTATAAATACTCCAACAGATTCTTCCGCTACGAAGGTGACTGGAAGGAGGGAAAGAAACATGGTAGGTGAAAATGCTTGCTTGTTTTGTGTTATCGGACTTATGCCCCAACTTATTTACTTCAAAATGTTGTACAACTTACAAAGATAATCTTTTTTGGATTCCGTAACTTGGGTAACTCAAAGGTCAGGCCATTTGAAATACAAAAAAAATATCAAGACTTCCCTTTTCTCAAACAGTAATCTCTTAAAAAATTCATCTCAGCTCTCTATAGTTCTTGAAGACTTTGGGGGCGACATTTGTGGACCATGGGCAAGCAATTGTATTGAAAATTCAGAGTTTTTACTCATTAACTGATGTGATCATAAAATGTTGTACAGTGACGTCATCTGTCAGTCTTGTCTTTAAAACAAAATTATATGCAAATCACCCATCACAAGTTGATCACCCCTCTCTAATTCAATGTTCCGGACAACTAGGCCATGACACGTGATGTCATGCCTGTATGGGCTCTAACATTTTTGGAAAGAGTTTTCTTTTCACTGCACGCATTGCGTGTGGAAACGCTCATCATCATCAATTATCAAAAGTAAATGCAAATTTGACCTGACCTATAAATGTTTTCAATGATTATCCAGGGCATGGTAAGCTCGTCATGGCAGACGGCAGCTACTATGAAGGAGAATTCATCCATGGGGAGATCGAAGGACACGGCTTCAGGAAGTGGGTGTCGGGGGTCACTTACTCCGGCCAGTTCTTGGACGGAGAGATGAACGGCCATGGTGTGATGACCTACGCTGACAAAAGTGTGTACGAGGGAGAGTTTCTCAATAACAAACGAGAAGGTAAACACGTCACAAGTTGTTTTTTTCAATTTTATAGTATCCATAGTTTGTGAAAGGTCAGTTGGGAAAATGCACATAATGCCAGAACATGCAATTGAATAATTTAACCTCAAACATCCAAAACATTTACTCCTTTATCTATTTTACAACAAAATTACCGAACACATGAGATTCTTAAAAAGACATTGTACATCCAATTTTTTATTCTCTTTTCTAGGTCACGGCATCTTAAGGGAGTCTGATGGGGCTGTCTATGAAGGTTCCTTCCACAGTGACAAGAAACATGGTGAAGGCTCGCAGCATTATGTGTAAGTCATTCACAATGCTTCTAAGTTGTAAAACTAGACTGCATGATTTGAGACGCGGGTAACCCAAGTGTCCCCTATGTACACACTCTAGACTGGTTACCTAGCAACCCTCCTCCTCCTATATACAAGTACTTTAAGAATCCCTGAGATTCCAGGAGCACAAGAACCAATGCAAAAGAGGAGAGTTTCCGCCTTATCTTGCCCTTATCTTGCCCTTATCTTGCTCCTTCCCCTCTCCCTAGCTCCCCACTTTTGTCTCAGTTCATAAACCATGGCAGTGTCAAAACTATGGCCAATTATTCATTATGTTGTTGAGTTTGACTTCACATTCATTAAAAACCTTTACTCTCTGAATTAAAATTTAGCTGCTGTACACTTTGGCCAAAAGGCCGCAATTTGTATGACTTTATGTTTTTCCAATTTTTTTTTATATTGAGCAGGTATTCCTATTCCTAGACACCCATAATCTTATCAAACCAAATCAAACCTTTATTCTAAAACTTATTCCGGAATTAAACTTGCCTACATCTGCTTATTTCTCACAGTAACAGTGACATGTACATTGGCGATTGGATCAAAGGCCTCAGACAAGGAAGCGGGGAACTCCGATGTGCAGACAACACGATTTATGATGTAAGATGCCTGTCCACAATGAACCAACCAACACACAAGTGCAGCTTTTCGATGACGTTCAGTTTTGTCCAAAGATGTAATTCAGCATGCATCTTAATTGCACATTCACCGTCTCTCTGTAAAAGAAGACGTGATGCTAGACTAAGATGTCCCATTTACTTGTTCGTTTTTGTTTTGCTCTTTATGTCAATAACAGGGTCAGTGGCGTAATGACCTGTACAATGGAGAAGGCACCTTGATTCACAGCTCTGGGATGATATACGAAGGCATGTGGATCAATGGAAGGGCGGCAGGTAACCAAGAATTGCATTTTCTCTTTTGTTATTACCACAAACGGTGAGTAATAAGCAAGATGATTTCTGATGCTACGTTTGCACTTCAAATCCTTGAAATGGGACCTGCTCCAATGAAACCCAAACAAAGTTGACAATTTTTTTATTAAGATTTTGTATTTTTCAAATTCTCTAGGTTCTCAGCTTTAAAATGATGTATCATTTACATATGTACCCCCACCCTATCTCCCCTTGGCGAGGGGGGGGGGGGGGGAGGGGTCGTAGTGATAAAACCCTGACAACCTAATTATGAGATGAACAGCTTTGAAATCCAGAAAAGCGTATTATTTTATACACAATTGTTTCACAAAATCAACAAAAAACACACTTCTGGGTGACGGAATATGTTTAAATTTGGGGAGATTGTAGATAAATAGTTAGTGATTCAGGAAAAGTCAGAACCTCAAAAAGGTAAAATCCACCCCGAAATGACTTCACGAGTACATTGTAATAAAACACATTGTGCGACTTTGTCCTGGTTTTGTTGGAACAGGTCACAAATGTAAGATCGCAGTTATCTCCACATTGCCTTTCTCCTCCTTGTAGTTGAGGCAGCGAAGATTGCCCTCACCAATGACCCTGAGCTTGAGATGTACCAAGGCACGTGGTTCAGCATCGTGGCGGAGATGCACTCGGAGACCGGCGAGACAGTCACTCAGGAGACCGGACGCTTGCTGCAGATCACTGCAGGGTTCCGTCACTACGTGCCCAGCCAGACCTCACCACTGTTTGATCTCATCGAAGACATGGAAGAGAAGCCGTTACCGACTCCGTAGTAAGTACAAAATAAAACCAGGGTTAATAGACCAGGGGCCAAAATTCTTCCTTGGCAAAAACAGAGTTAGTACAGGCCAAATTTTCAGGTGATGTATTATTGTTTGTGACCGATAATCAGGCGTAAAAAACACACGGAGCTTTAGATAGTAACCTGTTTTTTTCTGAGCAAGACTGGCCGGCATCGGGCAGTTGTTCTTGTTCTTGTTCTTGTTTTTTTCGCAATCACCATATGGCAATCGTAAAACAAATTTATAATTTTTAATTTTTTTTTACAATTACAGGATTTCTAGCGCAATAATTTGGCTGGAAGCGTAGAATCATTATTTACTTTAAAATAATAAAGATATTTCTTAATAATTCGGTAGTAAAAATGTTCAATATTGGCAAATGGTGTATCCTACTTTGAAGTAGCTCTATCATTGATCCCAGATTTGCAACAATAGCCACAGGAAATTGATTCCTAAATCTTACATTTTCATCCCCCCCACGTGCAGCGGCTATGATGTAGTAGCGTACCCTCTGACCGAGTACAGTTACATTGAGGAGAAGTATTGTCTGAATGGCTACGTGCCTAAACCCTCCACGACACTGACGGAAGCCACGACAGTAGACACAGCCATTCCTGAAGAACCAGAACACGAGCCACAAATAGAAGGTACGTGTTTTAAAGGAAGTATACACCATTTGCAAACATTTAAAAAAAAATATCTACTTAAATATTATGAAAGAGATTATCACCTGTAAAAAGCGAGTCGAGTTGTCGAGTCTTCGAGAAAAAATTGATATGACAGGAGGGCGGAAAATCTAATTTACTAATTTTCTAATTTACTAATTACTTCACTAATTTAAATAATTTACAAATGTAAGTTAAGAAATGATTACATAACTTAACCCGGTACGAAAACTGAGCATCATTTTTATGATTTCTTACATAAATATTTGTTTTTATTATGAACTTGTTTAGTTATCCACCCGGACAGCAAAGCTTCTGATGAGACTGCCAAACTAGAACCCAGCAAAACAGACGAGGGCATTGGGACAGACATGACCAGGACTGAGCCCACGCCCCAGGCTGGCAGCGGGCCAACAGAGTCGGCACCCGGTATGAAAGCACAGCATTTCACGTACCAAGGCCGAGCCCAAATTACACCACTAGGGCAGTCACCGTCAGCTACACTTTGGTTTTTAACCAGTTCGCGCCGGGATTATTTTAACATCACAGAGCCGACGTGCGGGATTATTTTTAACGAAACTCGATCCGAAGCAGGTTCAGGCCGCCAGTACCGGGAAGCACACCCACGCATTTCCGGCATTGCTCGCTGCTGACAGACATTTCCGGCCTTACTCGTGGCGTGTTTATGCGTCATCCGTTTTGAATCTGGGGAAAACTTTGCGTTTATATTCGTCATCCGGCCCGAACTGGTTAAAAAGCTACTTCCCCTTGACATGTGTGCTACTGACAGCCACAGCAATGTAATTTGGAATTCAAGCCGATATTGGCAAGGAGCCTAAACTTTTGCATAGAAAATGACTTACTAGTGTCTATATACATATGCATTCAGGAAGATCTTTTCACCAGAAACACCAACTACGAGGTGATATAAGTAGTCCATACCATTTGCACAGTTTGTGCCTTTGCAATGACTCGTAATCTCTTTTTCTTTCTTTTTTCCTTGGATGTATTGCTGTAGCAACTGCCACCGAAGGCTCCGTAGCAACTGACCAACAACTACCGGGCACGGCTGACGTACCAAGGGAGTCTTCCCCAGTTCCTCCTGCCATCAATGACCATAAGATAGAGAGTGGATGTACCAGCTTCACGGTAGGGCTGTCTGTTCTTTGGTCCATCTGGGGCCAATTTCATAAAACATGTAAGCACAAAAATGTGCTTAGCATGAAAATTCTTCTTTGGCAAAAACAGGGTTACAAACCACATTTTCAGGTGATGTTTATTGGTTTTTACTGGTATTCAGCTGGTTTTTGCTTAGCATGAAAGGTTTCATGGAGTTTTAGCTGGTAACCTGTTTTTACTGAGCAAGACATTTTTGTGCTAAGCAAATTTTGTTGCTTACATGTTTTATGAAATTGGCCCCTGGTTGTATCTCAGTTGTGATCTTGGTTCACCTTGAAATACTCCAATAAATTAGGCGTAATATTCATGACGTCACAATGACTGTGTAGTCCTCCTGATTCGAGCCGTTCGATCGCGCCCCCAAGCCTCCGCACGCCTAAAAGCTTCCCGAGAAGTGCGAATAAGCGCACGCCTGAATCCCCACTGTACCGCACACCTTGGCATACATTTACAATATAATTATACTTTATAATTTGTTTTTAAAAAGTACGCTGTTGAAGAGAAAATAGCTTTCAATCAAGATAAATCTTATTTAAAAAATGCCATATTGTTTAGTCCCAGCTTGGACCACTTGGTGTGCTTTTTTCTACGCTACTGTGATTTTAAAATCAGATGGACTGACTGTATCTTCACAGTGTAATTCACATTGCACTGACGTCTGTAAATGATCAGCAGCTGATTTCACCAAACTGTTCCTAACTTACACCATTAATCACACAACTAATTTGTTGCGTAGCTGCGGAATTGACTTACGACCAATTTTGCAAAACCTGGTGTAGCTGTGCAATGGTTTAAACACCTTAGATGAGGAGATAATAAGTGCCATTTACTAATTTTCAACACTGAGCTTTTTATAATACAGGTACCTACCTGTATGGTTTCATGAGTAAGTTATTTGGTCGTAACAAATTCAATACATTTCTTAATACTTCTTTAGTCGTTAGGATTCAATCTGTCAAGGTGTCCCACCCGTCATATCTTACAAGCTCTCGTCATGAAACTAAACATTTACTAACCAAGTTTAATAGACTCCATGTACATGTACTAAGTTTAGCACTGATGACGTCTTCTTTGAACTAGATACATGTATGTGCAAGTACGTACTTCAACTCAAGTACTAACTAATAATTTTCAACCTGTGTGACTTCATTTCTCCGGTCATCTTCACTTTCATCTTTGAACTAGATATGTTTACCAGCCCGGTTTAAGTGCTGAATACTTTAGGTCAAGGCTCAAGTACTCCTCTAAATCCATCTCAAGTGATCTAACTAGCACTAACGTGTGACTGTATTTCTCCCATCATCTTTATCTTGCAAATCTCCCATCTCTGAACTAGGTTCATTTACTAACTTGGCCAAACAGATAGGTACTCTCGGTCAGTCGCAAGTACTCGACTTCATGGTACTAACTAGCACTTTTGTCAACCTCTAGGACCTCATTCTCCCCGGTGTCCCGCCATCTTACTTTCCCTGCGCCATTTCCCCGGTGAAGGAGGACTCCGACATGAGCCTATCGGCTGAGCAAAGGTCCCGAAGCGGAACTAAAACCAAACTCAAAACCAGTACTGCCAAGGGAAATAAGCGAGTGGAAGGTTCGAGTACAGCTCAACCAGGACGACAGTTTAAAATCCAAGGCCGTTTTTCAAACCCCAGCCTCGCTCCGTCTTTGGCTTTGTTTATGTGCAGTTTGGCAATGGAGACTGAGCTGGGGACGGAGCCTAAGTTGGGGTTTCGAAAACGGCCCAAGCCGGTTTAAAACCCTAACCCTGCTAAATATCTAACAGGATCCAACTTTTTCCCACACATACGCTGGGTCCTGCAAGTTGAATTGAGCAGTAAACCTCTTGTGTATATTCCTGTTGGAATCTGTTGGATTCCTGAAGCAGTTTAGAAAGGACTTGATTTTATGGTGTACGTTGTCTCTAAAACTACCAGGTTTTGATTTTTGCAAATTAAGTTTTTGGTTGTTTTGAAATGCAGCTTATTGCAAACTAGTGGCATCTGGTTAATAACTAGTGACTTTCAAACCGATAACTACCAGACTACAGAAGAAAAAAATTGTACAGAAAAATAATCCACCATAAAATTGGGTCCCATTTTATGTTTTTGAAATGTCTAGCAAATGCAGTTGCATTTGAAAAGCGTTTTGGCTTTGTGCTGTAGTGTTTCGTGTTCTGCTGAAGCAAAATTTTAACACTTTGCAGGTTTGAAGCACTAACAGTTTGTTTGTCGCACTAACACTAGCATTAACACACACATGGCACTCATAATTATAGAACCAACGATGTCATTCTAGGGCTAGAACCAGGTACGTAAAAGGAAGAGAAATTCACAATTTAAAAACACAAACTTTCAAATATTCAATTGTGTTTTGCGATCCAAGTAATCGCTTTTTTGTCACTTAATTGTTTTGGTTTTCAGAAAGGTCTCCCTTTTTTCGCAAACAAAAAACTGGATCTACCTCTAGAAACTTTAAGGCTCGCATTTATAGGGCTCAAATTTGTACGGCTCATGTTTCAAACCTTGTTCACCCGTTTGTTTTCCAAGCAGTAATTTATCATTTTGTTTGTAGCTCTCAACTGGTTGCTGTAAAAAATCGACCATTTTGTTCAATTTTTACTTCATTGTTTTATTCCATTTGACCCGGTTTGATTGCAGGCTCTAGCTGTTCATCTGGTAGAATTTTTAGAAGGTTTTGATGTTATTTTGTGCTTTGTTTCTCGTAGAATTTGAACCCATTTTCGACTTTGACAATGTTGACAGGTTTTTTGTGGTTCAAAATTCATTAGCTGGTGTGGGGATCGGTATGAGGCAAAGGGGTGAACAATTCAAAACTGACCTGTCCAGTTACATGGAGGTCATTTTGCTTATTCCTACTGACAGTATGCTACTTTTTAAAAGGAACCCTTTGAAAACAACAGGAAATTGATGCATGCTGAGATAATCCTAGGCTTTCAAGTATTCCTACTTTTCCTACTTTTCCTACTTTTCCTACTTTTCCTACTTGTTCTACTTTTCCCACTTTTACCACTTTTACCACTTTTACCACTTTTACCACTTTTACCACTTTTACCACTTTTACCACTTTTACCACTTTTACCACTTTTACTACTTTTCCTACTGTCATAACGCATTGAAAGGCTTTGGGTGCTGAAGTACTGCAACTGTACTTCCAAGAGCTTAGCCATTAAGGATCTGTTGCGAGTACAGAACATGCCAAGTGAGGCTTATGATGCTGCGGACATAGGTGAGCATCAACAAAAACTGCTCCTGAAAGCCTGCACAAATCCTACTTTTATTCAATTGTTTTCTCCTCAAATCTCAATTGTTTTTTCTCTTAAATTTTGATTCTACTTTCTTCACCTGGGTCTGCTTGAAAGCCTGTAATTCCTACCTATCATAATGTGCTTCTTCTGATTTTGATTGTGCATGGTTTGATTATTAAACCTACTGAACCCTTGCATGCAATGAGCCTAACGCACAAACTGTGAAAGGCAGACATTATTTGCGTAAAATACAAAAATACTTGGAACCTTCAATCACATTTGTTGGAAATCAATAAAATTACAAGCATACCTCTACTCGGCTTAGATGTGCCCTGCCCACTAGACTCCACTCATCCCCACCCTAGAATAATCCAAACTGACCACCAAATGCCTCACGTTTGTTCTCCATTATTTATCACAAATTGCCGTCCGACTTTCTTCCCTTCCCCATCATTTCTGCTTCACCCCACACCCTGAATGTCACCACCCACCCAACTCTACCCCGGGATCAACCCACCCTTCCCCACACCCTTCCCGCCCTCTTGTACCCCCGATAGGGTTTGGTGCTACCTGGGGCACCCGTCGGCTATCGCCCGTTCAATGTGCTCGATATCATGTTGGAGGAAGAAGCTCGCATCAAGTCTCGCAATTCCAAAACAGCGGGTCTAGCTCAGCAATTGCGACTGGGTGCTAAGCTTGGGAAGACAGTAGGTAATGTACCCAAAACAAAATAAAAAATTACGAATAAACAAAACAATCCCTTAAAACGAATCTACATTTGATTTAGGCTATTACATATCCCAAGATCTGTACAAATTAGAATTCAGTAACTGCTTTTCAGTAGGCCAGTTAAACAAATTCTTTAAGAAACTGAACTCAGAACCAGTCGGTTGGTAGACATGGACTAGAACTCCAGACACGATGTCTACCGTCTGGAGGTCGTAGGCTTCAACAAATCAGCTGATAATTCCTAAAACTCCCAGAGAAGTTTTACGCACTTTGATTATCTTTTTTATTTTTATTTAAGGAACATGCAAACTTGCCACACGACGTTTTAAACATAGTTCATCTGGTTTCGCCTTGGTTTTAATTTTTTTTTAGCGAGTCTCCATCCCGTTCCAAGGACGATTTCGCCACCACAAATGTTACCGACTGGTAGAAACCCTTAAAAATTATTATTTTGCTTTTCTGCCAAATGAAAACAAAATCTACAATTCACCTCATCAAATTCAAATTATTACAAGCGCTGCTATATTTCATTCCAAGTCATAGTTGCTGCATGTAAAACAACACAAGGAAGCTCATTTTGCACAGAATATGTCTACTTTTCCATTTTGAATTAATACAATTCCTTCAATCCTTTTTATTCATCTTGTGTTTTTTCACGCTTCGAATTAAACTGTTCCTGTCATGTGATAAACAAATGTGACTTCTCGGTGGATACATCCAAGTGGTTAAAAAGTGTTATCTATTTATGGAAATATCTAAAGATTTCTTCTCAAATTCATACATTGTAAAATCCTACTCGTGTATTGTAATCAAGTCCAGAGTTCAGAATAGAACCTTCACACGTACACACCCCTCCCAAACCCACCTCCACCTAAACCCACCTCCCACCCACCCTCCGAATTTGAAATTTTTTTAAATAAAAAAAATACAATACTTCCATTGTTACGAGCTCGGTCATAACACAACCGTTCATATATCTCAGCAGTTTTGTGTACATTCAAAAAGTCCAATGCTTGGTATAAGTTCGGAAAGCACAATAGATAGTGTTAACGAGTCATGTCACTTCCAATAATTTTTACTGAAACCAAAGAACAGCCATAAAGCACTGATCAGGAAAGACTGGTCTAGCTATTTTGATTTTGGGAGGTTTGCGACTCGAATCCAGGTTCGAATCCAGCTGCCGGGCTTATCTTGTTCTTTTAGCTGGGGAGCAACCTGCGATGAACTGGCTTCCCATCCAGGAGGAATAGAAATATTTTCATTCGTTTCTTGCGACTATAAATGCCAGTCTGATAAAGGGCCACATTGGCTTTTGACAGACTTGACTTTAGCAATTTGGGAAAACAGGTTGATATAAAAATAAAAAAAGGAAATTAAAAATTACATGAGAAGTCACATAATTTTACCACACTAGTTTCCTTGTTCTACGCTTTAGTCAAAAGCTTTTGTTTTAGTATTTCTAGTTTGCATGTTTTTTAGCTTCTTTATGTGCTGTGTGGGCTTGATTGTGCCAACTTCCAGCCAGAATTTTTGTTGTTTATCTGTACAATTTCTTAACTATCTTTCTGAATTATTTTGATTTCTTGTTTTCAAGTTTTCATTAATTTGTTTTTGATTATATTTATCTTTATAATTTATATCCTGTTTAATTTTTGCATGCTTGCTTTAAACTTCTATCTTTCATTGCGCCCGATTACTGGTAAGATTTATTTTAAGGCCGTTACTAAAACACACATGTTCTCCATCTTTTGAGCAATAACTTAAATTCTTTTTGTTTAGCTAATGTGAGAAAATTTACCAAACGAGGAAGACAACATATGAAATGAAAATATGAATGAAAAGTGATATTGTTTTAAAAAGAAATATTTATCGAGAACCTACACAAAATTTAACCAAGTTGAAAAGCTATTAAAATAAAAAAAAGTCGTTAATTTTGTAATTGAAATTGCTATATCATTGCTTGATTAACTCTTTTCGTTGTTTGCCATGCAATTCTTGTTGAATCTGTAAAGTTAGAGGTATTAACAGTATAACCTAGCTTGCTCTTGTTTAAACTCCAACGCACTTCAATCGTGGCCCCCTAAAAAAGCACTATGTTCTTTTACATGGCCCTCTAAAGCACTCCAAGGAATGCCATAGCAAACTGCAGGTCAACTGGGTCATGCTGAGTCTGTTTGTATTACACTGATGAGCAAAGCCATATGCCCATTTATCAACTACAGTGCCCTTCACTTTACATGCAAAGAATCATTCAACGCACTGTAGCTTGAGTGATTCGATTCAGCATGTACCACTGACTTGCAGTAAAGAACAATTACATAGAGCTAGGGTTAATCCAAATTTCATTTCGATCTGTTAAATTATGCTGTACATCTCATACTTCCTTGGGAGAAAGAGGCAAGATTTTCTTTTTAAGAATTCTTCATATTTTAAGAAACACCATTTCAAACTGCTTGGGAAGGGGGTTTGAGTGATATAATGTCAATCCCCCCCAAGCACAATTTTTTTTTTTTTATATTTCTATTTCTGATTTGTTGTCCCTTATAATCGAAATAAACAGACGACATGCCGATAGATGCCACCATGTTGGATAAGCGAGACCCAAAAGCCTACAAGATAAAGAGGGAGAAGATGTACGGAGATGAACGGTTTGCTAGACCAGGTAAGATTTTTAATTTGTTCCCTCTGTGGTGGGGTGTTGGGAACGTGGCGGGGTTGAGAACGTGGCGACTTGGCCCTCTAACAAGCACGGTATTAAGCATAATAGTCAAATGGTAGGACCTTTGCATCGGAGAGGTGCGCATGGGTCCACAGTTGCTCTGCAAACAAATATATGTATCAATAAATGCTGCTACATAATAATATGAACTCCTTCAAGCAATCTTCCTTTTAAACAGTTCGCGCCGGGAATATTTCGCCATTGACTGGGGCGCGGGTTTGTTTTTCACGAACCTCAATCCGAGATGATCCAATTCCCCCCTCCCCCCTGAATTAAATCTGTTGTCACAAGTTTTTCAGATGACCTTTAACCAAAGCCTTCCATGTTTTGGGGACTTAACTGACTTGTCTAAATGTACTTTGAATTATACCTGCCAAGCACCTATATGATAGGCTAAACTAGAACCCACACCCCTTAATATCTCAACTTTGGTTTTTTTACTAGCCGAATATGTGATCATGGTGAATGACGTTACTGAGCCACCATTCATGGGGAAGCGTCTACCCACGGCCTATTGTCTGGTCAGAATACAACACCCGAAGAAATCAAAGAAGGTCAAGACACCATCAAAGGGGTCAAAACCAAGCTCAAGGGCATCGTCACATGATTAGCCTAGTGAACCAATCGCGTATCGCGGCTTGTGTCACGTGATTTGGGCTGCCAATCAGCATGCAAGTATAGGCTTTGGGAACTCTTATCAGGTGACTGTGTGTCATCCAATCAGGATCTGAGCTGTGTTCAAGTGGAGAAACCATCATCTGACTAATGCTATCCAATCAAGATCCAGTCTCAACTTTATGCTTGGACCATATCACAAATAATCTATAATCCGATCAAATAATCTAATGTTGCAAAGAATTTCTGATCACTAAGCTTATTAGTGCAACATTTTATTTTATTCCGTCCAAGCACAGCATTGCAAGCTGTTAAACCTTGATTTGTACCTATCATGTGACCAATATCGTCCAATCAAAGGGATATAGAGGACTACAATGGAGGCGTACGAAATTGTTTAACCCAGTTATATGATTGAAACAATGAAAGAGCCTAATTAGGAAAAGGTGCTTAGTCGCATGACTTAATCCCATCCAGTGAAGACGAAACATGTCTTATTTATCATTGCCACTGCCATTGCATTTTTACACTAGTTTCGCATTTTAGTCAGTGCAATTTTCAGACTATGATGGACATTGTTTTATTTAGTGTACATTGACGAAGTTGTAATGTAAAATATTATAGTCGGTTGACTTTTTAGGTGAAAAAAACAATTTGTCTCCCATATGCAATTTCGGGTACATTCTTTGAATCTTGAAGGTTATTAAGAAGACACTATAAAACCCAAATCCATTTGATGTTCTTTTTTCTAGCCCCAGAGTATATTTTTGGGGTACCGGCCTATTGGTGTTTTTTTTGCCAAAATGAAAAATGTAAAATATTCGTTTTCTCTGACCGTTTTGTGGGTAGGAAGTCCATTTGAAAACATTAGCGAAATTAGCGAAATTAGCGAAATTAGCGAAATTAGCGAAATTAGCGAAAGACTTTTTGCCAAAGTATGCCTTGGTTTGTATTTATTCTTAGCAATGAATTTGTATATTTTTTTTTAACTCAGTATCGAGATTACTTTTGTTAATATGCCGAATTAAATTTAAATACTTGTTTATAATTTTGTTTTATTAATATTGTTTTAGTGTAATTGCATAATCCAAATAATAAAAATGTATTTGCTAAACTTAAAAACCTTTGTGCCATGTTTTGTGTGGGAGAGGTACAATATCTATTTCTTAATTGGTTTCAATATCTATTTATTTTTTGGAGTGTCGTGGCCGAGCGGTTAAGAGCTTGGTTTTCTGTTCCGCAGAGCGTGAGTTCGAGTCTCGGTGTGGACACGTGTGTCCTTAAGCAAGGCAATTAAACCACTATTGCTTCGTCCTTCGGATGGGACGTAAAGTTGTAGGTCCCGTGTGTTGTATAATTTATAATGTGTGTATATATCTTTCCCATTATAACATTATAAAATTGTATAATGCACGTAAAAGAACCCAGAACACTTATCGCTAAGAGAAGGGGTTTGCCCCGGTGTTCCTGGCTGACACAGCCTCTGTCTACGGGTTTCTTCTGGCTTACGAGCTACAGTGCCTTGAGCGCTTTTGAAGGATCCTTGGTTTCATTACCAGAAATTAATAATAATAATAATAATAATAATGTTTATATACACTTCACTGTAATTTTATGTTTTTGTGTCATCTAAAATTACTGATGTGATATATCACACTAAATTAAAGTAACTTGTGTAAAACAAAGTTGTATATGTATTTATAATATGTGTACATAAATTTGGTGTTTTTTTCCTTGAGAATGCGCTGAATTTTAGACAGACCCAGGTGGGAAAAGTAAAATAATTATTCCTTTTGAACATTATTTAGATGTCTACGATTCGATTTTGATGACCGGTACTGTTGAAGTGCGCCCTCTATAGTTTTCGGTACACGTTGGAAGATCGCACGTCCGGTTTGTGTTTCGTTCAATTATACCATGTCACATGCAAAGAATTCGCTCCAAATGGTTTCATATTTCTCTTTGCACGGCAAATATTGAGCAGAAGGGCATGTACGTTGTTTTGCATTATGTGTTGTTTAATTGTATGGTGTTAACAGTTTTGTAACAGGCGGTTACTGTATCCTTTGTTGCGATCTGCCGATTCAGTGTAAAATAATTACCAGATCATGCCAGAATTCGTCGTAAACAATGTGTATTGCATTGCATGGAGGAAGAAGTTCCTCCATGCATAGCCATTGAAAATTAAATTATGAAATTGTGAAATTGGGGTGGGCTCTTACTCCAGACTAAAGAATCAATTTCAAGAACATTTCAGGGACATGTCATAACGCCCACCCTTCCTGCCTTCCTGTGTTATTTTAAGCCTACTTAAAAATGCAAAGTTTCAAATCTTGTCTAAATTTCCGTAGTGATATTTTAAAATCAGTGCAGTAGGCGGAACAACAATTACGTTGCTCTAACTTCTAAGGTTTAAATTTTGTATTTGCCAACAGAGTTGAGATCTGATGACTGCGACCTGAACCCAGAATAAAAGGAGTAAATTAAACCAACATCTTCTTTTGAAGAAACGCCTTTTAAACAACTTAGTCATCAACAAGACAACAATGAAAGTTTCAATATGCAAACAGTGCCTGCAATCTTGCCTTCTCATGATTGTGTTTTCGCTCGGCGCCTACAACGCAAATGTCATCCGCCGGCCCGACAAAGAAAAGCCAGTCGTCAGGCACAACAACTCCAAGATCGGTGACCCGGCCCACAATCCGGCCCCGCCCCACAATCCGGCCCCGCCCGATCACCGGGACAAGATTCGGTTAATGCAAGAAAGAGACCGAAACCGCGAACGGGGAGGGGTGATTGATTTGGCTCCGCCCGATCACAACGACGCAGTGCGGATTATGAGGGGCGGGGAGTTGAACAAAGAGTATAAACAGGAGGTGTTCCTGGGGCCTGGTCACGCTGATTTTGAGAACATCCCGGAGAAAGAAGGGAAACGGAGGCTGATGGACATATTCTCAATGTAATTGAAGTTCTCTTTTGAATTTGTTTTAAAATAAAGTATTATCCTGCCACTGCTTTTTGAAGTCTTTATCAAATTAAACTTGGTGCCAAGTCGGTAAGCGGTCCACTCGGTATATACATGGGGGACGTTGCATTTGACTCGTCCACAATTTGCAGAGTTCAAAGTTAATGTCGCAACTCGGCACGTTACTAGTCTTAAACCAGCCGTGCCGATGGATTTCGACTGAAATTCACAGATGAAACACGACTATCTATTAACGACTTGTCATTAAGTCTATTATAAAATTGGTTTAAAAACATCAATTTGGGATTAAGAACATTTGGAAAACAAGGTTTTGTACTTATAATTAATTCCACAACATTGTCTTCAGAGTACTATAGTCCTTTCCTATTTAATACTCAAAATACCGAAAATGAGTTGTAATGTATTTGCTACATGTAGAATAAATTTGTGTCATATTTGAAAACTTAATTCAGAGTGCCTTTGCAAGTAAATCATGAACAAGATTGTTTGAATTGCCTTTTATTTTCTCATTAATTAATTCCATTTCCTACATTTTGTGTGATCACAGGGCAGATATCAACAAGGATGAATATTTGGACCTTAATGAGATGACAGAATGGATCAGTCTCCAGACGGAGAAACACTTTCAAGAGGCACTGGAAGGGAGCAAGAAAATCTTCCCGTTTGTCGATACAGACTCGGACGGTAAGTGCAGGAACATCATGTACAACATAGTTGGAAGGTGTTCAACAATTATTTGTCCACCATGTGCCAATTTGAAATAGATAATTTATGTTGGTCAAGGGCGCCTTTCCCCCACCCCTTTCCCCCACCCCATTCCCCCACCCCTTTCCCCCACCCCTTTCCCCCACCCCATTCCCCCACCCCATTCCCCCACCCCATTCCCCCACCCCATTCCCCCACCCCATTCCCCCACCCCTTTCCCCCACCCCTTTCCCCCACCCCTTTCCCCCACCCCTTTCCCCCACCCCATTCCCCCACCCCATTCCCCCACCCCATTCCCCCACCCCATTCCCCCACCCCATTCCCCCACCCCATTCCCCCACCCCATTCCCCCACCCCATTCCCCCACCCCATTCCCCCACCCCATTCCCCCACCCCATTCCCCCACCCCATTCCCCCACCCCATTCCCCCACCCCATTCCCCCACCCCATTCCCCCACCCCATTCCCCCACCCCATTCCCCCACCCCATTCCCCCACCCCTTTTCCCCACCCCTTTTCCCCACCCCTTTTCCCCACCCCATTTCCCCCACCCCATTCCCCCACCCCTTTCCCCCACCCCTTTCCCCCACCCCTTTCCCCCACCCCTTTCCCCCACAGAACACAAATTGGATGCTCCAGACCACCAGGCCACATGTACCTTGATGTAACGAATGTAACGAAATGCATGGTTTCTTTATGTATTAGAAAACAATTCTTTTTAATTGATTTATTCATCAACTTAAAATAGTTTTATTCAAAAAAAGGAAACCTTAGTTTCCCATTTTTTTGTTTCTAGGTAAAATTCACTGGGAAGAGTATCGGATACAGTTTCTGAAGCAACGAGGTTACAACGAAAAGACTCTAGAGCTACTCAAGAAAGGAAAAACCGATGCCTTAAAAACCGACGATGAAGGTACGTTAGTTTTTCACTCTTTGTAGCAACAGGCAAGCAGAAATTGTAAGAAATGGGTAAAAAGAAAATTATTATTTTTTCAAATTAGTAGGAAATGACCTTTAATCTTCCAAGCTTGCATACCAGCCATCATGCCAGCACAATTTTTAATTTTTTTTGGCTTGCTTACTTGCAGTGCATGGCCAAAAAGATTACACGCATAGCAACTAAAACTATATTAACCCTAACAGGCCTCAATCCTTCAACTGTTGGAGGATTGAGGACTGTTAGGGTTAAAAGTACATTGCACATTTTGTTACAAACGCTAGCGCTACAGAGCTGGGTTTAAACATTTTGTGATTCGCTCAAGTGTGCTTTTTTGTTAATATTTCTGTTTTGTGTGTGTGTATTAATGGTTACAGAGGATTACATGATGTACCAGGATCGATGGAAGCGAGCAGATGAAGACGACGATGACATCTTAAATCAGGAAGAATTCCTGGCCTTCCTGCATCCAGAACACTGCAAATCAATGCTCCACTTACTCGTGGAAGAACTCCTGCATGATTTTGGTGAGTGCTAAACCCTAATCGACAACAGGTTTTTCTTCCCAAAATCCAAATACTAGGGGCTAATTTCACAGCTCGTCCAAACACAGAAGTGTGCTGAGCGCAGAAGAATTTGCTACAGCGTTGTTACCGCAGCTTATTGGGACAATGAAACGTTCCAAAGACAATCTCAGCTCTCCGGGGAGTATGCAGCTTGATGCTGCCGTTTTGGCACAAAGCAGCCAAAACCAACCACTATCTCTACCCATTAACTCCTGGGTGGGCAGAAGGAATTAGTGACGCACTGCCTTTCCCAAGGGCACACGCACCATGATCCCAAGGCTGGACTCGAAACCACAACCCGCAGAATTACCCATAGGCCACAAATTCAATGCTACAGTCCATGATGCTACAGTCCATGATGCTACAGTCCACGAGACTACGTCACATCTAGTTCATTATTTATTGCAGTGATGGATTTGAGTAAGTTTTCGTTTTTTATCTAGGCTGAACAAAGTTCAGGAAAAGATGCAATCACTATTTCTGCACGTGGTATGTGTCATTTTGTTTAAAATTTTGAAAGATTGGTCTTATACGCAAAGTTGAGGTCAAAGGTAATTTGTAAAATAAGGTGATAGCAAAAGTAGGCGAGACAGGTAGTTTGAGAACAAACTTGGTTTTTTTGGGGGGGGATTGGAAATTCTCGTTTGCAGACGCGGATGGCGACACCAAACTGAACCTGGGCGAGTTCGTCTCCATGCCTCAGATGAGCGACAAGGAGTTGGAGAAAGTCGGCAAGGAAGACGAGTGGGTGCGGGAACGCATCAAGGAGTTTAGGGAGAGCATGGACCTGAATCGAGACGGATTCTGCGACACTGAGGAACTACAAGTAAATGGGGAAAGAGTGTTACTATACTACTGTTATCATTAGCCGAATAGTTTACTGTCCTTATGTGCTGATAATGCTCAGTGCACATTCCATTCACACTGTGGACCTGCAAAGAATTGACGTCCACAGGATGCGAGAAAAGGTTACAAATTGTAGACTTGTGATGCTTTAGACATGGGAGAGCATTAACCAGTTCGCGCCGTGATTATTTTTAACGAAAACTTAATCCGAGGCGGGTTCAGGCCGGTGGTACCGGAAAGCACACCCACGCATTTCCGGCCTTGCTCGCTGCTGACAGACATTTCCGGCCTTGCTCGCTGCTAACAGACATTTCCGGCCTTGCTCGCTGCTGACATACATTTCCGGCCTTGCTCGTGACGTGTTTATGCATAATCCGTTTTGGATCTGGGGAAAGATGCGAGTAAGACGTCCTCCTGCGCGAACTGGTTAACAAAAACTCTCCTGAAAGGTTGGAAAAGTCCTCCTTTTATCCTGATTTGGTTCTCCAAAGTCCTACTTTTCTCCTTTTTTTTAGGGGAGGGGGAGGGAAGGAAATGTTGATTTTTGTTTACCCCTACTTTGTCACATGGGTCTGCTTGAAAGCCTGATATACTTCAATCAAATTGTTCCCGTTTCTTTTTCCCGTTTGCTCCCGTCAAGTTGTACGTGAACCCCAGGAATCGACAGCACGCCGAGGGAGAGGCCAATCACCTCATTGGAGTCGCCGACGAGAACGAAGACGGCAAACTCTCCCCCCGGGAAGTCTTAGGTAGCTACTACGTGTTCATCGGCAGTAAACTCTACAACTATGGTAGAAACATCCACGACGAGTTCTGAGAAGACCTATTGAAAACTTATTATAATGATTTAAAATGTTGGTTTGGGGGGTTTTAAGAAGTAGTATTGTCACATTTAATTCAAATAGCTTTTAAATTGACTTGGGAGTGATGGACTTGTGATTGACTCGAACTTCAAAAGTGGCTTCAGGCTTTAAAGTATGTCTATTTTTCCTTCATTTTCCCTTTTATTTTCATTACCTTCCTATTTTTTTCTTGAATTACCTACTATTCCCTACATTTTGTCCCTCGACTCAAAAAACGGAAATCTCATTAAATTGTTTTTACAACAGTAAACTGTCGTATGTAAATCACGCAGTTAAGGGCTTGGGCGCAGGAGTATTGCAACTGTACTTCTAAGAGCGCAAGTTGAGATTGGAGCACAACAGAATACTCCATTTTGGCAATTACAATCGTAATTTCGTTTCAAGTCGTTATGCAAAATCTGAATTCAGGGACACAGTGCAGTCTTGTTTACACTTTATTCCTTATTTACTCAGTTTGAATTTCTGTTAAATGTATAGTAATAATAGATTTGAAATTGTTTTGATAGTGCGATGAGATAATTCTTATTCTAACGTGTACGGCTATTTTGCTGTGAAATTCACATATAAATGGCAAGTTTTCAAAAAAATTGTCTATCTACATGTTTTTATTTTTAACTTAAAAAAACACAATTCCCACTAAAATTGTGAGCAACTATTAATAGATAAAATCTGAATGGCAATATTTCTGAAACATGTAAATCTTGTGAATGTATCTTTCCTAAATTTATTAACACTTTTAATCAAGAGGTTATTTTTTTTCAACATAATTAACAGGTTTATGGTTGTTAACATTTTTTAGCACAATTCAGTGTGGAACTTGGACAGAATTCAATGTACTAGAAGTCGAAGTCATATCTGACCAAAGTACGCAGTTTTGTCTTTTAAATATCATTCATAGCTTTTGTTTTGTAAGATTCCATGCAAAGTGTAGTAGTGATTTAATTTTATGCAAAATGTTTATGTATGTATGCACTATCACCAAACAGTCTACAAATTGTAGTACTGTTTGTTCCATATTTTTTAATGTAGACATGTTTTGTTTGTGCTTATTAAGCCGGGATTCAAAACGGATGACCACGTCGGAAATATCAGGGTGTGCTACCCACAACCCACCTTGGATTGAGGTTCTTGAAAAAGAATCCTGCACCTCGGCCCGGTTAATGTACAATACTGTGCAATTTGTACAGATTAGACAATTCTGTTATTTTGAATTGCATTGTATAATCATGACTAATGCATGACTAGATTGATGAGACACCAGCTGTAAATTTTACAGTAAAGAATATCTGAATAAATTCTTCCCAATTTGGGTTTTTCATTTTAATAAAAGCTTAGTAATTTATTTTTCACCTCGTACTTTGCAAAATGAAGGTCTTGGAAACACTTTGCAATTAGCACACATTGAAAACGGCAATAACTTTAAATTTAGCTTTATGACGTAGACTCAATATTTAAAAATGCCTCATCACCATTGTCCAAAAGGTGTTTTACTAAAGCAACATTGAATAATGAAAACTAAACATAGAATATTTAAAATTCATTTGCAAACACTTTGTACTGCATACAAAAATATTAACAAGGACTATACTTTTGTTGGAAAAAAAACTCGGATGTTAGGGAATGATTTCCTTTTTAAAATATCAATATTGCGAGAAACCTTTTCTTTGGAGTTCCTTATTTGCCCAAATTTTTTACACTTTAGAAAACAAATCAAAAGTGGCAAGATTTTGATAGATGGCAAGAATGTGGTTTGCAATTTCCTGAAGTATACAAAATATTTAGTAATTACAATGTACATATCAAAACAAGATTTTTGAATGTTATAAGACTTTGTAACAAATGTCGACTTTAAAATTAGTTGCATAGTGTGAAGTACAGTACAAAACGAAATGCTACACTCTAATTACTAAACTTTAACTACTTTAAAGCTAAGCTTAAAAAAGGCCATTTTAATAGTTAAATTTACTGATGCAATAATTGACACAAAAACATCCAACAAAAGCTCTATCCTACTTTGACCTGTCCAACACTGCATTCACCTCGAGTTTTGAGTTTTACAAATAGATTTGTATTTGCTAATTTCTTACATGTAGTACAGACGTTTTCCTAGTTCCGGATCGCAAAAACAATTCAGGCTGTTTTCGGCAAGTCTAATCCTCGAAATTCGAATGAAATAGGTTTAGTAGTTTACCTTAAGTAATGGAGAAACTACAGTTTTTGTTTCGATATTTATGCTCTTCTTAATGTGAAAATACGACGTCAAATATACCGACATCACCTTTCCTAGTTGCGGATCGGTTCAACCAATTCCGGATCGGGTGAAAAAAGTGCTTCGTACATGAAAAATAATCACGTTAGAACCAACCCGAATCAAGCCTATATTTCTGATAAAGTATTCATTAGTTTATATAAATACAGTTTAAAATACATTTCAAATACTTCCACTCCCAATAAAGTTCAAAAAGAAGACTTGCAAGGAAATGTTTTGAAATGTTTTGTCCGTGTAGCGTGCGCGACCGATACGTGTGTGGCGCGGCAACGAGCCGATAAACGTTGACCGATCACATCGCAGAACACGTCATATGAAAACGCTTGCGCGCGTGTAGTTGATGCATGCATTCCACGCGCGATCCGGAACTAGGAAAAGATATACGTTCAGTCTTTGGCAGATTTTTTAATACTGGGGACTTTTAGACTTATTTTTACTCAACAAATAATTGATGCATGAGTTTTATACAACTGTAGACTACAAAATGGCATAAATGAAATCAAACGTTTTGAGTGACATGTCGCAGAATATTTGTTCATGGTTTTGCGGCTCCCGTGATTTCTACAAACCGTCCAAACATGTCAAAGTACGAGTCGAAAATCTATCCAAAATTCCTTTTCTGGATATTTTATTGAAAAGATATTTATGTAACAAAAAGCTTGTATGTTTCTTCTCAAAATGCACTTCATCTAAAACAATAGTATTGGAGACCAAGCCATAAGAGGTAGGTTTTTATTTGAAGCGATCCGGAACTAGGAAAAATCCGGAACTAGGAAAACAACTGTAATACAAACGTTGCTTCCGAATGATACATCAGAAAAATAAAATCAACCGAAGTTTAATTATTAACAGGCAGTAAATGAGTATGTGTACATAATCAGGCCCCTGTGGCAATGCATTATTTGTATTACAGAGTGGCCAGTCTCAACTAAGTTTGTGTGTAACATTCTTATGCTATTTGTTAAAAACTTAATGGAACGACGTTAGACTACAAGGAACACTGACCATTAACTGGACAAGACATTTAATACGTGCGATTGATGTAAACCACAAAATGACAAGTAGAGCGGCATGCATAAACACTAAGTATGTAGACCCTGGAAGTTGCGTTTTGGCAAACTGTTTGAGGGAACCCTCTGGGGCCCTCAGCCTGGCCTCCTTAGGGCACCCCTTCCACTCGTTCACAACACTCTGTGGGCACCTTCTCCCAGTTGTAGACGTAGGATAACCTAAACTGCTGTTCCTTGGCACACATCTTGCCTGTCGTTTGCAGCTGTTGATACTTCGACCTCATGTCCTGTATTGACTGTTTGTGGGTGATGATGTAGACATTCCGGCAGCCTCGGGATTTGAACTCCGTGTCGAAACGGGGATCGTGCTCGCGCTTGATGTCAACAGCCGCAAGCCAGGATCCGACGGAGACATCTTCGGCATGGTACCGCTTCAAGTACGGGGCATTATTTGCGATGAAGCTGACCAGATCGGACGAAAGCACGTAGCCCCCACCTGTGGCATATGGCAAATACCGATCGCACAGCATCCACTCTGCCTCAGCGTAACGGCCGGTGCGGTGAGCATGCGCCCTCCCGTCGAAGAACCCCCAGTACAGCTTCTCTCTGCTCTTTGTCTTCAGCTCTTTGACTATCGCATCCAGTCGGGCATATGTGTCATCGTCGGCTTTCAGTACGTACTGAAAGTCAACATTTCTGTCCAACCACGTCAGCATTTGGATGAGCTTGTTGGTGAGGGAGCCAAAGGCGTCCTTGAGCTTGGGCAGGAAGAGCAAGTCCTTGTGGCGAGCTTGTTCAGAGTCTAGCATCTTTTTGTCAGACTCCTTGAGCTCAGCAGTGCCCACCACAAACTTTGGCAGGACGTCTTTGCCGTGCTTCTGCAGCCAAGTCTCCCGGATCGTGTAACGTCGCTCTACCAGCTGAGGTCCCGACATGATGAGAACCACAAGGAAAGCGGACAGCTTTTTCTTGGGCTGCGGGGCGTTCTTGTTCCCATCTGGATTCTCCCGGTTGGACTGGTGTGGCTCACACGTCACCGGCTTGGTATTCTGGTTGGATCCATCATTGCATGTTGAGATGATGTAAATGATGAAAATAATGAAGACGCAAGGCATAATAAACACGATCTTCGCCATGCCTGGTTTAGTCTTTCTACCCATGCCTTTCATAACCTGATAAGAGAACAACAAAAAAAACTTTAGGATTGATTGGTATTTATGATGGCTAAATGGAGAAGCATGTACTCAATATTGTTTAGGAAGCGGGAGACACACAATTTCACACTGAGTCACATGATTCATCATGACCTATCAATTTTCAAATATGTGCGTGCATATTTCCAAACAAGCTTTGATTTTGAACCTCCGTTAATTTGGACTACTGTAAACATTTACCCAAAATTGTCAACTAGCTGGACTGTCACCTGATGACTACAATGCTAGTGTCGAGCGTGATGGTATCAATTTTCTAATGGGGAGGGGTCGTACATCTACCGTCGTACACTGAAGACTCATGTTTTTGCAAGTGCCATATCTGAAACAAAACACAAAACTAGTATAATTATAATATTAAATTGGAAAACATTATGGATTGATGTAGCTTGATAACAAAACCAGGTTCGTGACCCTAGCTACACTACGGTGACATTTTTAGAGCTGGAATACAACAAGATATAAATTAGAAATGTTCTGTTTCCATAAAACATATAATTATCAATTATTCAATATCATTCATTATATCAATCAAATCGTTCATACATCAAAAATAAGAATGTGAATCTGGTTAGCTAAACCATGGAGGAATTCATCCATGGCTGATGAACCATGGTTGAACCATTTTTCAACCGAATCAGTTAGACCATTCCTCCATGGTTAGACTTAGATAGAGCATAGAGCAAGGAACAGGGATAGAGCTGTAAAAAAAACCAACTTCCTCATTCAATATATAAATGTAGGCCTAGGCTATGTTTCCTACCGAATCAGGTAAACTTTCGACAGTTGTTTTCACTTTCACAAATGCTCATAGATCAGTCCCACTCGCAGTCGCAGTCAATCATGAGACGAGTTGAGTTTTTGAAGCAGTGTTGCATTTAAGTTATTACTGGCCCTGCTTGATGAACTTTCCTAACTTTGCCAACGTAGCACTTTCTCCAGGCCAGCAGCGGATTATCTGTCAAGTCAATCATCAGGGGTCGATCAAGGCTCGACTCGCAGTCGCATGTTTCATTTCACTCACATCACGTACATACGAACGGTGGTTGTACTGCACTGTGGGTATAGCAGTGTCAAATTACTGGAACTAGAAAATTCATGGAGGCTGCCATGTGCATGGTGCCTATCAGGGGGGGGGCGGAGGGGGGGCCCAACAAAGTGCGCCACCAACGTTGAAATGTATCTCATTCATTCTTAATCTTCCACGCTCATAAGCCACACATCTCACACAGTAAATACGTATAGATCGCTACCGCGAAGCGCACCATTGAAACACGTACAAATTTGCTCCGCGCTCGCTACCCGATTTCAGTGATTCATGCAACGTCCGCAAAGCCAGGTACGCAGGCACGATCTATACGAATTTTTGTTGGGGCGATGTCATTTTCTGCTATTTTCGTTCGAAAACAACACGATAAAACGCAAGGGGTTCACAGGCAGATTTTTTTAAAAATTCAGTATATCACTGCTACATCCTTTTTTAACGTATCAATGGAAAAAAATGAGTGGGTTCGAAGCACGATTTTTCACAATTTATCGATTATTATTGCCCTTTTTAGGGGAGGTATTTGTCAACGTCGTTTGAGTATTTGTGCACAATCTCTACGTGCATCAACGGTACGTCAACGTAAAAATTGTTCGACTGCTTTTTTTCATTTTCAATACAAATGTTGTCATTGGATGATACAAATTAAGGTAAATAACAACGTTGTACAACTACAAAAGACAAGATGTTAAGATTGGATGCCAAAAACTCTTAATTTTTCCCGTGAGAAAATTGTTCCCCCTATTTTGAGAATGGACGGTACCCCAGCGTTTCGCAATCACAGCCTCGAAGGGCCCCCCCTCCGCCCCCCCCTGGTGCCTATCACGCGCTGGCGACAAACACGTACATGTACAATGGTAAAGACAGTTGACGCAATGCCTGATGGGATCAAACAAAATGGCAGCGCCCATACTAATTTCGAGATTTCGGATTTTGGGTGTAAAATAACGGTATAATTTTTTGTAAATCCAAGTCGAAGACAAGCCCTTGTTTTTCTTGTTTGGTGTGTTAAACCAAAAACCGTTGCAATGGGCGTCATTGGATCCTGTATTCAAGTAAGTAGACAGGGGCTACTATACTAGGTTCTAGATTTATATCTGTTAAAAAAATTCAATATTAACTGTTAAAAAAAAATCAATAACTGGCCTTTATTTTTTACAATGACTGACCTTCAAGATTGAGATTATGATGAAAAAAGTGGCTCCAGGATGCTACATTGTACTTCTATTCACTGTGTGCTTTCTAGTTTCTATGTACATGATGTATTGAGCATTACCAACTTCAAAACTAAAATGACCTCTGTATATTTTCAGGATGTAAACAAATGGTCCGGAAGACGAAAATCTGTCAACAGACTGCTGTTGCTGATGTGCGCCACCAGCTCCACCCTTTTGGTTATCTTCATCACATCTTGCGTAGTAAATGACACAAGTGATCGTAATGCTAAGGCCTTGCCGTGTGACCCGAACCTATCCCCAGGCCAACCCAAAGCTAGCAAGAAGGAGCTGTCGGCATTCCTTGTGGTCATGATCATGAGCGGGCCACAGATGGTCGAACGCAGGTACACGATCCGCGACACCTGGCTGCAGAATCACGGTGAAGATGTTCTGTCCAGGTTTGTGATCGGAACAGCCGGGCTGTCCGGCTCAGACATAGAGACGCTGGAATCAGAGCAGAAGCAGTTTCAAGATATGCTCTTTCTCCCAGAGCTTAAAGATTCCTTTAACGTCCTCTCAACGAAACTTCTCCAGATGTTAGCGTGGCTTGACCATGCAGTAGACTTCCAGTTCGTACTGAAGGTAGACGATGATACCTTTGTCAGACTCGAAGCCTTAGTCCAAGAACTCGCAACAAAGTCCCGAGTGCGCCTTTACTGGGGATTCTTTGACGGCCGGGCTCATGTCCACAAAAGCGACAAGTACAAGGAGACGGACTGGGTGCTGTGTGACCGCTACATACCCTTTGCAGTTGGCGGTGGCTATGTCTTATCCTCCGACTTGGTTCACTTTGTAGCTGCAAATGTCCTGCTTTTGAAGAAGTACCACGCGGAGGATGTGTCCCTGGGCTCCTGGCTGGCTCCGATTGACGTAAGACGGGAGCACGACCCACGGTTTGACACCGAGTACAAGTCTCGCGGTTGTCACAATAGCTACCTGGTCACCCACAAACAGAGCGTGCAGAACATGCGGGGAAAATACCTGCAGCTGCAGAATATCGGGCAAATGTGCGCCAATGAGAACCAAATTAGATTGTCCTACATCTACAACTGGGAAAAACCTCCAACTGAATGTTGTGAACGTGTGGAAGGTGTGCCATAAAAGGCTATCCTGATAAAACTATAATGAATTTCCCCAGTAGGGTACTTAATTTTTTTAACAGAATCTTTGCATTTATTTTGATGAATCTTAGGAAGAAATTACATCTACTTCGGCTTTTATTTTGCTCATGCCACAGATTGTCGAGGTATCACCAACTTGGGTCCAACCTGCCTTAATTTTCTCTGGAACTCTTACAGGATTGTTACAATATGTCTCTTAAAAATGACTGTGGTTACGTTTGGGCACAATAATTTTTTGGAGGGAAAAGAGAGTAGGGTGTTTGGAAAAAAACAAACTCATTTTTACTTGAAAAGCTCTGAATGATTTTAATGATCAACCAAAGTACTATATGCGTAGCACTAGCATCTGTATTGTGTGTATTGTTCCCTAGCACTGAAGTGCTGGGTTAACAATTAAAACGTTATTTTGGTGAAGGTATGTTTGGTTTTTTAAAGTAGATTTTTTACTTATTTTGAATTGAAATAGAAGTAAATTTAAACTGTATTTTGATTGAATTAATCAGGTTTCTTAAAATCAAATAGAATATGTGAGTAATTAGATGGTATTGACTGCTTTATCTTGTGGTGTAGTAAAACTATCCTCTCGAGGTGATCCATGGAACATTCTGTTTTTCTCTAGAAACCCCGCAGTGTAGGTGTAAATGTACTATGCAAGAACACAATTTGAAAGGTTTTTTGTCGAGTTTGTCATTATCTTTTGTGTTTAGATTAAGGTGGCAAATCTGACAATTTAGCATAAATTGTGATTTATCAAGGTGTAAGGTATTCTTAACAACTATTGTTTTCCTGCCCGTAACGTTTTTCCTTGGCCTAATGGTAAAAAAAAAAAAATCTTGTTTTTATTTTCTTTACATTATCAGCATTTTTTTGTATATATAGGTGGTGTCTGGCATTTTATACTATCTAATTTTATTATTTATCGAATTTGTTTAATATGTTTTTAATTTGTACTCGATATATTTTTGTATGGAATAATAGATAAATGTAACTATTATGATTATTTAACAGATGGTTATATTCATGCGCAAAGAAAGAGATTTGTTACATTTCTAACATTTCTTTACCCAGGGTGTGCCCAAACAGTTAAAAAACTTGTTTGTATTGGGGCCCTGCAAACATCATTAAATCAACTTGGATACACAATAATAATAATAATACATCAAAGGTCATCAACAAAATCGTACATCTTTTAAACGGACAACTAACAATAATACAATATTTACACTCCAATACAAACAGAATATTTACAGACGTACAAGAATATTTACAGGAATACAAAACATGTGTACCTAGATTAAAGCATGGAGTTAGCAAGCTTACTTAAGGCAGCCACATGTCTGACCCTAATAAGTACAAAAACAGTTCGACATTGAACTTGAAAGAGAACAGAACTAGATTAAAACCAAAGATCGTAGAGCGCCGCAAGGCGCAAAACACTATGGGTTTTTGGTGTGAAAATAAAAGTGTTGGTACAGTAGATGGGAACGTTTTTATTTTACGCATGTACATGTACAATCATGGTATTCTATACGAGTACGAGTCTGGCTGAAATTTCCCAACCTGCAACCATTAATTGAAGCAGAATCCGCTATCTTAAGGTATTTGGAAAAGTTTGGGATAAGCCTTTTCCTAGGACTGGCCAACGCCTAAAGAGTAAATTCGGCGTATTATCGTTAATTTTATGTGTTAAAAACCTCAATCGAAAAACGTAACATTCGTGGGATTCACGATTACTAGCTTCAATGCGCATTGGGGTCTAGTAACACCATGCAGCAGCCGACAAAGTTAATGTAAACGCTTGAACAAGATATAAACGGTGACCCCCAAAAACAATCTTGCTTTTTTAATAATAGTTGTGGGGTTATTCAAACATGTACATGTACGTACATTGCCATATCTTATCATGTGTAATTGATTTTCAACAAATAAAAAAAACCACAAACAACATACAAGGGAAGTTGTTCAAGAGTTTAATCGATCCCGTGGTAAACAATATTTACTATTTGGGATTCCAAGGGTCGAAATTGTGGGGCGTATTTGGGTCGAATGTTCATGGAGTAACGATGTGATCCAGTTACAACAATTACAATTTTAGGTCATTCGCAAGATAAGAGTGACGTCTGTAAAACTAAAAGTATCAACCAATCAGCTCCGACAAAACTACGTCATTTTTGTTTCGTTTTGGACCATGCACACGCACGAGATGCCGATAAAAAAGGCACCCGGCTTGGAATTGGTTCATTTAACTTGGAAAACGGCTGCATTAGGTCTTTACTCTGAAAGTGTTGTTCCGACTATTCGTGACTTCCAATTCTGGAGTATAGGAAAAAGGGAATTCGAAGCAAACAAGATGGCGATTATGAACAATTGTTGCTGCTGTGGCGTCAGAGTAGGTTCAATCGTGGTTGCCATATTTACGGCGGTAAGTTACTATAAGTTGTACCCGGCGAACCAATGCTGAAGGGACTGGTTCAAAGCTTGGTTCCCTTTGAAGAACTGAGGGCGAGGACATGAACGCCAGGACAAAGCAACACTGTCTTGTCTTCAGATTAAATTGTTAAATTGTTATTTAAGTAAAAGGTTTGCAAAAAGCACCGCTCTCTGTTTTTGGTATAGATTTCCCACAAACTTCTTTCCTTATGTTGACAATTGTTGCATTCTAGACCAAAAATCTCCTTTCCAACTGAGCCAGTGGCCATCATTCAAACCATTTTTAAACGACTGTTAAATTGACATTGTTTCTCCTGCATGGCTGTATAGATTACGTCAGCAGGCGCCATTTTTCAGAGTGCCACTTCTTGGGCATCGCAAGACTTTGTTAGTCCATCACCGTCTGGTGAGTTTGCATTATACATGTAGTAAGGTCTGGTCTCTATCTTCAAAATGCCATCATTCGCACAAAAATAAACCTGATTTCGGAGGGCAGGTCTTTGATCCTGAGTGAAACGCATGAGTCCATGCACTTATTTTGCACATTGGTTGTCATTAAACTAGTTAAACAAGGTCAATTCAGAGTTATTTTCTTAGTATAAAACAAACGAATCTTATTATAGGGTAAGTCGGCATTACGTCAGCCGATGAAAACATATTTTCGTTGGCACGTGTTTTCACCGGTTTCTGTGCGTTACTTTTCAGCACAGATTCTAGAACGATCTGTTGTATGAAAGTGCAAATTTTTTTTTTTTTTCCTGTCGTTCAGCCGCTTTGAGAGCCACGTGGGGAGCCTCCATTGGGGTCAATTCCTTGCTTCTTATAGCAGCAGCTTGCCTCTTCATTGGTCTTATGAAGGTATCTATTATCTATTATTTCTTTCGGCAATGAAACCGAGGATTCCTCAAAAAGCGCCCAATGCATTGAAGCTCGTAAGCCTCACTGAGAAAACCTGCACAGGAGGATGAACGAAATGCCAGAAACACCGGCGGGGCGAACCCCTGCTCTTAGCGATAAGCGTGACTGGGTTATTTTACGTGCGTGTCCAGGTTCACATATACACAATACACACACGGGACCAACGGCTTTACGTCCCATCTGAAGGACGAAGCAATAGTGGTTTAATTGCCTTGCTTAAAGACACACGTGTCGACGGCCGGGATTCGAACTCACGCTCTGTGGAACAGAAAACACACGCTCTTAATTAATTAACCACTCGGCCATCACGCGCAGTTTTTTAAACATTTTGTCAGAGATGTATTAGATTGATTACAAGTCAATCTCTTTTTTTTAATGGCAATTAAGTCAAATCAAGATTATGATGGAACAATATAAATGTCATTGTCATGAATTACATTGAATAACTTGCAATTTCCCTGATTGTAATGTGACCTGAAATTAATGTGCAGTTAACGTAACGGCTTGTGAGGCTTCTCAGGCTTGTGATGGATTTCGATAACAGTGTTTGCAATGGCTTGCAATGGTTTTTTTTAATGGCTCGCGATGACCTGCGATGATTTGTGATGACTTGTCAGATCTTGCAATGACTTAATTACATCTCGGTATCTTGCTTAAGTACGTATCGGAACAAAGCCAAACCCCCAAAAAGATTATTTCACACAAAAAGATATATAGTATCAGGGGAGAACAAAAATGTAGACTTTTTCTTCAATTCTTTTTTATCTCTGTACGCAGGAAACCAAGGCACTATTGGTACCGTACATGGTCGTCGAATGCATCTACGTACTTGCCTACGTGGCGCTGGACATTGTCCTCATTGTGATCTTGGCGGTAAGTTAATGTATACAACAGGAGATATTAAGTGCGACTTTTTACGCCGCGCCATGTTTCTTTATGAATGATGACTCGTAATTTGTGTTATGTTCGCGAAACTAAATTTAGGGTTTCAAAACGCCGCACCTCCCAATATTTTCTTTTAAAAATGGCAAGCCTTTTCGTTCAGTATCTATTAAACCTTTGTAAGCATAAACCTAAACTTAATGCTTAATATTTTAGTCCTCGCCTTTTCTCTCTTGTTCAGAATGGAAACTACACCTATTTTAATTTCCTCAACCTGGACTTAGGCGATTTCACCGACCTTGGCGATAATTATGTTATCATGGCCACTGTGATCGGCGTAGCTGTTGGAATTGTGGTTGATTTGGCGATCGCGGTAAGTCCGAAAACCCTACCGAAAGCCAATTTGGCACTATTCAGAATCAGAGTGAGCCGCACTATCGAAGAAAAGTTTGATTTTTTAGGTTCCCATAGGTTTTGCACATTGTGACCATTGATCTAAATTTGAATATTTTAGCCACACCCTTCGTTTGTGATTGGTGACGTCACGACCTAGTCGGACCTATGAAAATCGTTTTTGTTTTGTTATGACCATCTCACCTTTGTTTCAATGCAGATTGTGTGCCTTCTATGCGTCATCTCGCAATACCAGGAGCTTAGAGATGGGCGTGGCCGAAGGGTAATACATGAATATACATATTATACATATTACCGGTTTACGCGCGCGACCCAAATTATAATACTTCTAATAGTCTAAGAGCTAGCTCCATAAGATTTCACCCCATTTCACCCAGAAGGTTTGACACCTTAAAGTTACTTAGGTTGTTCAAGTCATTCACAAAAAGTTGGTCAGCCTCCCCCCAGAGGTTGGGTCTGAACCCCAGACCCCCTTGAAAAGCGCCCCCAGACGGTTGATTTCACCCCATCTCATCCATGGACAAAACTTTGTCAAAAGAAAGTAGTATGATAGTACATTACAAAAAAATTAAAACTGACCAAATATCTGGTTGGGAAGGTGTGGTCAGACCCCCCACAAAGTGCCCCAAACAGCGCCCCCACAGACGGTTGATTTCACCCCATTACATCCATGGACAAAACTTTGTCAAAAGAAAGTAGTATGATAGTACATTACAAAAGAATAAAAACTGACCAAATATCTGGTTGGGAAGGTGTGGTCAGACCCCCCACAAAGTGCCCCAAACAGCGCCCCCCACAGACGGTTGATTTCCCCCCATCTCATCCATGGACAAAACTTTGTCAAAAGAAAGTAGTATGATAGTATAGTACAAAATAATAAAAACTGACCAAATATCTGGTTGGGAAGGTGTGGTCAGACCCCCCACAAAGTGCCCCCAACAGCGCCCCCACAGCCGGTTGATTTCACCCCATATAATTCATGGACAAAACTTTGTCAAAAGTAGGTAGTATGATAGTACATTTTCACGGACAAGTACAAACCAAAGAAAGGAGAAGAAAGAATCTCGTGCGTAAAGAAGTTAGATGGCAGTTCTCTACCTCCATGCTCACGAGTACTACTACAGAAGATAAAGCGTACACATCTCGTAGCGACTCGGTGGCTATCGTCAGCACGATGCAACCAATCGGCAAAATCACCACAAGAATATGGCTGGAAACTTGAAGATGGTTGTTACAGGCTGCAGTGGTTTGAAGGTGAAATTTCACCAACATCGTTAGATGTTGTTTGCAGCGAAGCGGATCTCTTCCAGGAATATAATGGGGAAGGTAGGCTAAGTAACAAATGTTCATTATATTTCATAATTTTGGCGATTTTGTCTCGCTTTTATTTAGAATGAGATACGGTAAATAGCACATTGAATTAATCGTCCCTTTAAAATAACGCGATGCATGTACTAAACGAAATAGCGTATTTAACTACATCGACAAAAACAAGAGTAAACTTCAATTACACAGAAGGGACGTTTTAAATATGATTGTTGTTGTCGTTATAGCACAAGACGTGGATGACTCTGAAAACGAAGAGGAACAAAGCGACAGCGACAATGGAAGCAGTGAAAGCAGTGACGACGAGGTGTAGCCAACTGATCACACAATGAGTCAGACATAAACAAAGACAGTTTCGATTTGACCTTTAAAATCACACTTTACTCAGAAACACTATTTACAAAATTGTGTAAATGAACGTACATGATTGTATAAGGGCTCTTGTTTAAAGTCTCTGCAAATCATACATTGACATAAACAAAGACATTTTATTGATTTGATTTGTAAAATCACACTTAACTGAGAAAATACTTACCCGGTCTAATAATGAACGTATATTATAGTAAGGGTTCTTGCCTAAATCACACAAAAAAGATGCATAAACCATCCCTCTTTCCTGGATATATGAATCTGTTATAGAGCTTGGAAACACGATTCGATAAAAAAGTCAGATTTGTTGGCGCTGGTTACTTATGTAGTACGTAATAGTTATGCAGTAGGCACCACTTGAAATGAGGGTTCATAATGTAACCCATGAACAGGTTGATATTTCCCACCCTGTTCGTAAACTGAGTATTGTTTTACAAGATTTCTGCATCTTGTATTTTTTGTTGGTCATACAACCAATTAAAAGTTAGTTGTTGCAGTAAATGAAACCGTGGCCTACCTTCCCAACTTGAAATAGTGTCAGTTGGTTTTTGTGTAACATAATGGCCATAATACTTTATTTGAACCATTTCTTTCTACAAGTATTATACTAGATAAGATAAATAAACCCCACACGGATACTTTGTGGGGGGTCTGACCACGCCTTCCCAACCAGATATTTGGTCATTTTTGTTTTGTTTTTGTAACGTACTATCATACTACTTTCTTTTGACAAAGTTTTGTCCATGGATGAGATGGGGGGAAATCAACCGTCTGTGGGGGGCGCTGTTTGGGGCACTTTGTGGGGGGTCTGACCACACCTTCCCAACCAGATATTTGGTCAGTTTTTATTCTTTTGTAATGTACTATCATACTACTTTCTTTTGACAAAGTTTTGTCCATGGATGTAATGGGGTGAAATCAACCGTCTGTGGGGGCGCTGTTTGGGGCACTTTGTGGGGGGTCTGACCACACCTTCCCAACCAGATATTTGGTCAGTTTTTATTTTTTTGTAATGTACTATCATACTACTTTCTTTTGACAAAGTTTTGTCCATGGATGTGATGGGGTGAAATCCACCGTCTGTGGGGGGCGCTGTTTGGGGCACTTTGTGGGGGGTCTGACCACACCTTCCCAACCAGATATTTGGTCAGTTTTTATTTTTTTGTAATGTACTATCATACTACTTTCTTTTGACAAAGTTTTGTCCATGGATGTGATGGGGTGAAATCCACCGTCTGTGGGGGGCGCTGTTTGGGGCACTTTGTGGGGGGTCTGATCACACCTTCCCAACCAGATATTTGGTCAGTTTTTATTTTTTTGTAATGTACTATCATACTACTTTCTTTTGACAAAGTTTTGTCCATGGATGTGATGGGGTGAAATCAACCGTCTGGGGGCGCTTTTCAAGGGGGTCTGGGGTTCAGACCCAACCTCTGGGGGGAGGCTGACCAACTTTTTGTGAATGACTTGAACAACCTAAGTAACTTTAAGGTGTCAAACCTTCTGGGTGAAATGGGGTGAAATCTTATGGAGCTAGCTCTTAGACTATAAACAATTAAGTCACTCACATCCGCCAATGTAACAAAAACTGTTATCTCACCCAGGACGCAAAAAAAGACATTGACACCAGTCAGTATTTATTATGTACATTTTTGCTTTGTTGTTTTCGTCAATGTAGGTTCAAGCCTCACATGTCATTGTCATTCAACAGCCGGGCTGCACTACCGGTTATGCCCCTCCAACCTACGACCCCGGGACAACCCAACAGTACTACTCCAAATGTTAAAATGTTAAGTTGTCCGATGATGATCATATCGCAGCCTAGCCGTGAGATCGAGATTGCAATTTTACACAATCTTATACTCTTTAATCTTGGATAAAAGCCAATCTCTGGACAAAATCGCTTCTTCCAACTAAAATTATTGTACGCTGTACCTGTTAATAAATTGTCTATTTTTGTGTGCTTTTTAAAAGCTTTTAATAGTTTTAATATCAGTTAATTATTTCACTAATGCTTATATATCTGTAGATTAAGTACAGATGTAGGACTACTCTGTGCTTTAAAGTTGTCTCAATCCGAGGGGGGGGGGGGGGGAGCTCGGCAAAATAACTTTTATAAAGGCATGAATTAGGCCTAAGCTGATTGTAATTAATGTTATGATGTTGGATTCATAGTGTTTGAACTGTACAAACTTTGCTCCGTTAATTATGTACAGCGCTATATATTGACTTCAATAGAGGGCGCTGTGCATAAATAACGGTGTATGCATAGACGTCAGACGTGATTGTATGCTCTGTAAATAAGGCATTAAAAAAAAATGTTATGTTGGCGTAACGGGCCCCAAAAAATAGGGTAGGTAGGTCGGGATTCTTTTTTTTTTTTTTTTTTTTTCTCTTCCTCCCAGCAATGAAAATGATATGTTTTCTAATTGTTTCAGCCGGTAGTGATACACGATAGCGTGTCCAGGTTCAATATATACACAATCCACACACACAACAATGAGAAACGGTCAGAAATGGTTTCAAACGTATTTATAACTAGATTTATATAGATTTTAATCATTAAATTTCGTCCCTTGAAAAAAAAAAATCCAGGGTCGGCCGTATTTTTAGGGTCGGTCGGGTTACGCCAACATAACGTTTTGTTTTTTTATGCCTAAGCCATAATTGAATACGTATCACTCAGATTGGTAGTGACAGTAGGCTATACATTATTAACCAATCCATCTAAACATTACACCGATGCTCTTGCATCTGCCATGTTGTATAGCAAATCCCTGAAGTATTTTACACAGTGTTTGTAATTGGTTAATTCCTGTATGAAGCCTATTGTAAAGTTTCAGATTTTGTTTGATGATTAGGGCCTATACATCATGTATATGTTGTATCATGCAAACTCAGTGTTATGAGGCCGACTTAAAATATATCGAAAATAATATCGCTAACCGCTACATACATCGGCCGGGTAGCTAATTACTATTCTACAAAATCGGCGGTGAACTAGACTTGGTGCCAAGTCGCGTCGGTAATAGCGGTCCACTCGGTATATACAGGAGGGAAGTTGCGGTTGCCTCGTTCCCAATTTCGAAGTTTAGATATGGCACGTTACTAGTCTTAATCCAGCCGTGCCAATAAACTTCGACTGAAATACACGGATAAAACCCGACTATCTAACGACTTGTCATCAAGTCTACGGGGAACAGAAACAACACAGTGAGTCACTTCATCCACTTCGTGCAAGGCAACTCAACTTGAGTAACCCCAGTTCTGTTGCATTGACTCAAATTCCGTTTTGGTTGGGATGGGCGTCATAACTATTAAACATGAAGACAAACAATATCGTGGTTGTCACCGTAAATATATTTTGTTGTCGTTAAATGACCGTGCGCTGAACACGGTGCATGGTGACCATAAGTGGTGATGAAGTGGTGACCGCTATTTGTGTAGCGCGCCCTCTCATTTGCACAACTGCATAAGTTGAACCAACTAAAGTTTTTGTTCAAAAGAGGGCGCGCTACACAAATAGCGGTCACCAATTATGAAGAACTCGGCAAATCTGCCGAAATGTTTAATTGCGAAGGCGACAATTGTACAGGTTGGGTAAACAGCAGCAGCCGCGTCATTCTGTTTGGCCGTGGGCAAATCGCGCCGTTCCGCCCATAAAAAAATATATAACCCAACAATACAAAATGCAACAAACTAAAATTGGCGTTCAAAAGAGGGCGCGCTACACAAACCACCCCGGGTTCAACCAGCCCAGTCTCCTTCTTAAATTGTGTACATATCACAATTGACCATTTGTGTGTATATCACAATTTAAGAAACTGTACATGCGCAATAATACTGGCAAATCGGAGGTTGTTCTTAAAGAGTGAATAAACAAGTGTATGATGTTCTTAATTACTTGAATTAGTTAAAACAATTGCTGTTAATGCGGTAATATCAATTTTTCTTCTTCTTTCTATACCCTAACCCGACTTTTCCCTTATCCTACCCCAAACTTAAACCAACTAAATCAAGTAATTAAGAATATTATACACCTCCGTTTTGCCAGCATTACTGCGCATGTACAGTTTCTTAAATTGTAATTTACACACAATTGGTCAATTGTGATATGAAAACAATTTAAGAAGGAGACTGGCGGACAGCTGACCGCTATTTGTATAGCGCGCCCTCTTTTGAAAATCGCAGTCCGAAGAATATTTTGCAGTAATATAATGCAAACGCCAGAGGCCGAGGGTGCATGCACAATACAAAAAACAGTCGCCACGTACGTACAGTCGCACGAAGTGTGTTCCGACATTCCCAATCTTAGCCAGAATCATTCCGAATTTACGAAAATACGAGCTGTATTCCGAATTACGAATGTATCGCCTTTTATTACGAATTTCCATAAAATCGTTCAACTTGTTACTTAACCAGTTCGCGCCGGGATTATTTTAACATCGCCGAGCCCACGGGCGGGATTATTTTTAACGAAACTCAATCCGAAGCGTGTTCAGGCTGATAGTGCCGGGAAGCACACCCACGCATTTCCGGCCTTG
Source organism: Crossaster papposus (assembly GCA_037893245.1). Taxonomy (NCBI): domain Eukaryota; kingdom Metazoa; phylum Echinodermata; class Asteroidea; order Velatida; family Solasteridae; genus Crossaster; species Crossaster papposus. Next base: position 854,320 of record JBAIAA010000110.1, read on the forward strand.
CCCGCTGCTGACATACATTTCCGAACTTGAACTTGGCGTGTTTATCCGTCATCCGTTTTGAATCTGGGGAAATTTTTGCGTTTATATACGTCATCCGGCGCGAACTGGTTAAATGCCGCTATTGTACTATGAATAAATTGAAATGTTTGATATGTGTCATCATTTCTCCGTCTTTGGTTTCATCACAAGTGGTTAGAAATTGATTCGAAAATGCCACTTTTCTTGAATATTACAGTATACAAATACCACTCGTGTTAGGATTTTACAGGATGCTTGATACTATTATTTAATTAGTCCTGTAAGGTATTTTATAATCATTTGGTAGTGTTTTCCTTTTGTCTCTGTTTTCTCCAACATCAATGTCGTTACCAGCTCCAATGGGCACACGCTGCATAAGCACGCGATTCACCGATATAAAAAAATTACGAATCAAACATCGTTTAAAAAAAAAAATTAAAGTTTTTGCTAAGTCTGCGAAGTTTATTCCTTTATTTTGATGTTTATTATGTGATTTTGTAGGTTTTAAAGTTTGGTTTTGTAGCAAAACAGCTAGTCTACAGTTTAGGCCGATTTTGCTATACATTATTCGATACTCGCCGCGTGAGAATCACAAGGCGTCCTTTCGGTCGTCGCGTCGCGTCAAGCACGTGCCGATCATTCTCGGATGTCGTCGGCGCGTCCACGTAACATTTGGCCGTTATATTGAAATTTGCCAAGGCGCGCACCGTACAACAAACTGCACGTGTTTCTACACGGGAGGCGTGTAGTGTATGTAGTTCTTGTACTTGTCCATAATATCCGTAGTGTGGTAGTGCCAATGGCAGCCTTTGTGTTCACAATGCTAATCAACATTTTCTTCTGCCAAAATTGATTCTGGTGTCTACATTTTGGGGAAAACATCATGTCCATGCATTACCCTCTATTTTCGACCTGTAGGACGAAAACCAGGTACGATTTTAACAAAGTTGAAATGATTTATAAATCCGATGTTATAGGCCTACCTACACTAAACGTGTAATTTTGAAAATGTAATAATTGTGCTCAATTTCTATTGTCGCCATTGTTACCTCCGCCCATCTCTGATGGCGGAGCTATGTATTAACCTCTGTTCGTCTGTTAATGTGGTTACGAGTGTCACTAATTATTTGTATACAGAGATTTCTAAAGAAACTTGATGGGTATGCTTATAGGTCAAGGATGATTAATCTGATCCAGGAATATTGATCACTTTTAATATTTTGTTTTACTTTGGTTTGTTTTTTTTGCGGTTGGGATGGAGGTTCGCTAATAATAGGCTACCAATCGATGCCTGTTTTCAATTTTTTTCTTTCTTACCGGCCGGCATTCCGTTTTTTTCAGTTCACACCATGTATTGCATTTCTGGCGATAAATCGTTAAATATTATTTCATGTGCTAGGAATAGGATTGTTTCAGAAGGGTGGTGGGGGGGGGGGGGGGGGGCGCATCAGCATCTTGTTGGGGAAACCTGCTGATGTGGTCTGTTGAGTCTCTGTTTGGTTTAGGAAGAAAACGGGTATATCCAGGTTTTTTTGTTGGGGTGGGGGAAACCTTGGAGACACCTAGAATATGTTCCTCCCCCACCCCCTCCCCCACCCTCTCCCCCACCCCCCTCCCCCACCCCCTCCCCCACCCCCTCCCCCACCCTCTCCCCCACCCTCTCCCCACCCTCTCCCCACCCTCTCCCCACCCTCTCCCCACCCTCTCCCCACCCTCTCCCCACCCTCTCCCCCACCCTCTTCCCCACCCTCTTCCCCACCCTCTCCCCCACCCCTACCCTCTCCCCCCACCCCTTTTGGCTACGCCACTGACTCCAAGACTTGCCAAACGCGGGGAAAAGGGGACGCACCCACGCAGTATTTTCCAACCCACGTGCATCACTGAACAGCGGTCCACTTGCCACCGCTGCAAAACCACAACTGCCGATTCCCAGCATAGAAAAGCGCATCCAGACAAACTTTATTACAATGTATCAGCTTAATGCCCATTAGGAATTTGCCAAACCTGTTCGCGTTCATCGAACAAGAACTGTTCCTTTCTCTATGGCCGATCCAAGGCACCGCCAAAGCCTATGGCTGCTACATTATGAAGCAGGTTATTCCCTTCTGTCTTTTGTGTTGGTCATCAGGTTATTGTGTTCCCAGAATCTCAGGAATTCGTTTCAGACATCCAGGAGGGATGTGTAACAATAGTATGTAGTGTGAATAGGGATAAAAGGGTTCGCTCTGCCTTACTCGCCAGAACTAGGGAGTAAAAAGACAACAATAAAGTGATAGAAATATACTATTATTGCAGTATTATTCTTTTATTTCGGTTCATTATTCAGTGGATCATTGGTGCTGTGCAGAAGTACAAAATCATATGGCTTATTTATGTTATTATAATACAATTTTATTTTCTATCTTAAGTCATTGAGGTTTGATGGTCCGACTTGACAATAATAGTTTGATAGTTAAACGTTGAGAGTGTGAATATTTTTTTTTAATTTTGATTTTAATTTTTAGTTTTAAATGACATCTTTGAAATTTCAGATTTGTTATCACTAATTTTTGTCTTTACTGAAAAATAAATATAGACTATGCACTTCTTCAAGTTGACAAATGCTTACAAGACTCAACGTGGCTGGGTTGCGTTTCCGTTCATACTGACTATCACTTCCTGTCATCTTAGCACTATTTGTATTTTCTTTCCCTTGTCGTTATTATTTCAGCCGGTAACCATCTGGGCCGAGTGAACTTTAACAGGTCAATTAATTGTACCAGCTACCCCCCCCTTAAAAAAACAATAAAACAACCAATAGCAAAATTGATGTAGAATATACATTTTGGTGGAATCTACATTTGAAGATTTTTTTTATCAAGATGCAATATGCCATTTTAGTTCATTTTAGAATCTATCTCTCCTAATTGCCCAAAGTCAATGTCAACATAATTATGTTGTATATACATGTACTTAATTAAATGAAACATTATGTAGAAAACAAGAAAATAATGAGATTAAACAATTTGTTAGATGAATGTGCAGTTTCACAAGATGGACTATTTCAGATGCTCTTTTTAAAGTACGGGCATGCCCCCCACCCCCCCCCCCCCCCCCCAACCCCCCTCCCCTCTCTCTTTTTGACATTTTTGTTTAGGAGGTATCTCTTGTCTTTCCCCTATACCTTTTGCTGCCAAATGTTTAATCATTTTAGGAATTTACACCCACATTATGAGCAAATACATGTCGTGCTTGTATGTTTGGATTTTTGCCTCCATATTGGCCCCCTCCCCTTCTCTAAATGCAAGATCCACCCCTGAAGTATGTCAACTATGAATGACAATGTAGTTGTGATCATCAATTTAAGTTTTAATCTGAGGGATGATATACATTGTAGAAACAAGAAAAAGAGCACTTGGCAGAGTGCAGACCTCTACTTAAACAGCAACAATGCCTTATCTCCCAATGCTAATAAATCATTCAAAGTGATCAAGAATCTGGTTCCAGATCAATCAAAAAATTTAATAGAAACATCCTTCAAACTATCCCATAAGCTATCTACCCACCAAGTTTGGTGACAATCCCTCCAGTAGTTTTTCCGTAACAATATCCTGACAGACAAGGAAATCAACAAAACTATCTTAGAGCAAAAACAACGAAATCTGATTTGTATCGAGTTTTTCTCTTTTCCTTCCCTTTTTATCGAGAAGTAGGCAAAATAAAACAGAGTGCCAAGTTTCGTTTTACAGAATGGGATAGATTTTTATATACATATATCTTACTTGTATGGCATGGAACAAACAATAACAAACGTAGGATATTGACTTTATGTGACAAAGTTTCTCTTCCAAAGTAAAGATTCGTGCAAATTATGTTCTGCACAGTTACTGGTATTGGACCAGAGAAACTGTTAAAGTTTAGATACAATCCTGTCATTCTAAAACAAATTTGGAGTAGAAATATTACGAGGTGAAAACTCTAAAGACAAAAGTAACTTCTCTCCTAAATATAGTTATGGCTATACAATAATTAAGAGTTAATATCATGTGTACAACGAAACTGGTTCGTTAATTTAATTTATCATCAGTTTATTTGATTTTTTTAAGAAATGTAATTATTTATTTTTCTTTAGTTTAGCCTTTCTTCTGTAATTCAACATAAAAATACAAAAGGTAACAGATGCCAATAACCCAGTCAGCAAAACTATGTTAAAATAAACGTGTGTCTTGGCGAGGTAAAATAAAATATCCCAACACGCGTTTTAAATGAACACTTTGCGTGTTTATATCTAATGTGAACTTGTTAAAAGAGTAATCTTCAGAGACCATCTTCAGGCTTTGGAATACATCTTCTTTTAAGGCCCTTTCTGTCAGAGGACTAACCTCATTTTCAGGGAGGTCACTGTCTCTATTGCAGAGTCAGATGTCATGATATGACACTCGATACACCCGAATACAGATTCCTTTCGTTATCAAATTTTCTTTACAATCCAAAGCGACAGCTCAATATTTAGGTCTAATTACTAAAGAATAAAGATGTACCGCTAAAACAGATTCTGCACCGGCTGTAATTTCTTTTACCAAACAGTATTTACCAGACAGTATTTACCATTAAAATAAATTCTTTTACCGAAGAGTATTTACCAGACAGTATTTACCATTAAAATTAATTCTTTTATCAAACAGTATTTACTATTAAAATTACCATTTTTAAATACCACTTCTTTGCCATATACCATTAATGTGAAAAACATTAATGTTTAACACTCTTCACCATAATTATGGTAACTATTTTGTTTTTTTGGGAAGCAATTAAGGCTGGATTAACATGTCTGGTACATGTAGAAGTAGTGTAAATCTACTTTTAGGTAAAAATGGCTAATACACTGGTATGACGTACTGCTGGCATGCTTTCTGTATCAACATTGTCTATAGCTTTTGCTACTTATAGCTTTTCTTAAAATTTGTATGAAATGTGTTTTTTTTATTTTAGTATATAAAGCACAATGTATTTAGTATAGAAACTGATTTGTGTTATCCTATGCAGCTGCTTGCTCAGTGTTTGAACAAAAACTGTTGTCATTAACATAAAAATGATGATTGGATTTGGATATTGGAAAGTTGATATTGCCAAAAGAGTTCTGGTACACCCCTGATAATTCAAGCAGTTACCGATGGTGTATTCTACTTTTATATAGTTATTGTCAGTTGTCCATTTTTATTGTTTGAGGCAGTAACAATTCTTAAAATCTAAATAATGCATGGTGCTTGGCAACTAACCTGACGAAGTTCTGTAAAAATTATTTAAGATTTAGATTTTGAAGAAACGATACTGATGGAAATTTCCAAAAATGCATCTCTGAGACAGATCTTTAGACTTTCTTCAAAATGACAGTATGCCAGAAGCAATGATTTCACTGGGAGTTTATTAGAGTCATATTAATATCTAAAGAAAACTTTTGAAGAATTTAGTTTGGTTTTGGACAGTTGCAAGAGGCATACTTTTCCTTTACCAAATTTGGGGAAAGAATGGGGGCGCTCATATCTTACGCAGAATATGTTTGCAAAAGTCATTTAACAACTGGATAGGACCTTAGTGCATTACCATGAACCAGTGACACCAGATACATCTTATTGATCCTCCTAGCAATGTCTGTCATTGAGATCTTCTAGTTCTAGGATAATAAACTTTTGCAAGTAGCTAGTGACACAACATTCTGGACCACATTTATTTGCACATTCTTGCCCATGTAGTCACCATCATGAGCTACCATACCATTCCAAATAGTTGATGGGATTCTGCTGTTTTTGTTTATGTTCATACCCGTACACTAGCTCGGTGTATTTTTTTCTGTATCATATTAAATGAACCTATTATGGTTAGGTTATGTGTTTTCTGAGCTCTCTTGTAGTCGTTTGGGAGGGGAAGGGTGGAATGGAGACAAAACCTCTTCTTAATATTAGTTAGTTTACCATTTCAATTGCCCAATATGTTTTTATGAAATAACATGCATTATGGCCATTGATTGAGAAAAGCCCATTGTCCCATTTAAAGTATTTTACAGCAATTGTCTGTTAGCTTTAAAAAAAACAAACAGAAATTTGTTCAGGCATTTATCAACAAACTCTGTATTTTAACTGAGTTTGATAGTTCACATGCAGATTAGTTTCACTTCCATTGTTATAAAGGGAAAAGGCCTGTTTATGTTTATTTGTATGTGTTTCGTTTAAATATAACTATACAGGCCTTGGGTTGGTGTGTACACGTACGCATGCAATTGCATAAAACAAAGCAGTTGCACTTTTGTTTTGACAGCGTCAGTTAACTTCCCACTGCCACATCACGCGTCGATGTCTATTGCAGACTGGTTATTAAGCACTTTCTTTTTCACTCACACACAGCTTTCAATAAATTCAAGAGTCACTTCCTTGTCCAGTTCCAAATTTTAACAAAACGCAAGGAAACTTGTCGTATTGGCTCATATTGCAAAAAAATTTCAACCTTGGAAGAATATATTATATATTTGGTATAAAACTGGTATTGCTCATTGTTTGTGATGGCTGTTTAAATTTGAACATTTCCAGGCCGGAGCTGGTGCAACAAAACATCTTTATTACTTGGTGCAGTGCTGAAGGTAATTGTTTCTCACTTCGTGTTTTGTGCATGTTAGATTTAGACCCTGCAATCACCAAGTGTTTAACCATATAATTACTTAATTTGCATTTTTTTATTTGAACCATCCAGAGTCTGCCAATTTCTTAAACACTGTACATGTAGAGCTTCAGAATACTCTAGGACTCGTATTGTTCACATGAAATTGATTCTTTTGCAATGGATACTCTGTAGTTTTGAATTGTTTTAAAGGTAATGTATGAAATGATCAATTTTTAAAATACCCAAAAGTCACAACATTGCCGCGTACTAGCTGTGCCGTATAGATGGAATGCATTTTAGTACATCGATCCATGATGTCCTAATTGCGTCTTTGAAGCATCTCGAGTGTTTGCCTTTGATTGACGATGATGTTGTTGTCTGATGTTCACTCCCAGCTGCAATGTCTGGAGGGGCCTCCAACAGAATGTCTTGAGGAGACGCTGTCTGTGTATTAAGAGGTAGCCGGAGCGATCACGTCACAGAGTAGTTGCATGTAGAGGAATTCCACTCCACATTGCTGCACTTGGGGGACCCCCGCCCCGAGACGTGGACCGATGATGAGAAGGAAATACACAAAGATGCTGATGGAATCACGATGATGATGATGAGGATGGTAAGAGACTATTTTTAGCCGTTAATTGGATGCGAAGAGAAGACACTAGTGACGAGTAACATTGGGAGCAATTTGTAAAGGCTGGGAACAGATTGGGGAATTTGAATGAGAAGCAGCTACTTCAAACTGAGTCGGTCTCAGAAGTTTGCGGAAGTGCCATCTTTACAGATCATTGGTGACTATACTTCTACAGGATACTCCAAGGACTTCGCAGGAGTGTTACAGTAAAGCTTGAGTGGGCAAGGTAATGTATGACACAATCTTTTCAGCTGTCGTTTTACAATTGTCCAAGCGACTTTTTAGGAAAGCACCTTTCACAACCCTAACTTCTTCAGACGGATTAAGCGGATACTTTGAGCACTTTACAAGCACGTACTCATTTATCCGCCGCATGCGTGTTGAAGCGAAAATGTTTCCTACTGGAGAGGGATAGCAGGAGAAGTAATGCATGATTACAGCGGCTCGTGGGCCAGCTGAGGCTGATTTCACAAAGGCTAAGATAAATTTCATGTAAAGTAACTCATCCTAACTTGCAATAGATCCAATGCAGGTTAGGATGAGTTAGTCTTTCTAAGATTGATCTTAGTTTTTCGTGAAATCGGCTCCTGGACGCGTTATTGCATTTTATGCTAGGAGTCCACTGAGCCGCGCCAGTTGGTGCCAGTTCGCGCCAAAGATTATGTGATTGGCGCGTAGTGGCTCGCTGTGGCGCCGAATTAATGTCCGCTCGGCATGTGTCGCCAAGTGGAATAAACTGGGTGCCATATGGCGTGCGCCAAATGCCACCCGGCTTGCTCCAAAATGTTGCGCCAGTTTGCGCCAGTTCGCGCCATTACACGGCCATTTGATTCCAAAATTCACCCTGTTGGCGCCATTCGCGCCAATAGACGGCTACTTTGCGCCACTTGGTGATTAGTTTGTGCCAAAGGTCGCCAAATTGGTTTGAACTTGCCGCCGCTTGGCGCTACTTGCCGACTATATAAATACCGGCCATCGGCTACCTGGTTCAGACCCTCCTCAGCTGCTGTTGCTAGGAGTCCACTGGGCCAGCGCCAGTTGGTGCCAGTTTGCGCCAATGCAATTTGCTGTGGCGCCTAGTGTCGCCAATAAGGTGCCTAGTGGCGTGTAGTGGCTCAAACTGCCTCCCAACTGGCTCGTGGTGGCCCGTAACGGCACCAAATTTGAATGTGGCGGCAAGAAAATTTCAAAATGTTTGAAATTTTCGGCGCGCCACTTGCATCGAGCAATCAGCGCCAAGTGACCGCCAAGTGGCACCAAATGGCGCGAACATATCGCCCTTTGGCGCAAACAATCCGCCTATTGGAATCCACTAGAATGTAATGGCGCGCGCCAAATAATTCCAACAGAGGCGGATAGCCCGCCAAAGCGCGCCAAATGTGCAGTGGCGCGAGCCAAACGGCACCCGATTGGTGACTACTTCGCGCCAAATGCCACCTGGTTGCCCGCCATTCGGCGCTACTTGCCGCCTATAAAAGCAGCTGAGGAGGGTCTGAACCAGGTAGCCGATGGCCGGTATTTATATAGTCGGCAAGTAGCGCCAAGCGGCGGCAAGTTCAAACCAATTTGGCGACCTTTGGCACGAACTAATCACCAAGTGGCGCAAAGTAGCCGTCTATTGGCGCGAATGGCGCCAACAGGGTGAATTTTGGAATCAAATGGCCGTGTAATGGCGCGAACTGGCGCAAACTGGCGCAACATTTTGGAGTAAGCCGGGTGGCATTTGGCGCACGCCATATGGCACCCAGTTTATTCCACTTGGCGCCACAGCGAGCCACTACGCGCCAATCACATAATCTTTGGCGCGAACTGGCACCAACTGGCGCTGGCCCAGTGGACTCCTAGCATGTATGAACAACATCTCTACTAAATATGGCGCAACTTGGCGCGCGCCATTACATTCCAGTGGATTCCAATAGGCGGATTGTTTGCGCCAAAGGGCGATATGTTCGCGCCATTTGGTGCCACTTGGCGGACACTTGGCGCTGATTGCTCGATGCAAGTGGCGCGACAAAAATTTCAAAAATTTTGAAATTTTCTTGCCGCCACATTCAAATTTTGTACCGTTACGGGCCACCACGAGCCAGTTGGGAGGCAGTTTGAGCCACTACACGCCACTAGGCACCTTATTGGCGACGCTAGGCGCCACGGCAAATTGCATTGGCGCAAACTGGCGCCAACTGGCGCTGGCCCAGTGGACTCCTAGCATTAGGCTCTTGAACAGGCTCTTCTTCTCCTCCCTTTTTATTTTGTATTTAATTTTTTTAATTTGGGTCGTAAGAAACTTAACAGTAAACATAATTTATTTATCACAACAAAAATGGTGGGAGGGGGGGGGGGGGGTGATCCAATGACCACCCCTCTTATCAAAAAGTGGGATCATTACACCCTTCTTCATACTCCATGTGCAGTTTAAAGTAGTGAATCAGTTTTATTTGTTTCTTGCAATTTTTTGTCAGCTACCCTGCAGCCCACTACCTATCATGATTGAAATAATTCAGCAACTATATGTACCGCACACGTACCCGTTACCATTCAATAATTATGACTCAATAATATGCCTCTGCTAGTTGCCCAATAGTTCCACCTTTTTTTCCAATAGCCTTGTGTCAATAACATCTCTTCTTCTTGGTCATTATACATGCCTAATTGGCTTATGGTAGTCCTTTTTTTTTATTCTGGAGTATTTGTTTATTTATCTTGTCACAAAGAGGATAAAGTGACAACAGATGGTGTCTATCCCCAGTATTAAATAAAGGTAGGATACACCATTTGCAGATATCGAAAAAATTTACTACCAAATTATTACAAAATATCTTACCTTTTGGAAAGTAAAGAATGATTCCAGGCATTCAGCAAATTGATTGCAATATATCCTGTAACTGTTCTGAACAATTAAATGTCAAATAACAATTTGAGATCGCCAAATATTTGTGGTAATTTTTTGTAATTTTTGTTGAACCGCCGAAAGTTATTTTATCAGTTTAATGTCTTAATTCCCCTTAAAAGAATACTGGCGGTTACTACCAAATGTGTGCAGTACAGGTTGGAATTCAGAGTATGCAAGTGGCGCAGGCTCCGCTATATGTGTGTGCCTCCAGAGACAATATCAAGCTGATCTGGCATGATATTTGTCAAAGTTTCTTTAGACACATTTGACTAAAAATTATTTCTTAAAAGCTGAAACATACCTTTTGCAGCTATCCAAAAAGTAACAAACAAAATACTGTTAAAAAGTTGTTGTAAAATTTTTTTTGTGAAATTATTCTTTCTAGCATAGGCCCTATGCTATATAATTTTGAAGAAAATAGTAAAAGGTCATTTCCAAAGATCTCAGAGATGCGCATTTAAAACAATTTTAATTAGTAGTTGGTTTGTGCGAATTGTGCGCGTTAAAAGGATGCCCACGCACGTGTGGGCGCTGTTATTGGTCAGTTCAGCTGCGCAACACTCGTGTAGCTGCATTTGGCTGAATGAGAATTGTGACCGCAATTCAAATTGCGACTCGGCAAATTTTGATTTGGAATCAAAATCTTAGATTATGGTTTTCTCGGAATATACAGCAATCACACAGAGCTGAAACTTCATCAGGTTTAAGCACCTTTCAAGATTTTGAGCATTTTGGCTGCTTCAATCGTCAAATGGTCAACTGTAGCTTTTAAGATGGACAGCCCTAGCTGTTGCTTTATTAACATGTTTCGCATGAGACCCAAATCCTGCCAAACCTCCTTAGTTATTGATTGTGATTCACCGGGGTTCGTATCATAAACTGGTGTAGCTACGGTATAGGCTCACTCCAGAAATGATGTAACAAAATTGACACGTTCGGACCGTAAAGACACACCTATACATATATTCTTTCGATATTTGTGATGCGTCATCTTTTTTTAATGAGCGGCATCAGGCGACTAACGGCATTCCTGTGTGTATTGCGGTCGGGCTGGGAGATGCATTTGAATTGTGTCTGTGTCGTCTTTCTCCTCCTGCTGTGCCAGCCAATTTGGCATCGGCAGCCCCCCCCCCCCCCCCCCCCCCCCCCCCGACTTCTTGTGTTCAATTAATGATATCATGTGTTTACATTGGTAAAACGAGAAAGTTGTAAGAAGCATTCCAACTCAAGTTCCACGCCGGCTGAAAAGTGACAAGGAAGACATGGCATTTTAACTTGGGTCTCACTTACTTTTTAAGCTACAAGGGTTTGGAATTTAAAGGGAGAAACAGAAAATGTGTAGAATATATTAATGAAAGATTGGGTTGTTAATATTTTTTCAAGAATAAATTTTTCTCCCCGCAAAAGAAAGTTATAAACTATACCATATAGCTATGACTAACAGGTACAACATGTACTTCCTCATAAAAACTGAAAAGAAAGACAATCCCCTTTATACTTTTAGTTTTATGTGTACATAGTAAACCTCAAAGTTCAGTCGGTAAGATCCTTTCATTTCTACTACATTTTCTTGGTAATGATCTCATAATTAAAAAAATATTGAAAGCTGCGTGTTACATACATTTTTATCGTTCACTTTTCCTGTTTTAGTTTCAGAGGTTTGCTTGCTGAGCTACTGTGATGAGATCAATCAGCAGAGAGTTGAGATGAATGCCCCGTTTGCCAACTTCCAAGAAGGTGCCCGCTTTCAAACGGTCTCCTCCATGACTTACGCAGCACCCGGCTCAATAATGGCTGCTAATCGAACAAAGCTGACTGCTCCTCAGAAGATGTTTGCCCGGCAGGCCGCACCGGAGCCACGTCTGCCAAAGGGTGTGCCTGTTGGAGAAGGATCTGAGACAGAGGATAATGACAACCCAAAGAAAAACTCAGAACAGGATGATGGAGAGATACAAAACTTTTCAACCCCTGATGATACAACCTCTTTGACTGGATCTAAGACTTCCCAAGCTTGTACTGAGAAATCAGGGAATACTCAAGGATCCAGAAGTAAGAAACCTCCTGAGGGACTGTTGAGGCTCCCGAGCTTCGAAGAGGCCATTGAAGGGGAGACGATGGCCAGATGCATCGCAGATATGTCCCGTCACGTCGGCACTGGCACAGGACCCGCTGCCAGCAGGAATGGCCAATATGCATACAACTTCCGACGGGCTTCCGTAGGCACCCCGCGAGACAACGGCAAGTTTTTGACAGGACCTTGGGGCCGGGCCGACGTGCCAAGAGCTCCCCATAGCATCCCTAGGAATCCCCTGCACGCTACTCAGAACCAGCAGAATCCACCCGTGAAGGAGCACATGTTGGTACGCAGGCAGATGAGTGCGCCTGCTTTTGGAAAGAGCGCCCCACCTCCTAAGCCACCGAGAAGGATGCTTTCAACTGATGCTGCCGGCTCAAGGAGCACCTCACCCAGTGGAGACAATGCTAGTTGTAGACCCAGATCAATACTCAAGGAATACGGGAGGTTTGACTCGGCGCCTTGCGGAATGCCAGAAGTAGAAGGTAAGGGGAAGAATGCACGTGGAGAACCTACTTACTTAGATCAACCACCGTCGAAGAATTACCCTGGCACTAGCAAAGAGCACAATGATGAGGCAGTAGTAAGTCCCTGGTCAACCAGAGCTGTTTCTGCCCGGATATCAACTAGAGCAAGTAAGAGTGAAGGAACATCCCAGGAAGTTCAAAAGCTCTCTAGTTCGAGTAACTCATCAAACTCAAGTTCCAGCCCGGATGCTCTGATGACACCCTCTGCACCGATGACTTATAAAAATACTGCGTGTTATCGCCAGGTCTCGGAGCCTGCTTTCATACCGCTGAGCCAAACAAGCATCCACCTCCCAGCTGTAGTCAACAGCCGTAAACTGTCAGCCGAAGAACGATGCAGCAATGTCCAGAGATCCCATTGTACAAAACTGCAGATGCCCAAATCCAAGAGTTTCGAGTTTTCGTCACTACTACAACACAAGTGCGCGAGAGCTGAGAGTCCCAGCCGCAATTCCAGCAGCAATAAAAATCCAATGACCTCAAAGATCCCTGTTCCCAAAACACTTCCTTTATCCTCTCGTAGCAGTGAATCCAGAGCACCTGTGAAGCCAATTAGATTCACTAATGCGGCTTTCATGTTTTCAGCGGAAGAGACGCAGTCTGCACCGACTACTCCTCTTGATGCGCCGTCAAAAAAGGAAAATCCTGTTCTCTCCAAAATACCAGTTTCTTTATCACTTGGAAGTCTTGCTTCTTCCCCAAGAGGATCTATCGGTTCAATGAGATCAACTTCAGCTTCCAACAAAAATTACCTGGACTCGAAAGAATCCGGTACCTGTGATCATACTGGTGGAGAGTATCCGGTTATGAATAACTTGGACTTTGGATCTTCTGAACCCACCTCTGGTTCCAAGGAGAATCTTATCTTCAATAAACAGGAGACAAGTAAGGTTTCTTCTTCAAACAAATCTGGTGTACATAGGTACGTCCCATCCTCGCGTTCCAGCAACCAAAAGTGGGGAGGGGCTCAGTATACCTCCCTGAAGTCGTGCCGGGTTTCAAAAGACCAAAAAAGCGGCAGTAGCGAAGAAGAAGAGGACACTGACAAGGGGACCCTGAAGTCTGACGGAACCTACAATGGCATCTGTAAGAGCGACAGTGGCTCAGGATTTTCCCGTTACCTCTCCCAAATGTCCCAGTACACTGGCAAGACCGAACCGACGGAAACACTCGCCCCCAAACAGGCAGCGTCGCTTCCCAATCGTTACAAACGCACAAAATCCTGGGAGGTGGGAGGTGAACCCTTGCTCGGTGATACCCCGCTTCAGTCCAAGCAGGCAAGCATCGGCAGCAAGCTGTGGGGATTCACCAAGAAGAGCCCCCTCGTCAAGCGAAAATTTAAACCCGCCAAGATCCGTAGCATGTCGGACTCTTCCCCCAAGCACGAACCTGCGTCGGAATTATGTGCTCGGTACGGCTACAGCGGCACACACAAATCCTCTTCCGGGAACTTTGCCAAAGGCCCTGTTAAGCCACCTCCTAAGGGTGCCCTACATGGTCTGAGACGCATGCTGTCAAGAGAGTCGCTGAATGCAGACAAAACTGCTGCTAAGAAGAACGGAAGCAACTCCAAGGGTAGGGATTACTACGGTGTATGTAAGGCTTGCGGACTGAATGTGAATGTTGGGGAGGAGCTTAGCCTTCAGGACTGTGTCTACCATACTGCTTGCTTTAAGTGCTCAAGGTAAGTGCTGCTTCCTGCATGTCTATAAGTATGCATGAAGTCATATCTGAGCAGACAACAATGTAACTATAAGTAGTAATTTCTTCTAGTTAACCAAACTACAAATTTCTGCGAAGAAAATGTCTGCACTAACCCTGTATGAACACATGTATGAACATATTAAAGCCCCCACACAGGGCCTTTAAAGCATAAAATAAAAAATAGAAAACCAACAATATTTCTAAAACAGATTTTAAGATGCTGTTTGTCTTCTCTGGTTACTGTTTGCAAACGTTTATGATAAATTGTAGGTTTTGTCCTATAAGGTAAACTCTTTGCAATAAGATAATTAAATATTTAAGTAGAGAAAACTAGAAGAAATAAATTATAGAAAATAAAATATGACGTGCCAACATTTTGCCTCGTTTACAACGTGAAGACCTGTCGTCTGCTCACAAACTATAGATTTGACGTAATCGATTGATTAGATGCATTCAAGTAAAAAACAGACCATGCATGCATAAAATTGAATCAGAAATTGAAGAAAAAAAAGGGACTATAGTTTAGCAGCACGTTGTACTTGCTCAAAGCTGTTGAATTCATCAGTAGCTTGTAAAGTCATCAATATTTTGTTCTGCCCAACAGAGGGCAGCATTCAGTATAACCACTAGTTGTCGAGTTGTCTGCTGAGGCAGTTTTTCACTGAACAATGTATGTACACATGGTACAGCATAGCACTTGATGAAGCTGTCACAGAATTATGACCATGAGTTTATCTCTGTCTGGGCCTGGCCAAGCATACAACGAGTTTATACAGGGACACTATTTCTTTGTTTGACAAAATCTGACCGAGTTGTGAGGACATTTTTGTGTCCCTATAACATTTTGGGTCTCCAGTTAAAGGTTCTAGAAGTAGAATTGGATTAGGGTATAATGTAATAAAATAGAGAAGAAGACAAATTAGGGTGATGTTGAAAAATTTAGGTCAATTTTTTTTCAGAGTTTGAGTTAAGGTTTAGAGAGATTTTTCTCAAGCACACAATCCCCATAACGTCATGTACCGAAAGAATGTACATGTATGTTCTGACTTTAGTGACACACAGACAGTACTTTAGAAACGGTTTCGGTGAAGAGTTTTGTACAAACTGAAAACCTTGAAGCCACCAGCGTACACATAACTTTCAATTATGGCACTTGGGGCTGAGGAAAAACAAAACTGTCTGCAACCAAAACAAAATTTATTGACGAAACCTCAAAATCGAGCAAGTAAATTAATTACAACCAGGTCCTACTTCAGGTCATTTTGGTTTTTTTGTTTGTACAATCTTCAGTCCTAGCAAATAGCTGTGATGCACTGCTCATTCTGACTGCCTCAACCTACACTGTAGTCTTTGCAAATTGCCCAAATGGGGCGTGACCTTTTCATGCAAATTTGACCATTTGAATAAAGACATTTTGAAGCCTGCATTGCATATCTAATTTGCATGCGCGTAGTACGTGTTGATAATCGCGCAGTTCTGCGATCGCCGATTGGCTCCCTTGAAAAGCCTGCTTAAAAATAAGAAACAAAATGTTAAACAGCTAGAAGCAATTTGTAAAGACGTATGCGTGAGCAGAGAAGCTGGTCTATAATCCTGTAGTTATAGTAGGGGGAAAATTGGGTGAAAAGAATACGCGACGTACACGATCGAACCATCGCATTCGTCTCTGGCATAAGAACAGCCTCAACCTTGAATGCATGGCAGGGCCATTAAGACAGATGAAGACAGTCATTTCTGAGCTCATTTCTCCTGCCAAATTAGCCCCAACGGGTTTGTCCCTACGGGCTTACAAGTGTAGCGTGTTATTTCAGCATGCAGGCATTATGTTATTTTGTTTAAGAATTTGGTGAGCATTCTCATTGTGTGTATATGTGTATTGCTACAGTTAAAAATTAAAATTTGTTTGTCACTGCAATGTGAATTAATATATTTAAATTGTATTACTAAAATTTGCAGCTCAGCTGTTTGGGGAGGGGGGGGGGGAGCGAAGGACCCGTTTTATATTAAAACCAAAACAGGAATAGCAATCGATTTTTTTTCAATTGAAAAGCGATGCTGCTCATCCTTTGCATCTAGAGAAAAAAAACAAAGGGGAAAAGTACCCTAGAACCTTTTCATCTAGAGAAAAAAAAACAAAAAGGGGAAAAGTACCCTAGAACCGAATCAACCGAATATTTGAATAGCTTTTGCCGGTTTGAACATTTGAAAAGAAAAAAATATGCATGTGCTCACACGACTTTGATGTTATTTCAATCGTAGATATGATACTTTTTGGTAGCCAGTAACTTTGTTGTTGACACCTTGGTTCCATTCTTTTAGTTAGGTAAAGTCCCTTCACATGTACAGTAGCTACACTTGCTGAAAAACACTCCAGCAACCCATAATTAATATGCATGCAACTTTTGACCAATGAGGAAGGCAGCTGCAGCTGGAGTGTGTAAAACTTGATCGGCGAGTTTATAATATTTAGTCAAGTGCATTTTCCAATATTCGAATACTAAATTATTTGAAAATTAACAGCCGTCTGCCAGTAGGCAATCACTCAAGAGGTATATTTTAGAATCTCCAGGGACTAAAATAATTCCTGTCAAACGTGAAATTCCAGAACAGGGAGATAGTTTTGTTTTTTTGGTATCAAAAAGTCTGTTTTCATTTGATCAGGCTGTCTGAATTTCAGTCGCTGTCTAGTATTTGTTCTACGATTCCCATCTTTTCTATTGAAGTCCACAGGGAAATTTGATATTCTTTGCAAGATTAAAGAGGATGGAAAGAGGTGTCTGTAACATGGGGCTTGGTGTTCCCATGAGTCTAGGAAAAAAAGTTACATACATTTTTAAAGAGGAGTAGAAGGATGCAACAAGAATATGTTCCTGAGAAAAAAGACACTTGAGGACCCAGCGGCCGATTACAAGAAATGCTGTAAGATACTTAGGAAGGGTTACTCGTCACAACTCATCGTAAGATCAATTTTACCAAATTTAAGATGCATTCAACACGTCCTAACTTCCTTAGCAATGCGGCTGATCTCGTCTTTACCTTAAGATCGGTCCCAGGACCAAGTTATCGCATTGATGAGTGCGTTAATTTGTATATCGTCTAGAATCGCATTATCCTTCAGACGAATGTTGGCCTAGAGTTATAGTTTCCAGGAAGAAACAGATTTCTGATACTTGGGTATAGTTTTAATGACATAAATTATTTACAAAATTCAGTTATAAGCCATCAACTATATTCAACTCTACTGTATCTTGTGCTGCAAAATGTGCAGAACTATACTTTATGTTTGAAATTGATTGTAATTTTGAGGGTGAAAGTTCGTGTTCTATGCACGCACGCGCGGAACGTTGATTAATGCGTTACTTTTCAATGACTGTTTCATCAAGCGGTAAAAACAAATATGAAACGGCCATCAAATAGGTAGTTTTTATGCATCTTTTTAATATGGGTTTTAGTGCAATCGATTTTTAGGACACATCTTAGTCAAGATTAATCGAGTGGGGACTCGTCTTAAGTTCTAAGATGAGTTGCAAGATAACATGACTCTTGTAGACATATTCTCTCGGCATATAAACTGCAATAAAATTGGTATCACTGAGCTGGATTGAAACTACAATTTGGCAAAGTATTATACATAGAGCCTACTCAAATTCCTATCTTCCAGAACAAACTCATATTGCACTCCCCTTTGAGTGACAGCTTGGTTTTCGTTTTCGACACGGTTTATTATACTTGATCTAATTTGGTGTTCAAAAGTACAAAATACGATGTCAGTCTACAAAAGACCCCTTTAGACAGTCCTTGTTGATATAACACATATGGTTTACTTGCCCAGCAGCGCTCATAACGTTGAGTGCACACAACTTGTATCCTGTTTAATTTAAGTCTTTGTGATAGGATTACTGAAGAAATCTTGTACTTTATTTAAAAGCAAACATTCGCCCCTAACCCTGCTTCTGGAAAATTACGAAGTTTAAGTAGATTACATTATATCTGGTACAAATCTAACAAATCTATATCAACACACAAAAAAACACATGATATTGCCTTAAAACTGTTATTATTATTATTATTTGCATTTAATTTCATTCATATTTATTTCCACTTAATAAAAATGAACAGAAAAGGATTGGGCAATTATTATAACAGATAAGATTAAGCGGTTTTGGACACGACCTAATTATTATGTTGAGCTATACTGGCCATTTTCTATGCTCATCGATTGAGTCAAGCCACAACCTCTAAAATATGTTCAAAGTAAAACCTTTTTTGCTATTGACAAGAATCAATGTTGCCATGGTTTTTACTTAAATTCCAATTTATCGCCTATTTTAGAGTAATTTACTTGTAATTGGCATTGCTCGAATTCCGGTGCAGTAATTATGTTCACTTGAGAGGGAAGGTCAAGATGGATTTTTAATTTACTTTCTGCTGATACTTTCATTAAATTTGTGTAGTTTAGCAATTGTTGATTTTTTGATCTAGGTGAGCCAGCTAGACCCCAAAATAAAGGGACCCAACAATATATCTTTGCATGTATGTGAAGCAATTGTTAAATTTCTTTTATCAAGAATTGTAGTATCGATTCAAGCACTAATTGTCGGCAACTAACTTTATATACTAAGGGAATAAATGTGTGTTCGAGAGGTTTTAATCACTCTGTTTAATACCGCTTGGAGTCTGGGTGCTGATAATTACCCGAGCCGAAGGCGAGGGTAATTATCAGCACCCAGACTCCAAGCGGTATTAAACAGAGTGATTAATACCGACCGAACACACATTTATTCCCATTCATAAATACCTTTTTTGTAAAATTCAGCCATAAAAGCCCCGAAAATCACGGAAAATTGTCCCAAGTAAATTTTGGTGTTTCGCCATTCTGTGTGTTTTCTCCTATCCATGTTCACGGGCCACTGTCAAATGACATGTTTCCGCCTCTGTCGCTCTACGTCACAATACATGCAATAAAGCGTATTTACCATTGATCTCCATTATATAGACTGAATAGGCCTCCGCGTCTAAATGGCGTACGCGCGCGTGTTTTTTCAAAGGGAAAAGAACGAACGTGACGCGACCGCGTTTGTGCACGACTTATGGAATTTTTTTAAAAAGTGGAAGACTTGTTTTTTCTTAAATTCGTCATATTTGGAGGAAAACAGGATTTTCCACCCGAATGGTTCAAAATAGATAAGAACAATGGTCTGCGCAGCAGTGAAGTGCCCGGAGAAGGATGTCCATTGAGTTGTCCATGTGCAGAGGCCACTTTTGTTGCCAACTGGTTTTAAACACTTCTAGCCATGTCTTTATCGTCCGTTTAATACCGGCCACGTGACGGGCTCTCGACCAATAGGAATGCCTAAACTGTCCCAGGTATTTATGAATATCTATTAAAACACTCTGTGCTCTGCAACTGCAATCCCCATAACGAAAAACCAACAGATACCTGATAGAGAAATAAAAGCTAATGAAATTTGGGCCGCTGCTAATTCAATAATAGGTTTTACATGGTCTTGGTATCTGCCCAGTGATGGTAAAATCATTGCGCCACGCCTTGACCTTACAAAAGGGCATGTTTCAGTACACATGTTGTATTCCCTGTCCCCAATTAATGGGTACTCATCACTTTAAAAGCTTGCATACTCGTGAACTCTACCAACAAACAAATCAATTTTAAGCATATTGCACTTTTTGTGTGACCTACTTTCTGCTAGCTTTGTTTTATAGCACATTATGATAGGGATTCTGACAAAATGAGACTGAACTGGGCAAAGGCTGAAATGAAGGGCTCTCGATATCAGAAAAGAGGATGGAATTATCCTTACAATGCCATTTCTTGCACTTCCATCGGGCATTCCTTCAAAATATTTTGGCTGTTTAAAGTTCGCTTTCATCGTTAATGTAAAATGTTGAGAAAAAGTTTTGAGTTTTGTACATGGATTTTTAAAAAATACAAATTGTTTTTCTTAAAAACTCTTTTTCACACTACTTTCATACAAAATATAGTTAGTAGGCGTAGCAATGATTACAAATATCAATAAATCTGAAAATAAAAAAGAATCAGCCATTTTTCATTATTTTGCAGTTTTCTCCACTATACCCTGTGCCCATTTCCTCTCTTTTTTCCCAGAACGCCTCACATATTTGCCGCCACTAATCAATTTTAAGCATATTGCACTTTTTATGTGACCTACATTCTGCAAGCTCTGTTTTATAGCACATTTGCCACCACTAATGTATTAAATCAAGTTCATTCATTATGTACATTGACCAAATGCATGCAAAACAAGAGATGACAGTGTAAAACCTCTACCCTTATTTCTCAGGCCAATAAGCATATTTCTGTTGATCTCCTTGAGAGAACTGCATTGCTAGATAATTTGTGTAAAAGGCTAATTCAATCACAGCAACCAATTCTTGCCTAATTAAGCCCCCACAAAAATGTCACCATGTTTGGTGTGCAATTAATTTTAGTCAGCAGAATTGGCCACAAGATATTTCTTTCTAAACTTACATTAACAATCTTCAAAGACCCTTTGGCAATGTTTTAATAAAGTTTTCGAAAACCAGATTACACTTTTTTGACAACCTCTCCCCCCCCCCCCTTTTAAAAAAATATTTAGCCATCTTGCATGTATAAACCAACTATATAGTCAAGACCTGGAAGTTTGAGACCAAACCCCAGGTCTCTAAAATTATATTCTTCTTGCCTATTTAGGCAAGAAAACTAGTTTAAATGTTGACAAAATGGTTCTTGCTTTTAACCAGAGCAGTGCACTCACCCCAAGCACACTTATACTGGCATGTCAATGAACCCGAACAATCGACCCACATTTTCGTCTGTCAGATGACAAGACAGTCAAAAAACAAATATAATCCTCAGTGTGATGGGAATCATATTACATGTATATTCCAATCACATTTTTTCTCCAAGCAGTCCACGCTCAGTGATTCCACTCCAACAACCTGGTCGGCCTATTGCAATAAAAGCTGAACAAAACGCTGTTTTGTTAAGAAAACAAACAAAACCAAAACCAGGGATTTGTGCAGACTGATCAGTAGTACGTGTCAGAATTCTCAGTATTCGTCACTATTACTCTCTTAATTTCTAAGGAGTAAAACTTCACTCTATTTCAAATAAAAAATGTCTAGCTACTCCCACCGACTCAAGCTAGGGATATGAAGATTTAGAGTGGAATTTTTCTTATACCGCATTGAAGGAGTCTTAACTACAGTTTCTACAGGATTTAATAATAATGCGTATTTAGAAACCACACCTATCCACCAGACAGGTGCCCTAGGCAATACATCGTCATCACCCTGCTCTTTGGAGCAATGAAACATCAAATACCATCTCAGTTCCCTGGGGAGTAATACAGCTTGATGCTGCCATTTCGGAGCAAAGCAGCAGACAACGACCATCTCTGCCCTCACAGGTACCCATTTACTCCTGGGTGGAGAGAGTAACAAATTATACCCTGTCCAATTGGGCACCCACACCACAACCTCAGGCTGGACTCGAACCCAACCTGCAAAATTAGCCACAGACCACAAATTTAATGATGCAAATCACTTCACTTTTTGAGAGCATCTTAATAAACAAATATTTTAAATGTTTAGCTTAGGAAATAAGAATGTAAATCTGTCAACTGAGCCACAGTTGCTTCACCAAGGTTGATTCAGATCCCTGTTAACCAATTTGTCAAACAATACTCCATTGGGCAGGGGTGTTAATAAACCATCAATTGTCTTGGTTACAATGTAAGGGTAGCCTTGTCATTTGTATTATTGTCTTCTGCAGTTATTGGCAGAGTTATATTCAAGTCCCCGCAAGTCTATCACAATTTCTTCAGTCTCAAGTCAAGTCACTAGCTGTTCGGATGAACTGTTAACAAAGGCGTTCCTTTGTTCAAACATTCCAAATATTGGTAATTAAAGTAATTTTGTACAGGTAATCGCTGTAATGTCAGAAAATCCATTTTTGTTTTAATTGTTAGCCCCGGGGCCATCAATATTAAACGGCCTTGGCAGTTACAGGTCTGGAAATAGTCCACAAGGTCTAGTTGAATTAGTTGTCGGCTGCAAGATAGTAGTTTTGTGGTTCAAGCTGGATTTTTCTGGATCATTGACTCTTCCTCAACATCCTTCAAGGATATCTATTTTAACACCAATTCTTAAATCATTTTTTGTTATCCTATTTTTTATATTTGTTTCATCTGGGTCTTCTGGAAAGTCTGTATTTCGTCACAAACACAAAAAAGCCCTAAGAATGTTTTTTTATAATATCATGCGATTGTCCATTTTTTAATTTTGTTGGTACTTAAATTTTGTTGGGTGCATTTCCCCTAGTTACATCCTCGAGCAATTCCTGTTTTTTTTATTCGAAAAAAAGAAGGGTAGATTACAGATTAAAAGCACGAATCGCCTTCCCACGACGTGTGGGTAATAATCCAGAAACACGTTTCTTCTTTGTAATCCACACTCGCCGCTCGCTCGCTGCGCAGAGCCGCAAAATGAGATTGCTTTCAGTCAACCCCTTTTGTCTCCGACTCGCTCAATTTGGCCAGTAGCCCGGGCCATTATTGAATTATTTGTACATTTTCTTAAGGCCCGCCATCTTGACCCCCAGGCAACCAAAAAAAGTCTAAAAGAAAGGTGCAGAAAAAAAAGCAAAGACAGACATAATTTTTTGTTTATTCCTTGTTGGCTTAAAGATAGTATACATCATTTGCTTTTGCTGTAATTTTCGAAAATGGATGGGTTCATGTTTATAGTAAATGTTGTGATGCTGTTTTTAAAGTTTTGTGATCTTAGATGCTGGAAAAACCAAGAACTTGGCTTCCTTCAAATGAAACAGAGCAATTTATAGATGTTGGGGAATTATCAGGTTAGGAAACCAGACTAGTTGGCTGTCACCTATTCACATATTTGTAACAGTATTGCAAATAAAATGTGGACTAACTTTTAATAAATTGAGGACAGTGCATGTTCACAAATAGTTAAAAATTAATTAAAAATTCCACTTTTCTTGAAAACCATATCACATCAGGTGCCGTGATTTCACAAGATGCTTGGGACTGTTATTCACTTACAGTCTAGTTAAAGGTATTTCATAATCAAGTAGTTTTGTCTTTTGATGTTTGCAAATGGTGTATACCACCTTTAACTCACACACTCTCACCAGTTACTTGTTTTTAATAGGTCAATGATCTTCTGGGATACAACGTGATAAGGTCAAAAGTACAGTAAAAACTGGGTTAATTTGATTGCATTTAATTTCAGTGTGTTCCAGACTTAATGCTTTTAACCCGATGCATATGGGATTCACTCCTGAAACAAGTCACACAGGGTGATTTTGAATCTAGACTGGTCAACTAAAATAGGGGGGGGGGGGGCCGGGAATGAGTGAATTTCGCTGAAGAACCAATTTGTTTGTTCACTTTGAAATTTATGCAAATTTACCGTCTGTTTCCATTGTGGTTTATATTTGTGTATTAGTGATTTTCACAATGTCGCTTCCCAGGTTGTATCGTAAAATCAGACGTGATCCCCTAGCCTGGCCACACAGCTTTCTGGTGTTTATGACTTCTGACCAGCGCCCTTGAACAAAGATACTGACAATTTGGGAACGGAGACCGCCAACATGGGGCATGATAGCTCAGTTGGTAGAGCGCAGGTCCAGTATTCCGGAGGTTGCAGGTTCAAGTCCTGCCTTGCCAATTTCTTTGTTCACTTTGAAATGTCTAAATTGTTTTGTACACTTAACATTTGCTGGAACCAGATAACTGATGGGTCGTATTATGTATTTACAAATGGAAACAGATGTTCACAGCTTGATATATTACTACATGTAATAGCTAAATAATTATAATAATAATTTATCTGGAAATGGGTATATATAGGGTGACTTTCCCATAGAGGCGTGCAATTTCTGTAACCTAACCCGTTTTTCTCTAGTGCTTTTTCCACGAAATTTGGTATTTATACATTTTGGACCCTGCTCTACTAAAGTATCATATTTCAGTTTTCAGTCTTTCATTCACATTGCACAATTGCCAGTTTCCTGTGACTATACCATCCTTATATGTTCAACAAAGCGCATCAAACGTACGCTTCAGATTATGTGCCAATTTAGCCGCTGTACTTGCAATTATATCCAGAGTCACGCTGTTTTGAAGTTCAAGGTGAACCCAAGTGAAAGCAAGTCCTTATAGAGATAAGGCATATAGACTAAAATGGACTGAAGACATAATGACGTCATTTAAAGGTAGATACACCATGCATTTGCAGATATCGAAATCTTTTACTACCGAATTATTAATAAATATTTTACTTATTTGAAAGTAAATAACGATTGTAGGCATCCAGCAAAATTATTGCACTATAGATATCCTGTAATTGTCCCCCCCCCCAAAAATGGAATGTTATAAACAAAACGGACGGCGATCGCGAAAACCACAAGAACAAAATAAGAACAACTGCCTGATGCCAGTTGAAAACGAACGCCGTTTTCTCGCTTTCATTGTGTGTTTTCCTATGGGAGCTAATATAAATCGGTGGATCTCAACCCCACCTGTAAACAAAAGACTGGTGTTATTTTTAGGTGTTTGGGTCTTCTGGTTGCCATACCCCCTACCATACCCCCCCCTCCCCCTTCCATTCCAATCAGGAAACCTAACCTGAAATCCCTTTCTCCTCTTTTGTTTGTACTTTTTCAGAAGACCTCTCGGTATGTTTTGTACACGATTGTCAATCGGGGACGTTTGGAAATAGGGGACACTATTGTCCTCTTTTGTTCAATGTTTCCTATTTGAATGCATGCATTAACAAACCCACAAACCCAGAGTCAATGACCTACTTATTACCAGTTAACAAATCCAGGGTTTTCAGGAAACTTAACATCCATAAAAGTATAGTGTTGAGTTCCACAGAAACATTGAATACATCCTCCCCTCCCCCCCTTTAACAAAAAGAGAGTATGTTTTCAATATTACATGTTTTTTGTATTGTGTCTTATGACCATGATAATTTCATGCATCTAGCACATCATAAGTTGCTGAATTTGTTTTAATTGAGCAAAATCGTGTTCTCGGATTTTATCACATGACAACAAATTCTCATAATTTGTGTGTGTTGAGATGAGATTTCCATGCCACTTAATTCTAAAAACAGTTCTGCACTCTGCTTCTAAATTTGTGTGCAGTTGAAGAAGAACAAAAGTCTGTCCGTTTGCAATCCCCCACGATTCAAATGGTCTGTTCCTGGCAAGTAATTTTTGTGTGTTGCTGATTGTTGGTCCGTGCTCACTTGATCAGTAGAGCCAGCAAGCAGGAGGTGGTTACCGAGGAGGGATTGGATCTGCACCACCACTGGTGATAGATTGCCGCATAATACCATCACTGTATCACTATCACAGTAATTTTTGGCTAGTTTTTAGGTAATTAGGCAAAGATGTAAATGATGTAGACAAATTTTAATCCTGATGACTGTGTGGCTTGTTTACGATCGTGTGGATCAATTTTTAGAGACTCTTCGAATCGCCTTCATCTATAAATGAAGAGCTGTACTTTTGTTGTTGTTTTGTTTTGTTTTTTGCCACGTTGATGAGGAGTTGCAATTCTTCCGTTCTTAGCAAGTGGGATGATTGCGATGGAATTATCTCCTGGAGTGTAGAAGTCTGCTGGCCATTGTTTTGCATTTATGTGTTTGGTAAGGAGCCTATAAATCTGTCGTCTAGCTATCATCTCCATACTGTCCAGCTTTCTACCTAGACTTCCTACCATTTTCTGTAAGTTGGATGCTGAACTTTTTTGTCTTCAGAAAAGGCGCTTTTTAAATATTTGCAAGCTGATAATACGTGTGGAGCAAAACTACACACCTCATCCTCTGTGATCATCATTTCCTCATCGCGGTCATCTTGAAGATAATTCTTTTCTGTTAATCGCGTTGAGTGGTCACTTCAAAGCGGCTCAATTCTCAACGTTCGGTAGATTCCTTGTGCGCCGATTTGCTGCTGTATCAACAAGAAGCATCATTCATCGTTGTGGTCGGTGGAATGTAGCGAAGGTGGAATGTAGCGAAGGCAGATCGATCTTCTTCAACTTTGGACCCAATCAGCACTGTTTACAAGTAACAACTCCATCAGTTTGAGTGGTTTTTCTCTGCTCCATTTTGATACTGGTGCCTGTAGTTGCATCATTTACTCATTCTAGATACAAGAATTTGTAGAATTTTTCTACTGTACTTGACTAATCACCTGAGCTCTTTGTTTTCATCACTTTGTTGATAGTCGTTAATTAATGCCACGACTGCCACTCCTTGCGGTCTCCATTGTATTTTCTCCTAAAAATGTGATTTTTCTGAGAGAAAATGATTTTATTGTTGTGAATCAACAAACAAATTAAAAAATTACCGTTTTTTATTTCAGAAATAGCACGCATCAGTGAGATTATTTTATAGCCAATTTTATAAAAAAAATATCACTAGATAGGAAATGTGGACCATTTTCTTCCACTCTAAATAAGAATAGTACAATTGACCCATGTTTTGGTTTAAGTCAATTGGTAAATTTACTTGCGTCATCATCGTTACATATCTACATGTATATACATGTAGTCATGTATATACATGTAGTTCAGTGTAATATTTATTTAGGATGAAAATTAAAAGCCCAGCGGCAGGAATTTGGTACTTATTAATTTAATAAAAAAGAGAAAAAAAACCTGTTGGGCGCCAGACAGATTTTTCTCATTGTCAAAAGCAATTTTGTTCCTGTGACTGAGGATTTTGTACTTTTCCTTTTTGCGTGCCTGGAATTTGAAGCTTAATTTATGCCATCATCATGTTTCCATTGATCATTAACAATTTTTTACAGAGATAAGACAAGATATCTAAATTCAATAGTTTAAAAAACATACAATATAATGTTGTTGAATTATTAAGGCCATAATGTGCCTGATGCACATTTTAGATAGTGGATCGGATTTAATCGCCATTTTTGTAAAGTGAGAAACTTATTGAATTTAATAGCAATGAATTTTATACTGCAGCAAGTTTAGTATGATTTTCCTAAAAAATTAGTCTCCTTCACTGACTGTCTGAATGAATTTGAACTGCATATTTCATGAACCCTGGATTGGTCTGCATTTTTTAAACAAAAATCTTCAAGTTTTGTTCCTTCCTATTTAGAAATGAAGAGAAAAGTGCATCTAATTACTCTGTGATATTGTAAACATTGCAGTAGATTTTGAGATGCCCTTTTTTGAGAAAAAGCCCAAAATGGGTAATTTCTCTGGTTATCTGCTTTAGCTGCCGTCTTTAAACTCTTCCGGCGTTGAAGGAACAGAGCTTGATGCGTGAAGGAACGCAAGGATTGATTGTAAATGAAATGCTTAATGACAGGAACACTGTAATTGGAATATACGTCCATCCTCTAGTAGTGCACCAAGTGATTTCAAGATTCCCGTCTGGCTGGGTACATCTGCTAGCTGCCGGGGAGCAATCGACGCTACCTGGTTTTGCAATCATCATCATCATCATCATTGCCAAGTGAGGAGAACAGAAAGAATGACGCTCAAAACCAGAGACAGATGCAAATCTGAAAGTGGAATGAGAGAGTAACTCTCCCGTTTGGTTTCCATCAAGTCCAGACAGGTCAGAATGCAACATGCATGGCTCGTGGTATTCCGTTGGAAAAAGAAAAATATTCGGTCGGCATTTTCTGAGGGATTCCTGAGAGTACTTGCGTTGCCATGATCGCATGACCAGTTCATGAACTCCAGCTTGTAACAAATTATTGGAGCTGCGCCATTGATTGGTTGACCATCAGTTGACTGGTGAAGTAGCGGTTAAGTCGAGATTTCATCCACACTTGACCTGGCTTTTGGGACCTTTCCAGTCGAGATTTTCTATGTCTTGAGTGAAAGAAGCAGAGCAGAACGTTGATGTTCTCCGCTTTTAGCTCCGTGGCAGACTAAAGGCCGGTTCATACTTCACGCGAAAGCAAATACGATGCGAATTTGACGTCGCAAAGCACTTGCTGTAAACAATTTGACGGAGTTGAAACGTGTTCAACTTTTTGCAAAACCTTCTCTGACATCCAAAATTTGGGTTTCGCGTTTTCTTTTGCACCCATGAACTGGCGTTTTTGAAGAAAGGAAAGTTATCTGCATCGTCCTATCTCTTTGCTGCTGCTCTTTACTTCGTGTTTTGTACACTTGAACTCTGTAACGCCAACTTTCCTTTGCAGTCTCCGTAGCCCACGTGCTGTGGCAACCCGCGCCCCCTGCCAACCGTCCGGGGGGAAATCAGGCCACGGATCCATCACAGCCCGTCTGTGGCTCTTTACTCTATCTAAGATCATCTAGCCTGCTAGTTGCCCCACCGCCTCCACGAATTGAGCGGGGAAAAAAAATCATTGTTGGATGAACTAGTGAAGAGTCTATAGACCTCAAGAATTCTTTGTCGAAAATTGTATTATCGTCATCAAACCTGTATCGCTGAAGGGCAGTGTAACTGTGATCCCCCTCTAGTGTTGCAAAAATACTCTTTGATGTGCTGTTCTAGGTTATTTGGGGTGATCTTTGTAGGAGTTGTTTTGATTACTTATTGATGACGGGACTTTTATTTTGGAGGAGGAGTGGCATAGTAGAGAAAAAGGTAAAGCAGGGATTAAAGGTGTAGGTTTGGACAATGTATAGGGGAATTTGACTTGGGCGTTTGGTTTATTTTCGGGGGCGGATTGGATTAAATTCCTTGATGGTTTTTGTATCTGCTGAAAATGTCAAAGAACAAAATTGATTGTGTCATTGTCCACAGGGCGCGCTGCACTGAAATGTGATTGAACAGTTGTTTGTGCATCAGTGCGACTTCTGATGCAACCTTTTGTAACCCAGATATTTCTTGTTTTTCTGATACTGGATCTCGTTGGCATTTGAAGCTGACGCCCAACTGGCCAAACCACAGAATATCTGCAGGATCCATCACTCCTGGGAGCTATACCCTGTGTACATAACAGCTGCTTCCAAGAGATACAACCTGTGTTTTTTGGGGAACCTTTTTATAGATCTGAGTCAAGTAAAGGAGTCCAAAGTCGCAGATTAGATCATGATCGACATAAAACGTATCTGTGGCCTGCTTCGTCTTGCCTATAACTTGCACCCAAATCTGCGAAAGTCTCATACCTGCTTCATCATCACTGTATACAGCATACACTGATTATTCTGTTGATTTAGGAAAGTGAAGTCCTAATTAGTTTATCCCAAGGCAGAAAGGTCAGTTGAAATCAGAGGTGTTGATCAATTAACACCTTTTTCTTTCGAAGACCTCTGAGATAAAGGAACAACTGGTTAAAGGCAACTGCTTCTCCATGCATGAGGTATCCAGAGGTGTGAATTAATTTAATGAGGGGCTGAGGATTACAGTGACTAGAGGTATTACTGACCAGCCAGAGAAGAAGGAACCTTGAGTGACCCACACGTGACTGTTCTCTCTTCATTCCCAGCTGGAGGCCGTTGTGTGTATAGTTGAGCAACCACTTGTGATAATTGGTAAAATCTCAAGATGCCATAAGTGGATTTCGCTGGACACACGTAGGTCATACACAGTTGGTGCTTGTTCTGGTGAATGGATATGAGGCTTAGCTGATTACTGCTGTGGAGCTTTTTGAAGAGTTGATAAATCTGGAGCTCATTGCTTTCTGAAAAAAAGTCTTCATTGTCGTCTTAAACAAAATTGTGTCAGATTCGGAGTTGATTGACTTCATTTTCATCAGACATTGTTGTATTTTCATCAGTTCATCTACCAGATTTTCATTAAAGTTAGGTTCGGATTCCGTGGTCTGCAAGCATTTTGATGAACATTTTGAAGACTTCTGAATCGTCTGCATTTTTGTGATACAAAAATACTAGACATCGAGTGAAAGTTGGGAATGGGACGATTGAAAGGAGTACAGTGAGTCCATGGAGGAAGGAATCAACTTATAGGCCTACCTCATTATAACGGCCTTCCCATCTGTAAACTGTAGACTTAAATTCGAATAACAAATAGTAAACAACCTCCCTAATTGCCCTCTTTTATGTCATATGATGTAGAACATTTCTCTTTAGTAGTGTAGTAATTGTTTTAATTATCTCTGAGACGAGACCGCTCATTGACGGACGTTTTCACGGCCATTTGTTTTTACCGTTCGTTTTTGAAGTGGAGCGTTTGGACACAGCGAGACCAATACAGTGCAGCCAATCATTACTGAAGGACCATATAATATTTTCATCAAACCTTTGGAATTTCCAAACTTTGGACTCGTAACTGGGATCTTCCTCTTGGATTAAAGCACGATGAGAAGATTGGAGCGAACCTTGTCCTTGTGAGTATTTCCTTTAATGATACAAATATTTCTAGTTTAACGAGCCTTGGAATTTCAGTGGAACAGCTGGCAAATTCGTTGTGGTGGATTTTGTTTTACCATTGTTGGAAATTGGTACAAAAATCCCCCTCTTCTTGTAAACGAAAGCACATCCAGTTCTATGATTTTACAGGATGTTTGAGACTATTATTCACTTAGTATTTTACTATAAGGCATTTCGAAATAATGTTTATGTTTGCAAATGTTGTGTGTTGCCTAGGCATATATACCTGGGTAAAATCAGATTGGCTTTAACAAAGTACTAGGTAAAGTGCATTTGTGCCACCACACTAGCTGTTATATTTTGTGTATAAGACATATTACATTTTTGCAGTGGTTGCCCTTCTGTAGGAATGTCAACTTGGTCCCATGTCCATACCTGTTTTGCTTGAGTGTTAATATTTGGCTTCGAGTTTCAAGTGGACTTTAAAAAAAACCTCAAAAAGTCAATTTAAAACTCGAAGGTCAATTCAACACTTAAAGAGTCAACTTGAAACTTGAAAATTCAACTAAAAACTTGAAAAGTCAACTCGAACTCGAAAAATCTACTCAAAATTCGAAAAGCTGACTTGAGACTTGAAAAGTCCACTCAAAACTCAAAAAATTGACTCAATTAAAACCTGAAAAGTTGGCTTCAAACGTGAAACTCGATTGTTGTAGAGGTATTCCATTCAATACGGGGTAAAATTTTTGATTTGGTCAGGAACAATCTAAGGATTTCTTTTGGTTAATTTTGTAATGTCAACTTTTCTTACGTTATTCCTCCTTCTGAAGATGAAGATTTCTTTCTTTCTAACAAACATCTTGATTGGCTTTTTTTTTCATTGGGAAAAATGGTAGGCTTATCAGTAAATTATGAACTGTTTCTTTAAATTGTATTTGTATGAAAATATTACCATCACTTCTACCTAAGCATGCAACTATTGCATAATACAATACACAAAGTCATTGGCCTTCAAACAGGAAATTGTTAACATGTTTGTAGTCAAATTGGTACAATCCATTTCTCCTCCCACCCAATCACCCATTGAAATGCCATTCTTCATTGAATGAAAAACAGGATATAAACCATTGACCTCTATCTCCTCTTTACAATGGATTGAAGAAAAACAAATCTCAAAAACCGAAACAAGTTCAGTAGGTATGTGTGAAAAAGCTGAACTAGTTAGCTTGCAGCTAGTTGCAGTTAATATGCAGTTAATTGCGTTACATCACAAAAACTTACATATCACGTGCGTACAAACACGTGTACGCATACTGGTATGCACTTGAGTCACGGACTAATAAATCCAAGTTGTGAACGACTTGGTCAATCATTGACTAGCAAGTATTGATACAGCTTTACCCACAGGGTAGCCAAGTGCCCATTACGCGCGCCATTGAACTTAAAAAGGGAAGTGATTATTTGAGCAGTGTGTTTACGTTTTTTGGCGAATGATGGCGAATAGTTGAATGACACGTACAACTCCGATATTTGTGATAAAGAATTTCTAAAAAAAGTCTAAAGAGTTGTATATAAATTCTAAAGGAAATGGGCCAAAATTCTATAGAAGTTCTTTAGAATTTCTACACACATTCTATAGGATTCTTTAGAACCAAATCTATAGAAACACTATAAGAAGTTTTTATAGAAATTGTATAGATTTGTTTATAGAATTATATAGAACATTTTGGTTACTTTCAAATAGGTAAGATATTTCTTAATATAGGTAGTAAACATTTTTTTTAAATCTGCAAATGGTGTATCCTACCTTTAATTGTCCATTTATAACACTCGCCCTTTGATACATGCATATGTGTACAACAAAAACTGGGTTCAGGGTCACTCTTGTATGCACTGTAGTGTTTAAAATTAATTTATTGGAGCAAGTCTACCTTAAAGGACATCACATTTGTCGGTTGCATGTCTAATTAAAAATTGTTGTTCGTTATTAATTTTCGCTAGATATCCTGTAATTGTTTCGAAAAATTGAACTACAAAAAAATTATTCTTGCTTTTTTTCTCGGCATCCTTGATTGTAAAAGTTAAACGATATTTACTATAAAATACATCCCCCCCCCCTCCCCCCAAATCCACTCATTCCTGATAATTCAAGTAATTCAATTCAATTACCAATGATGTATTCTACCTTTAAATATAAGCAGAGCTTAAAGGCCCAGTCACACCGGGCTTGCGACCAGGTTACGACCTAGCTGCGACCAAAAAATGTTGCAATCCTGGGCAAATTGTACAAAGAACGTGCGACTGGTCGCAGAGGTCGTGGGTCATCGCCACAGCAAGGTCGATGCAAGGTCGATGGTCATGTTCAAAACTCCTGACCTGCGATTCCAAATTGTAAGAGGTTGCAGACAGGTCTTACATGGTCGTATCACCAGTCATGCATGCTCGCACCACCAGTCATGGATGATCGCGGGTCCCACAGTCGCACGACTGTCGGGTACCTGGTTCCCAAACTAACCGTAAATGCACACCCCTCTGTGTCAACATAGATGTGACTGTCGTCTGGGAATTCCAAACTTTTTCCAAGTATATGTAATAACTGAAGCATCGTACAGTTATGTACATCAATTTGCTTACAAATGCAGTTTGCAAACTCTTATCCGGGTTTAATACAACCTTTGCTCTCTTTCAATTTTTTTTTTTAAAGTCAGTGATGCGCATGGCTTCTTGTGTAGCCATTGTCATTAAGCCGTGCAGCAGAGAGTTATCACAGAATTTTGTACCCCCGCTGCCAGTAATAGATCTGTCCCTGTGTTAAGACAAATCCATGAGAAAAGTGAAACCATTGTTGAGAAAGGGTGAAACTACTTTGATAGTATGACACGAACACAGAGGAATTATAACTTTTTTTGAAAAATATAAAATCCAATCATGCAAGTGAAATGGTTTCTATCACAGCACAATGCATTTTTCAATGCTTTTGTGTTCTATTTTTACTATACACAAGGGCGGAGGACCATTGGTGTACAAACCTGGTACATACACATACATGTCTGAACATGGTAGACTGACATTTAAGTGCGTATTCAAAGTTACAGTAGACTGCGGAGTTGCGACGAGCTTTTTGACGATTCAAACAAATCTGGAAACATGGCCGACAGCCGCTCAATGTCTTTGTTAGTATCAATCTTGAACTTAGTTTTTGTCTGTATAGACTGTATTTATAGGGCACTAAATGTATGCACTTTTAGGTTCTTTAAATAATTGTTGTTTCCTTGATCGCATTTTAACAGTTCAAATCTGGTAGTTCGATCTGCAAGGTTATGGGACCTAAGGTCTACCACATTTTTTTTATTGTATTTTTATCGCCTCCCCTAGCTTCCCCCTGATCTGCTAAATGATTCACTTGTAACGAACTGTTGAGATTGAGCCAAGAAATTTGACTAATAAACTTTCTGGTGTACGTTTCTTTCTTTTTTATTCCGCAGGTGTGAACAGTCCCTGTCACTGAAGTACTATCTTCAGCGGTAAGTGAATCTTAATTGATTGATTTCCACTTGGACTCAGTCCAGGTGGCAGGTGCACACGCACACTTCAATTTGTTCAACATGTTTAAATATCCTTTCTCTTGAATTAAATGACCATTATATTCTAATGTAGTTGGCATTGGATGTTCTTAATTTGACACACGATTTGCTCAAAATGTATATATTTCGTTGGTTCGTGTGACAGAGTTGAGAAGCAGGTATTGCGCAGTGCATGTACCTGCTGTTCGTTAAATCTTCACCAATTAATTAATGCCATTTGGTGGAGTGTCGTGGCCGAGCGGTTAAGAGCTTGGTTTTCTGTTCCGCAGAGCGTGAGTTCGAGTCTCGGTGTGGACACGTGTGTCCTTAAGCAAGGCAATTAAACCACTATTGCTTCGTCCTTCGGATGGGACGTAAAGTTGTAGGTCCCGTGTGTTGTATAATTTATAATGTGTGTATATATCTTTCCCATTATAACATTATAAAATTGTATAATGCCTGTAAAAGAACCCAGAACACTTATCGCTAAGAGAAGGGGTTTGCCCCGGTGTTCCTGGCTGACACAGCCTCTGTCTACGGGTTTCTTCAGGCTTACGAGCTACAGTGCCTTGAGCGCTTTTGAAGGATCCTTGGTTTCATTACCAGAAATTAATAATAATAATAATAATAATAATAATTTAACACTATCATCTTGGTTCAGCAAACGATGGACCTGTGTACACTGTGGGAAGAACAGGGTCCTATCGAATGCCATATGGCCCAGTGGTTGTGGCAGTGTTTGACTCATGTGCAATGGTGCATGGGTTCGAACCCTGTCAGTAACTTGGTGTTTGTGCCTCTGGGCAAAACACTTAACTACAATTGCCTCTTGTATCTCCACCAAGCAGTATAAATTTGACATCTGGGAATTTCTTGGTAAGCACTTAAAGAGAGCAACCAAAATGACAACCAAAGCCGCACAACGATGTCACGTAAACCAAAGTCACATGACGGTGTTGTTTTGGTTGTAGTCAAACAGTGCCTTCTGAACATAATAAAATGAACACGCTAGAGAGAATTTTCTGCGGTATTGTGTACATTTTAACTAGACCAATTAACGATGTGGCTCCTGCACAGATTTTGTGTTTGTTTCTTGGTTAGATCTAATGACAAAAACAAAGTCTATAGTAATTCATCAGGCATTAATCATTGCTTCTATACTGGAAAAGCAAACAGATAACAAACTGTACACATCTTGTTTGGAATCAAATTCAGTTTAGCTTGCTGATTTGTAGCCTTATCAAACCTATTTATCCCACTACAAAGTCCAGAGTGTAACGTAAACTGAAATTTTCCCAACAGATTCGTGATGCGTTTTTGAATGCCGAAGGAAACAAATTTAGAACTAATTCGGCCATTTGCGTAAATTTGTAAACAGATTTGTGTAATGAGGCTGCATAACTCGTTAACCTTGAATTATTGGGTGGATTCTCATCATATTTCTGGTATACATCTACCTTAATACTGATTGAAGCACGACGACCAGCATTTTTAAAGGTGGTATACACCATTGGTAATTGCTTGAATTAACATGAATGGGTAGATTTGGAGGGTTGTATTTTATAGTAAATATCGTTTAACTGACCTGTCCGAAATTTTACAATCATGGATGCCGAAAAAAGCACGTAAAACAGCGTTTGTTTTCAACCGGCGTCGAGCTGTTATTCTTATGTTATTTGTGTTTTTTTCGCGATCACCATCCGGCGATCGCGAACTTTTCTTTATAAAATTCAATTTTTCAGAATAATTACAGGATATCTAGCGCAATCATTTGGCTGGATGCCTAGAATCATTATTTACTTTTAGATGAGTAAGATTTTTCTTAATAATTCGGCAGTAAATATTTTTGATATCTGCAAATGGTGTATACTATACCTTTAACATCAACTTTCTGTTTTGGAGTGTTAATGTTACAACCCCACTTGTGAAAAATGACTGCTGTGAGTTGTGAGGTGGCAGATATGGAATGCTCCATTCTACAAAGCAAAGTTGAATGAATTTATTATTTCCATCACACGAACGTGAAACATTCATTATTAATTGGTTATAACACCTAACTGGATTCTTGTCATTTGATATTTTATGAAAAATTACTTCATGTGGTCGACGTGCATCGACATTTTTGTGTATTTCCTCAGTTTAACGTTAACCTTAGCATCGCACAAGAACTTTCGTCAAGTTGAATATTTTTAAATGAAATGAGGAAATGATTCAAAGTCATGTGACTAAATTCCACCAATCAAATGACAAGGATCGGGAGAGGTATTATATAATACCAGATCATGGATAGCCATACATATCCTGGAGCAAAAAAGTTGTCTTAGGCAATTATAAAGACCAGCTGGTTCGTACATCACGAAAATCGATGTGAATTTGATGCCACAAAGCATTCACTGTAAAATTCGCCGGATTTGAAATGTGTTTAACTTCTTGTGAATTTGTAGCACGAAAACTTCCCCCAATGTGACAAAATAGGGAATCGCGTTTGCTTTTACGAGCCGGCCTTAATTTGTCTAAAAGATTTCAAGGTGAGCCTAGTCCACCATGCACATGCACTTCTGTCACTCCAACTAAGTTTGAATCGCATAATCCGCCAGCATGCAAACTTTCTGTTGGTTTCATTCTTATAAGTTACCGCCTTATACCCAACCCAGCTGGACATTTCCCGGGTGCATTTGAAATTAGTCTTTTTTTTTCGTTCTCCCTGACTGACGCTTACAAGTTGAGATCTTTACCTGAGTGTTTTTCAAGCAACGATTTTCTCAAAGCTCGATGTTTAGCCCGGGCTTTGCCGGCAGCTGTGGCCCTGCAGTATTGATCTGCGTTTTCACACTGGCAGGAGTGACACTAGGAATCTTAATTGGCCGATTTGTTTTAAACTCGGGTAGCGTCGGTGACAGGGGGAGGGGGAGGGGGGGGGGGGGGGGTTCTACATAGGAGCATGGTGAGAGGGAATGATTGGGATCACTGACATGGGGAGATTAAGAACTTAAAATGGGCTTAAATAGTACCTCAGCTAAAGAAAAAAATTCACTTTTGAGTAATCCGTTTTGATATTTATAAACACTGAAGTTTTGACATGACAGATGTCTATTCTAATTAGAGCTGGTATGCTGTCATTTAGAAGAAAATAATAAAAACAAATACAAAATTGCATCTCAGCGATGCATTTTTGGAAATTTCCATCAGTCTATAGTTTAAATCGAAATCTTAGTATACAGCATTCACAGAGCTAAAACTTTGTTAGGTTTATAGTTGTCAAGCACCATTCTTCAGCTTTTGATAACTTTTGTTGCTTGATATGATAAGAATGCACAACTGACAAATGGTACACTATAACTTTAAGGAACGATACAACGCCTGAATGTGTACACATTACAGTCTTTCAACAACCCCTTCTATGTAGGCCAAAATTCCAGACTCGAAATTATTGCCAATGACTTGTTTTTTTAATCAAAAACGAGATTGCAATCATTGCCGTTTGCACGCTTTGTCGCAGAAAAATAAAAGTAGGCAAGGAGCGAGTTTAGCCCCGGGGTGTTCGGTACACTCCGTGGCCCAATTCTGGTGCGTGACTCCTTTGAATCCGAATGAAGTTAAGTCATAAGTGTGATGTTGTAATTTGTATTTGGCGACAGACAATTTTGTCTCTGAATTAAGCACTTTTTCAGAGATGGCGAAACACTACATTTGCGATTCCACACAACGTTTTTCGGTTTGTGTAGACATTTTTTGTTTGCAGGTCCACACAACGTTTGCGTGGTTCGTACACTCCTACCCCCATACCCCTAACCCCCCCCCCCCCCCCCCCCCCAACAAACAAAAATCTACAAAAAAACCAAATATCCTGAACTTCGAAACCCCAGCCCTTAACCTCTTTAGAGAATACTGGCTCTACTGTGATGTCCCTGTGCAGAACAGATTTCATGACAGTCTGTCAAACTTGCACAGCCCCCTCTTTTGATCTAGATCTGCCATCGGTATAAAGAGCAAATAAAATAGAGTAAAATGGCAACATTTCTTTGGCGTTAAGTTATTTAAAGTTTTTTGTGGACTTTTGTAACTGTATTGAATATATATTGATATAGTTATTGAAGGCATGATTTTGTAAGAATTGTACAAATAAATGATTGTTATATCTCGTGCTTGGATACTGTAATTTCATTGGCCAAACATGGCCACGTTGAATGTTAGCACAAAATGGCTGTCATAAACAACAGTAAAAGATAACAACCAGAGAGTACATTTCAAAAATCCCATTTTAAAAAATACCCGTTTAAATATCCTTGGGTTTTTTTCTGCAGAGGAAGTTGTTAATACCTCAATGTTCACAGGTCAGACAGGGTCATTTTAGCTCATGCATGAAACCCCAGCTAATTTGGTTTGTGTATATTTCATAACCAGGTTTTATTAGCCACTTCCTCCATTTTGGGGGGAGAATTTCCCATGGGAACCTAGCTGCTAAGAATGAAATTCCTTCAAGACTGGTGATGAATGGCTTTTGCAGACTTGACCTTGATTGCTGAACACAAATAGTACAGTATACATAATGTACATGACAGATTGGTGTCAAATAATATGATATAATTGTCCACTTACAGGTATGATACACCATAAATTTGCAGATATCTAAAATATGTACAACCTAATTATTAGAAAATATCTTACTTTAATATTTCAAAGTAAATAATAATTCTAGACATCCAGCAAAATGATTGCCCTAGATATCCAGTAATTGTTCCGAAAAATCAAATTAAAAAAAAATCGCCGTCTTACCTTTGGCACAGGGTCAGACCATTGTCAGAGTATGTCATCGAGAAAGATATTTAGCTATAGGGCCATCGCAGATTTGAATTTAAAAAAAATATATTGGTAGAATAACAAGCAATGGCAGCCATTTTTAAATTTTAGAAAAGTTGCTTGTTAATACACCTTATTTCTTTCCTTACATACTATGACTTTGTACCAAATGATTTCAAGCTTTTACATTTGATTGAACAATGAATGTTTACGCCAATCTTGACTATGGGTCGTTCTAGAAATCCCCTGTTCTCTGAACTTTGTAACTTTCCTTTACGTAGGCCTATTTCTAAGAATGGCAGTTTGTAATTGTTTGGTATCATATAGGTGGTTTCCACAGGCTTATTTAAAACTAAAGTGTTGAATCAACAATATAAGTGTGCGGTCAGTCACTACTCTTTAAAAAGTGGGATTCCATACATTAAACTGATAAATTCAACACTTAATGTGTTGAATTCACCAGTTGAATTGTTGAAATTCCAAAGTTTAAAGAGTTGTCACTGGCTGCACACTTACATACATATTGTTGATTCAACACTTTAAGTGTTTGAAGCGTTTTAAGTGTGCAGAGGGTGGCACAGCCTGGGGCAAAATTTGGAATGTATGCATTAGGTGTTGTGTATTTGCATATGAGGCTTTGAGTTGTTGACAATTTGGAATGGTACTCATGGTTATTGGTTTTGATTGGTGCAAAGTTTAGAATGGTATGTATTTGCTATTTATTGTTTTGGACTTTGGTGCAACTGTTCGGGGATGGCATGCATTATGTATTAAGAATTTCTGTTTGCATGAGATATAGGCCTAGAGTTTAAAAATCTGGGCCTATTGCACATCACAGAATTAGCTAGACTCTGAAAGTAAGTTTTGATGTCAGACTTTTAAGAATATAATAGACAAAATTGCATCATTTGCCAATTGCTGCTCAGATATTCCCACTCTACAGTGGTTTGATAGTAGTGAGCCCTCTTCTGTCACAGCCGCGTGACTTTTAGAATTGATAAAACGTGTACAAGCTCCCAGTACGTATCAATGCAAATTTTATCTGCATGATCAAAAACCCAAAGCTGACAGCGTTGTGAATACATTTTGGCCTTCTTGCGTCTTTTTGAAGGACAGTTTTAAGAGGTTGACAATATTACCTCACATACATGCATGAAGAATTGTTAACCAAATTTAAGCTATTCACCAAAGTTGAAGCTACACATATATAACTGTCAGAAATGCAAGACTTAAATATAAAACAAAAACAATTCAGACCTTTTTTTTTGCATATTTTGACGGCCCAAAAATTATTGGAATGAAGAAATTGGTTTTGAATTTTGTTTTCATATTTTCACAAAAATATCATAAATTGTTGCCCTTGTTTATATTATTCATTCCTGCAGCCAAGGGATAACATATTCATCGTCATGCATTCATACAACATTTAATTGATTTATTCGTGTGTTATGAGTGCAAATATTGGCTATATTGTGAATCATTACCAAACGTATGTGTGTACAATAACATTTACGACGTTATTTATGACTCAATCGCGTGGTATTGACGTCACACGACTCACAAAAATCAAACAGGAAGGGGTGAAATGGGCCAGTAGCTCAGATAGCTTTTTGTTACCATCAAGAGCGATAGAACACCTTGGCCCATCCAGTCTCTTATTAGGAAATGGATGCCTGGAGCTTACAGCTACCTACCTCAGAGAAGAAGAAAAGAAGAGAAAAAATTCAGAAAGTAGAAGGAAAGGATTCTTTATAGTTGATTTCCTCGGAGGCAGTTTCCTTTCCGGCGTGCGCCGTGAATAGCCGCAAATTTGCTCGGTGCCGTTATTGCTTTGCACGTTGCCAACTCCGTGATGGTGGAATGACAGGAATAATCAATGCCTAAGACCCTCTCAGTTTTTGTCTCTCTCTTTTAATATTTGTTGGTCCTCACTTCTCTAGTTTGAACATAAGAAAAT
Source organism: Crossaster papposus (assembly GCA_037893245.1). NCBI lineage: Eukaryota > Metazoa > Echinodermata > Asteroidea > Velatida > Solasteridae > Crossaster > Crossaster papposus. The sequence goes on from JBAIAA010000110.1 coordinate 895,457, forward strand.
GAGTAAAATGTTTGTCTGTGCTGGGGGAGGGAGGGGGTGGGGGGGGGGGGGGGGGGGGTCTAAAAGTGATGCTTTGGGCAAGACTTAAAAAAAAAAAGATTCTTAGAGTGTTTAAACAACTTCCGGCAGTTTTGGATGCACTTGGAGATTTTTTTTTCATTAGCGATCCCTGTGTCTGATGTTGAGGCGTACAAATAAAGTTTGAAGTCTTTGTAAAAAGAAGAAATCTGTACGTTCTCCCAGCATAAACTTAAAAGTATAACTTGTATATCGTATCCAAACACCAAACCCAGCCAACACTATACACACGAAAGTTGTTGCCAATGACTTTTGCAATCGAAGGAAATTATAAGTGATCAAAGTTGGGATAGAGTCCATACCCAATCCTGATCATGCCATGTACCATCCAGTTTCATCTCCACACCCCCCTCCAACCCGCCATCTTCCCTCAACTTATATCCACCCCATCGTCTTCACCCGTCATCATTGGACCCCACAAGAGAGAACCCCCCTGTCTACATTGAAAGTGCATTAACTTAGACTCAAGAAGGGGTGATGGATTGTCCGAAGAGACATCAATATGTTTAGGAGCAATGGACGGCACCGCAGTCTCTCTCCCGCATCTTCCATCTCCGTTCTGCCTGTCAGTATCTGCCTCAAGCTACGTGACTGATTGTCATTGATTCTCTCTGCGGTGCCCGGGTCAGAGTTACAGGTTTGTTTGCATCAAGAAACTTAGAGGCCGGGATACAGTCTCTCAGCCCACCCCCTCAATTGTCTGCATACTCTGCAACAAAGTTCACTTTACGACAACCTCCGATATTTTTTCCCTTCAGCTTTGATAGCCCGGTGTTCACATCCTGAAACCTAAGAACCGAAAAGGGGAACAAATCCTTCTCATGGAAAAACGAGTAGCCAGCCAGGCGACTTTGTTAATTGCTTCAACTTTATACTCTAATAGATTCTGAAACGTTTTACTTTCAAACAACAGATAATCAGTAACATGATCTGAGCATTCTAAAGTCGCATTAAAGTTGTGATTGTATTGATTTGGAAGTTTATACTTTGCCATTTACTTGTTTGGGAGTAATTTTGTCCTGCATTATCATATTTGCCTGTTTGAGCTAAAATGGAGTTCAGTGATATTAATGTTAATCAGCCTATATTTCTGTAATTTCAAATAATTTGTGGGACTGTCAAATTTGTTTTTAGAAAAAAATGTTTGTATGATTAATATAGATCCAGTATTTTCCAGCATAAATCTTTTTTTTAATGGAGGGGGGTGGGGGAGATATTGGGAGGATATGTGTTGAAACAGCTAGTTTTGAACATGATGATCAGGGCACAATTTCTTGCTCTGCTTACCGTTAGCGAAAAATCCCTGCTTACTATAGCAGAAAATTCGGTGCTTACGGTAAAAGTATTTCACACGTTAGCGAGGAATTTTGGTCTCTGAGCATGCGTAGAACCCGTAACTAAGGATTCTGTGCTTATACAGGGTAAGCAAATAATTTTTCTGCTATCGCGGTTAGCGGAAAATGGTGACTGTAAGCGAGGAATTCTGCGGTTAACAGAGCCAAGAAATTGGGCCCTGGTCCTAAATAACAGCAACAACCCCCCTCTCCCTTGCCTCAGGCCATTAGTGACCAGATCCCAAGGCGGTTTTACAACATAATATAATTTATAGTACACTTATAGTACACTCAAGTACACTTACACTTATTAAGGTACAAGCCTACACATCAGCTATGTTTTTTTACCCTGTGGTTTTTGTGTTCATAGCAGTAATATATATGGATTTCCTTTTGATTCCTAACAAAAGTACACCCACACCCTATAGCTTCCTCGCTTCGAGATCCGTCCCCTCCTCCCCCAGCACTTTACCAAAGAACAACCACAGTCCCAGCATGCCTTTGGTCTTACTAAGGAAGCCAGATGCCTCGTTTATCTCTCCAGCTTTACCGACCACACGGTGCCCGTCACGTCCGGCAGTATCGGGAATCAATACCGAGTCAAAAGATCAGGGTTTGATGTTTACGCTGGACCATTGAATGGTGGCTGCTATGGTAAAACAGCCAGCCAGCCCCTATTTTCTCCGAATGCACTTATTTGTTGGGATGGACCACTGGCTTCATGGTTTGTCACGAACCACCTGCGGGTTTAGACTTCCAGATTTTCTTTTGGAGAAGATGCACAGCGCCTTCATCTGGTCTGGTGTATCTCGAGACTCATCTCACTGACTAAGGGTAGGGGACCAGTGATAAAGGAAAAATCTGTAATAGTCTCAATGCGCTCAGACGTGATCAGTGGATTTTTCCCTGTATAATATTGTGTAGTACATTGCCTACTAGCTGTCATTAAAGGTAAGGAACTTAAATCTGTTCAGTTGCAACATAATGAATACTGCATGATGTTGTTTTTGTGTGTGTAATTAATTTGTGGAGAACTCATGAAGGTGGCAATTATGTAAAAGTGTTTTTGCCTAATATTTTAAAAATTTTGATCAGCATCTTGTTGGGGCAGGCTACTCCGATGGGGGAACATGCCTTCCTGCACACCCCTTCCCCTCCCCCTCCCTCCCCCCCCTCCCCTCCCCCTCCCCTCCCCCTCCCCAAAACAGAGATGATGTGGCTATATTGTGTAGCTTTTGTCTATTGCAATGTAGCCACTGGATGGACTTTCCAATTGTTTGTGTTTAAGTAGAAAGTCACTATAAACTATCTCGTGTAGCGATTCTTGTTCAAAGATACTTTTCAAAGCACTTACCTATAATAAACCCGGTTTTCACTCAGCCTTGCTCTATATTCACAGGAACATTTGGCGAAGATAAAGATAAACGTTAATGATAGCCGGATAATGACCACAGACCTTTCAATCCATAGTGCTCTCTACCAACTATAGGATATTGCGAGTTGGTTGAGGACAGCCGTTCTTTACAGTTCTTAACCAGTTCGCACCGGATGACGTATATAAACGCAAAGTTTTCCCCAAATTCGAAACGGATGACGCATAAACACGCCAAGGTCAAGTTCGGGAATGTCTGTCAGCAGCGAGCAAGGCTGGAAATGCGTGGGTGTGCTTCCCAGCACTATCGGCCTGAACACGCTTCGGATCGAGTTTCGTTAAAAATATTCCCGCCCCTCGGCTCGGTGATGTAGCTGATTAATGTAGCTGAGTTAATTGCCATTGTTCTTTCTCATGAATAAACATTCATGCACCACCCAGCTGCTAAAAAAATAAAATAATTGCGAACCGCTATATACAGGTTAATACCGTGTCTTCCGGTACCTCCGTAGGTCACATATATTGGCAATTATGCTCTCAACATTTTTGGCGAGCGTGCATTGCCTCGTGCATAAATCAGTCCAACTCCAAATGGCGGGAAGATTACTGGCTAAGGTTTCCTCTCTCTTCCTAAATAAACAACTCTCCGGCACGTACATGTAAGAGTCAAACATGGAGATTTCTGTAAACGACTGCCCTTCTAAATATTGTATCAACAGACACGCTGGAATTGGCAAACGAGAACTGTTATTTTCAGTCCCGGGAACTTTTTCACTGAATGTTTGTTTATGTGACTGTTAGAGTATGTACCTGATATTACCCTCCCCCTATAACTCAAACTTGGAAAAACATTGTATCCACTTGAAATAATTGGCATTGAGCCAAGATTCTAATTCGAAGGACCTTTAATAATACACTCATCAAACATGCATGCGTGCGTATCGAGTAGAAGTTCAACCCAATCTGCACTTACTGTAAAGTTGCTGTTATAGACAGCATTATTTGATATGTTTGTTTCCCAGACGGCATGTGGATATTTGGCTTTATCTCTAGGAAGCAGCTTGCTAGGTGTTCACCAACCATGATGGTCAATTTGTTCCCTTAGGGTTCTTGCAATAGGCTACCTTAATTTGTATTTGTATTGGCAAATTTGCAGTGATTGGATTGAGCTTTGCACGAGTCCAATTGTTGACTGCTGTGACATGGGATATGACGTTTTGAACACCAGAGGGAAGCATTCCCCCAGTCGGCACGACGTCATGAAGAAGCGAGGCATCCATAGCAACATGCGTTAAACCTCAAATTTGTCCCTTCGCGCTAAAGTACATAAACAATGGGAAGATAAACAAGGTTCCCAGTTGTCTGACCGTGTGAATAAGCACCCTTGGCTTTGCCTCGGGTGCTACTCGTCCCTCGGTTGTTCAAAAACATCATATATCCAACATCACAACAGTCAACAATTAATTGATATACCTCTGTCTTGAAGCTCAGCAGAAAATATGAGGAATGAAGATACGAAACGTAAACATTTGTTTTACAATGCAAACAAAATAAATTTCACGTACACTAAAAAAACAGCTGATCGTCTGCTCGTTTGCTGCTCCCCAGTTACTATTGTTAGTGTGTTGGTGAAAATTGCTCGCGTATCGATACACATCAGCTGAGAGAATTAACAGCAGACGTGTGGTATCACGCCCTCTGATGTGATATCACACGGGGGGTGGGATATGCGTTGTCATACAATGAACGCGTGATCATTCTAGACCAATAAAAATACATCTAAGACAGATTGTATTATAAGGGAATAAATGTGTGGTTGAATTGGCCGGTATACGTTTGTTTATTAATGCTGGCTCATGGCAGGCAGGTTTATTCAAGCCGATGAACATACAATGTACATGTACTTCTTTAATACCGGCAAACCAATGTTGTGTTCTATAGTTGATTTTGAGTATACCGTAGATGGCAGAGGTATGCTAAATCTAGTGCTAATCTCAAATGAAAATGTTGGCTTAATGTTTGCTTGTTCTTAATCCTCCCATCTTTCATTTGGTGTAAGTTTTTGAAAGAGGGGCATTTAATCGGCCCTGGGTCTGCCCTAAATAGAAGGTGCTCATGTTTTACTAGAAAAGTAATGGCAATACCGAACTACTGCTTCAAAACCCCCACAGTCCCTTTACAGTTTTCTCTCACTTGGAATAATCTGAGCTTGTCTTAATGAAACCAGATATTGTGGGGAGAACATAGAGCTATATTAAATTACTAGAGCGAACTCTTTATTCTTACGCGCGGAGATACTTTGAATTCATCCTTTAAACTCATGTGCGTGTTGTAGAACATAATACAAACTAGCTGGATTTAATTTTGAAAGGGTCCTCTAAATGCAATGCGCATGCAAGTAGAACAGACGCAAACAACTTAAGCCTGTCATGCCAGTAAATAATCTGCAGCAAATACGCGCACGCATTTTTGCGCTGTTTGCGCAGAGAAAAATAATAACGCTCATTTGCTGATCGTGCATTTCGGTTTTGGGCGTATCGGCTTTGGTAATACACTGTATAGAATACAAACGCACATATGCAAATAGCCGTACAAAACATGGATGTGCCCAGCAGGCATCACTTTGTACATGAAGCCAGCGCTCTAGTAATTTAATATAATCACCAGCCAGATGCAGAGTTTAGAAGTAAAACACATTCCTCAACAATTTCCATTATCTGCTGTTAATTGACAGACAACTTTCAGTCCCTTTTCGACCAGTGTACAGCGTATAGGCCCCTACTCCAACTGAAACTTTATAATTCTCCCCTTCATCTTTGAGTCTGCGCCAAAGTCCTCATGTTCACGAGATTCCAAGACCCAGAGATTCATATCTGGAGGAAGCGGATGTAGGTTACCGGGCCAAAAATGTATGCTTTGTAACAGCAGGCGACGTTGCCTAAGTGGTGATCCTTGTTTGATCTAGGCCCCACACTTATGTCATATTTTATCTCCCCTCCTCTCCCCCCTTCGGATGCAGACTCGGATAATGAGGGAAAAATGGGAGGACACGGCGATATGAAAATGGAAGCTACTCGATCCACTCGGTAGCCTCGCTGCATTCTTCCTGCCCACGTTTCTGTTGAAGCCGCACGGCGGACCGTGTTGGAGAACCGAAGGAGAGATCAATATAAACGTCCTCGTTATCTTCCCGGGGAATCTTCCATCCGGTGTCGGGGCATCTGTGAGTCATATTGCTCCCAGGAAAGTAAAGAAAGAAGAGAAAGTAGGGAGTATGTTGGTGGGATACATAGCCACCACATGTGTGCTGCACTGAGCTGAGTACATTCTTGCTGAAGGATGGGGGTGGCAGAATGCAAATAAGGGATGAAAAAGGAGCTTGTGTTGCAAAAGCTGCCTTAGATGAGTGAGGGGCACGTGGAAGGATTTCAACCAGTTCACACCAGGATTATTTTGACATTAACCGGGCCCAGCCGCGGGTTGTTTTTAACGAACCTCGATCCGAGACGAGTTTAAACCGGCATCTGTGGGTATAGCACCCTGATATTTCTGGCCTCTCTCGCTGCAAGCCGGTCGCTGACAGATATTTTCAGCATTGCTCAAGACGTGATTATCTGTCCTCCGTGGGAATCAAACCAATGACCCCTGCATGCTAGTGCGGTTGTCTTCCAGCTCGACCATGCACTGAGCTGTGTTCAGCTGGTAGGTTCGAATTTTGATTATTGCTTCAATCAATCAATGTTTTGCATGATGGAATTTCTTTAGGATGATTGTTTGTAATTAGGATAGGATCCTTTCTGACTTTCTGAATTGTTGAAACACCCCTTCAAAAAATTAAAATAAAAAGAGCTTTCTTTCCGGACTACTTGAAAGAGTGAAAATTCAGTCTTTAAAAGTGATTTACACTTCTTTTGGAGTTGCTTTCACTTTAAAAAAACTAGATTTCACTCTTTTTTAGGGTGTTTTTTAAAGAGATTCACTTTTTTTTAGAGTAAGCTACATCACGGTATACAGAGAGCACAATGCAGTAAACCGATGATTTTGTATCATAATTACCCTTCCTCACTCCTGCAAAACCCAACACTTACGTGATTGTTGACTCATGATTATCATGGTAGTGTACTCCTTAACCCCATGGAAAGCATGATCAATTTACCAGTGCAGTACTCGTTCCAACAGATTCCAACTAAACATGCAGTTGGAATTTGATTGGTTCATGTGGTAATGGTATAGACTTGAAACAAAACAGTCCTCAGTAAAGTTATCCAGCTGATAAGCTTTGCAAATCCGAACCCTTTAAGATATGTTGAAGATGTACTGCATCCATATACATTTCTCACCTGCTCATACAACATGCTGAAACTTGGGCTGCTGACATGCTCCATGTACAAGTAATGTTTGTCTCCCAAAGTGACCGTATGTGCCACTGTACAAGAGAGAGACATTCAATCAGAATTTGTGCGGATAGTTGACTGACCCCGTCATCACTGGTCAGTTACCTCACGCTCAGGCAAGATCTCGATCACTGAACAGCGTCAGAGAAGCGGAGAACACAATTTGACATTAAAAACAAATCTGGGTCTATAGCTTTTGCTAAATGTCAAAGAAGTTGACATAGGTCACTCAATTATACGGAGCTGCTGAGCAGAAGATATGGCCAACAAGCTAGAGGGCACTTTTTTTACCACTATTGAACACACCACAAGTTTTTACTGGCATTTATACCGACTTATTTACAGGGTATACTGGGAAAAGAGAGTCAGGTTGTCATTGTAGTTCTAATTCCTCGTTTTCCACCACTGTGACCCGGGTTCAAATCCCACCTGGGCCAATTATGTGGATTTGGTTTTCAGTACCTATAGGTCGGGGCGGACATCCGGGAACTTTCTTTCTCACGCGTCATGCATGTATACACCGCGCCGATGAAAACAATTTCGCGCGTGCAGTACGTCTTGCATGCTGCAGTGCAGTGTCGTCATGCATTGTTTTCATTGGCGCGTTGGTTGTCATCACGTGACTACCGACCTGTGACGTATGTCCGACCTACATCGTACTGGACTCCGTGGGTTTTCTCCTGTAATATCTTCACATTAATTGTCTTCATTCTCACTGGGCCCGATGCGCTATCACAAAAGTGTAAAACAGTATACATTGAAGTACCCCACATGCCTATCCCAAATGACCTTAAGCTTGGTTATTTCAGTATGCCAGAAATTTAATAAACTGAAATATTGTGAATTGTCTGTGTACTTTCAAGTGTTAGATCGAACACTTTAAAAGTGTAAAATAACATGGCTTATCCTGCTATTTTTGGGACGTAAAAAAGTACCCACAAGTTCCGAGCAGCCAGGCAATATTTATCTGTCACTTCTGTCTGTTTGTCTGTCTCCCTGCCTCACTTGTCTCCACTCCAAAAGAGCAATTATTTCTCACTGAATATAGAATCTTTGCGCGGTCGCCCGGCTCCTCGGTTCTGCGCAAATATGTATCCAGTAAACATAGCGTGTCCCCGTGGGGGGTTGGGGGGGGGGGGGGGGGGGGGGGGGGGACACAGACTTGTTAGGACCAATTTCGGCACATAAATTTCCAGAAATGCCGGAGTGGTTATTTTTCTCATTTGATCAGACTTATGCATAATTGAAATGCGTCAGCTATTTCCGCACGGACGGAACAAACCTTTAAGCCCTGCAGGATGTTGTTTCATTTCATCACCATTTTGACGAAGCGACGAATCTTTCCAAAACCGAGATTTTAAGCAATCTGAAATTTTTGGTTATTCAATCATTCTATGTTTACCTTTGCATGATTACCAAATCTCGAGACACAAAATTCCACCATTCGTTAATTATTCTAATTACACAAAGTAATGAAGCACATGGAGGTTTGGCTGGTAACCTGTTTTTACTGAGCAAGACTTTTTTGTGCCAAGCAAATGTTTGTGCTAAACAAATTTTTGTGAACAATTGGCACCTGATCTTTGGCGGTATTTGCATTCAAGATGCCACGATGAATCGCAATTCTTTTTTAAACAATTAAGTTCAAACCAGGACATTGCACTCTGTCAGAGAGGCTGTCCGGAATGATAAAGGTCGTGGTTTGGAAGAAGCTAGACCCCCAGGAAATGTTGGCCAAGCTCTCTGACAATTCACCTTAAATCTCTATCTGTCTCCGTCAAGAGGTCCTTTCTCCTTACAGCTGGGGATAAAGATCACAGAATAAAATTTGTGAGTGTGCAGTCTAGTCCCGCAGGCAACTTTGATGAAGAGGTTTTAGTTTTGAGTTACGAAATCGGCCCTGAGGGCTTCAAATGGTGTTCGTTCAACTTTGCTTTTTTGGAAATTCACAGATTTTAAATATTTACAATATGTGTAACGATATGTATTTTGTGTAATGTAATGTAATGAAATGAGTTGTGTAATGAAATAATGATGTCGGAAAATATTCTTTAGCTGCAGTGTTCAGTAGTTTAACTGATGATGTTGGTGATCCTTGTGCCACACTCTGTAGTTTAGCTAAATGCTTGTTTTTTAAGAAGGTGGCAGAAGGCAGAGAAAATATCGATTCCTGGCCAACAGAATGAGCTCAAAGTCAGACTTTTGCAGAATTGATGTATCTGGATTCTGCAGAACAAAACTATATTTCCAACAGAACATTTTAAGGGGTAATAAGTTCAGTACCCCTGAACCACCAGCTTTGGGTTGTAAAACCAGCTGTTAGCTTTTAAAAATCTGGCAGTTGTGTTATATAGTGAACTCAACTACTAGTAATAGGTTTGGAAATAGGTTTTGAAGGAGCTTAAAGATAGGATACACCATTTGCAGATATTAACAAAGTACCAAAATATTAGGAAATATCTTACTTATTTGAAAGTAAATATCGATTGCAGGCATCCAGCAAAATGATTGTGACCGCGAAAAAAGTAAGAACTTTTCTCAGATTGTAAAACTTCAGACAGGTCAGTTAAACGATATTTACTATAAAATACAACCCCCCAAATCCACCCATTCCAATTACCAATGGTGTACCCTACTTTTATTTGACAGAACAACAACATGGAGACAGGTACCACGGGACCTACAGGGTTTTAGTTAAAAAACAAAAAGTTAACCACCTTAAAACTTTGGCTCAATTTTCCCACTGTATTGCAAAATTACCAACTCCAACTTTCAGCTCATTTTGTGGCTCCATCATTTCTTTCCTTTATTTTACAAGATGAACATTTGTTATTGTATTAGTATTTTAGTCCAAGTGCTTAGTAAAACAACTATTTCAATGTATTTGTAAATTAACCAATAACTTTCGTTCAATGTTCTCTCCCCCCCCCCCCCCACGCCCCCCCCCCACGTCTCCCCCCCCCCCCCCCCAAAAAAAAAAATCCCCTCTTTTAAGCACTTGAATATGATACAGGCTAGCCTGAGGTACAGACGTTTTTTTCTGAATAATGACTTTTTTAGATTTGCAGAGTACACAATTCAAGCTGTCCCGCACTCGCTGACCAAAACAGAACATCTTTCAAGTGGTTAAATGCTGGGAAGAGATGTAGTGGGTTCTTGTTTTTGTTTGTTTCCTGCGTTGGAGACAGAGCAAATAGATGCCAGGCTGTGATATCATTGTCGAACTGCAGTGACAGGTTAATTGACTGCCGGGTCTTATCTGTGGATGTCGGCGTAAATTTAGATGCGCCGCGAAAGAATAAAGTTTCATTGAATTTTACTTATTTTTATCATTTGCAAAATGAAAGGATTTGAATTGAACACGCCAGTAGAACATAGGCATGTTACCTAAATGTTAAAGTACCGATACGTTGAGGTATATGCCAAATTAAGATTTTACTTTTTAAGAATTAAGATTGAAAACCAGTGGTTTAGATTTGGCAGGATTTTTTCAATTTTTTTTATTGATCTGTCAGGATTTCTTTTCTAATTTTAGGATTTTGAAACAATTAATCCCTTTTGAAAACTGGAATCCCTGAAGAAGAAAAGAAATGGGTGTTGTAATGGAAAGTTGGATTAGGAAAATACAAACATACCAATTAAACGTACATACGTGTATAATCCTTGTATCTTGCTCTGAGGCCTGACACCCCCCACGTACCCCAAACCCAACCCGGCAAAGCAGATAGAAAAACACAACCATGGTTTAATTGATTTTCCATTCAAGAGGATCACCAAATAGAACTTTAGAATCCTCATCTAATGTAAGAAACCTCATAAATGTACTTGCACCAAAAGACACTGTTAGAGTGATATAATATACACAATCCTGTTACATGTACCAGTACACCGATAATGCAACCACACCACTAGTGGGTCCTCAAAGGGTCTGTAATCGGAGCTATCATTTCCTGTAATTCAAACCCACCTGAACATCTGGAGTTTTTTAAGAATTAAACCATAATTTTGTTCTTATATGCCACAACTATATATAGTCTTGATCAAAGACAGGATTGGGATTTTATTCCCCTGAAGAGTGGTTGATATACTCGGTGCGGAAGTGAAGAGGCCGGACGTCAGGGCAAGTTTTCACATTGCAAATTCACAAAGGTTCAACACATTTCAACTCTTCTTGACATAAAATACCTCAAATTGTACTCTTGGGAATGTTGGCAATGCTATACTCATGTAAAAAATATAAGCATGCATGGATAGGCATAGCTTTAATACAGTGCCGGTAAGGTACATACGTGTACATGGCATTTCCAAGTTGACAAAATGCCCATGGATTAGAAGAATCTAGCTTGTTGATAGTGCTCTTGATGTACTATTAAGCCTAAATAATCCCTTTTATCTGATTAGTGGTTGATGATCGTATGTCATTACATTTTTTGTCCCAACCCACAACCCTGCTGCACCACAACAGAAGTTATTCCATGGTTGAACAAAATTCCATTGCATGGTCACATGATTAGTGGTTCTGGCCAGCTAGATTATGAGAATTTATTCACGTGTTGTACTAGCAAATTATGAATGTGAAATGGAAAAAAATAATTTCTGTCAGTAACAGATAGAATGTTCCATTCCATGCACCTGGGAGTGGAACATTCCATCTGACCATTCCTTCCTCCATGATCTAGCTGACACGATAACATTATTCTTACCATTGCACTCATGAATTCACTATTTGTACACTATTTGTACCACACTATCTGAAATAAATGGCTATGCCACAACCTGCCGAATTTGCCATCCCACCTTAACCACTGACCGGAAACCTATCATTACCAAGTTAGATCCTAAATAAGTTGTAATAACGACTGCTCCATGTGTTGGCAGTTAAACAAGGCACAGTATTGACTTACAGTCGAAGGTCGTTTAAATTGTCATATTTCAGATAAGTCCCCTTCTTATTGTTGAGTTTGTAGATTAAGACTGACAGGAATCGGGATATTGAAGGATATAAGCAATAACCGATCCAAAATAGCATGGTCTTTGTAAAATGCCTGCACTTGAAAAAGTTTGTTTATGCAGTTTTTGTTGTTTTAATGTATATATATAGATACAATTCAAATGTTTAAACAAAAAAATTGTAAAAAATTAGTGAGTTTTAAGCTCAAAAATTAGATCCCGCCTTGTGACTCATTTTGAAAAGTTAATTTGTTTACAATGTTAAATTCTATAATAAAAAAAGAAGATGTTCTTAATGACAGACATTCCTGGATCATGAAGTGCTAAGCCCAGTGCCACCTCAGAAACTGGATAAACCCTTTTGGGAGATCCTGGCTTTTTACATGTTGGTTAGCCTGACCAATACCCAGAGGAATATTGTGATCCTAGTCAGTTGCCATGTAGGTTAATATCCCATTAAAACCAATCTCAACTTTTTGATGGTTCTACCAGAGCTTGAGTTCGAATCCCGGCAGGGACACGTGTGTCCTTAAGCAAGGCAATTAAACCACTATTGCTTCGTCCTTCGGATGGGAGGTAAAGTTGTAGGTCTCGTGTGTTGTATAATTTATAATGTGTGTATATATCTTTCCCATTATAACATTGTATAATGCACGTAAAAGAACCCAGAACACTTATCGCTAAGAGAAGGGGTTTGCCCCGGTGTTCCTGGCTGACACAGCCTCTTTCTACGGGTTTCTTCTGGCTTACGAGCTACAGTGCCTTGAGCACTTTTGAAGGATCCTTGGTTTCATTACCAGAAAAAAAAAAAAAAAAATAAATAAAATAATAAATAATTTCAAAGGACTTTACTTGGTACGTAGATCCTATTTCTGATGTCGCTAACTGAAATGCCAAATCCGAAATGCCAATTAATTCACAGCCAACTGTACCAGCAGTGTACGATTCCTGCCCCGGATCGTAAAAACGCTGTGTGGATAGTTCATGGTATCCCAGCGACGGAGGTATTTCACTTTATACACAGCCATTGGATTCCGGAAAGTAATAATATGATATTTCCAGGTGGCTGCATCAGCCTCCTAGCTATCGGATATCTCTGTTTCTGTGCTCTCCCTCCTCCTCCCTCGATCACCCCTCCGTCTCCCGGATCTTGAAGATGCTTGAACGTCGATGCACCAAACGCTGACAGGAAACGGAAACTCTACACCAAGACGAAATAAATTTCAATTTAATAAGCGATCCGGCGACTCGGCTCGCCTAATGGGTCAACATTAGGTGCCATTAGATGTACATTATTGAGTTGCGTAAAACTAGATTCTTTTAAACAGTGTGTGCATCCACGTGCAGTTTTGCTGAGACTTCCAGAAAAAGCTTATCTGTGTGTGTTCATTTTTGTGTGCTATGCACAAGTGTTCTGTCCCAAATCATATAGATTTTCACATTTTGGAATTGTAAACTTTTTTCAAAAGTGTCACTTCGCTCATGGACCTGCAACTGCCGTAAGACTGGAATTTTTTGATTTTGTAAGACTGGAGTCCTTATAAAACCTTAACATTCCTGAATCCTCCAATTTTAATAAGATTTTGCACACAACCAATATGGAGGTAGAAATGAAGGTGAAAAAACAAACAAATCTTTTTAACAATGTCAAATGTATGCTGGGTGGATAGATAAACCATGGTTAAATCTCCTCCCCCACAACTAATCGTTCTCCCCCCAACTAATCCCCTTTTCTATGACTAAACTCCCTCCCCAAACGTGATCTAGTAGCACCCACCCTCATCCAAACTCTCTCCTGGTTACAGGCCTGCCGTCATGAAATTAGTCTGAGTAAATTACCTTCTGTCGCCTTCATTTCTTTCATTTGTAAAACGTCAGGAATTTAACAAATCAAATATAATTATTCTTGGTTTTGCTAGACCATTTCTTTTAAATATTAGACATTTATGTTCGTGTACACGTTCTTTATATTCCTTTATTGACATTTTTTTCTCGATATTTTCTCCATCAAACAAATCTTTCCTCCATTAAACAAATCTTTCCTCTATGGAATAAATATTGTATTTCGTCCTCTGTCCCAATGTGCTCATATAGCTTTCCAAATTCAGTTCCCATCATGTCACTCGATCGCTGCCAAATTCAACCTCGTTAAGATGCTTTCGCAGCTTTAACTCATTACTTTAATATATTTTCTGTTTCCTTACCCTAGGCATTTCAATACTCAATAATATGTGCCGGGATGAATATATATCCATACCAAGAATTTCCAGTTCGGGCTGGCCCAGTAGAAAAGGCCTACTTAACTTGCGTTCAGAGGAAATGAACTGGAGACATCCAAATTGAATTGATTGAACGTGGCTGATGTTTTTGCGGCATATGAATACGGTTTACAGTGTTATTTTGAACGAATAAATGTACTGCATGTATTTAATGGCTTTACACTTGGAACGCCAAATAAAAACTGAATTTTCCTCTGAAGAAAGGAGAGATTTGTGACCTGCTTCTACAAAACCAGACATAAGTGTTTTTTATTTTAAAGTGAGATATTGCTATTTCCATTTAGTACACATCTTCAGCTTTCATTTCATTTAGTAGGTTAGTGCGTAGTGTCGAAGAGAGTAGCGATAATCTATCGAAAATTTGATGTATTTGCTGGGGAGATATATTACCACTTTTCAGACACAGTTTGCCTCAATAAATGCATGATTTTAGTACTTTCTCATAAATTAAGCTGATTTTCAAAAAAATAACGAAAAACAAAAATCGATGTTTGCCAGAATGTTCACCCCATTTCAACGAAATAGCCTGTGTGACTTATGTCGGCTTTCGTAGGAGTGGGTCATGCTTTTAGTTTGCTACTTTTAAATATTGATTTGTTATGTGCATGGTTTTTGTTTTTTTGCAATATATACCATTTTTTAATTAAGTATTTTCTAGGGATGATCAAGGGATTACAGACTAGGGTATTAGGATCAATTCTCTGAATTATTAATTATCCAGACGGCAAAATTATGTTAAAAAAACCGCATGTCTCGGCGAGGTAAAATGAAATATCCAAACACGTTTTTTAAATGGACACTTGTTTAACAGTAGTTTCAGACACGTGTATTACAATGTAATACATTTAAAACACATTTGAAACGCGTGTTTGAATATTTCATTTTACCTCGTCAAGACACATTTTTTTTACTTATTAACCTGTATTTGAAAACTGGGTAGATACTATAGTTGGCTATGTCACTGAATTTACATTTTATTCCTTTATTACTGTATATTGTTCACTTCTCCACATAAGCTCGCTGTGGTAAATTTGAAGATGACCCTAGCCTGCAATATGTTTAAATTTGTACATATAAATGCATTTTTTTTTCTCTCTAATTTGCCGCTGGAGGTATCTCCATATGCCAAATGCATTATTTTCCAATCATAACAGACATTCAGAGAATTTGCCCAGGGCATTCCGAAGAAGTCACTCTCTACATCAGGAATAATCTTTGTATTGGAGGCACAGACAGGAAACTGTCGTTATTCCTTCCTAAAGATTGGATGCGATCGATTGCACAATTAAACAAATGAATAGAGGAAAATTTGGCTAGTAAGATAGAAAATACAACTGTCTTTGTATGCACATATATGTGATGCATGCATCATTAATTTGGCTAGTTGTGATGTATTTAGACATCTTCTGTTTGTTTTTGTTTACACTTGACAAAACATGTACATGTACCATATAGTCATAATAGTCTTATTGTGTACCTATTAGATCTGCATCGCCCACCTTTCTCACCGGCATGGTTTAGTGCCCTGCCATGCAGAATCAGAAAATGGTACGGCCCAAAAACTTTCACAAGGTCAATGGCAAAGCCGGCTGTTTCATTTTCTCCTGAGGGGGAAGCCGCGGAATTGTGTTCAACCTTTGCCCGGTGTGACGGTCGTAAAGAGGTTGTGAGTTGGTTTTAAATTGAAGATATTTGTCACTGGAGCCTTTTAATGTGACAAATGTAGAGTGGGGAAGTATATACTCCCGGATCTTTTTTTTCTTCCCAGTGTTTGAAATTTTAAACAGGTTTTTTGTATCCGGTTCTTCATGTGATGGGATCTGCCACTAGTCTGAGCATATGTAATGCACGCAGCACACTGTTTTTGTTAGCCCTGGCTCGTCCCATTCATTATCAGTGGCCCCGCTCATGCAGCATAATGCTGTTGCATGGTAGATTGACAGAACACCCCCCCCCCCCCCCCCCAACAGCACAAAAAGGAGGGACATTCAGATAGACACACGTCTCGTGTTAGTGTGACTGAGAGAGTGTAGTCCGACATATGTGGAGTTTGCCAGCTATAGCACGACTACAACAAGTGATTTAATTACACCTGTATCACAACTATTAATTGGAATACACATTATACTCCGGCAATCGGGAAAGGCATGCAGCACAAAACAAGAGGATGAATGAAAGTGGACTGAGGGGTATCTACACTCACACGTGATAAACGCAGAAGAAAGGACGCAGCCATTCTTTGGAGTGGACACAATAAAGTGCATCAACGGTGACTCCTCTGTGCTCCAATACCCACCCGGTTCTTTTTGTGAGATGTTTAAGCTTTTGCGTTCGTGTCTTGCCTAATTTGTGAGGCCTTGGCTGAAGCAGTATTGGTAAATTATTGCCTGTGTTGGATATTATCCCTGCTTATCCATAAAGTATAAAGTATCACCAACCTCAAGATTGGTAAGTTTTTATGTTTTGTTTTGGTCCGTCAAAAATTGAAATATTTAAATCGTGCTAGTTTATGGTTAATATTAACAAATTTATGACAATTTTTTCTTGTTTAATCATTTGTTGATGTATATGTCCAAATTTGTACCTCATGGTTATAAAAAGAATTAAGCTACATGTACAAGTATGTGATGAGCTAGTGGGCATCTAGGGTAGGAATTAGTAGTAAACATACTGATGACAGACCAACAAACAAACAGGGAGAGAGAGAGATGGGCAATTCTTATTACTTAGAAATCACTGCAATTATTTGTAAGTTTGTATATCTGTATATTCATTAGAGAGGTTTTGCATGCGAATGAATACACGTACACATACGTTTAGCTATCCGTAACTGTTTAACCAGTTCGCGCCGGGATTATTTTAACATCACCGAGCCAAGGCGCAGGGATTATTTTTAACGAAACTTGATCCGAGGCGAGTTCAGGCCGATGGTACCGGAATACCCACGCATTTCCGGCTGATGATGGGGATCGATTTAAGCTCACAAATCAAATCGCAAAGAAGAAAAAATGCTTAATATCAGTTCCAAACTGCATTTTGAGAATGAGAAAACAATATATCATCACACACAGAAAATCCATTGCAGCAAACACATAATAGTTTGACTGTAAATGTATAAGTTTGCACTTTTTAATAACGATCTGAACATGTGTGAAACTCATCTTTCTCTGGTCTAAAAATAAAAGGTCACCTTAGATTAAAGTCACTTTTTTTTCTCTTTTTTTTGCTGCTGGTTGCAAATTTACAAAATAAACATATGTGTTCCATGATGCATTTAACATGCCTTGTACGTGCATTCGTATTTAAAGTTCGTGTACTATTTGTCCGTTGTGCATTTGTTTCCGTTTAAAGCAGAAAAAGTTCTCAAAATCTAAAGAACGATGTTCGACCACTAACGTGACAAAGTTTTAGCTCTGTAATTGCTGTATATTCCGAGAAAATAATATTCTAAGATTTAGATTAAATTGAACAACTACAAGTAATGGAACTTTCAAAAAATGCGTCTCTGTTGTAGAAATGCATTTTGGACTTCTTTAATTATTTTCTTCAAAATGACAGCATGCCAGAGAAGGAACAATTTCACAGAGAGTTTAGAGACATTTTATCTGTACATCAAGTGAGCATTTGAACAATAATTCGGCTGGTTACTTTTTGAATGGTTAATTGCAAAAGGTATACCGTCCCTTTAAAGCAAACCCGTGGTGGATAATTTGCTGGTACCATACATGTACAACCAAATCAGCTCGGGCGTGTTTTATTTGCAAAATTAGTGCATTTGTGTACGTGTACATGTACAGTTACTGTGTGTATATATATAGTCTCATTTTATGTTGCTAATTGCATGCATGGGCATGCTATATAGCCTCATTTCATGTTCATGCATGCATGGGTATATCTGCACTTGATTTATATGCTAGTCTCATTTCATGTTGCTAATTGCATGCATGCATGGGTATATCTTCACATGCAAGTCTCATTTCATGTTCATGCATGGGTATATATCTTTACTTGATATGCTAGTCACATTTCATGTTGCTTTATTGCATGCATGCATGGGTATATCTTCACATTGATTTGCTAGTCTCATTTCATGCTGTTAATTGCATGCATGCATGCATGGGTATTACTTTGTATATCTTCACTATATGCAAGTCTCATCCATGTTGCTAATTGCATGCATGCATGGGTAGGCCTATATCTTCACTTGATATGCATACATTAATGATGACTGCTGCAGTTTTAGGCTGACAGTGACATACAGGGGGGCCCCAAAAAACAGCCAAGCACACCTCCATCACTGACCCTTATGAGGCCAAAACTATATACCTATCAACCATGGAGAATTCTTCTAGAACGAAAATGATACCAAACAAAATTTGGCCCTAGGGCAGCGGAAGCACGCTCTCTTTTTTTCTTTTCTTTTTTAAGGGGGGGGGGGGGGGGGGGCACCCTGTATACCGGTATAAAACTTCTGGTAAAACTTGGATCATAGGATTAAACCTACTTTTGAACTTGAATTGTTCATCCAAAAATGGCTAAAACTGGATCTATTCACAGATTACAACCAACTACTATAATGTATTCCAAAAATGCATCTCTGATACGCATCGCCAATATGTATACATGTCAAGTAAACTTTTAAACAATAACTTTGATTGCTTGAATTATCAGGAGTGGGTGAATTTTTGGGGTTGTATTTTCATAGTAAATATTGTTTACCTGACCCGCTGTCCGGAGTTTTACAAGAAAAAAAAGCAAAAGAAAAATGGTGTTCGTTTTCAACCGGCATCGGGGCAGTTAATGTTCTTATTGTTCTTGTTTTTTTCGCGATCGCCGTCCGACAATCATTTTTTTTTATTAAAATAATTTTGCTGGAGACCTACCAGTAGAATCATTATTTTCTTAAGTAATAAGTAAGATATTTCTTAATAATTCAGTAGTAAAAATTGTTCGATATCTGCAAATGGTGTAGCCTATCCTACCTTTAAGGTTTCAAGCCAGTGCTAAATTCCTACCCCATTAAACCTGCACCGTGCAGTCTCGGTACCAAATATAGGCATTTATGTATTTACATACTGTGCTATGTGTATTCGGAACCAATATAAGCAGGTTTATAAGTGAAACCAAATATTTCTGAACATTCTTTTTCCCAATTTGAATAGCACAGAAGCCCAGGGCATTGGCCACCAACAACATATGGCGACGGTTGCTGTTATCATTACAAAAATAAAGAAAACTGATGACGATACGGCCATGACTGATGACGATACCGTTTTGATAAGAGATAATTATACAGGCCTGTAATTATACTGTATGATGTTTCTTTGTACTGGCCGGAAATACATGTAGGGGGAGCACTTTTTGTCAGAACAGCTGTGTATATTGTCAAACAAGTTTTAATTGCATTGCCGCTCCAATAACAAACACAAACTCTTGTTTCTATACCCATAGTATATAATATTCCATGCATGTTAAAGGTAGGATACACCATTTGCAGATATCGAAAAGTTTTACTACCGAATTATTAAGAAATATCTTACTTATTTGAAAGTAAATAATGAATCGAGGCATCCAGCAAAATGATTGCACTAGATATCCTATAATTGTTCTGAAAAATTGAATTGTATGTATACAAAAATCACGATCGGCGAATGGCGAGAACGAACGCCGGTTTTCTTGCTTTCCTTGCGAACAGGTCAGTTAAACGATATTTACTATAAAATACAACCCCCGAATAGTCCACCCAGCAATTACCAATGGTGTATCATACCTTTAACATCACATTTTTTGTATAGCCCGGAAGGCAAGAGGATTTTTCTAAAGATGGCAACCTTGGGGCGTCTCATGACCGAAAGATGTTCAATATTTGCCATATAGTTAATCTTCTGAAAGGAATAGCTGTTGAAAGTGGAAAGAGGATGTATCATTCTTTCAGTGAGATGGTGTTAACCAGTTCGCGCCGGGATTATTTTAACATCACTGAGCCGAGGGGCAGGATTATTTTTAACGAAACTCGATCCGAAGCGGGTTCAGGCCGCCAGTGCCGGGAAGCACACCCATGCATTTCCGGCCTCGCTCGCTGCTGACAGACATTTCTCATGGCATGTTTATGCGTCATTCGTTTTGAATCTGGGGAAAACTTTTGCGTATATATGTCATCCGGCGCGAACTGGTTAAGTAAGCTTTGAGACTGAGTTTAAAAATGTTACAGGGTGCAGATCGATTTGTTTATTACAGCATCTTTAATAAAAAAAATTAAAAAATTGGTTCGGACCTAACAAAAGAATGTATAAAACAGATAAATAAAATCATTAAATCTTGAAGGTTTTTTGCTTTTGCGTTTTTATGACTTCAAGATGTTTTCCCAAAATCCAAGACTAAAATTGTACTGAGGAGATAATGAAATTTTAAAAACCTTATTTTTTTCGATGATAAACCTTTAAATTCTATACTGTGGTCGTGAATATATATATCTTCTTTCGAAAAATGATAAACGATTCCCTTTATTTGGTTTTTGAATGAGAATGTAATACACAATTTCCTTGCCTCATCATCGCACAATGCTCAAGCATGCAGATGTTTTCACCTTGCTTCATGCAAATCTTTCCGACAAGAAGTTGTAAAAGAAAGATGAATAGGATTGAACATATGCCAAGTATGTTGCCGAGGGTATGGGCTTAGGCTTGCTTCATTACTCCTGATGGCCTTTTTAAATTATCAATAATTTTGGAGAGCCATCCGTGACGATGCTATCTGCATCTCTTCTGCAGTGTTTGTAATAAGACAGGCCATTAACCTTTCATATTCTGATGAAGTGTACAGGCTGTAAAATATGCTGATGACATTTGCGAATAGCACATGAAGATGTATAAAGCATGAACAAAAAATAGTGCATGCTTAGTACATTTTTGTGATAAGCATGTATATCAGCCGAGAACCAGTCACAAGTACTATCATCGCACCAAATTTCAGCTGGTAACTTTTTTTTGTTAGTTGAACCAATATTTCCTCTACTTAGTGGATTTCCGTGTGAAGTGGCGTTGTGAAATGGACCTCTGTTTTGTATAGTTGTTTTAAATGATACAAACAAAAATTGTGGCTAAGAATTTATAAATTTGTGAAAATTGCAAGCATCTAAACCTCAAAGACGGTATCAAATTAAAAGGAATAATTAGGTGTATACTTTTCAAAAAAACACTTGGCTAAAGTTTCATGAAATGCGTCTATAGGTCGGGGCGGACATCCGGGAACCTTCACAATAACGCGTCATAATACGTACACCGCGCCGATGAAAACGATAATCGCGCGTGCAGTCTTGTATGCTTCAGTGCAGTGTCGGCGCGCATTGTTTTCATCGGCGCGCTGACCTGTGACGTATGTCCGCGGTGATCAATTGCTTCATATAAAGCACTATATATCCATCTGACGCAGTAAAGATTTAGCAGCACCCCAGTACCTTAGTACTCTACACAGTCTCCCCAACTATCAAGGCCATGCACAATATTAATAAGCCTGAGTAAACACCCTCAGGACTCATCTTACAGTCTTCAAATCTCTCTTGTTCCAGAGTAGAAATCTGTCCTGTTTTCACCAGGTACTTGAGTGTATGGTCCTTAAATATTCATGAGCATTTTGGTTGTGTTCCCTGAATGTATTTTATAAATTGTGAACTGTTGAGTGGGATGGCGCTAGACTTTATTTGCATTTTAGTTTCACTTTCAATTTTTTTGTTTAATGTTGCTTAAAACATTAAGTTATGTTTAATTAAAAATTGTTAATAGGGGACCCTATTGTTCTCTATTGTTTTATGTCCCCTGTAATAAAAAACAAACTCACACCCACACCTGGGGTGTGACATAACCCACTACATTAACACCGACAAACAAAACAAACTGATAATTCCTCGTTTGCTAGGCAGAATTGGCTAATAATTGCACTGGAGTGGCCACTCCATCTCGGTAAACTGACCTTTTTATTTTAACGATCTTGACCTTTTTCTGCCACCAAATGAATGACGTTTTATGTGCCGGCAGGTCTCTGGCACATTTCGGGGCGTTGTAATCAACAGCACGGCACTCTTGTACCGTACCATTGATTATTGAAAGAGGCTGACGGACGGGCCGTGGAAAAATCTAGGTGAATGAATGGAGCGGGTATGTGTTGTGGCATGGTTGAAGATGAACTTATTGGCAGCGCGTCAGTCGTACCGGTAATTAAAGTCTACCTTTTCTTGGCAAAAGCCGATATTCAGCATAATATCCATCCCAGTTCGTTTGCAGTACTTAAATTTGCGGTGGCCTATAGTTTATCGAGACCATAAAATAGACAGAAACGTGCTAAAAAAAGAAAGGTCTTCGTGCAAATTAAGTGCGTCTTGGCATTCATAACAAGCTAATTCTCCACATAAATTAGTTTAGGAAAAACATCTGCACTCATCAGTTTGCCCAATGATCGTCTCCTAAATGTGTCATTAACCAGTTCGCGCCGGGATTATTTTAACATCGCCGAGCCCACGGGCGGGATTATTTTTAACGAAACTCGAACCGAAGCGGGTTCAGGCTGATAGTGCCGGGAAGCACACCCACGCATTTCCGGCCTTGCTCACAGCTGACATACATTTCTGAACTTGAACTTGGCGTGTTTATGCGTCATCCGTTTTGAATTTGGGGAAATTTTTGCGTTTATATACGTCATCCGGCGCGAACTGGTTAATTCCGGGTCTGCTAAAAAGCCTGGGTATATCACCTCAAATTGATAAATTAAGCCTACTGCCCATGTGGACAAGAAAAATATATGCCTTAATTTCTATAACATGCAACACATCATACTCTAGCCGTGTGCGTCATACGCAATTGTACGTATATATGCCAGACTTTTCCATGCTTATACCCTAACGATTCTATTATCCAGCCAAACTACAACACAAGGGT
Source organism: Crossaster papposus (assembly GCA_037893245.1). Classification (NCBI taxonomy): domain Eukaryota; kingdom Metazoa; phylum Echinodermata; class Asteroidea; order Velatida; family Solasteridae; genus Crossaster; species Crossaster papposus. The sequence goes on from JBAIAA010000110.1 coordinate 918,794, forward strand.
TTGGTAGAGTCCAGCTGTTTAGTGCACAGTTTAACAGCACAGGGTGTTGGGATTTGCAAGGATGAGGATGAGGTTCCTAGTACATCACCAAAAGGAGTTAGGGTTAATGATCACCACAACACAAGTATTTTTGAAACTTAAAAGTATTTTTGAAAATAAATATGAAACTTGTTCAACATGCTCCCGATCATTCCAAATGCTTTTGTTCCTCTTGCTGTGGTTAATTAGTTGTCAATAGTACATGTACATGTACTGTATGTATCATTTATCCCCTGTACAGTGTTTTGTATATGATCCCATACTAGGATAGTGTGAACTTTGTTGTATTTCATAGTTGCAGATGCACCTGTTAGCTCTGCGGTATTATCACTATTTGAATAAAATCATTCTTTGCATCACTGATGAGACTACAAGCTAGTTGGTAGAGGCAGGTGGTGATGAGTTCCCTTTAATGGTATCTGGTGTCAATGCAACAGATGTAAGTGTCAAGCGTGACGAGGCAGAGATCCGTCAACCATGCCTGATGAACAGTTGAGCAGATGCTAGAGTCTTCAGCCTTGAGGGATTTGTTTGGGGGAGGACCTTAAATCCACAATAGACTAGTTGTGGAAGTGGCTGTTGCCTAGTGGTCTGGAGCATTGAATTCGTGCTGGGGATGGGCTAGGAGACTAAGTTACACATGTAATATGGGTAGAGGCCTTGCTGTGGAATAGTTACCCATCCCAACTCTATCCGTGCTGTGTAGAGATATCAGAATGTCTTGTTTCAGTGTGAGGGGCTGGTTCTTCCACACATTCCTCTAGTAGCCCACACCTTGAGTGGCCTTTTTCCTTGTGATTGGCAATTTGCATAATAAAAAGAGACCAGTTTCTTAATAAATTATAAATATTCATGCATGGCAAGAAGCGAAATCCGCCGGCCCATTAAAAATGTACAGGGTTCCGAAGTTGTTTGTCATTTTCTCTCAATTTCTCCAGGACTTGTCCCATTTGTCTTTGGGGAAAGTCCCTGAAATGTTCATCTAGGTATACTTTCTGGTCTGTGTTTTTTAAGGGGGACAAAATAAAAACTATACAATTTTGTTTTTGTCTTGTACACACAAGGTTGAGCAAAATCAGCAGGGCTCATTTCTAGAATAACTGACTTTTACGGGGTACCATCCACTGCACTGCAGGCAGACGAGTGGGCCTTGCATCGCGACGTGAATCATATTGGTTTGTGCCAATGCAAGCTGTGATTCGCGCTTTCATTCAGTGCCTGGTGCTGAGAAGAAAATTACCTGGGAACAAGACAAGATGACTTTATTTCATATGAATATTTTAACAGTTACTGTACCTGTTTTGTCTAATTGAAGTGGCCTCCAATATCAGAAAAGATGTAATCTATTTTATTGTGTTGGTAGCAAGTATTAATGCATCAGATGGTATATTTTATTGTAATAATGATTGCTAGTAAGTGTTTTAAATAGGTAATAACAGTGCGAGAACCCGGTTGTTACTGCGTGGTAATGACCGGGTTGGGGGATGACCGCTGGTAATGGATCGAGCCGAAGGCGAGGTCCATTACCAGCGGTCATCCCCCAACCCGGTCATTACCACGCAGTAACAACCGGGTTCTCGCACTGTTATTACCTTTAATAAATACCTTTTTAACGAGAAAAATGGTGAAAATACTCCGAATTTCGCGACTTCGCGGCTTCTTTTACGCCGTTTTACAAACGCAGCTTCGTTTTCGTATTTTGGCTTTTTTCATGTAGTTTAGCAGTGGTACAGTTGTTTTCCTAGTTCCGGATTTTTTCTAGTTCCAGATCGCTTCAAATAAAAACCTACCTTGTTATGGCTTGGTCTCCAATACTATTTGTTTAGATGAAGTGCATTTGGAAAAGAAACATACAAGCTTCTTGATACATAAGTAAAAATAAGTCGAAGTAAAAGTCTCAAATCTGCCAAAGACTGAACGTTCATTTTTTTTTCTAGTTCCGGATCGCCCGTAAAATACATGCATCAACAGCACGCGCGCAAGCGATTTCATATGACGTGTTCTAATGGACCATGGAGAAATGTCTCCATGGTGGGACAAAGTTTATCGGATCGTTGCCGCGCGCAACACACGTACACGGACAAAACATTTCAAAGCATTTCTTTGCAAGTCCTTTTTTTTAAACTTTATTGGAAGTTAAAGTATTTGACATTTATTTTAAACTGTATTTATATAAATTAATGAAAACTTTATCAGAAATATAGGCTTGATTCGGGTTGGTTCTAGCGTGATAATTGTTCATGTACGTACATGTACGAAGCAGTTTTTTTACTCGATCCGCGGGAATTGGTTAAGGCTGATCCACAACTAGAAAAAGGGATGTCGGTATATTTGACGTCGTACAGTATGTATTTTAAAATAAAGAAGAGCATAAATATCGAAACAAAAACTGTAGTTTCTCCATCACTCAAGGTAAACTACTAAACCTATTTCATTTAAATTTCGAGGATTAGACTTGCCGAAAACAGCCTGAATATTTTTTGCGATCCGGAACTAGGACTAACGTCTGTAAATGTGGCCAGAGTGCAGCCCAAAGCCGGGGTTTAGAAAACGGCCCTTGGAAAACCCATGATGTTACTACATATAATGACCGGCACGTGATCGAGTCTCGGCCAATCAGAAGCCTTCAACTCTCCTAGGTATTTATTAAAAATCTATAAATGAACCATTGAAAAATACAACAACAAAACAATTGCTGTAGTTTTTATTTATTCATTACATTTTGTTATCCAAACAGTGTAAGGTTAGTTTTCATTGGGGTCCTACTTCCATTGGGAAAATTAAAATCCACAAAGAGTGTGCTGGTCTGTTATGATTATAAACATTAATAATTGAACATGAATATTTACACAAATAAAAAAATACTTATACACAAACAGAAGAATACTTTGATGTTTGCCCAGTATATCTCCCTGTTCTATTTCTGTATTAGGCCTATTGACATTTCGATTTCTAGCCTGCCGGCAAAGCTGCATCGAAATACAATATCGACCTAAACCTTTCAAAACAAATGCGCAGGCATGCGCTAGTATACACTTCCCTCCAGATTAATGATAAACTATTGAATTCTAGCTGCTGCAACGTGTGTGCACTGTTGTTAAAGTAAGTTATAGTTCATGTGTCCAGCGAGACATGTTATTCAAATGTTTTTGACCCTTCTTCAACTTTTCACAGTTTCTAGGAATTTTAAAAGGGGACTTCAGTCCAAACTATAATTTGTGTTTGTAATCATATCTTTTATACATTCTCGCTGATGAAGTCCTTTTTAATATTAAAAGGACAAGCAGTTAAACAAATTTTGTAAAATTCTCACAAATCTTTCTGTCGCATGCTGCTTTTGCAAATCCAGTGATATTTTTGTCACAGTCGTGATAATTGAAGATAGTTAACAGAATGAGGACTTGATTTATTCTTCCCTACATTCGCAGAAAATTGTGACAAGTGATCGAGAAATTTGTACTCTCAAACCTTTTTGCCTCCAACCCCTAAACCAATTCGTGCAGGGATTATTTTGACATTGACCGGGCCCAAGTTCAGGATTGTTTTTCACGAGCTTCGATCTGAGATGGGTTCAGGGTGGAATCTTTGGTTAGCACACCCTGATATTTCCGGCCTCGCTCGTTGCGGGCCGGTCGCTGACAGTTATTTTCGGCCTTGCTCGTAACGCGTTTATCCGTCATTCGTTTTAAACAACTTTGCGTGTATACACGGCTTCCGACGCGAGATGGTTAAAATAATTCCCATCAGACCATTTAGATATATATACCTGCTGGAAACAAAATCAGTTTTGCCTGGCAATTTAAATGTAGGTACTAAACCCCGCCCCCCCCAAAAAAAAAAAACCAAAAAAACTCACACCTTCCCTCCCAGTAGTCCTGAGACTATCGCACCATTTCACAGACACCGTGGACTATCCTGGTAAACTCAAGTGCAGCTACAAGAGCGAAGAGTTTTCCTTTGTCAGCTTCTATATTCTCTCAATTCCGGGCCTTCCAAGATTAGTTCATGAATAACTGAAGACATCAATTAGATGGTAATTATGTACCGAAGGTTACCCCAACTCTGACGTCATAGCCGGTATCATGTCACCGAACCACCCCATGCATAATATATTCTCATGCTCGGTGTATCAAATTTAGATTTTGATAAATTACTTTGACGTACCGAGTATTCCTTTCTGCACCATCTGTCTGTACAGACATACAAATGTGTTCGTATTTTTTTTTCATTTTTGGACGCGCCGAACTTCATATACTTGTATTATTCAAAACAGGAAATGTTATGGGGCAGGATCTCATGTAGACAAGCAATTTATAGGGAGGTGATTGTATTTCCTTTTAAGAAACTGCTCCTACCCTGGAAAAACTCATGCGGGTTGGAAAATGGCCCAACCAACAGTTGACACATGAGAAAAGGAACTGTTTCTCTTTATAAAACACCAGTTCATGCTTGCTAATGCGAACTGGACGGCAAAACAAAATAAAATAATTGTTTTCGAACAATGACAGGATATCTAGCGCAATAATTTTTCTGGATGCCTATCATTATTTACTTTCAAAAAAGTAAGGTATTTCTTAATATTTCGGTAGTCAATTCTTTCGATATCTGCAAATGCTGTATACTACCTTTAACCTTACACCACTATGTGTGAGTATTAACCAGTTCGCGTCGAAGAATGTATACACACACAACAAATTCCGTAATTCAAAACGAGGACAAATAAACACGTCACGAGGAAGGCGGTAAATATCAGGGTGTGCTATCCACAGATGCTGGCCTAAACCCGTCTTGGATCGAGGTTAGGTGAAAAACAATCTCGTCTCTGGTCCCGGTCAATGTCAAAATAATCCCGGCGCAAACTGCTTGTATATTGCATTGTTTGTTTTTCACAATCCTCTGTTGATGAGTTGACAAATAAAGACAACATTTGTATTATTAGAAGACAAGCGTAGCAAATAGTTTCAAGATTTTCTAGGAAATCATGCTGTCTTGACTCAAAGTTGTCTGGGACAACATGTCATCCTATTTTGTTAATTCCAGACGCCTGTTGTGATAATGCATGGTGGGGGATTGGGATGAGGTATTATTATAAGGAGGTTATTAGTAAATTAAATCTTTGCCTTCAGTGCCTCCTCTGATCCCATGGAGGGGGGAGGGGGGGGGGGGGGGGGGGGGGGGCATGGTGGTAGGTGCAGGGAGGGGGGTGGTTGGCATTGATTTGTTAGGGTTTAGCAGCTAGGGTAGTCCTGGTTATTACGCTCTGAGTGTCTTGTTGAGCAGAGGTAATTTGACAACCTGCACTGTTGCGCCAAATCCTGTGATGATTGATCTTCTCATAATGTGATTCTGCCCATTGGTGCCAAATTTGCAATGAGATTCTCTTTTTGTAGTAAATTCTTCTTCTGGTTTGTCGTCCTGCAGTGTAGCATGTGGAGTAACTCACCTCTCCATCGCTAATACAAATTTTGATTTTGACTCCAATTTCATGGAGCTGCTAAGTGCTAACCACAGAAAAAAATGCTTAGCACAAAAGTTCTTCCTTGGCAGAAACAGGGTTAATGGCAAACCAAATTTTCAGGTAATGTTTGTTTGTGACTGGTATTCAGCTGGTTTTTGCTTAACACGAAAAGTATGAATTTTTGGCTGGGCAAGACTGAGCAAGACTTTTTTTGTGCTAAGCACATTTTTGTGCTTAGCAGCTCCATAAAATTTGCCCCAGATGTTTTGATTGTCCACTATTTCCCCCAGGACCGTGCATGACGGCAAATTGTCTCGTGGCAATCCATTGATAATCCAGATAATAAAAAACTATAAAAATTAATTGCAGCGGATTTGACATGGTCGTTTATCAGATTTCCGGCAGCAATATTCAGCTTATCTTTAGAAAAAAACAAATAGCTATCAACATTGCTAAAATGCATTGCGGTCTGAAATTGAAAACAAAAATCAATGATTATTGTTGTAATTGGGTTATCGCAGTAATAATTAAACTTGCCTTTATCTTCTGTGGATTGAGTTTGATTTTCTAGATCAGTCAATATGTTAATTAAAGTTTAATTTCCATTTGGGTTTAGTTACAAAAATGTAATCTGATGGTAAGACAATATACAAAAAATTATTGTTTCTCATCAGAACCCTTGTGGTAAAAAGGTCCGACAGGGACATTTTGGTTTTTTTAATTCTTTTTTTTTTTAGAATAAAAATGTCCATACCAAAGACGATATGTACGTCAGGACCTTTTGTATTATATAATTTGTTCACAGCACAGAAGTTGTTTATGCAAGGATATTTGTTTGAATTGATGAGGCACACAGACAAACATTCGCACTCGGCTTAGCTTCCCTGTCCGTTGCGCGCTCCCTGATACCAGCCTAGATTTATTGATTTTCTCGGCTTCTGGCACTTGACCACTAATGTTTAGTATAGAGTTCACACGACCCGCGGTTGCCAGTGTTTATAAAAACCTCTCCAATGCGAGTTTTAACTGGTATTGTTTGCAACATTGTGTTTTTAATATAGCGTAAATATAATAAAAAGGCTGCTCTGAATTTCTGGGCATCCGGTACATTTATATAAATACAAAAATATACAAAAATATCTACCCGGCACGAACAATTGTTAGGAAAAAATGTAGGTTTTATTTATTTTTGCCATAGACAAAAGTCTTTATACCAACATAATATGAAGTAGAGGGTATGGCCTATCTCTTTCCTTATATTACTCTGTTTTGTCACATCCCTTCTTTCCCCCTTCCCCCTCCCCACCCTCCATGAACTGTCCACTTTGATCTGTCCACCTTGTTTATCTACCAGATGCATCTAGAATCGCCGCATCTTTAATCAGGCATCTCTCCAGTTCTCCCCTCCTCGTTTCTCGTTGTCTGCATCCTTCCCAGTAATCATCCGTCGTTTATCTTTCCTCCCACCTCCCGGCTAGCTATCTTCTTAGTGCCCCTAGGACCCTTTCTCACTCCCCGTTGTCATTCCTGCACTCTTGTTTCCACCCTGCTCATTACCCAGGTCAGCTTTGTTTCATCCTCAAATCATCTCACTGATTTGTGGCTCCGTTGTTCGTATCGCTGACCATCACTTGACTTTGGTCTGAGCACCATCCCTAATTTGTTTTTGAGTAAATTAGTATCGGGGGAAATAAGCTTGCCTCGGCTGAGCTTTGGATATTGGCAAGTACATGCCTGAATGCACATTATTGGGGTCAGTTTCAGTTTGGACATCGTTAATTAAAACTACCTGTTGTCTGTGTAAGGCAGTAAAATTTCAAAGACTAGGAATATTGTGAGGCAGTGTTGCATTACTTAATATATGAAATGGATCAGAGTGCGACCATGACTGCTGAAAAAAAAGCAAAACAATTACATTTAGGCCAATTTTACTCACTCCGGCAGTGGTTTTACTTTCAATTCCGTCCTGTCCGTTTTTATAGGCTGTCCCTCTTTATAGGTGGTTGAAGTGGTTGCCAAGTTTCTGTCTCATAGCTGCTTTCCTCATTGTCACGAGAAATGTTTCTCACCAACGACCAAGTCCCTCAAAGATTTACAGACACTCAAGGAAAATTAATTAAAACCTTACTCTGCTTTGTGTTAATGCCGAGCAACATTCAGGGCCTGTGTGTCTTAGGACAAAACTCCGAACACGAACCTGCACTACAAACAAATAATAATAATTTGCATGTAGCCCTGTTTCAAGAAGATTTCAACAAATTAAGATACCCCTCTTTGAATAAAATACTGTACATAATTTGTCCGCTACTTTGTATGATTCGTCCCAGTAATTCTCGCTTTTAGTCATTTTATTGAAAGGACATCATGATGAACAGTTCTTCTTCACCTCCGGCAGTGTAGCATGCGGAGTAGCTCACCTCTCCATTACTAATGACAATTTGAGTTTGGCAGCAATTGCTTGAACCTGGGGCAAATTTCATGGATCTGCCAAGCACAAACAAATGCTTAGCACAAAGGTTCTTCCTCAGCAAAAACAAGGTTACAAACCAAATTTTCAGGTGGTTTATATTGTTTAATTTGTGACTGGTAGTCAGCTGGTTTTTGTTTAGCACGAAAAGTATACATGAAGTTTTGGCTAGATAGATATATATATTTTTTTTTAGCTATTTTGGGGGCTAGTATATTCTATATTGTTTTTCTGCTTGCTTGGTTTGTTTTATTATACATTTATGTTATTTGTTTACATTTTACCGTCCTGTAATTTTCTTTGGTTATCTTGTTTGTTTTTGCATTCATACTGTTTTTACTTCTGTTTTATTAATCTGAATTTTGTTTGAGTTAGTGGTTATATAAATCTAGTGTTATTCTCTTTATATATATACAGGGGCCTCAGGGATAGCATTTTTCATAACTGATCAGGCTACCCTGGTTAAATAAAACTGTAAAATAACCTGTAGCTAAGCTAATTTTTGTGGTTAGCAGCTCCATGCCCCTCGGGAGGTGGGTGGAAGGGGGGGGGGGGGGGTTGATAAAAACAAAATCCGGCCCAATTTTTCAGCCGGCCCACTAACGCGTGCCGATTTCTCCACCAACAACAAGCCTAGCTTGGGTATCAGTCGTGCCTCGGCAGCCGAACCGAAACCCAAGCGGGGCACGCACATCGTAACCCGGCTAGGATTTATACTGTTTTAAATCGGGAGTGACTAATTTGCATTTCCCCGTCATGGCAATGTATCAGGGGATTTATGTCTCAAAAAAGGGGAGCAAGAGCTCAGAGAAAAGTTCACGGAGCCGCTACATAGGCGATTAGTTTCACTGCGCGAGAAATAACAAACCTCGGGAGACAGAACTCGTGTTTTTTTTTTGTCTGTTTGCTGTCGGCGAATTCGGGGAGCGAATAAAATGTTTGGTACCGTTCGCATCTGCATGAATGTTAACAGGCTGTAGATTAATCCAGTGAAATGTCAGAGGTTGACGTTTAAATTTGACATTTCCATTGACACGCATTATGAAATCTAGGTATAAACACAGATTTTAACCAGTTCGCGCCGGGATTATTTTATCATCACCGAGCCGACGCGCGGGCTTATTTTTAACGAAACTCGATCCGAAGTGGGTTCAGCCCGATAGTCCCGGGAAGCAGACCCACGCATTCCTGGCCTTGCTCGCTGCTGACAGATATTTCCGGCCTTGCTCGTGGCGTGTTTATGCGTCATCTGTTTTGATTCTGGTAAAAAATTTGCATTTATATATGTCACCCGGCGCGAACCGGTTAAATCCTCAGATCTCAGCTGCTGTTTGTTATGTTTGATTTTTGTACTAAAGAGCAATTCATGTACTGATACACGTAAGTAAAAATCAAAGTTGAGTAAATAACGTTGCCCTGTAGAAGGCTTTCAGAAACATTTTTCCTTTGGTTATGTCAATTGTGACTGATGATGACTCAATCGATGTTGGGTTAGAGGGTCCCAGTAATGGCTCCAGTGGCCAGGAGAGTGTGTTTTCATAGCGGGCAGTCCTTCTTCATGCTACATTAGCTACACAATCACTTCGCTCCTCTTGAAAAGAAAAACACCTTTTGACCAGTTGTGTGACCATCGTCACAAAAAAGTAAGCCTTGCAGCCTGTGCTAGCAACAAGTCTTTACGTTATAAGTTGGACATTTGACATTTGAAAAACATCTAAAGGGCTATAGAGAGAGCTTTAATTTGTTGATGTAAGGTAAATTTCAAAAACTGAGAACATGCAGATTTTTTATTTTTTATTTTTATATCAGAATTGTATAAGTTTACCCCAGTATCTTCACCAGTTGTAACAGTCATTGTTAAAAAAAAATATACATCTTGTTCAGTAGCATGTTCTTTTTTTAAATATAAGAAGTTGGAAAATTAGCATTTTGAAAAAAAAAAAAAAGGCGAGGGAGCCAGAAATTTTGATCAGAGCTAATCTTAAAAAAATTAAGAGCAATTTTATTTTTTTTATTTTCCCCAGAATTGTATTAACTGTTTTTTTAACTTGCATTCTCACTACACTAAGTTTTACTAAAAAAAATTTTTTGAAACAGTTAAACAATTCAGAACTAAATTGAAGCATAACGTATTTGAAGATTATTTCACCATCATCTCAGTCAACTATCCATTTGAGCATTCCCTTTATCTTACTCAGTTTCACAGAACAACAGTCTTGAAAATTGCATCGAAATGATACACGGGAATAACAACTGAAAAGTGTTTATAGAAATTGTATTAATTGTTTGTTTTTTTAAAGTCAGTTTACATTTTTTTTGATGTAATTTTGCACTATTGGAGCAACATTAACTCGGCCGACCTGGGCTGTTCAAATTACTTATTGCATATTGTTGTGTGCCCGACAGATTACAAAGGACATATGGACGTATCCGCCAAAATGCCTAATATTCCCTTCTGCCGGGCACCCAACAATACTATATCCAGATTTCAAAATCCTAATGACATGCTCTCCAAAATCTGATGACTCGAACAAGTCCTCGACACTATTCGCACGTTGTCTACACGTACACGCCGGGCTCATCCAGTTTGGAGTAGATCGCGTCGCCGGCGAGTGTGCTTCACAAGCGATTCGTGCAATTTTCCTCCGGATAATTCAATTCCTCTGGCTTGTTTGGGTGTCAATTAGATTAGCACAGAAGCGTTATCCTTCTTTGCCCCATTGTTGTTTAGTAACACCCCCCCACACACTTGTTTTTTCTTTCTTGTGTCGTACGTATGGATGGAGAATGCTTCAGGGAATGTGGGACAGCCATTTTGTTTTCGTATATGTGACATTTTCTTGGCTCCTTATAAGGCTTTTTACTTCGACCTTTAAAGAGGAGGTTGCGTGGTGTTGATGTTCTAGATTTGTCGATCTGACCAGATTTGCAAAGATCAGCAGCCACTTGCATGGTAAGTTGTTTTTACATGCTACACTGGATTTTGATGTTAGGTTGTTTGATATTTCACCCACAGATTCTGTGTCTTAATTGGCCGAGAGCTCAGTATAGTCAAATGGCATTTTCTATTTTTACTATCTTTCTGTGCACAACCAAAGTCAGACCAAAGTACTATACCCGTATCAACCAAATTACTATATACCCATGGCGCGGTATTTGTGTGCAAATGTATGTCGATGTGCACATCGTGTGTTGCGAGTGGCGCGTATTGTTCCAAAAAGCCAGCACTACAGAGCTGTGCTTTTGTGAAGGGATGGTTTTATAGAAAAAAGCAAATACATTTGCCACCAATTTTGTATTGAAATCAAAGTTCATTTTAACTTTATTTAGATTTAAATAATTTTTGTTAACCAGGCAGAATAGGTGGGTGAGGCCGGGTGTCATAAAACAAATTTTGATTTATCTCCAGATTCTTTCGCGATTGCTCTTCGACAATTGTCAATATTTTTAATCGGAGGACAGTTGTTCTGTCTCATTTGTCACTGTGCATCTATTTTGCCAGATAGACAAAGCACTTAAGATCTTTTTAAAGTAAGGTCGGCTTTTAAACTTGGCACAAAAATATGAAGAAATGTTGCCACAGTCTCCTTAATTAATGCAGTAATTCAAATAGGCTCTTAAAAGCACTAGCTGTTGGTGTTTGCGAAAGGAAAAAAGTACACATGCCACGCATAAAAATGGGAGGGGGATGTCACGGCTGGTTTACGGGAAGGGTTAATGAACTGTGAATCGTGTCACTCTTCCTGACTAAAAGCTTGTCACCTTACCTCGAGAAGAAGGTGAACAGAAAGATGTTTCCTTTGGTAGACCCCCCCCCCCCCCCCCCCCCCCCTCCTCCCTTTCTGCTTCAGTGACTGCTTGTCACAGGCGTCTGAGTGCTCTGCACTTTCTTACGGTTGAAGTCGATGTACTGATAAATCTAACTGTTGCATATGCGACCTGTTCCAACGAAACCCGGACAAAGTCGAACAATGTGTTTTATTACAATGTACATGTACTCATGAAGTCATTTCAGAGTGCATTTAAACATTTTGAGGTTTTGGGTTTTTCTTAATCACAAACTATTAATCTACAATCTCCCCAAATTTGAACATATTTCGTCATCCAGTAGTGTGTTTTTTTGTTGATTTTGTGAAACAATTGTGTATACAAAATAATAGGCTTTTCTGAAATTTAAAGCTGTTTATCTCATATTTAGGTTGTCAGAGTTTTATTACTAAATCCTTCCACCAGGGGAGATAGGGTAATGGTACATATGTAAATGATACATGATTTTAAAGCTGAGAACCTAGAGAATTTATAAAGAGCAAAATATAAAAAAAACTAAATTGTCAACTTGGTTTTAGGTCCCCCCCCCCCCCTCCAATTTCATCCCCCACATTGGTAATTGTGCTTTACTAGCTCTGTGCAGTAACTGTGAATAACTCAGAAACTACAGTTTGGGGCCTCTTTTTACTTTTGGTAGAATTAATAAGAGCCAATGATTATTATTTTTAGTATCATTCTAAAATTTTAAGCAGACTTCTGTTGAATCTGATGACACCTTTTTGTTTAGAAATTAATTTTGAACAGTTTCTTGCACTATAAAATATACTATAATATGCAGTTTTGCATATAATGTTCACAGTGCCTTGCATTATTTTCATGTTGCGTATAATGCCATCTCTGTTTTGCAGGTTGCTTTTTGGAATCTTGAATAGTTTCTTGCGGTTGGTACCATGCAAATCAGCATGTTCACAGTGCATCACAACGATCGCCATCTTTTTTTCTGTTAATTTTATCATCTTCATCAACACTGATATGTTTACCCCAAAACTTTTCTCGGAAGTTCAAACAAGTTCTGAGAACAGCAACCAGGAAGAAAGAAATGCAAATTAGAAAAATATTGTATAAACCCTTCCTCTATGAAGGCAATTAACTGCATGGCAGTATAGTACATGTCAAATGCCATTCCTTGGAGTGATTTGGAGTGCCATGTAAAAAAAAAACTTTTGAAGTGCATAGAGTGTAACAAAAAAAAAGGGTTAATCAGTTGGAGTAAACAATGCATAATTAATCTCAAGACTTTCAATTTTTTGTATTGCTTTTTTTCTCTCCCTTGTGAATTTTGCGTCTGATGGTAATCTTTACTTGTGCCTTAAGTTTTCACTGTGCAACTTCAAGGGGATATATAGATGAGGCTTAATGCTTGATTTTGTCTTAATTGAGTTTACTCTCGTTCCGAAGTGTCTGCCCGTACTGCGTGATATCATTTTTGTTTCTTCTGCAAATTGCTCAATAATGAATGAGGCTTGAAATGTCATGCTAAGCAAATTGTTGTGCTTGCATGTTTTATGAAATTGGCCCCTGGTTTTGTAAAAGCTTTATAATGAATGGTACCTTCACATCTCAATCATCAGTTCCAGTAATTCGTATGCAGTTCCTTTCACCCAAGGCGTCTTTTTATGGACTTGTTACCCTTTAAAAATCCCAAGATAAATTGCAGATTAGTAGGAATCTGATCCAGAGTGGGTGTCTAAGTCAGAACCCCCCCTTCTTCTTCAATGCCGTGATGAGGTAAGACACTGAGACGTGCATCATGGACAACGTCATTGCTTGGAGGCATCATCCTCGCATCTTAACCTTCTGACACCAATTGTCAGTCCAGTCATGATGACCGTCTTAAAAGAGAATTCTTAATAATCCTGTGTGGATGGTGACAATCAACTCTTTGAATAACCCTTTGAAGGTGGTAATATACCTTTTGCATCTATCAAACAAAGTAACCAATCAAAATACTGCTGAAAAGATATTAATTATTCCAAAATCCCTGTGGCATGCTGTTATTTTTAGAAAAATAAACAAAAGATTGCCATTTCCGAATATGCGCAAATAGAGCGCGCAAGTGTTCGAACGACGTGTGGCGCACGCGTTGTCTGTTCAGTGCGTGACACACAAGTAGCTGACATTCGCAGGCTGAGAACGCGCCCTAAACACAGACTGTGGTCGCAATTCAAATCGTGACTCAGCAAATTTTTAATAGAAATTGAAATCTTAGAATATTGTTTGTTTTTTTTTTTTTAATATGCAGCATTCATGAGCTAAAAACTTCAGTTTGTCTGTCAAGTTACTTACTTTATATTTTGAGCACTTTTGCTGCTTTTAGCAATAAAAATACACAACCGACAACTCATATTGCCCATATAAAAAATAAATAAAAGGTTACTAGCATCCCCCAAAAAAAGTTTTAGGGTCTTGAATTTGTGCTTGTCACTATTTCCCCCTCCCCTTTCAACCCTCTCCTTCCGTTCTTCAGAAATCCAGCAATTTTGGCCAATAATAGATGCCACTATATGGACTGTGCACTTGTCAGATCTGGTCCTGTGCCGGCGGCCATTATGGCTTCCATATTCATGAATGTATCTGTAATAGCTTTTTAAGTTGAAACCGAAACCGGCACTACAGGAAATGAGTCTTCGGCGCTGTCCCTCGAAGCTTCGTCGTGCGGGGTTTTTTTTCTTTTTTTCTTTCGGTTATAAAGCACACCCATAGAATCGAACCATCATTGCTTTCAAATGCTCTATCAGTAGAGAGCAAAGAGAATTCCTTAGAGCGATAATTTAAGCTGAATCCGATATAATTTTTGGGCAGAGCAGGTTATTTTTTTTAAAAGTAGCATACACCATTGGTAACTGCTTGAATTATCATGAATGGGTGGATTTAGGAGATTGTATTTTATAGTAAATATCGTTTAAAGGTAGGATACACCGAATTATTAAGAAATATCTTACTCATCTGAAAGTAAATAATGATTCCAGACATCTAGCAAAATTATTGCGCTAAATATCCTTGAATAACTGCTCGGCGCCGGTTGAAAACAAACGCTGTTTTTTGTGCTTTTCTCGGCATCAATGATTGTAAAACTTCGGACAGGACAGTTAAACAATATTTACTATATAAACCCATTCATGATAATTCAAGCAATTACCAATGGTGTATCATCTTCTTTAAAGGGTCAGTTAATTGTGTCACTGTATACAACTTGGATATACTTTTTTAATAGTATGGCAACTGATTATTTAAGTTTTATTTTGATTCATCATACAACATTTATTCAAGCCGTGTATGTGTACATATTTTTAAAAAACGAAAACAAAACAGTGTGCAACATGTGCATAAGGTGCAGGTCACCGACAATGACCTAAAGGGCCCTTCACCTACTGCAAGGATTCATGCTGCGAATTTGCAAATGTTGAACACGTTTCAACTCCGGCAAATTTCACAGCGGATGTCTTGTGACATCAAATTCGCTTCACATTCTTGCAAAGTTTAAGACGGCCTTAGGTCCCAATATGCAGACTTTAGGCGAGAGAGAATCAATCCTGTTTTCTTGCATTTCGTCAGTGTTCTGTTTCGTTGTCTTTTTGCCTGCAAGTAGTGTATGTAATGAACGTTAACAAAACAAAGGGACAGTCGCGTGCATGCTCCTTGCCCTCAGCGAAGTGTCTATGGTGCATGGAGTAACTCTGATTAAGTCTTACATGTTATACAGAATTGTGCTACTGGGAAACTCTAGTATCTCGGGCGTTTTGGCAGAAAACTTTGTCTTCATTAGGAGATAAAAGAGCTGACCTAAACTTGACTTATAGAGACATAATTAATGTTCAGACTTTTGAGAAACTGTTTTGATCTCAAGGGGATGGCAACAAATGGTATAGTGCACTCCTTTTTCCCACTCACATCTTGTTACTCATGATGTCCCACTTTTAGTTCTGGATTTTCTCTGCTTCACAAAATTAGGCCAGTGAGGCGACTAAAAGCAGGATGATTTAACATGCGGATGTGATATGCCTTGGGGATTTTCCAGGGTCTAACCTTTAGGTATTATTTTCCAATCTTCTCACCTTGTATTAAAGAAGAAAAAACCTGAAAGAGACATTAAGATGTTGTTGATTCTCAGGTTGTTCTCCAGCCAAAAGTGATTGAAGAGTCTGACAGGATTTTGGGTGTGTAACTCTGCAATCGCTGAGTGTATGTTCTCTTGCTGCATGTTTCTATAAACAGTATCTCCTACAGGTTGACAGTTACGGAGACTAGACAGTGTAGGATTTCCAATTTGCGGTAGTGGTTTACACCTGGGCCTGGTTGGATTCCAGATCATATTGCCTGTATTTTTCCCCCTCATTGCCATACCTTAATTTGGATCTTGTTTTTGAGGAAGATTAGTTTAAAACGTAATTCATAAATACCTGGGACAGTTTAGGCATTCCTATTGGTCGAGAGCCCGTCACGTGGCCGGTATTAAACGGACGATAAAGACATGGCTGGAAGTGTTTAAACCTAGCTGGAATCAACATTCCGTCCCCAGGGCTCACTTTATTTCCAACCCTCGTCTCCAATAATAAGAGCGGGTAGTGTTGGGCGCGTACAGCTCGACACCTTGAGAACGAGGTTGCCAATGGCAGTAATAGTCTGGTTCACAGTAAATACGCTTTATTGCATGTATTGTGTAGAGAGCGACAGAGGCGGAAACATGTCATTTGACACAGACAGAATGGCGAAACACCGAAATTTACTTGCGACAATTTCCCGTGATTTTCGGGGCTTTTGGGGCTGAATTTTACAAAAAAGGTATTTATGAATGGGAATAAATGTGTGTTCGGTCGGTATTAATCACTCTGTTTAATACCGCTTGGAGTCTGGGATCTGATAATTACCCTCGCCTTCGGCTCGGGTAATTATCAGCACCCAGACTCCAAGCGGTATTAAACAGAGTGATTAAAACCTCTCGAACACACATTTATTCCCTTATTGTAAACGGGTCCGCTGGAGACGAATCTTCTGTTGTATCTTGGGCCTATGCCACCGGGGAAGATTTGTGAACTTTGTGGACACGTTAAATAGACCGTTGGACCATCCGTTCCTGTTGTGCGACAGGTGGACCTGAATGTGGAGGAATGTGTGGTCGTGCTGTTTAACATTTGCAAACATTAATATGGTTAGCATTCTATTTAATATTTGACTTGGCTTACCAGTCAGAATCGGGATGCTGGCTGGAGAAAAACTGATGGAGAAGAGGCCGTCAGATTTTTATTTTATTTTATATTTTGGTGCATCAGGAATTGTGAATTAGAATTGTTAACTTTTAATGCTATCATTTTTTCCTTCTTTTTCCGGCCAATTTCAGTTGGTCAATCATCAGAGTTGAATTCGAGTCCAGGCTGCAAGTCCATCACAAGTCCTCAAGTCTCAAGTCAAGTCACTAATTTCAAATGAACTGTTCTGAAATAAAATGAAAATCGAAAACATTCCATTGTCACTGTTCAACCATGCAGTTACTTGCGACTGGCTTTATGAAAGGACTTGTGACTGGACTTGTTAAATGACTTCAGGGACTCGAGTACAACTCTGTCAATCATTAGTAATGCTATCTTAATTTTTGTTTTGGTTGGGGGGGAGGGGTTATATTTCTTGAAGATAATTCTGGAGTATGTTGAGAAGATTTTAGATGGGGCTGGAGGAATTACTTATAATTATTTTGATTGAAATTTGGATAAAAATCTAATGAAGACTTGATCTTTGAAAAAAAAAAATCAGGCTTTCAGGTATTAACTTTTTCAAGATGGACAGGTAGTCCTTCTTTTCGTCTTTCTTACCAGAACGTGATGTGAAGGTTAACCCCTATACTGCTGCATTGTCAAAGTCAAACTCTTTTCAAGCAAAGTCGCAATTCAAGCAAAACCTAAAAGCCAAAGAACTCTTTCAAACATGTTTCGTTTTGTTTTGCAAAAAGGTCAAATAAAACAACGCAGAAATGTATAAGTTCGTGCTCTCGACTTGAGAATTATACATGCAGACTGGCATCCTGGTCACAGTCCCAGGCTGACGCCTCGAGTACTTTGTTTGTATCAAATATGATTCCTACAGCGCCTGCGGTGAACAAGTAAGAAGAAGCCGCAGCAAGAGTCCCTCTCAACTCCGACAGGACCTGTGACCAAGTGCCGCAGACAGGAAATGATACAAAATTTGTGCGTGTGAAGGGATTTCTGTGCTGTGTTTCTCCTCCTTTTCTAAGTTTCACTTCAGATTCGTTTTATTGGATGAGGCGAGGGAATTGTGTTTGGAGGGCCGAACAGAGAGTGAAAGAGATTAATGACATATTGAAGTAAGAGGCCTAGGGTGAATTTGCATATTTTTTCAGTTTTTGTTGTTGTTAGGGTCAGGAGTAAAGAACTTTAAGTTGGAAGAGCAGATTTTTTTCTCTCGAGTCCATGTCTCGATTTCGTATTTCACTTACAAGAAGTTTTTTTGGTTTGCTTGGGGGTATTTTGAGGTACCGATGTTTGGAAAAACTGCAACAAACACCTTTCGGATGTTGGAAATCGTATATTTAACCAATCAAGTACTTCCCTTGTTTGTTTTCGTGACATTTAAGGCAGGGTTGTCATTCAAGCTCTAAAGGTCAGTTGGGCAACCTTTCTGCTTCTGTTCAGTCGTACTCACTGGTACAGTTAATGTTTGCCTCCTTTGCGAAACACAGAAAATCCTTTCAATATTCGTTTCATTTTGAGAAATTATATCTTGTTTTAGAAGTAATGACATTGTGTGAATAATGGTGGTAAGCATTTTGTGCTCAAAAAACTTAGAAAGGAATTTATTTCTAACCTGAGGTACCTTTCTTTGCATTAGAACACCCTGATTGGTCGAAAGTTGTTCAATCTTTATTTGCATATATATGCAAAGTAGGTCAGATCTGGCCAATGAAAAGTGGCCTTGTCACAAGCACTGTACACAGCACAGGCTAGGAATAACAAGCTTGCACTATGCATGAGGTGTCTTGTCCCAGACAGTAACTTAATAGAGGAGCAAGTAAACAGCAGGATACACCATTGGTTATTGCTTGAATTCTCAGGAATTGGTGGATTTGGGGGGTTGGATTTCATAGTAAATATCATTTAACTGACCTGCCTGAAGTTTTAAAATCATGGAAACCGAGGAAAGCAAAAAACGGCGTTCGTTTTCAACCGGGCAGTGGTTCTTATGTTATTCTTGTTTTTCTCGCGATCGCCTTCTGGCGATTGTGAATTTATTTTATAAAATTAAATCGTTTTGAAATATAGGATATCTAGCGCAATATTTTTGCTGGATGCCTACAATCATTATTTACTGTCAAAAAAGTAAGATATTTTGTAATAATTCGGTAGTGAAATTGTTCGATATCTGCAAACGGTGTACACTACCTTTATACTTTGTGTCCATTATTATAGATAAACACAACCAAATTGCTTGACAAATAGGAAGAAATCCGATTTCTCAGAAGTTGTTTGGCAAGAAGAATCTTGTATAGTGTTGGGTTGCACCATCTTTTGTTAACCCTTCTCAGAGCTCTCTAGAAATCAATTGTTTCCTGGCCATGCGGAAATTTGATTTGTGACAATTTAAGGGGTTCGCGTTACACGACAAAGTACAAATGGGGGTCTGTTACACACTGGGAATAATGAGCATGGAAAATTTAACAGGAATGACTAAACGAATTGTTTGTGTTTATATGAAAATCATATTGAAGTTGGCAGCCGTTTTTTTCAAAAAAAAAATCAAAAAACAATTTCTAAAAAGTTGTTGATTGGATATTGTTAAGTTCTTTAGAGTTTCCACGGCCATGGAAATCCTTGGAAAAAAATTGTCCTGGAAAGTGATGGGAAAAGTCATGAAAATTTTAGGGAAAAAGCCAACAAAATTTAGAGAGCATAACATCAGCAGTACATCAGTGTATGTATAATACATGTACCAAACAACTTTTCTCCGGAAAATGGCATTAAATGCCATGGAAATTTCCATATTTTAGTCCTGGAAAAATCATGGAATTTAGTTTTCCGGTTTCTGTTGGAACCCTGTTTTTGTTGCTGTTTGAACAAAAAAAATGCCAAAGTTTGTTAAAATTATTTCAATGAGTGTGACTGTGCAAATATGGTTGTTGATTTAAAGAAAAATAGTTCCATAGCATTCACGTACATTATTATAAACAGGCTTTTTAAAATGACACAGTAATGTTATTGCATGATAAGCTACAACTACACTCGTTCATTACCTGAAACCCAATGAAATGAAAGGTACATTTTTATGCCTTAAAATAATTAGAAGGAAATATATATGTTTATTTTATTTTTATCGCATTTTCCACAAATCATCCGTAAAGTTGAAGAAGACTTGAGAAACAAGTCACTTTTCTAGTCTGGCCTTTCCTAGCGTTTCCTCGAAAGGACATATTACTCCCTGGTGGCGCTGTGACAATATTGTGTCAAAAAGGATTGAATACGTTTCCAGAAGTTGGTTCTATTCCAGCAGGGTGCTTGTGTTGTAGAATTGTGTACTTTATAGAGGTTCCACACAAAGAATTTTCCTGGGGGGAAGTTTTCTCTCCTCCGGAATAGATGAAATAGTATTCTTTGAATAAGCTGCTGATCTTGAAGGAGAGTTGTATTCGAGTCCCTGCAAGTCATTTCAAAAGACCAGTCAAGTCCTTTTATAAAGCCAGTCCCAAAATAAAAAAGGAATAATGCTTTTGTTAGCAGTTCATTTGAATAGCTAGTGACTTTATTTAAGACTGAAGGACTTGCAGGGACATGCAGGGACTCGGCTCTGTCTTGAAGTGCCCCGCAAATTAAAAACAAACAGTGAAAGTCTAAATCAGTGTACTACAGTCAAACGGAAGGTGACTTTTTTGTTTCTCTTTAAAAGCGATTACATTTTACACACCAGTGAAGCATGTTCTTCCATGCATTTGAGAAAAAAAGAGATTACTGAAATTGATTCATGCTATAAAAGTAATGCATATTTTACTAAAATAAATCCATTGCAGCTTTCCATAAATTACATGGTGTAAACAATTTTGTTGAGCAGTGTCTGATCATCAGTTTGGCCAGAAGATAGAGGGCACCATTTATCTTTACTATGTAGTTTGAATGCCATTTTCACAAAGTGAAAGAAAATGTACAAGTTATTTTTTTTACAACAGAAATTCGTCTTCACGTTTTAAAATGAACCTGTATAATTTGTAAATGTCACTCGAAATTGTAAGGCCTAATAAAAAAGGTTCTCATCCTTAACGTGCATTAAACCACTATTGCTTCGTCCTTCGGATGGGACGTAAAGTTGTAGGTCCCGTGTGTTGTATAATTTATAATGTGTGTATATATCTTTCCCATTATAACATTATAAAATTGTATAATGCACGTAAAAGAACCCAGAACACTTATCGCTAAGAGAAGGGGTTTGCCCCGGTGTTCCTGGCTGACACAGCCTCTGTCTACGGGTTTCTTCTGGCTTACGAGCTACAGTGCCTTGAGCGCTTTTGAAGGATCCTTGGTTTCATTACCAGAAAATAATAATAATAATAATAATAATAATTAATTCTTCCTTGCTACTGCACCCAAAACAAATAATTTTTCTTCAATTAAAACAAGATGTGGACTCTAAGAGTGGATTATATAAATACTATTAATAGGCTATGTCGAAATAAAAAAATAAAAAATGTTTAGATGAGAAACATTTTTGTATTTTTGGCATCACACCTGAATTCTTACACAAATTAATAATACTTTAATAATACTCGTAGGAAAAATGCCTGTGGGAGTTCAGAGAAATCTTCTATCAAAAGTACATGCCACCGTGTCCTGGTCTTTGAGTGCCTAATCTTTGATCTTTGATTGTTGAAAATTTTGCTCACATACATAATAGATTGTCATCCCGCAGAATTCTGAGAAATAATTCCATTTCCTGGTAGCCCGATATTAAGCCAACAGAGGGCAGTATACCATTCTTGGATATCCTGCCGTTTCTGTGTAGCGTGAATGTCAGACTCTGTGAAATACGGACTCATTGGAGTATTGCGCATACTTAAGTGAAGATAATGAGGAGAGTGACTGGTCACATGAGCGGGCTTAACCAATGATAGGAAAAAGGAGTCCGATTTTCACAGGAGTGATATTCCCGAATGATAGAAATTGCTCTGAAAAAATATCTGAAGAAAGAACAGGGAACCAAATTTGTTCTGGATTTTTCCTTTATCTATGAACTCAAAACTTGAAACAGATCGATGTAACAATATTTTCTTTTAAATACCAGGGATGTAGTCAAGTCCATCACAAGTCCCTGTAACTCTCTGTAAGTCCCTGCAAGTCCATCACAAGTCCTCCAGTTCCCAATTCAAATCACAAGCTTTTCAAATGAGCTTTGACAAAAGCATTATTTTGTCATTGTTCAACCAGTTACTTATGACTGGCTTTATGACTGGACTTGTGACTCGAATACAACTCTGTTAATACCCTTTTCCCCCAAATCCATCCATTTCTGTAAATTACAGCAAAAGTAAAATATTGTACTATATATATATTTGTGTAAAGAATGTATCCTACTTCAGCAGTTGTGTACAAAGTGAATGGAGAGTCAAGACAATTTTCTAACAAAATGGAAATGTTTTTCAGTCCCAGATTCATGCCTTTGTAACATTTTTGCACTGATTGACCTACATTGAAATAATCAATATATTATTAAAACAAAAAAACAGCGTCAGGTTGCAACATTCTTTCTGATATTGGCAGCCAACTTGCCTCCCCATATTTGGGATTTGAAGTATACGCCTGCACAAAGGAAGGAGTATTAAACTAACATCATTACTAAAGAACCCAGGTCCAATTTCATGGCTCCGATCACCACAGAACTACGTGCTTACTGACAATCACCATTTTGCGCTAACCGCACTAGCAGAAAAATTATGCGCTAACAGAACAATTATGCTCTAACCCAGTAAGCACAGAGAATTCTTATAGTTACAGGATGTACGCATGCGCATAAGGCAAAATTCCGCGTACAAATTTGAAATACGCTTGCTGTAAGCATATAATTTGTTGCTAACGGTAAGCAGAGCCATGAAATTAGGCCGGATCAATTGCGAACATTGACATGAAATCTCACACCTTTCGGGTTTTTTTCTCCCCAATTGCATCCGTTGGCAGTCACACATGATATGTTCCTGTCAGCCGACTTCCTTTATAGACGTGATGATGGTTATTGAACTCGGAGCTACGTGCAAATATAAAAAAATGTATTATGCAAAAAAAAAAAAAATACAGTTTCTTAAAAAAATAAAAATTCAGTTTCCTTGAAACCCGGCTTCGAAATATCTACACGGAACAAAATATTTTGTTTGTATTTCTACCTTTTGAACGTTTGTATAATTATATGAAGTAACCTTTTTCCTGTGGGATTTTTGCTGTTTTTTCCTGTGGTTAAATAAATGATATCTAATTTCATCGATTGTCACTTCTGTGGTTGTCACTTTTCTGTATTTCCCGATTTTTATAAAAACATTTTTTTTTTTTCATCCTCTACAGGCAGAACTCGGGACTTTCTAGCTACAAGTGAGTACATGTTTATTGCTAAAACTTTTCTTTCAATACTTTCAATTTTTTGGTTGTTTATTTTTGGAACCTAGAATCGGTTCTGAGGTGCTTGCTTCCATGTTTGAGGCCCTCAAAAACAAATTTAAACTGGAATTAAATTTCAGATTTATATACATTATTCTAGACCAATTTTTTTTAGTTGTGTTCTTTTTTAGTTGGCGGGGAGGGGCGGGGGGGGGGGGGGGGGGGGGGGGGGGGGGGGGGACAATGGACAGACCTTATAGAGTATACGTTGAGTTTCACCTGGTTCTTTTTAGAAGTACACAAACTCACAAAAGAGATTAGTCACAGTAGGGCTGGTCTTGAACCTTTATCTTTTTGTCAGGGTTTTTGGAAAAAGAAAAAAAAGTTTGGCTGGATCACTGCACACCTGTATCGAGTTTTTCTCTAATTTGCAGGCTGCTTCAAATCTGCATCTACAGATCTGGCTGTAATGTCTAAGACCTATTGTACATTAAATTGTACGTATGTGTGTGCACTTAATGTTTTACAGAGAAATTCCCAGCAGTTACAGCCAATCATAAGATTTGTACTTCAACACTCTGTATCTCTTCCTATAATACTTCTTCATGTTTCCTCTTATTCATGTCAACAATACACCCCTTACCCTCTCCCCAATTTCTCATCAAGAAAACAAATCGTTATCCTCAAGTTCCTTTTTCCCGATCCCGCCGGGCAGCTTTTGTCCCTTTTTTTCCCCCCACCGCAATTTAATTAACCAGCCGTCTGCTCGCGGCGCTGACAGCGCAAATTAAGTTTGCCTTGTTGGCCACTGCAGCCATCAGCTACCCAACTGGGCCCTGTCTACAGCGAGTAAGCTTCCGACCCCGGCGTTGTTATTATGGGCACGAAAGACAAGAAGAAGAGGCAAATGAATTGTAAACACGACGCTAGATGTGTTGGCAACGCTGGATTTGGCCGGCGGAACAAACACGGCGCCAGCGGGATTTGTTTTAAGCGACTGTGCATATTAAGTGAACAGGTTCCTGTTGCTTTGAAGTTTTTTTATCTGCCCCATTTATTGGGGTAACCCTTTCGAAAGATGATGCTAGAAAACAAGTGAGATTTGTCTGCAGATGCCGGGGATTTTCTCTTTCTGTTTTTTTTTCTTTCTAGGCAACAGTTCAAGTAGATGGACTGAAAGTATATGCATGCTGTCTTATTCTTAACGTTAAATGAGACATGTTTTTCTTTTTATTTCCATAGGATTCATAGTAATAATTTTTAAAAAAATCAAAACCATCAAGCATTGACATAAACTTAACATTCCTTGAGAAGTTTCTTTTCCGAGCATTTTTCTGTTGTAAACATTTGAAACTATGCAAATCTTGAACTTCACAGTTTTGTGTATATTTTTTTTTAAAGAACTCAGCCACAAACTTACATGCAAAAAGGAAACTATGAAATCATTTTTCCTTACATTATTGTCTACAGTAAAGAATGTAAATGTACAGTTTGTCCAGGGGTTTGTCAATTTTCTCAATAATAACTAAAATGGTTGCACCATACATCTGTGTATACCTTCCTTTATACTTCAGACAAAGATGTCACATTCCACTTTTATTAAAGACAGAGCAAATACTTTTATTTGCTTCTCAGTGTCTGCCAAACAGTCTGTGCTGGTACGTGTATGCTTTCTGTGAACACTAAAATATATTTACGCAGGTAACTATTAAAACAGAATCATCAGTGTTTTTATAAAGCTAATGAATAGAAAAGTGTCTCTTCCTCAGTTCCTAGACGGGTAATGTTTTAAAAATTAGCCCTTTAGTTGGATGCTCATACAACGAGATGAGACAAGATGCGACGTGCCAGTCACACTGTATGACATCATGCAAGCAAGTTGCTTGGAAATGCCCTTCATAAAATCTAAACAGCCCATCCTCGTCTCTGGTTTATTAACAATGATCATCCCCGACCCTCGGAATGGTGACGCCCGTTCACTGGATGCTGGTAGTGATATCTGCATGTGAGTAAGCGAATGGTTGAGTCCACACGGGGAATAGGGAGGAGGGGAGTTTCAGTTTCAGCGGCATCAGTTGTGGCATCTCTCTGTTGAAAGCTGAACCGCTAGTGCGTTGCTTGGATTCACTTCTCATTTGCCCATTTCTTTGCATAAATAAGCGGATGGACAGTAGTTTGGTGAATCTTGATTGTGGAGTGCTTGTTGTTTAGCGTATTTTTTTTAAGATTCTCCGGGCTATCGGTAGTTAATCTGCGGGGGTGTGGTTGAGATCGTTAGAGGAAGGGGGACGGGTACCCATATCGGCACCCGTGGCCCACCAGTCATCACCATGCCCAAAATGAGGAAACTTTGGAAAATTCTTCGTAAGACGTCACTGGCCAGGAGGTATGTATGTACTCTCAGGAGCCCCCACTGTTGGTAATTGATTCATTATTGCCAAGAATTGGAATAACAAATTATGCTTGAAGCAGTGACATCTGACAAATGATTATTTTCCCCATAATGAGATTCCTGCTTTATCTTTTGGTATTTTTCTTACAGCAGCATAAAATCATTTGACGATTTGTATATTTCAGGTCATTTCCAGTCAGCAGTTCGGCAGCTGTTTTATTCATTTTTATGTTATTAATAATATGGTCAAATTTAACTACACTGAGTAGTCGCATTTTTACCTAAACTGATTTGTAAAAAACGAAACGAAAAGGCAAAAGGGTTAAATGTTGTATGTTAATTGATGTGCGCTCAGTTTAGGTTGGGCTTATTTTAGTTCATTCTTTGAATGCGAAGTGAATTTGATGTAACATAACATTTGCTGCAAATGTCGCTGGAGTTGAAATGTGTTCAACTTTTGGGAATTTCCAACGCAAAAACTTCCCCGTAAGTCCAAATTCGCACAATGATCGGCTTGGGTGTAGGAATACTGCAAGTGTAGTTCCAAGAGTTGAGGATGGAGCACAAGTGTTGTGAATACAAAACATGCCAAATGAGGCTTATATGAGGCTTATATGATCAACAAAAACTATTCCTTATAATGCACTAAATGCAGCAATCAATGGGAATCTTGAACCTAGCCTACTTAAGCCTTTACTCTTATTTACCTTCCATCTTGAACTACCAACGTGAAGATTTATCTCCCATTCGACGTAATTCATTGAGAGAAAGATGAATGGGAGGGGAATCATTACGTTGTAGTTCAAGACAGAAAGTGAACAAGAGTGAAGGCTTGAGGTTCAAGATTTGTAATAATTGCTGCATAAAGCCCACAAATGTCCTACTTCTATTCTGATTTTGTCCTCCAAAGTCTTTTTTTTTATCCTGTTTTGTTTTTATATTTTGATCCTACTTTTCTCTCACATTTATTGTATTTAGAGTATTCTCTCGCATGTTCACCTTGTCTGCTTGAAAGCCTATATACTATTTTTGCGTGGCAACGTATAGGTAGTTCTGTATGCATTAATTACTATCTACCTGCCAAAAAGGGTCTTTAATAAAAGGTCTCTGCTCAGTTTGTATGTTTATTTCCGTAGGCCTGAAGCGACGTTTATTAATTGTAAAATGCAAGGAACCTACTGCAAATTTGCACAGACAGTGCGGGCATGTGTAGCTACCATTTTCAAGGGCAAGGCCAGCGTACATTAACCTTATCCTGTTAATACAGTTTTCAACGAAAAAGCTCTACTCGCATTAATGCTTTAATACCAAAGAACATGGTCTCCCATTACAGTAATGCCTAATTTGAGACAGCAAGGTTTGCAGATATTAAATATATTAGCTTTAATGGTAGAATGCACCATTTGCAAACATAAAACAAAAATTATTATAAAATACCTTACTAATTAGTCTTGACTGTAAGTGAATAACAGTCTCAAGCACTTTCTGAAATCACGGCACCTGGTGTGTATTTGTACCAAATACATGTAGTTAGGTTTTTCCAATAGAAATAAATGTTAAATTTAACCTGATGTAATTAATATTTACTATAACAAATGAATCCTCTAATCTTTTCATTTAAAACAAATACAGCAACAGCAAATGGTGTACACTGCCTTTAGGCCAGTATCAAGCAATTTCCTATCACACTCGCAGTACGGTACAGTAGTTACGTTAAGTTTTTTTTCAGTTTTTTTTTACGAGGCACACGTAATTACTTTCCCCAACCATCTGCGGTGATAAAAGGGCTGGTTCTTTGAAATTCACAACCTCTTGTCATTATTACGCCGTTTTTTTGATGTACGGGCTCGTAAAGGATTCAGTAAATTTTGTGAGTTCTATAGATTTTCAAAGTGCATGCATGCATTGGTTTTTTAGGGTTATTTTTCTTCATTGAGATTTCATTATGGGATCTGATGAAATACTTAGAGTTGGAAGAATAAGAGTCTTGGCGAATTGTGGGCAAGCAATGTTTAGCCGTAACATTTAAATTGATGGTTTTTAAATTCTGACGCACCCCATGCATAAAAGCTGGTTCATATTCAGGGTAATTTTTTGTGCCGTGAATTCACAAAAATTGAACACATTTTAACTCTTTTTATCATTCTAATTCTGGCCAATTTTGCAGTAAATGCTTCATGACATCAAATTTGCTTCAGTTCACCTGAAATATGAACAGGCCTTGAACACAGCCATCCTCCAGAAGTTATTATGAATACCTACATGTAGCAAATTAAAACTCCATACCCAACAAATGAAGAACAAAATTTGCAGTCATTCTAAACGAAAATTAAATGGCACATCACAAATTAGCAAAAAAACAGGGAAGGGGAAAAACAAATCAGACTTTGAATCCTAAATAATATTATAATAATATTATAATGGAATACTATTATGAACCATGGTAGAGCTGTTTTGTTTAGTGTACATGTATATAATTAGTATAGACTTGGCATTTTCCCTCTGAAGATTCTTTAGTGAGGCAGGGGGCATATAGGCATTGATCAGAAATATCTCAAGATTAGATTGAGTGGGAGGGGGGGGGGGGGGAGGGAGGGGGGGGGGGGGGGAGGGAGGAGGGGGGGGGGGGAGGAGGAGGCAATCTGAGAAACCATCAGACAAGGAGATGTTGTGGCTTTGTGATGGAATCGATTTGCGAACTCTACCAAGCTGGTGTGGTTTACCTGCCCCATAGGTGCCTGTCATTGGGAATTCAAGCTTACCGAATCCCACCTGAGTGACATGGCCAGAGGGCTAAATATATACATGAGTTTAACCATAATGGTTGTAATGATAGCCTATTAGAATTCCGTGGTGGGGAGGGGTCTTTAAGAGACTGAAATTCAGCCTTGCAAAACAAATCTTTAATTCACATACCAAAATGCTAGGCAGTTTTTAATATTTGTTGCTAAACATAATTTCAGAACTTGTTGTATGATGGTGATTTTACTTTGCAAAATAAACAAACCCAAGGCTGTAGCTATCCTGTAAAGGAAATTGTTAACAGATAAAAATATATGATTGATTGATTGAGCAAATTTAGTGTAGAAAGTATGAAGATACACATAATGTATATGGCTGTACGAAAAAGATTTTTTTTTTACAAACGGTGAAATGTAAGCCTAACCATTAAACACTGAGGTACAGCTTATATAATCTTTACCACAATGTTTGTTTATAACTGGGACATTTTGAACAGCAAGAGAAACATCAACATTATTTTTAAGATTCTTAGTGGAAAAAAAACAAACAATTACGTCACTGCCCAGAATAGAATGATACTTTTGTTAATACCAGAAAGAGAAACAAGTAGTATTGTGTGACGTCAGTGTTTACATGTTCTTCAAGATCATCTGATGTAAGAGATAATCCAATTTTGACCGCAAAATTAAGGGAAGAGCAGAAACAAAACCAAAGTTCATGACATCTGCATGATCAAACAGAGTAGAGCATAAACCAGAATTTGTGGAATTGAATGTTGATGAGGCCTAGCTAGCTATAGCACAGTTCGAGGTGTAACTTTCGGAAGACATTAGATCCGAGACTCTAGACCTAGCTCGATCGCCATGCCCGTCAACCCAACAAGCGATTGACGTCATTTAGCCTGAAAGTGAAATTCTTTTTATTGGCACCAAACTGGGCTCTTTACTTGCGATGAGTCATCCTTTGGCACGAGGGTTCAGAGAGGGACTGTACTTGAGGTTGAAACTTGGGAGTTTCTAATCTCAATGTTTGGCAATTCATTGTTGTTTTGAAAACCAATCGTGTTTTGATAAAAACTAGCCGCGATGACTAATTCACTCATGTTTTTGTTTTGGGATCTTCGTTGACCAAAACACCAAATTTATTGCAACATTAGCAATGACAGCATTTTCACATAATATAGTTTCACATTCTGACGTCTGTACATGCCTGTTAAAAGTAGGAAACCTTCTTGCAGATATCTAAAAATGTTACTATCGAATTATTAAGAAATATCTTACTTATTTGAAAGTAAATAATGATTGTAGGCATCTAGCAAAATGATTGCGCTAAATGTTTTATAATTGTT
Source organism: Crossaster papposus (assembly GCA_037893245.1). Lineage (NCBI taxonomy): Eukaryota > Metazoa > Echinodermata > Asteroidea > Velatida > Solasteridae > Crossaster > Crossaster papposus. The sequence continues at coordinate 948,644 of JBAIAA010000110.1, forward strand.
TCGAAATATAGAATAAAAAATACTAACAAATTCACAATCTCAGGACGGCGATAGCAAAAAAACAAGAACAACATGGTTCTTAAAGAAACACTGTCCGACGCCAGTTGAAGACAAATGCCGTTTTTGGTTGCTTTTCTTGTCATCCATAATTATAAAACTTTGGATAGGTCAGTTCAACGATATTTACTATAAAATACAACCCCCCCCAAAAAAAAATCCATTTATGATAATTCAAACAATTACCAATGGTGTATTTAGCTACCTTTTAAGGGGCAATTTTGTAAATTATAGATTATTATATTCCATTGTAAACATAAGGATCTAAACAGAAGCACCTGTTGACTGAAAGTGCATGATGTCAGTGAACTAATTAGGTAATTACAGCATCGCAAAACTATCAATCGATTGAGCAAGAAGGCATTTAAGGACCCCACAATGGATTAAACAAACAATTATGGTGAAATATCCGGACAAACTGTAGAGCAGTTGAGTCATCATCGTTGTTATGATCGTACTTTACCCAAATCTTAGCTGTGATTTCATGTTGTAATTGAAGTAAACATTTATTTTGGAATTCAGTATGTAATAAATGTGTTATTACTTCCTCTTGTAATCTCATATTATTAAACTCTGTATTCTGTAACCCCGCCCCCCCCCCCCATTAGATTTCTAGTGATGGACCACTTTTGGGAGTTTTCAGTATTGTACTTAAAACAATTGACGTATTCAGTGCATAAATGCGACTGTCGCCACAAAATGAGCTTAAAGGTAGACTTGTTTTAGTAATTGAGACATTTAAAGATCTAAATTCTGCAGAACAATTGTAAGGCGTTCTGGCAAAATGAGACGGAACCGGGCACATGGCATAGTGTAGAAAACCGCAAAATAATGAAAAATGGGCGATTTTTAAAAATATTTTTAGATTCATTGATTTTCGTAATCTTTGGCATGCCTCCTAGCTATATTTTGTTAAGAAATAGTATGGAAGTGGTGCAATAAAAGTGTTTTCAAGAAAAAATGATGGGCATTTGTCCATATCACATGTACAAAACTTGAAACTTCACAGGCCTTTTTCTTAATATTGTACTTTTGCGGCATGTTGATAAATGCGAATTATAATTAGCCATAACTTGTTAATAGAATGTCCGATTGAAGTGCACGAAACAGCATTGTAAGGAGAATTTTATCCTCTTTTATTTTACCTAAGAACCTTCATTTCAACCTCTGCCCAGTTCAATCTCATCTTTCCAGAATCCCTCACAATTGCTTTGCATTGGTATACAACAGCCAGTTAGTTTCTTTTCCAGTTTAACCATTTGAGACAGTGCAATGTATTTCATTAACATTTTATATTTATGTCATAAACAAACTACAATAGACAGATTGGTTTACATATTTTTGCCTCGTACAATTAGCATTAGTGCTCCCATCATGTACACAGGTGTATTGTGTATCATCAATAAATCCACTCTGAATGGCACTTTTATGCATGTCGTTTTGGGCTTGATGAAAGATGTGTCATTCACATTGATTTGTAATGCTTCTTCAGGGCAGTTAATTTGTCCACGTTGTGTAACCTAATACGGCCATTTAAGCAGACACCCTAGACCTGGTAAATAATGTAGGACTAGGCTCTTATGCCAAACAAATTTTCGTTCTGACATGAATTTTTTTGTTTAAGATAAATATTATCTCATGTGCAACATCCCTTACCTTACCAATTTCCTGAAGCTGCTAGGCTCAAACAAATTCTAAGCACATAAATATTCTTAGAATTCTACCTTGGCAAAAACAGGGTTACATACCTATATTTCGGGTGAAATATGTATATTGTTTGTGATTGATATTGAGGTTGCTTAGCATGAAAAGCATGAAGTTTTGGCTGGTAACCTGTTTTTGCTGAGTAAGACTTTTTTTGTGCTTAGCAAATTTGTGTGCTTGGCCAACTTTTGTGCTTACAGCTCCATAAGATTGGCCCCCTGTGTTTTCCTCTAACCTATGATCTGGGGCCAATTTCACGGAGCTGCTAAGCACAAAAATTTGCTTAGCATGAAAATTTGTCCTTGGTAAAAACAAGGTTACAGACCAAATTTTCACGTGATCTTTATTGTTTTTGATTGATAATCAGCTGGTTTTTTGCTTAGCATGAAAAACACGTAGAATTTTGGCTGATAACTTGTTTTTATTGAGCAAGACTTTTTTGTGCTAAGCAAATTTTTGTGCTTAGCAGCTCCGTGAAATTGGCCCCTGTTCTGTTTCAAGGAGAATGCTAATTCCTGCCTTTCAGTTTTCCTGAGTACCTTCTCTTTTTTAATTTCTTTTGTGGCCCTGTACCTGGAGAAAGCTCGTTCAGCCAAATTTGCATTAAAATAAATCTCAACACATACATAAAGTGTTTCTGTAGCGAGTGAAATAAATTTGTCTTCTCCATATTTAATGGAAAGATAGCTTTTTTCTTTCTTGAGGTGTTCTTCAAGGTGAGTTCTTCTGCATAAGCGCACCTGTAAGACTCTATTTCTCTGCATGAGCTGGATAATTGAATTCTGCCTTCTCCAACCAGTTAATCCTATTTGAGCTGACAACCCCATCTTGAAACCTGTGGATTTCGCACTGAATTACGGCTAAGTCGTTAAAGGGATTGCACTGGTGCAGATAAAACCAGCCTCGATCCTTTAATACAAGTTTAAAAAGACTGGGGTTTTCGGATGACTGGTTTCATTATCGTCTTCAAGGTGATTTGAGGCCCCTGAGTTTTCTTCTGCACGTAGGGCATTTCATAAAATGCACTGACTGTGACCAAATGTGACCTGTTCCAATGAAGCCAGGACAAAGTCGCACAATGTGTTTTATTACATTGTACTCCTGAAGTTATTTCGGGGTGGATTTTATCATTTTTAGGTTATGGGTTTTCCTGAATTAGCAACTATTAATCTACAAATAACAATCTCCCCAAATTGGAACATAATCCGTCACCCCAAAGTGTGTTTTTTTGGTCGATTTTTGTGAAACAGTTGTGTATAGAAATAATACGCTTTTCTGAACTTTAAAGCTGGTTATCTCATAATTAGGTTATTAGAGTTTTATCACTAATTCATTGCCCCTGGAAGTTAGGGTAAGGGTACATAAATGTAAATAATACATCATTTTAAAGCTGAGGACCTAGAGAATTTGAAAAAAGCTAAATCTTTAAAACAATTGGAGCGCAGTCACAAAAGTTGTACGTGTATGTATAAGGTTGTTAGGTGATGGGTACCATATTAGTTCGGAGTGTGATGGTTGTCTACTCAATAGACAAAGTACAATACTGTGTATGATTTTTGTCGAGGAAAAGACTTATACACCATTAATTGACATTGTTCAATCACTCAACAACCATTATTTAGTTCTTTAGTCCTTAATTTTTTCCCATCTTTGTGGACCCCACTCGACATTATTACAATTTCCTCTCACGGAGAGGAATACTTGACATTGATGAATTTGTATTTGTATGGCCCCTGTTGCCATGGCAACTCACTGATTGTATCATTTTTACTTTTCCAACAGCAGCGTATTTAAAGTGTTTGACTTGTACGGAATTGTCAGGTTTAAAGGTAGAATACACCATTGGTAATTGCTTGAATTATCATGAATCTTGGGGGTTGTATTTTATAGTAAATATCGTTTAACTGACCTGTCCGTAGTTTTGCAATCACCGGATGCTAAGAAAACCCAGAAAAACGGCGTTTATTTTCGGGGGAAAACGGGGAACACATTCAGGATATCTAGCTCAATAATTTTGCTGGATGCCTACAATTAATATTTACTTTCAGATAAGTAAGATATTTCTTAATAATTCGGTAGTAACATTTTTCGATATCTGCAAATGGTGTATCATACCTTCAAGGAATATTGTGAGGGTGCCTTTAATTATACGCCTGTTCGCTCACTGCAGTTTGTCCCGATCCTCCACAGCTGCCTCGCTTTGTTGCCTCCAGCCTGCTAATTGTTAACGCTTTAGAGAATCCCTGCTCCCGATGACGACGAGACGAGAGGCAAAGCTCTGGTGAGATTTCAATCGGCGGGTTGCCATGGCAACAGAGGCCATCAAAATACAAAGTAATCTATTTCTCTCCGTAAGAGAAAATTGTAATAATGTTGAGTGGGTTCCTCAAAGAAGGAGAAAATGAATGACTGAGGAACGAGATAATGGCCATTGATTGATGAAACAATGTCTATAATTAACGCTGTATGGCTAAGTTTCTTCCTCAACAAAAAAATATATGAATTTAAACTTGTCCATGAAATAAAATGTTACTTTGAGTTTCAGTTCATATTTTTTATTTCTAATTGAAGAAAAGACCTTGAGGATCGTAAAAAATGGCACCGAAGACCAAGTCAAACTGTCTTTCTGTTGTTCTGATGATACACGTAAAGTCAAATAACTTACATCACAGTACAGCTTACTAATACATGAAACTTCCAAATTAGACAGAATTGTTCTGATAATTATCAGTTGTTTCTGAATGAGACTGATATTTGGAAATTTAAACAAGCATGACTTTTGTGTAAAATCTGCCTTTTTGAATCTAGTAAAATACATTTGTTGTATCTTTGAGATTTTTCGGCCAATCATACAAAATGATAATTTCATTCCCATTTCATTCCGGATTTCTAAATAAGCAATTTTCAATCAAACCGCATTGTTTCTCGTTAATGCTTACCTCCCCCCTTTAGCCTAAACATATTAGATCAGAAAATATCCACTGTTATCAAGCTCACATCTTGGCCTATTCTGATATTAAGTGTGCATGGGTGCTCATTTATCTAAGCCCTGGGCCCACAGTATATGCAATATCTTCGTCACCATGATCAGTGTTAGTCATTTTGGCTGAAATTGACCCCCGAGGATTTTTACCTTGTGTTGTAATTTTGAAATACACACAATCTTTTTCTCTTTCTCCTTTGATTTTTTGTTTATATCAAAATTGCATTTCTCAGTCCTCGAAGGTTATCTGTGAGATTGGGGTGAGATGTAGAAACACCTGTTTGGGAATTGGAGATCGATGACTAATTAGCATAATGTGGGCAGTGGAAATTAAGGTTTTAAATAATGCACTTTTCAATAAAATTTACCAGAAAGGGACGTCAAATAGTTTTTATACATTTAAAAGGAGTAGAATTTGGACAGAATGTGTTCCTATATGACAAGTTATATCACACCCTTTTAGGGAGATGCCCAGATAAATATATAGTACACAAACAGTGATCCACATTATCGTTTGAAGCTAATTAACAGTACAAATTGTTGGAAAGGAAAGGGCTTAAAGATAAGATACACCATTTGCAGATACCGAATTATTAAGAAATATCATACTTATTTGAAAGTAAATAATGATTGTAGGCATCCAGAAAAATTATTGCGCTAGATATTCTATAATTGTTCTAACTGTTTTGAAAAACATGCTCGACTTTATAACCATTTTGTACACGAGAAACAAAGAAATGTCTCCACAAGGATACAAATTTGAGGATCCATGTATGTATCTATGTGGGTTTAATGCCCCCCCCCCCCCCCTTCCCTATCAACTGTACTCGCTCATCATCAATGTGCATTTACAGAGCTAATTGCGATGCAACTCGGTTGTATGTGAAGACTTCATAGTAATAAACCATTAGCTTCAAAGATTGCAACTTGAGTACGCATGACGGCGCTTTGTCGCCTCGTGCGACAGCATGGCAAGATGGTTGAAAATGTTGTAAGGTCACAGACTACGAATACTTGAAGTTGTCAGATTTGGGTGTGAGGATAGAGTTTACTGACGTATGTGGGCTGCGTACAAGTACAAGCCTCCACCTATGGGTACAGGCTCTTTGGTTTGGAAAAAACAGACCGAGTATAGTGGTAACATTTTTGAGGTCTTCAGTAAAGGTAGAACAAGGTGGGTTAGGGTATAATGAAAGAAAATGTAGAAGAAGACCAATTAGAGTGTTCTGAGTTTGAGATTAGATAGATTTCACTTAGCACACAAACCCTTTGGATTGTCCCCATCACGCAATGTGTACCAAAAGAATTGATGGGTTCACGTGCAAATATACATGTACATGTACATATATTCGCATTTTTGTATCACTGTGGAGACATGGCTTTGTTCTCGTGTACAAAATGGTTAGAAAGTCGGGCACGTTTTTCAAAATGCTCCCATTTTAACCATAATTTTTTTCCTGGGTTGAAATTTCGACCCAATATACCCTATATTATACCCTAACCCAAACACTAACCCTAACCAACATCCTAATCCTAGTTTTTGAGTAATTTAAGTAAAATCAAAAAATCTAATTCGTGAAATTCCCAGTGGAGACCTATTCATCTATAGAAATTTACCCTCCGGAGACGTTTTGTCTCCATTGTACACATTATGTTCATGTCTCCAGAGGGTACCGTATTTCGCACCAATGACATGTACACGCACACACAAGCTGTGTGTGAACTTATACATGAACCCCGATGTCAACCAGAACAAAGACGGATGACTTTGCACTTTGGTACTCTGTGTGACCCAGTATTTGACCAGGGAACATATAGGGACCGGGGAACATCAAATTTTTGTTTTCCTTTGTTTTAAATTGTCTTAACAATATTTTTAGGTTTTTTTATTTTTTATTAAACTTTTTTAATTATAATGTTATTGTATACTTGTTATTGTTTTCAAGTTGGGGCCCTATGGGAGACCACCATATGGTGAATATGTTATACCCTGGATAAATATTAGAAATAAATAAATAAATAAATAGGGGTTGGGGAACATAGGAATCGGGAAACATATACTGGAGAACATCGGGCTAATTGATCCATCATACAACAATATACTGCCCAACAATGAAAAAGTGAAGTATCTTCAAATTTGTTGAAATGTGTAGGTATAGTTCATAAAATAGAACATGGGTGTAGAAAAGAAAGACTTTTATGTGTCATTTTTCTTCACCTTTTTAGTAAGGGCTGTTAAGGTTGTACTGGGCATGAGTTGATGGCAGTTCAGAGAGTAGAAGGTGGTTTGGAGCGGTACAGGAACTAATTGGTGAAACCTAAAACCACATTTCTTTTATGCTAGCACTCGGGGCGCAACTGATAAAAACATATATTTGTTGTTTTTCATCTTATTACAAATTTAGCCGTGAGTAACTCTTTGTCTTCCCAGGATGAGTAACTGTGCCGAAAACCACCGACTTATAGCTCAGCTGCACAAAGATGATTTGTGCTACGTTTTTTCGTTAATACCTTTCTAGATTATGACCACGTAACGTTGTGTCATCAACGCAGCGGCTGCTCATAAGCAACGACGTGTAAGGATCAATAAGGCAGCCAGATAGTTTCTCTTGTGTTCCTTTTCTTTCTCTTTTTTTCGGGAAGGGGGGGGGGGGGATTGTGTGGTTTGACATTACTTACAGCACATTTCAAGCCCTCGACTTTCTAGCATTGAGCAATGAGGGCCCCGTCGGAGGGAAATCATGGCCATGAATGCCTAATTTTGTTTTTCATCTCTTCTCTCTGCCTGATTTGAAAAAGCGACGGTGTGGAGGGGGGAAAGAAGGGTAACACAGTTGATTTGCATATCGCCTAGACTTGTCAGTCGATGTCCTGGAAGGCTCGGATGCAAAATGGCTCTAGCTTTTGTGTCCGCAGAGAGAGTGGCATCAACTGGAGATGTTGTCCGGCATCTCCCCGGGATGCAGAATAATTGTTGACGGTGCAGAATGAAAGCCCAGGCGGTTGTTTTTGTTGTTGTTTAAATGCAAATGGTTTTGGAATTGAGTCAAGTGTTCGAGACCTGCGTTGGTGGCATTTCCCTGGATGGGTCGTTTACTGTCTTGACGGTAGAAGAGCCATGGGATGTTTATACTGTCGTGGCGCGCGTTGTAGCAGCCAAGTTGGTCCAGGGATCTTCGTCAAGCCGTTAGGCAATTGGATGGGAGCAACAGTTTCTGCAGAGAGAACAAAAATAAGACTTGGATGGAATGACTGCATCTTTGTAGCAACTTTAGGGAGCAGTCTTCGGGAATTTTGTTCAGCCTCTAAATTTATGGTGTAGTTTCATCATAGAAGCGTTGTGGAATGTACTTGTACTAACTGATCTCAGGATGTTTAACCATATTTTGAATGGAGAGGAAAACAAGAATCGAATGGCTTAAAGCACAACTTTGTAAAAAGCTTCAGTGAATGAATTGGTGTGAATGGATTGGAGTGCGCACGGACAAAGAACACTGGGTTGGGATTCGAAGCATGGTATCGGAGCATTTATTTCCTTGCTGCAGCTCAGACTTTGAAGGGAACACATCCGGGATGGATTTTGCTCATTGCTTCAGAGTTTCATTAGCCAATGATCATGCAATATAAGTCACTTGTTTAGAGCAACTTAACAGAGAAGTTGTCATTCCGAGTAAAAAAAAGAAGGAATTTGGAGTAACCAGTGGAAATGTGAGTTTCTAGCCAGCTTATTTACCATCTCAAAAGGCAATGGATTTTACTTGGGCTTCAGCGCTTATGTTTACCCAAAGGAAAAAACCAAGGTAAATACTTTTTTTTATTTCTTAGTGTTTGTATTGATTAAAGGTAGAATACACCATTTGCAGATATATCAACAAACTTTACAACCGAATTATTAAGAAATCTTTTACTTATTTGTAAGTAAATAAAGATTGTAGGCATCTAGCAAAATGATTGCGCTAGATATCCTTTAATTGTTTTGAAAATTTAATTTATTTAAAATATTTCATGATCGCTAGACGGCAAACGGCAATCGCGAAAAAAAAAAGAACATAAGAACCATTGCCTGAACCAGATCTCAATATAATCTGTAAAACAATGGTTTTTAAGGACCTCAGACTAGCACATTCTTGAAAAATGGGGAGGTTTTTACTTGCCATTGTCTGTTTTTCAACATTGTGAACATTGCACAGACAGTTGAACTGGATGCCAATTTAATTGTGGAGTAAATGCAGAAAAGTTCAGCAAAGTTTTTGAGATTTTTAAATTTTTTAAAGAAAGTGACTTTCTGAATGCCAGTGATTGAATTCTCTATGCCTTGGTATGTAGCTGACCTTAGAATTGGTAGTGCCAGAGGCACACGGGTGCCTTCTAGTGAAACTAGAAGTACACAAGTCTGTCAATAGTGAAGTTTAGTCTGTCATTGTTCATCCAGTTACGCAACTAGACTTAAATTTGTGACTAGATTTGTGAAATGAATTTTGATATACTTGACCACAACTGCAGACGATGCATCATGCACCCAAACAATTTTACCGTGAGGCCTGAAAACCTGAAACCTTTTGTTGGAAACCTTTTGTTGGAATAAAAAATGTGAAAAGTACAATAGGTCCCCTTTTCCCGTATTGCATAACGTGATAATGGGGCCTATTGTTTACTTTAAACGTTTTTTTTGTCCAACAAAACATTTTCATGTCTTCCGGCCACAGGGTGTTTGGAGTGTTGATGAGATCTTGTTTTGCACAGCTGTGGCTCGTCTCCCATGATGGAGTGAGCCCTCTTGTGACACAAGAATTATCAGTTTGCCAAAAGGTAGACTCCGCATCGTTGGGATGGTTAATAAGATGCTAGTGCCCCCTCTGTTGACGTGGATGATTCATTGAAGATGCTTAGTTGTCTTGCTGATGCATTGCAGTTGACAGTTAAATGTTTTGCTTACTTGCAGATTGTGGCTCTGTAAAGTTTAAATAATTGTTTCTAAAGATTTATCACTTGCATTGTTTTGTAACAAATTAAAGGTAGGATAAACACCATTGGTAATTGCTTGAATTATCATGAAATCATTGGGGGGTTGTAATTTATAGTAAATATCATTTAACTAACCTGTCCGAAGTTTTATATTCATGGATGCTGAGAAAAGTTTAAAAAACGGCGTTTGTTTTAAACCGGTGTCGGGCAGTTATGTTGTTCTTGTTTTGTTTGCGATCGCCGTATGGCGATTGTGATTTTATAAAAATAAATTCATTTTTAAAGTCAATTACAGGATATCTAGCACAATCATTTTGCTGGATGCCTGCAATCAATATTTACTTTTAAAAAAGTAAGATATTTCTTAATAATTTGGTAGTAACATTTTTCAAAAATCTGCAAATGGTGTATCCGACCTACACATCATTTACTTTTGCCATCATTTTCAGAAAGTAACATATTTGGAGGTTAGTATTTTATAGCAGATATTGTAACATTAAGCTTGAGAGAAGCAATTGTTGTGTCTTGCCCAAAAGCACAAATACCATGTTTCTGGCAGGGTTCGAACCCACGCACCATCAAACACCGTGTTTCCGGCAGGGTTCGAACCCAAGCACCATCAAACACAGTAGCGACTAGACTAGGGCATTCAACAGACCGTGGCATTAGGCGAAATAGGCCAAGTTATACTACCAAATACTGGTAGAGGTACGTGCTGCTTTCAACAATCGGTAGTGATGAGACTATTATGTGGATGAAATGTCTCGCCTGCGAACTGAAAAGCTGTCGCGGGCGCGAACTGTGAAATCGACGAGATCCATGAAATTGTCAGGGGAAATCACAGACATTGAGAGTCATGAAGGATTGAGACAAGTGCAACAGATAGTTGCATGGATGTTATGAAAGAAGCCGGGGGGGGGGGGGGGGGGGGTGGCATTTCACACCCAATGTGCTGTCATCTGCTGCCTTGGTGTGATAAGCGTGTGTTCCGTCGATGAGATACCATTTCCTTGCAAACTTGTGATATCCATTATTATACTGATAATCAGTGACCCTACAGAGAAATGGTATTAAAGATGAATGTCCTTCGTCTTGTAATTAGTCATTTTCTTTGCTTGTAGCAGGCTTTCAAGTATATACTTCTACTTTTCCTACTTTTCCTTTAAATTCCTACTGCTTTTGCCCCACAAATGATTTTTTCATAACATACATTGTAGATAAATAACACAATGAAGGACGGGTGCAGGAGTACTGCAACTGTACTTCCAAGAGCTTACTTGAGAATGGAGCACAAGTGTTTTGAGTACAGAACATGCCAAATGAGGTTCATGATGCTGTGAACATGGGGTGCGTATCACCGAACACTACTCCTGAAAGCCTGCGAAGTGTGCTTACTTACTGCAAAGTGACCTACTTTTACCCTGATTATGTTCGAGTGCACAGTCCTACTTTTGTCCTGCTTTTTGTTAATGTTTCTACTTTTTTCCTGTTTTTTTTCTTCACTTGGCTCTCTTTGAAAGCCTGGAGTGGGGAAGAAGTGGGTAGGGGTGGTTTGTGACTGGACACATGTTTTACCATGTGGAGCAGTGCTTGTCTACATTTAGTTTTGGCCGCAGCTAGGTAGGCCTATAAGCTTTTAAATTATAGTTATGACATATGCTACCAATTTATTAGCAAACTAAATCTGCCAGTCCATGTACAAGTTACATAAATTAGTCAGACTCAAAGTAGGCAACACATTGCACTAGTTTCATCAGGGCAAAAATCAAAATGAGGATTATATATACATTTCTATTGTTAACTATTTGTATTTGTTTTGTAGTATTTTTCTAAACACTGGGTTCCCTTTTTTTTTACACTGTCCTTCTAGTAAAATGACACTCTAACTTTGGTTCACTGCACCTTGAAGAAATGTAACCCCCCCCCCCCCCCCCCCCCCCCCTTCGGATAGAGACCAATTTGGATGTGGATGGACTCTGATTTCACATTAAAACCCTCTGTTTTGGCCCCTAATTGAAAGGCGACCTTTTCCTGACGCCCACTCATTTTCTCCTTCCTCATATGTCGAAGTTATAACTCCTGTGGTGGTGGCTAGAATTCCTCCATATATAGTGTTCTAACCTCATTGTCCTTTCCAAGTCACTTCTCTAGTTGCATAGCTGTGGCCTAGGGAGAGAAAGATGGATATAAAAGCAATTAGTCTCGCCTTGCTTGGTCACTGACAAGTGCTGGAATCCTTAATTTACTCTTTCACGAGGAAAAATTGTCCAGTTTAGAAATGCTATTGCTTTTCCATTTGCTTCCTGGTACTATTATTATAGATTTATTTCTTGTAAAAACTAAGGATTCCTCAAAAGTGCCCGATCGGCACTTCTTCCAAGCCTGAAGAAACATGTATAGAGAGAATTAGTCAATAAAGAAAGTACAAGTTTATAAGAGGTGGGAGGAAACCCCAGAAGAATATTCAGAGGGACACCCACTAAATCAGATTGGGATTTAAATCTCAATTTACTTGTGGGCCAGTGTAGGAGAATGACCGGTCACGTTACCGGCAAACAATATTGTGCATGGTACATATTTTGAATAATGACTGGGCAACTTGTTTGTAATTCATCTAAACCCTGGAAATTGCTTAATTCTGTCTTTTAATACAGTTCTATCGTCTCACATTTCCAGGCCGTACATTTGTTATTGGCCAGATTAATTTCGTCCCACGAACCTGGATTTGTGTGTGTGCGCCGTTTTCAAGTTCTGTGATGACATGCTGTAATACTGTGCTTCTGTTTCCTTACAAGAAGTATTTATATGTGATGAATGACATTGCTCCACATTTTTTGTGTGAAAGTCTCGTCTGTGCCAGGCTTTTATATAAATAATGCAGGACGCGCTAACGCTTTACAGTATATCAAAAGTAATTTCTCATGCATTTGTAGAATTGCAGATGGATCTTAACCAGTTCGTGTCGGGATTATTTTAACATCACCGAGCCGAGGCGCAGGATTATTATTAATGAAACTCGATCCGAGGCGGGTTCAGGCCTATGTTACCGGGAAGCACACCTGAGCATTTCCGGCCTTGCTCGCTGCTGACAGACATTTTCGGCCTTGCTCGTGACGTGTTTATGCGTCATATCTGTTTTGAATCTGGGGAAAGCTAAGCGTGTATATTACGTCCTCCGGCGCGAACTATTTTTAACAAGCTAAAAGCTTATCTAATTTGTGAACCTGCAAATCTTTTCGGATTATTTCATATTGATTGTGATGGATCAAAAGCTTTGTATATACTTGGTCTTACTTTGTACAAATATCTCACAATAAAAAATACATTAAACTGGGTATCAGAAATTCTTAAAATACAACTTAAGTAGCTAGATCTGATTACAAAACTGCATTACGCTGTGTGGATTCTGTTATTGTTATGATGAAGTAATTCAAAATTTGACTGCCACAAGTCAACAACAGATAGGGTGGTATGTGCATAATTTCCTGAAGCACAGGTATCTTAAGACTGGTTTGGCTGTCAACATGACACCGTAAATCCTGTCTGTATAAGACTTCAAATTACACCTTACATTGTTATTGATCTCAGATAGTTATAACAAAGTAAAACAAGATTGCTCTGTTTAGGTCTATATGCTCCATAGAAATAAAATCCGTTGCGTGGGAGTGAGAGACATGGACTTTTATAAAAGGTTATAATCCGTCAACTTTAGACAGGAAGGATTGTTTGAAATTGAGCCTCAAGGCAAGAAATGATATTCTGAGAGGCGATGGCGGGCACTTTGCCGTGTAGCTTATAGACAGATGTTTCCTTAGAAATAAAAGAATGGAATCTTGCTGTAGATGCACTGGACATGTTTATATTTTTAGCTGTTTCAGCATTTTTTATGTTTAAATCTATTCTAAATTGAGAACGGGTTGGAAGAGGAAAACGAAAGTAAGAGAATGGGTGAAAATATTAAAGTAAAAGGCAGAATAAAATACGAAGGATATTTAGGAATTTACTCCATGGCTTGATTTTGTTGTTGGGTAGTAGGGGATGAGAATGCGGGATTTTGTCAACATTATTGAAAAAAAAGGCAGATGTAGACTACTTTACTGGACTAAATGTAAACTGTTCTAATGAAACCCGGACAAATTTGACAATTTAGTTTTGTTAAATTTGTTTTTTAATTCTCTAGGATATTAGCTTTAAAATAATGTATCGTGTACATATGTACCCCCGCCCTATCTATACCCTGACAACCTAATTATGAGATAAACAGCTTTGAAGTTCAGAAAAGCGTAATATTTCTATACACATGTTTCACAGGTACATTGTAATAAAACACATTGTGCGACTTTTCCCGGGTTTTGTTGGAACAGGTCACAAACGATCGATCGGGCATTGAAGTACTTGTAAATAAAACTTAAATTTGTTCAATTGCATTTTATTTGTGCTATTTGGCTCGAGAAGGATACCTGAACCATTTAAGCAAAAACAAAATGTTTTTAAATATTTTTATGAAGAATTTGGCATTTTACAAACCTGTAGTTTCACAAAGTGTTTCTTCATAAGCAGCAAAACAGCAATAATTCTGAAGGAAATGTCAAAGTAGAAGCTTTCTTGGAAACTATTGCCCTTGACTTTGTGAGGAGGAAAAACAACAACACTCACTCACTGAGAATGTTAGAAAAGAAAAGAAAGAGGACGGAGAAAAAATATATAGAAGAGTGACGTACATGCATTTTTTCTGTGTTTAATGGCAAAGCTTGGATTGTCGCTAGGGCTTTTGTTAAAGTGGAAATGGTGGTTGCCATAGCAACATGGTAACGCAGAATTGGAAGATGCCATTTCATTAAAAAGGGACCCAAGAGAGAGAATCTTCGTGCCCTGAATACTGGGGATGTGTTTTCAGTCATGCGGCCATCCCTTTGTTTGATATGGTACGAGCTGCACGCCCACGTTGTTTACCAGCTTTTTTTGTCTTCCCGAGCGGCTTATGACCACTACCACGTTTCTGGTGGTTTATCCAGCTTTTCTGGAAGTTCGCAGCGCATGGCACAGTGGGAGGCTTTTTCTGTCCACAGTAAAGCACTTTGTGGGGACAACATGCACACCTTTGGGATTGATGGAGTGATTATGTCAGGACTGGATCTGTTCAAAATGCTTTCATTAGAGCACTGAGAAACTGTCAAATTACTAATGCTTATGGTTTACACAGCCCAAATCTGTGCTAATAAAAAAACGAACAAAAATCTGTTATACAATTCTTTTTTTTGGAGAATTGAACTTATCTGGTGAAGCTTTCTCCAAATTAAGTATCCCTGCTCTAATTTTGGCAGATATTTAGACAGTTTCTTTTGGATTATACAATTTTTTTCAAGACGAACAGGCAGATTTTCTGACGTCATTCAATCATTTCTAGCAAGCACCATACCTCTTTGAAGAGAACTGTTTGCTCGTAAAACGGCATGAACTGCCTGAACCGTGGTGGCAAGTTTGAACAAATTGAGGCAAGGATTGGACGAGTGTAAAAAACCAACTCGGACTCATTTTCACGACTTACTAAGCAAGTGCATATCTCAGTTTTCTTCTGTTTGTGGCTCGATCCTCTAAAGTATTGGATGCAGCCTCATCATTGCCTGATAATGAGCCATCTTGTGTGATTAGTAACTGGCAACTGATGGGGAGACTTTGGAAGAATTGCCTGATTAAATTTGACACCACTGGTTGATTGTTTCTTGTGCAGTAGAAACTCTCTGTAGAACATGCGCCGTCTTGTTTGTGTGTGTTCTCAATGAGAATCGAACGGGATGCTATATACGCTACCTATACGTACCAACTTTGGAGACCTGTGCCTAGGGATGGTGAGGATCGATGATCTATTAACGCATTTACTCTGTCGGTGCAAATTTGTGCTCTAAGTGGTCCGGATTCTGTGCTTTCTGCTTGGTAATATCCTGGTGTTTTAATGGATCTCCACCATCAGCGTGACTCGCGACGCATGGCTTACAGATTGTCCAGTTTGCATTAAAACGGGTCTCGAGGGTTAGAAGTCGGCTTTCCGAGGAAAAAGAAGGAGAAAAGAGAACCTCATTACTGAGATTTATCCCTTCTGGGAATTGTGGTTGTTTTATTGTGGAGCAGTGCCATGGGCTGGTTGGTTTGCATGGTGTAGCTTTAATTCCTATCGATTTTGTGTGACTTGCCAACTCATCACAGCATTGAAAAGAATTTTTTCTTCTGTCGTTCTGCAATATTTATGAGGCATACAGCCTGAGCACTTCACTTTTAGTCCGTATTTAAATTATTGAGGTGACTGAATCGCATTATAGCTGTGGATTTCAAATTTAAAAAAAACCAAGCATTCTTTCTGCAGGCAGTTGCTTGGCGAAGCATCTGAACCTCTCTCTGAAATAATATTTTGAATCGTTTTCCATATGATGCGTGGTCGCCTTCCGAGGGTCCAAATAACTCGGATTTGGAATCGTTAGCGTCTGCCCCAGTAGTTATTTATTCACAACGGTGAACCTCTCATTCTAGTCTAGCCTTGCTAGCCCAAGACAACATTGTAGTGTTATTTTATGAGGCTGATCAATATTTGCAAATGAGGACCGTTTCCTGAAATAAGTGCATGATGCAGTGACTGGTCTCTATATTGCCAACGTTATCCCTTGGATTCTCTTTGAATGGTCGACACAGATCGGTTGGCTGAAGTGAGGGCAATGCAAGACTACTGGACCTGGAATAATTCATAAACAGACCGGTCAAACTTCAAGCTCAGCAAGTGCCCACGTACTTTCACTACTCCCGATTTGTTTTGTTTAATGAATTATTCATGAGGAGAGTGGACAGTTCAGTGCATCCAATCAAAAATCCAATATTCATATTGGGTGCTATCTACATATGGTGATGTACTAGCAAAATTCACAATTTTTAATGCCATCTGTAATAAGTAAATTCAGCATCCAATCAAAGAGAGCGTTACAAGATATTCATATTCATAATTACTGGAGTACCTATCAGCATGATTGATACTCGCTATACAAATAAGAGGTCACAGCTCATTGGATAGCCACACATGTGATATGCGTCTAGGGGAGAGCATCCAGCATTGAGGACATCTGTGCTTCAACTCAAGTGCAGAGAAATAGGATATTACACGCTCTCTGCAATCACTCTCTGCACTTGCAGACATCCCCGCTCTGTTTTGGCATCGGCACGCTCCCTGAGTCAGCGTTTCATCAAACATTCTTAATGAGCCGGGATTTCGGTGAGTGCTTTTAGCAGCTGTGGAGGGCTGTGCACTGAGCTGTCAATGTCACTGCTACGTTTGTTGTCTGCCTATAGTCGGATACATTTATATCTGAAATCCCTATTTTTGTTGGGAAACCAGTCCGTCGCTTGTACATCTGTTTTATCAAACTGGAAGTAAGTACAGAAACCTCACTGATATCTGGACTGTTCCTGGTGTACGTGTCTGCTTCGACCGTTTCCTAATGAATGGAATTTCTTCTCCGAAGTTGTTGTCCGATCAGGCTGCTAAAGATATCTCAAGAGCTGTAGATTTAATTAACAGACATCCCAAAAACTTGATAGAGTGAACAGATTGCTCCGCACAGACCCTGAGGCAGTGCATTTGCTTTTGACACAACATCTCTGATCTGTGACGTCTTCAGCTTAAAAAAAAGTAATCACTGATTGAATCCGAGGAGATCGTTAGACTGACCCAGGACTGGTGTCTCATCGTTGCCATCGATGAAAATGATGATGGTGGCAAAGAAAATATGCTTTACAACTCGTTAAAATCACGATGATTTGAAAGAGGCTGGTTTCAACCGTCTAAAGTGCTGCGAGCAAAAAGGTAGTAGCAGGTATTAACTTGTGATCAACAAGATCCCAGTGTTACGGCAACGGATGTGCATCCGGTTTATTTGAGAGGTGATAGGCAGGTGTACGGATGGTGCAGCTAGGCAGTGGAGGCATCCCAAGTACCTCTTGTTGTTGGAAGGAGGATCTCCTTATCTTAAGTTGATATGAACTCGGTCACCGCATCTTCAGGAATACTTGTACAGTTGCTGGTCTTATAATGAATTGGCTTCTGCCAGTTATCTGTGTAGACTCTCAGAGTTTGTTCCATCAGATCTGTCAGACCACGCAGATTGACATTGATCGTTAAGAGTATTAATCTCCGTGTTGTGTGAAGTTGGGCATACTTGCACATCTGGAAATGAATTGAATGTTGAATGCCTGCCACATTCTGTGCTAAAAGTTGTCGGACTATTTAACATCAATTGACTTATGTGTGAAAAAAACATATGAGTGGGCTTCAGTACTGTGCATGTCATATGCATCAGAGATGATCAGTCTTTATTTGGCTCTGTGTGAGTGCTCATCTGGTAGAGTGCCTGTCTCAGAAATTGTGTAGATCTACAGTCAAAACTTACTAGATGGCAAGATACTTAAATGGACAGCATTCAAGCCTGCTTCAATTTATCCTCTGGAGTCATGCTGACAAATGTTAAAACTTGAATGGTTAAAAACGTCCTGATCGTCAAACATTCTATAAAAAGCAGCTTCTTTGTACCATCTCGCCATTTGTGGATGAAAACTTAAATCTGGACTCAAGTTCAAACTTTTGTCAAATTTGTTTATGTAAAAAACACAAAAAAGTAAGAAGAACTGAAAACGTTGCCATGGCACACATGAAGAAGTTCAGCCGGCGGTCATTTAGGAGGTGCTCGGTGGCTTACAACTCGCCTCTGATGGAGCCGAGGGTGGAGGCTCAGTTGCCTGTGATCCTACTGCCCCGCCCCAGGAAGAGGGCGCTGAGTCTGCCGGATGCATTCAGTCCATGGAGGTGACGTTTATTTCATTTTGTTTTTTTGTCACTGTTGTTTTTGTTTAGTTTTTAACCAGTTCCAGAAATCAAAACGTATAACAACACGGCCCTATAGCAAGACCACAAATATCTGCCAGCGACTGGCCCGCAGGGATCGAGGTCGGAAATATTAGGGTGTGCTACCTACAGATGCTGACCTGAGCCCATCTCGGATCGAGGTTTGAAAAAAACAATCCCGCGCCAGGGCCCGGTCAATGTCCGAAAAATTCTGACGCGAACTGATTACAAAATAATAATAATATACCTGAAACATTTTAGCAAATTCCTTTTGGTCTAGAGCTAGCCAGACACGTTGGTATTTTCAAACGGCCGACAAAACATAGCTCAGCCAGTTTTAAATGCTTTTTCGGTGTCACAATAAATTTTGACACCTGTGACCATTTCATTTTATTTCTTCGAAGGACAAATCTGTACAGCCCTAGCCAAATATATGTCTTTTATGACATACTGCATGGTCTGTGTGCCAAATTACATGCTTTTATCATTTGATAGAACAATATTTCATCAATCTGGCTGACTAAAGGTAAGTTTAAAAGTGAACAAAGAAATCAGCAAGGCAGAACTTGAACTTGCAACTACCAGAATACCGGACCGGCGCCCTACCAGCTAAGCTATCTTGTCCTATGTTTTCGATCTTCAACATTTTCAGTATTGTTGTTCAAGGGCGCTAGTCCGGACGTCATATACACCAGAATGCAATGTGGCCAGGGATCACGCCTGATAGTTTCGAAAAAAAGAAAAGAAAGTGAATCAGTATTTGAACTCCTCCAAATCCTTTGAATTTTTTGTACCGAGTTAAATATTGGCCCTGGTTCTATGAGTTTGCAAAACAGCGGAGAGAAAAGTGCTCCGATCGCGATCCGCTAAAAGAAAACAGCCCCAGTAAATCAATTGACGTCTGTTTGACGAAGCCATTAATGACAGGCTGGGGGGAGAAGTAACTACTGTTCCAGGGAAAAAAATACCGCAGCTGCAGGATTGAATTTTTCTATTCAGAGACTAGTTGTCATACACATGCTTGTCTTGTGTTTCATTTCATGAGAATCTCGGTCGGTTCACTCGCACTTGCAGATCAAAAGGTAACTAGGTAGAGGTGAGGGGGAGAAGGAGGGGGGGGGGGGGGGGGTGGTAGACAGAGACTTGAAAGCGTTCCTTTTGTAGACAATGGGTCACCAAAGAGGCAACTCATTGTATAGTTAAACTGAAAGCTAAGAATTGTTAGATGTTATATTCTTCAGAAGCATTCATAAGGGTTGTATAATGATTGTACTGTAGGCATCCAGCAAAATGATTGCGCTAGATATTTTGTAATTTGCGAAAATAACTTTACAAGAACAACATAAGAACAACTGCCAGACGACGGTTGAAAACGAATGCGGTTTGTCTTGTTTTTCTCACCATCCATGATTGTAGAACTTCGGACAGGTCTGTTAAACGATATTTACGAAAAAATACAACCCCCAAATTACCAATGGTATATTCTACCTTTAAAGGTGAGATACACCATTTGCAGACATCAAAAACATTTACTACCGAACAAACTACCGAACATAAGAACTACTGCCCGGCGCCGGTTAAAATCGAACGCCGTTTTTTTTCTGGATTTTCTCAGCATCCATGATTGTAAAACTTTGGACAGGTTAGTTAAACGATATTTACTATATCCCCCAAAATCTACCCATTCAAACAATTACCAATGGTGTATCCTACCATGTTCCTAGGTTTTGGACCAACGCACCATTGCACATGAGTCAAACACTTTAATCACTGAACCAAGACTTTTTAAAAAAAAATTGCTCCACAGCAAAAAAAAAGTCAACAGAAATTGTATACTTTTCTGTGATCTCACTTCGCTCAAAGTAAAAAAAAATTATAGAAATGCCAAGGGCGTGATGTATGTTTGTGTACGCAGTACAGACTTTGAATCTAATCTAATTCAAATGAAGAAAAACAAACGTACCAGTTGAAATTTGCTCCGGTATTTATCGTTTTTATAATCTGCCGTATTCCTCTCTTTGAAGACGGTTTTGTGTGAACGGAACTCGGGAATACAAAGCTGTATGACATTTAGAATTTGGTTTTTTTTTCTTTTTTTCTTCCAATTGAAGAGATCTTTTGGACGTCTGACATTTGAAGTGAACAGGACTTTGCTGGAAATGATGATATTTGGCATGTAATGCAGACAGTAATTCAGGCGGATTGTAATTCAAAGACGTTGACAAATAGTACTCTCTGTTCTCCCACTTGTTTTCCTTCCTCTTTTGTTTCCTCAAAGTGGTGGGCGATGTACATCCGAATCAATGTCTCAACAGATTTCTTTTACCATACATAAATCCACGCTAAATTTCCTTGTAGGCAAATATCATAAGTCGGAGGATTGGGACTTAAGTGATCACTCTCGAAACAGCACTTATCCCACCGAGGATCAGATACAGTATCTTTGTAATAACAACAAGTTCTTCTCTAAACTGTTTTGGTTTCCAGGCCAGGCTGGGTGCATAATAAAAAAAAATATCCAATTTCTGCGAGATCTTATCATGGACAAGACCATATTCTTGGTGTCTGATTTTGCTCCCACTCAAATTATCCCGGCTGTACCAGTATTGGAGAGATGCTTTTAGGTAGATGAGCTCTCCTGTAAGAATTTAGTTTAAAGGAGAAGGGAGGTGGGGGGGGGGGGGGGTGGGGGGCTAAGTGGTGTCCGGGGCTCAGTGTGGTTTTCTCATTTCTCAATCTGAATAAGTGTGGATCTCTGGCAACTGTCCGAGGGAAGTTGCAAAACAACTCCTCCCGTCCGTTTCAATTTGAAGGGAATCGCTACTAAAGTGAAGCAAGCCTAATTTGTTTTGCAGAAGCAGTTTGTACTCAGAGATGGGTTTGTGGGGTCAACCGCAAACAGGAAATCACTTGTGTAATGCATGCATTTGTCCCGGCTGGCTTTTGAACAGCTTGCCTGCATGTTTCTGTTGCTGTTTATTTATTTGTTTGTTCAATCCTTTTCAAAGCTTTTTCGAACAAGTGTAAAGATTGATATGTGATTGTTTTTAATAATAGTTAGCCAAGTGACACAAAATGGCATATTGAAAGGTTTATAAAATAGTGTTTTTTTTAGTACCGTTACTTAAGACAGATTAACTAGTTTGCGTCAGATGTTTTTCCGGGATTCAAAATGGATAATGGATAAACATTTCACAAGCAAAGCCAGCTATTTCTGTCAGTGACCAGTTCGCAGCGAGCGAGGCCAGAAATATCAGAGTGTGCTACCCACAGATGTTAGCCTAAACCCGTCTCGGTAAAAAAACCAATCCTTTGCCTTGGCTCGATCAATGTCAAAATAATCCTGGTGCGAACTGGTTTAGTTAATACTAAAGGTAATTTGTAATCCACAGTTCCCCACCTCAAGAAAAAAATTAAATTACAAATCAGACAAAGCCCAGGAATGTTGTGTAAGTTTTGCTTTAGTTCTTTTCCCATTGATCAGTTATCCACCCTGAAATACATTTTTGTTATGCACGTAGATGCTCATACAAGATGACGCACAGAAGTATTTTCAGTTTTGACATTTTTTACCACCTTGATTGTTTACTTTTAATCACCACTTCTGTATTTTTGTGGATAATAAGTGGGCGATACTGTGAGCCTAGGATACACTCAAATTCACCAAGAGACTCTGAGACACCGGTTGTATACGTCCAGCATTAAATCCCACGCTGATAAAGCATCACCCAATTTTTTTCATAATTTTCTTTAATCCCCCCACCCAATGTTAAGCTTTCCCATGAATAATAATAATAATAATAGATATTTATAATGCGCTTTATGTGAAAAAAACACCTCTAAGCGCCTTACAGTTTATAAATAACACAATCTGAACTTATCTAAAAAGCGTGAAATAAAAAATATACAAATAAAAAGACTTGAAATGTACTATAAAACTTACGATAAAAACTGCAACCTATAACTACCACTAAAAGAATATGGTCATGGACTGCCTTAGATGTCTCTCCACCTATTCCACCTGTCTTCTTTCTGTGCTTGCCAGTTTCATCTTTTGATCTATCAGTTGGATTTGATATCCGTCATCGATCATGATTCTCCTAGGTTCTTATTGTATCTGCCTGTTTTCTTCTTTGTAATGTTGTCCTCCCACTTCTTTCCTCGAACTGTCTCTGTCCTGTCTTCTTTTTGCCAAAACCTTATTCACTAGTTTGTTTTTTTTGTGATAAGGGTTTGTTCCAGTGACCCCAATCACTAGTTTCCTTGGTACACGGGTTCAAATCCTGATGGGAACATGGTGCTTGTATTCTTGGGCAAGACACTTAACTGCAATAACCTCTCTCCACCTAGTGAAAAAGTGTAATAAAATAATAAAATCAAAATAAACTCCAGTTTTAGCTTTGCTTTAAAGCATTTTTTACTTTACTTCCAACTCAATGTGTGTCCTTTTTTTTCAGCATGTCTCATTGTCTTGGGCAGTGGATGACAGGTGCATGCGAGCTAAAGAATTCAGTTTTCAATTTCCAAGCAGGCTGATATTATATTCCTTGGCTTCAGATAGGCAATTAGGATGTAAACTTTCTGTTGAATCCAGATGCTCTACGAAAGCCGCACGCTATAAATTAATTTCAGAAGCATTCAAAGTTGAGACAAATTTTCATTGATATGAAAAATTAATCTAAAAATTTAATGTGAGGGATCTAAACAATGCAAGGTGTGGTGTGTTGCAACTTGATATTTTGCTATTCCAAAATTTTTTTGGGGGCAGCTGGTTTTCAAACCCAACCTGAGTTTTGGTAACATTAACTTTTGTGATTTGTGTAATCCTTTCTGTAAACCTTAGCTCTGATGTCCAAGCCACATTGGTTGATTACTTGTTAACGTTCCTAAGTCCAGTTGAAATTAACATTGTTTCTCAGCATAAGAGTTTTTCAAAGATTTTGCCAGTAAATAGAACTCTGTAGTGTACCATCTAACTGTTTTTAAAATAATTACAAAATCTGTGCCGTAGCTTTTCCAGAGTTTAGTTACAGCCTGCTTTGTCTTAAAATCAGCCTCCCCCCCAAAAAAATAAAAAATAAAAACAATTCAACATGGGTTTGCAGAAAAGAGCGTTTTGTCGGATCAATGAAAAATGCCAACCTATCCACAATTTGTAATTTGATATAATATCAAGACCAAATTCAGGGGGAAAATATTGACTTTTGGATCAAACTAAAACTATTCAGCTCACTGAAATGAGTCTGTAATTTTTCTTGTTTATACTTGTTTCACCGTAACCTTTTCATTTTTCCATTTTGTCATTTTGCCTGAAAGGTCACTTACAAAATTGTCACTTTAAAAACAAAAGTCAATTGAGTCTTTAAATATTTTTGTTGTTCTTGCTTCACCGTAACCTTTTCATTTTTCCATTTTGTCATTTTGCTTGAAAGGTCACTTAAAAAATGGTCACTTTAAAAAAAAAAAGCCACAAATGAAACCAACTCCCCTACATTTATGTTTGCTTCTTGTCCTTCGTCCTATAACTCGATCCTGCCATTAACTGGTTGGCGATGATTTGACTTCGCATGATGTTTCCAATTTGTTTGTTGTGTTTCTGAAAGGCACCACTATATAAGTCGATCGATTCTACCGAATATGTCACGTATTCTGGTAATGGATCTTTTTTTGATTGCTCTCAAAAGTGACAAAGTTGTTACGATTCCCGTGCGTGGGTGCTGGGAGGGAGAAAACATCTCATTTCACTCCCCGTCCCATCTGAAACAATCAAGATATTGCAAATGCTGTCCCGTAAATACGTCGCATCTTGACTTCTCGCAAAAAAAAATGATGAGTGTTGACAAAGCTTAGAAATCTCTTCCCCTCTTCTGCCGCTCACTGCACATCTGCAAACATCGGGGAGTTGCTCTTCCCTTTTGTTCGATCCTCATCATATGTTGTAAAATACCCCGCAGATCTAGAAGGCATAGATACGTGTCCCTGCTCACTATTGAAGGTTTGGGTTTTTTTCCAGAGATTTCTTCATCAGTTTGGGGCAGTTACAAAACACACATTTGATGAAATTGTCTTGGACGGGTTGAATAAGAAGCGACTATTTGGACATGCCAGCTATCCCAAGGCGGTTTCTTTTTTATTTCCCCCAGACTGTTTGAAGTGGTTTTTCTCTTTTGTGAGTGGTTTTTTATTCTGTGAGTGGTTTTCTATTGAAGGAATTGTCAAAGTTTAAAAGCTGCTCCTGGGAAAAGAAATTTCTGATGAGTGGGTTTTATTCTGGCATTGGGTTTCAGTTGAAATGGAATCGTGTTTAGCTATGTGAGCTTGCAAAACTGAGAGGATACCAGAGGCATGCATCGGCCCATGGAGGAAGGAAAACAGCTGTTTTCCTTCCTCCATGATTGGCCCAAGTGTCAAACTGTTATCAAGCACATACTTAACCTAGATAATGTCCATAAATAACAGGTCCATTTTTATGTGTTCCAGTTACATTTGACGTGTTTTTTATTCAGGACACATTCTTTGATGCCTTTTATCTCCAACGGCGATTACATAAAGCATTTTACCATAAAAACAAAAGTTTGAAGTTAATTTCACTGACACTTGCATGGGAAATGTGGGAAATTATTCAGGTCTAGGAGTAACCAGGACACCAACAAAATGTCACACTTTTGGACCCCTTATTTGTGGACTAAAATTGTAAAATTGTTGGTACCTTTATTTAAGTCGTTCCCTGATACATGAAAGTTGTGTGCTTGGGCAGTTTCAGGCCTATACAGGGAATAAGACTAGAGACAGGGTGGTTTTCAATGGAACAGAGGCGAATCAAGTTTCGTCTATGCAGAGTGGTTTAGGATGCTGCAGTGACTTGTGGGCGTACACTGTACACATGTATACATGCGCTAGATATCCTGTAATTATTGCAAAAAAAATAATTTTATAAAGAAAAATTTGCGATCGCTGACGGCGATCGTGAAAAACTAAAACAACATAAGAATAACTGCTCGACGCCGGATAAAAACAAACGCTGTTTTTTGTGCTTTTCTCGGCATCCATGAATGTAAAACTTCGGATAGGTCAGTTGAACGATATTTACTAAGCAAAAAAACAGCTGAATACCAGTCACAAACAATAAACATCAACTGAAATGTTGGTTTGTACCCTGTTTTTTTCCAAGGAAGAATTTTCATGCTAACAAATGTTGGAGCTTATACGTTTTATGAAATTGGCCCCTGTTTGCAACCAGATTAGCTGCAATAATATTATTTAGCATCGTAAGCTTCGGACACAGCGATCGTGGAAACATTAGCAATTAAGCGTCGACAGCAGACGCTATAATGCTTATGTGAGGGTTGTCACGCATTTGGTTGGAGTGTTAATTAAAAGTGATCTTGATGAAATCCCCGGGGTGGGGAAGATGAATGGGTGGTCACAGGGTGACAGTACTGTCAAGCAACGTGTGTGGAGAATGCACTTTTACTCTTACACATAAATTAGTTAAGTTTAACCCTAAACTCAATACTTTTAAACTTACTCTAAAATTAGTTAAGTTTAATTAACCCTAAACTCCCTACCTTTATACCCTTACACTGAAATTAGTTAAGTTTAACCATAGTTTAATGCTAAACTCCCTACCTTTATCTTTACACTAAAATTAGTTAAGTTTAACCCTAAACTCCCTACTCCCTATAGTCCCTCACTGGACCAAATCTTCCAAAATCCATCACTTACTCTGCTTCACTAATACAGTGTAGATGTTGATGGAAACAGCGTGCAGCGGTGGAAAAAATAATTCAGATTCCCACAGCAGTACCGGTAATCCTCCTGGCCCATCAAAACCCATCAAACTTTTAGCCACCTCAGGCCTACAGGAACAAGGGTCTCAAAATTTGATAAAATTGGGTTCAGGTAAAATTGCTTGCTCACCATTTTTTTTACCTTCTCAGAAGTTGGTGGGAAACACACTGAGTCCCACCCATATAAAGTCCATAATGTTTCCCATTTCTTAAAAACCAATTTTAGCCCAAGTCACGCATCATCCCAGTTTTCATATCAATACGGTATACACTCGAGGTTCTCCTGGGTACACTCTCCCGGTCCGTGTCATGTTAGTGGTTTCCGCAACCTCTCAGCAACGATCTCGATCTCAAGATATGGCTAGTAACCTTTGCCGGCGTCACCCAAAGTCTTCCATCATAAAACCGATTCATAATTGCCTGTCCACGAATCCCGCTTTCCAGATGAAAGGAGAGCACGCGGTTTATGACAGCTAAGTCAACACATTAGGGTGTACGCCTTGATCGGCTTTTGAAAAATGGCATTAAATTACACAGTGAGAACTCTGATGTGGCCCGAAGTATAAAATTGTCAGACTGTTTTTTTTTGTGTGGAAATCTGAAGACAACAAGAAATGAACATTCATTATATTTATTGTTTTTGCCCCAATTATTTTTGTTTGCCCAAATGCGGAAAATGGTTGGCTCACACCCAATAGACAAATCTAAGGGTTGACGCAGGGTTGAAAACATGCGGCATTTCACACTTGAAATAATTTTACCCAGCGTCAAATCTCCACCAACTCTGCATCAACCCTGAGATTAATAATATTAATAATAAGCAGTTCTTATATAGCGCACGTATCTACCAAGACTGGTACTCAAGGTGCACTATGATTTTTCAAAGACAGGTTAATGAAGTTTATAAGAATACGAGACCTATCATGTAGCACCCTTTGTAAGAGTTGTTTACAAGGTGCTGCGGCGCACTTTGCAGCCACTGCCAGGAACACTGGAGCATTTATTTATATTCCTCAAAAAAAAATTAACCCAATGGGAATCACAATTTTCTGAAAGCTAAGAAGATGAATATTCCCCATCTCTGGACAAAGTACCGTCATATATCCATTATCGTGCAACCAATTGTGTTTTCTTCATTCATGCTGAATGCAGGCACTCTGTACGGTGTTCTCTACGATTACGATACATTTGTTATGGGCTTTATGCAGACAGCTGCGTGTGTTTCTGCTGGTAGGATTCACGTCACTACGGGTCAAGGTGGCTGAAAAGACGTCATTTGCGATATCACGAATAAACAAGGAGGGAACAAACATGAAACAATGCAGTTGTTTACCCCGAGATTTGTATCATTTTGATAACCGCTGATAGGAAACAATCTTGAATAAAATGTTGTTATCTTGGTACTAATTTTAAAAACCTGCTTGATTTGTATATGCACACCTCTTCTAGAGAAATAAATTTGTTGAGGAGACTGGTTTGCCTTTATAGCCAAAATATCACCTAATGTGTATTTGTCCAACAAGGTTTGGTCCAGGCAAATCGTACTTATTTGAAAGTAAATAATGATTCTTAGGCATCCAGCAAAATTATTGCTCTAGATATCCTGAATTTTATTACAAAAACTTACGATATTCCAGACAGCAATCGCGAGAAAAAACCAAGAACTGCCTGACGCCAGTTTAAAACGAACGCAGTTTTTCTTTCTTTTTTCTTGGGATCCCTGATTGTAAAACATCGGAATGGTTAGTTAAACGATATTTACTATAAAATACAACCCCTCAAATCCACCCATCATTCCTGATAATTCAAGCTATTACCAATGGTGTATCCTATCTTCAAAGAGTCTGTGATATTGCCCAATAGGAAATTGTTCATTGCGTTGTGCTGGTCATCTCATGAGCTATTGACATTATCATCTATCACTCGTGATATTTGATGTCACATCCACGAGAAACCCTCTCTTCCATTGTATTACTTCCTGGATTTCTGGTGTTTCCTTCCCCGTCTCCCTGGTCTGATGTGTTATTATGACCCAGAGGGGAAGTGCCAGCGAATGTGGGAAGATTACCAGGAAATCTCCTCCCATTGTGGTTCGATACAGAGGGCTTGTTATGCCCTGTGATCCATCATGTAATCTATCTAAGGCAGGAACAAGGGATTGGCTAGTAGGGAGGGCCTACTTCCCTGTCTGTAATGCTAAACAGGTGCAGAGGTTTTAATTTGTGTACATACATGTACTGGCTGACGATTAGGCATAAAAAAAAATGTTATGTTTGCGTAACGGGCCCCAAAAAATAGGGTAGGTAGGTAGTTTTTTTTTCTCCCAGCAATGAAAATGATATGTTTTCTAATTGTTTAAGCCGGTAGTGATACATGATAACAAAAGAAAACAAGGCTACCACACACACAACAATGAGAAACGGTCAGAAATGGTTTCAAACGTATTTATAACTAGATTTATATAGATTTTAATCATTCAATTTCGTCCCTTGAAAAAAAAATATCCAGGGTCAGCCGGGTTACGCCAACATAACATTTTTTTTTTATGCCTTAGATACTTGCCCACTTGACAACTATGGTAGCCCATAGGTAACACTAAGCTAATTGCTATTGCGCTACAATACTTTTCACAAAACTTTTTTGTAGTTGTAGGCCTACCCATCCAGCATGATACTTTTTTCCCCAATGTTTGTGTCCCCGAAACAAAGTTTAGGGGACACTAACCAGTTCTAAATTCAGTCCGTATGACCATATATTTATGTTCTTATGACCATATATTTATGTCCTTATGAGCCCACCTCTTGATCTTCATCTGTGATATCCTCTTTAAAAATTACAATCTTCAATTTTCAATCTTACATTACTTCCTCAAAGCAGTTTATGTTCACTTTACCATATTATTTTATTATTTTCACAGAGAGAATTACAAAAATGTTCTCGTATTGAGTTTAAAGGTAGGATACACCATTTGCAGATATAAATTTTTACTACCGAATTATTAAGAAGTATCTTACTTATTTGAAAGTAAATAATTATTCTAGGCATCCATTAAAACTATTTTGCTTGATATCTTGTAATTGTAACAAGAAATGGATTTGTGTGTGTGTGTGTAATATGCCTGACTCCGGTTGAAAACGAACGCCATTTTTGTGTGTTTTTTTCTTGGGCTTCATGATTGTAGAACTTCGGACTAGGTCAGTAAAACGATATTTACCATAAAATAGAACGCCCCAAATCCACCCATTTCTGAAATTCAAGCAATTACCAATGTATCCTACCTTTACATACATCCATTCCTGATAATTCAAGCAATTACCAATGGTGTATCATATACCTTTCAAAATTCGGCATGTATATGTAGGTAGACTTGGTATGTGCTGAAATTAACATGTTCAGCCTATACTAGTCTGTGTTTGACTCCATTTTTATTTCTGAGAACTCCACACAAAGTGATAGTGTCAACATATCCTTTTCCTGTTGATTTCCATCTGTGGTTGAATAAGTTATCCGCAACATAACTGCCTATACTTAATGTTTGAAGAAGAACTAGCAGGCATACACAAACTGACCTTTCTGCCAGTAAACTGAATCAGGAGCTAGCTGCATAAAGAAACCATGAAACCTTGCACGAGTCTGGAAAGTGTCCAGAATTGTATTAGGCATTTAAGGACAATTTTGCTCCTTATGTTCGACCTAAATAAGGCTAAAAGCTATTCTAGCTATAGTTACAATAGTTACAATAGTTACAAGTTACAAGGGAAATTGAAGGAAGAGAATATAGGAAACCTGAAGGTAGGACACACCATTTGCAGGTATCAAAAATCTTTACTACCGGTACTGAATTATTAAGAAATATCTTACTTATTTGAAAGTAAATAATGATTATAGGCATCCAGCAAACCGATTGCTCTAGATATCCTATTATTGTTTTAATAATTATGAGGTTGGAGGTAAACAAGCACCAGGCAAGGAAGTCCAAAGGGATCCAGCCAAATGAAGCAAGATGTATGGAAGAGGAACCTCCCTCTCCCCTTTTTGTGTCTTGGTCATTGTATTCCTCAGGAATTCATTTCAGATATCTAGGGGGATTTTCCTTCTTCCATGGTTAGCAATAGTCTGGAGTATATGTACTGGAAATAGAGACAGGAAATAGAAACATGCAGCTCAAAAGAACATGAATTATGAATGACATCATAATTTTGTCTGCAAACAAAAGTGACTCAAGAAATTTCCTTTCATTTCCACCAAAAAAAAGGAGAAAAGAAATATGTGCTTATATTGGTGTTGATGTATTACCAATCCTGCTGACAATAGTTCAAAGGATCAACAGCAGTAATAATACACACTTTCATGTCCAGCAGAGCATATAGTTGTGTGTACTATAATTGCCTGGTGAGCTCTGCAGATTTAGTGAAAGTTTCCCCGCTGTTGTTATCAAGTCATCTTTTGTTTGAAAAAAAAAAAATCCACAGGAACATGACGCTCCATTGACGCAAACTGTGTGGTATCTATTTCTGGCCGGTGGAGTTTGGGCAGGGATACATGTGGATTTGTCTGGATCCAAAATTTGTTATGACACCTGACTCGTCATTTTTGTTGTTTTTGTTGGTTGGCGTTTTGAAAGGGTTTTTATTTTGGTGCGGCCAGCGGGTGACTGAATCACCTGCAGTTAGATGAAAAGCTTTGCAGTTGAGTGGACTGGTTTATTGGGAAAAAACTAATGTAATACATGCAATACGATTTATCAGGTCATTGCTGATGTAGTGTAACCAGTCTTTATAATTTAAAAAAAATATATGTTGGTGGACAAAACCCATTGAATTTGCATTACTCAAGAAGAACTTGAAATTCCATCTTATAAATAGTTTAATAGTTCAGCTTGTTTGTGATTGTCTTTGTTGCCAAAATTGTTGGGAGAAAAAAAATATTTCAAATTTGTGTTAACATTATTGTTGGGTATAAATGTTTTCAGTTAAGTTGCAGAGAGGGGGTGGGGGGGGGGGGGGGGTGGGGAAGAGGAGATGGGAACATGCCCTTCCACAATTTCCTAGTGCCCCCCCCCCCCCCCCCAGGTGCCCCCTCCCTCCACAAAAACCTTGATATCCCTGTTTTCTTCCCAAACAAAGCGGAAACTCAACATACCATTAAAAGCTCATGACAATGTTGACCTAAACATAAACGACCACAATTTGAGTCTCTTCAAACTTCCTCCTTTTTTCTCCTTGTGTGGCAATTTTGATTGGCTTATACTGTTCATCAGACCTTTATTATGTCATAACAGGATTAGCTTCTTCTTATTCTTTTCTTGTGGTTGATGATGATGATGATGAGTACATGGGCTTGCCCTGCCTGTGACTCATCCTGTGCATGATTGTTGTTGCTCTGTGACTGACAGGTCAATGGAATGCACCTACTGAACTGCAGGATTGTGGTTTTGGGGACACACACATAAAAGGTGACCCATTGAGTGCATCCATTCAGAACGCTGCACAACTCGGAAACCACTTTAGTCACATCCGTGGAGTTCTTATTTTTCTTTTTCACAGTAAACCGGCACTATAAACCCGACTGGCATGCAATTATGACCTGTCATAATTATTTATGACTCCAAACAAATGCAGGTCTGGAGAAGTTTGTGTGTGCGTTTGAAATCCATTTAGAGTAGAGGACTTTGATTTTGGTGGATCATAATCTCGAGAAAAGTGGACTAGCGTGATTTTTGTTAGAGCACAGGCTCTATATGCTTGGAATAATGAAGTTGAAACATGGCAAGTCAAAGTAAGTCTTCTGTTTTGAATTTAAATTGAAATAACCCATACCTTTATTCTTCTTTTCCATTTCCTTGTTTTGTCTTTTCCTTATTTTCTTCTCTTTCCTACCAAATCTGACTATCTTTTTTCTCTTCAGTTGTCTCACTCTTCTGTTCCTTATTTTTGTTTGTCTCATATTGTTTATCTTCAGTCATCACTTGTCTCGTTTTCTAAAATTTATCCCTGTACCTGTCAGCACCCACTGGTTCTGACAGTATGTGTTACAGATTCTTAGCATTTTTGCTCATCCAGGTTTGTTATTTTCTCTGATGTATTCCTCTTCTGATCATCATCGGGTATTTTGCCAACCACAGTACTCCGATTTCAGCCAGGCTTACTGTCAGCCACAAGTTACTGTTTCTTAAGGCATCTTGGCTAAGAAGCCTTAATATTTTATTTCACCAGCAGAGCTGTTGTGACCGAGTAACTTTTTTTTTACTAGATTCGCTAACTCTACGTCTCTGTCTAATCTTACAACGATCCAAAGTGGTTTTTATCCCCACCAGATATAGCTCCATGATATGACCATGGAGCTAGCAAAAGGAGCCATCAACCTCCCCATTTCACCCCACTTACTTCAATCTAGAGTTACAAATTATGTCTTCTAGGTGTACATGTACCCTGACATTCTGATTTGAAAACATCTTATTAGATTCGATCTGCCTTCCAGGAGTAGGACATTAAACCTGATATGCTCACAGAAGATGTGCCCTGTCAGATCTTGAAAAGTTGATGCTGCATGGGCATCGGGCAACATAAATATTATTTACAGTTTTTTTCAGGCTAGTCTCACTCCATCTCTGAAAATCCAATAATTAACAACGGTAAGTCCATTGAATTTGGGCTGGTATTGAGCCGAGTCCCTCTTGTTGAAAACGGCTGAACACTCTCTTGATTTTTCTGATGTTGAACCACAAATGTTCTTTTTCAAGATTTGTATACAACTGGGCTTAATTGTTTATCACCGAGCACACAGTGTCACAGGAATATGTCTGTCAGATTTTAGTTGAGTCAACCGGGGACTCCTAAATACCAATTACATTGCCTTAATCGGGGAATGTTCTTTTTTGCTTGTTTTTATAGGAGACGGGAGATGGATGGACAGTTATTCTGTGAGGAACACGCTCCCAAAGACAAAGGCAAAGCTGTCAATGGGGAGGTAAGATGAAACGATTGTTTGCTTTCTTAATCGGCTTTCTTAACATTTGTGGGACTATCTGCCATTCAGCTTGTCGTACAGTTGCAAAGAGCATCATTAATACTTATGCATTTAATACGAAATATGCTCTGATTAAATTACTAATTTGCAAATTAAGGTTTGAATGAGTTATTTCTATTTGTAATTTTTTGGTCGATACTGAAACAAACATTTAATCAAAAAATACTTTATCTCTCATTATTTTGAAAAGCTTTGTCAGTATCTTAATTTTTTCCAGGAATAATATCTTGATCATAAATCCAATACTTGCACTTAAATTAACATTATTTGATTTTTGTTTTAAATACTATCCCTGTAATTTAGTAAACTGATCAAAACTGTACGATGAGTAGTTTACACTAAAACTTCCAAAACCAAAAGTATATTTTCAAACCGAATAGATGCATAATTTACATGTACAGAAGAAAAACATTTTAGAAGGCTGGGTTAAAAGACGAGGTTACATTTTTATATTCGTAACTGTAGGGGGGGAGGGTGGTGGTACGGTGTGGGGTGTGCCATTCCCAAGAACTGACTAAATGATGTCACAATCCAATTCCTTGGAAGTATTGTTATTGGGGTTTGGTTGGAAGCAGCCAAGATTCTTCTTTTACCCTAGGCTTAGCAGCTCCAAGGTTAACTTGTTCTTGTGGGTTTGGTCCTTCGTTGTCAAGTTATTTTTAAACATCTCCCCAAAAGTGTCAACGTTAGGTTGTTTATAGACTCTTTGTGTCACCTAATTAACTGTAAAGTCATCATGCCCCGATACTAGCCCCTAACTAATCAACTAGCAAGGAATCACAGTACCACAAATGAATCATCAATTTATTATGGGGTTTCTGTGGATGAAACCTTTTAATGGAGATAGGATGTACGCACAGAAAGCCTAGCCCCTTTTTTTGCTTCATATAACACCACTACTAGGACACTCGTCATTTCAGTCACAGACAAATCATTTTTGCTCCTGTAGGCACAATTCGATATCTGTTCCTTATCTTAACAAAATGCGGAACTTGTTAGCTTGCTATCCTATTCGTAGATCCAAGGTAAATGGTTTTTTTGATAATTGTGGAACTTCGTTTTATGGAGTTTACTTTATAGAGTCGTAAACAGAAGCAAAGGTCACAATTTGATGATTTGTTACTTTTCTTTTGGATAACAGAGTTCGCAAGACCTTGACTTCTTTGAACTGCTTCAGAAAATACAGGTAGGGTATGGTTGTTTTTGAAATCCAAATTCCCTATTTCTTTGTAATCAGAATATGTATATATCAGATTATCTGCTTATCAAACATTAGAATAATCACACCAAAGAGGCCGTGATAATGTTTGTTTTTTGGTAAGTTTTCGATTGAGAATGAGCGAATCCTCTACCGGCGGGAAATGTTCAAATTGTAAATAAAAATAAAAAAAGATTTTCAGATGTTTCGGGTAAATTTTCTTTTGAATTGCACTACAAACTCACGGAGGAGACTACATGGTTCTATCTCAAACTTCTTATTGTATTGCCTCTTAATTAATCGTGCAAACCTTCAAATCTTAACTTTAACAAAGTGTGGATGTAAGTATTATTTCTTTATTTGTTGATATAAGTTTCTGCATTTTTTTAAAAACAGAGTGATCGCTTAGATGAGCAAAGATGTTCCCTCCCATTGGTACTCCAGGTAAAACACTATTTTTGTTTGGACAATTGACATTTTTTTAATTTCAAATTGTTTTTTTTTTTTTTTTTTTTTTCTTTTTTTGTTAACTTCACTGTACTTTATAATCAATATTTACTGCTTCATGAAACTGGTTTCTGTTTTGGGGTTTGAACTTTAATTTTATAAATGCTTAGCGAACATTTTAAGAACTATTAATCCTTTAAATGTTTGCCATTTTTCAAAGGCCGACGCCTGCTCATTACGTCCTCAGATAAGCGTGATAAATCAACAGTGACTGACATAAATCGAGGGCGGTCATTGGAAAAGTAAAAACTTAGTAAACTACCTTAGTTGGAACTCTACGTACATGTACATGCCCATAGGTCCCACGCCAGAATCCAACTTCATGAAGCTATACTTATTGGCATGAAAAAGTTGAAGCAAAAACAGGTTATTAGCCATTATATTGCATATTGACTTGGGGCGGGTTCTCAATTTGTTTTTTGTTTTTTGCTTTAACCGACACACAATCCTAATCATTAAAAGGTTAATCACTCAATGTCATGTGCAATTCCTTGTAATTACAAACAATAGAGAGCTTAATTCAGTCCTAAGCTGGGACGGTCTGCGGTGGTGATAATTAGATCATGGCTAGGACTATAGGACTCGGATCGGTGTTAGTCTGTCTGAGGATGAGGATGTGTGAGGATTTGAGAGGGTTGTTTGTGCCCTGTGGACACTCCTTTAGATTGATTGAGTGCTTCCAGCAAGAGAATGTCTAAAACCTCAACTTGTGAGAGCTTTCTAAAAAAAATTGACAAAAGAAAAGAAGGGTGCATATTAGTGGGATGATAAGGTTAAAAAGCAAAATGTGCTCAAGAAAGCCGATTTGTAGCCCCTTTATAAAAATATAACAAAACAAAATATAACAAAATAACAAAATATAACATTTGTTTTGTTATTATTAGACCAAAGAAATAATTATGCATATTTTGTTGTGATAGCAAAAACATAATATTTTTTGGGGGAAATATGATGAAAAAAAAAGGTTTGTTATTCTTTGTTTATTGTTAAATTCTACATTGATATTTGCTGTATGCCATAATGCTGTGCAAAATACATTTTGAGTTTAATGTTCAGCTTTGTTTTGTGTTAGAATTTTTTTTGAGTTTTCGTATTAATTTTTAATTTTTTTCTTATCTTATCTTGAGGTTATTTGTTCAACATGACCAAAAAAGGAAGTGTTTTTTCCTAGGCGGCCTGATTTCTATGAATGAGTCCACACATTTTCTCCCAATAGTTTGAATCGATATGTCACACTGTTTTTTCTTGATTGGCAGCACAGGTGCATCAACAGGAAACAACTAAACAAGATATAATGCTGTAAATGGGTCTCCTGCTCTGGGAGCTGAACCCTTGTATCTTTGCAGAATAGGGAAAATGTCCACCTGCTGAGCTTTATTCTTATTTTTTATTTATTTATTAATTTGTTTTTATTTTTATTTTTTTATTTTTTTAAATATTTTTTTTGGGGGGGAATAATGATTGAATGATCAATAAATCATACTGCTGTTTCATGAATCAAAAATAGCCAATATGGTAATTTTTCGATCGGAGATTACTTTTTGTGCCATGACTCTATTTAAAAAGACTCGTCCCCTAAAACTCCCCCAATTTCCTTTCCTTATAAATAAAATATATAAAAACTAAAATATGAATTGTTTTCCCCACAGAGTACTGGCTCTCCAGCCGCCGCCAAAGAAAGACTCAAAACGAGGAGCTCCAACACCTACAGAATAAAAGAGGTAGGAAAACAGTTAGAACAGTCTTGTTCCTATGTGCCAGTCTTTAAAGTTACTTTCTAAGTATGATCTAGTGCAAAAGCATACAGTTTTAATTGAAATTTACTACCATTCTACTATTCTTCTTCTCCAGCTTCTTAAGAAGAACAGTCCGCATCCCTCCATCCTCCAGCCCCACAACGGAGGCTTCTGGATCGATGGTCTGGACCTTGACCCCTCAGCCACCAACGATGTCACCGCTGACCTTTGCCCTTTCGCCTCGGACCGGCTGGTGTTGGAATACGACGACACTAACGAAATGTACAGGAAGCACTTCTACGGAAAGGTAGGTTGGATTTCAACCAACATGTCCTTGTATTCGGAGTGCTTGAGAAGGCCAGCTTGGTGAAGGTAGTAGATATTGATCTCGAGAAACAGTCGATCTGCAGGTTTGTTTTTGTAGTCGATCACAAGGGGGGGGGGGGGGGGGGGGGGCAAGACGAAATGAGCAGTTCTTCATTTTGTTTGTGGCACTCAAGTATAATTTGCTCACTGTTTATAATAATTATTGGGAGGCTAATCATCCTTACTCGCAGCTGGGGTGCTGAATTGCGAAGGACGCAGCTAAAATGTTGATGGCAAGTTAAGACGCCTCCATATACGACCCATCCGACCACGGAGCACAGCCGAAGCTTGTAAGGTTCTAGGAAAAGAAAAACAACAGTATGACAAGTATTAGCAGTGCGATAATAAAATTGTGCACAACTTACAACAGAGTTTTGTTGTCATTACAGGAGCATTTTAACTACATAGCCATGGACGAGACCATGGGACCAATAGTACTATCCATCAAACAAGAGACGATAAATACAGAAGAACAAATCAGAATATTACTAAGGTGAGAGAAACCCTGGAGGCCTTAATACTCTGTGACTTTTATGTACTTTTAGCCATACAAATAGTGTCGTTTTGCATCGAGAACAATAAAATATACGTGAATTTTTTTAGTAGCCTTATTTTTTAACCTGAGCAATTAAAATTGTTTCATTGTGTTTATCTCCATGAACCCCATAAGGTTTTCGATGTTATATAATAAAATTGCTTGTCAACTGTAGCTGGCAAAATGTACGTGTTGACAACAGATTTAAAGTAATTTAAAAGGACCCAAGTTACTTTTTTAACTGTAGCAATTTTAGTAGCATACTTTCAAAGGTCTTACATTACGTCCAAAAGTATACTATCAAATTTATATTGGTGACATTTTGGATCAATATATTTGGATCAATGATTCTCGTTGACAGATGTCGGAATGGTACCACCCACGATCTGTTGCCTTTGTCCACCTTCGGAAACTCCCTTGTGCCGTCCAAAATTGCCAAAGTAAGAATATTACTTCTCAATTTAAGAACTCTTTATTTGTTGCGGACGTGTGACCCTAATTGAGGTACTTTAAACATAAATTATTTTATGCTTCAATTTTGTTTCAGGTACTAGATGAGGCTATTACCACAGAAAGATTTCAGCCTGTCCTTTTTCCCAAGGTAAAATTTAGACCGTAAATCTTTATTATTCATTTACTTTTGGCAATGATGGTACTTACTCAGAGTTTGTGTGGTATATTTGTCGTTCTTTATGTTGACTTTGGAGAATCCAATCCATACAGTGATGTTTACGCTTCCCATCAACGAAAGAAAGCGCGTCTCTAAAGTGAAAACGTTTGGTAGAGTGGGCCCTGCGGTTCAAAAGGGTCAAACAGCTAGCAAATCCTCACCACCAAACAAATAAATATAAGGGTAAAAAACAAATTATTGACCGTTGCCTGTTTTCATAGGCCTCCGACCTCATCGTGACGTACGATGAACACATGTGTGTGAAGAACTTTAAATTTGGTGTCATCTACGAGCGATACGGCCAGACAACGGAGGAAGAGCTCTTTGGTAACGTCAACACTAGCGATGCCTTCAACGAGTTCCTGGAGGTGATTGGCGATAAAATACAGCTGAAAAACTTCACTGGGTGAGAACACAGAATATGATAAAACCAGAGTTGTATTCGAGTCCCTGCAAGTCCTTTCACAAGTCATGTCACAAGTCTTTCCTATAACCAGTTCGCGCCGGAGGACGTATATAAACCCGTCACAAGCAAAGCCAGAAATGTCCGTCAGCAGCTAGCAAGGCCGAAAATATCATAAGTGTGCTTTCCAATACAATCGGCCTAAACCCAAGTCCGATCAAGTTTCGTTAAAAAATAATCTCGCGCCTCGACTCGGTGAATGTTACAATAATCCCGGCGCGAACTGGTTAAAGCCAGTCACAAGTAACTGGATGTACAATTACACAATATTTGTTTTTACATTTGATGGAATCTGTAACATTAAAAGTAGTTTTGACAATATGTTTGTATATATTGCCGGTATCTTGTGGCATCGTATGAAATCAAATTAAGTGTGCGACTTTTTAAGAGATGTTTTTTTCTGGTGTTTACTGTTAGATTTCGTGGAGGTCTTGATGTGCAACATGGACAGACTGGCACACATTCCATCTACACAGAACACCTTAGCAGGGACATCATGTTTCATGTATCCACGTTATTACCGCACACGGAGGGCGACAAACAACAGGTAAATAAATAAAATAAATAAGAGAAAGCGTGTGTATCTTCCGATAGAAATCCAGAATCTGCTGGTGGATAACTTGCCTTTCGGAGAGATTTGTGCTTTGCTCACCAATGTTTTTTAAACTCTGATCATGATATGGTCAACTTTTAAAGTTGGGCCTGTGTGTTCACTTGTCATAAAAATATGAATGTTTTCAAAAAGTTTACTGTCTGACATTTAGAGTGTCGAGTAAAGGAACCTCATTTTCATAAGACAGTTTTATTGTTTGATTGAGAGTGTTTATTGTAAAATTGCTCTGCTAAAACGTTCACAAGAATTCTGTCTGATGCAGTATTTTAAGAGGTGCCATATCCAGTTTTATGTAACCTAATCAGTAAGGAGATAGTTGGTGGTTGCCTATCTAATGATGCTCATCATTCTTCCTTCAAAACAGTTACAGCGGAAAAGACACATAGGAAACGACATCGTAGCCATTGTATTCCAAGAGGAGGACACGCCCTTTGTCCCCGACATGATTGCTTCCAACTTCCTTCATTCCTTCATCGTGGTGCAAGCTATTGAGCCAAATACAGAGAACACAAGATACAAGGTGCGCGGACCCATGATGCACTCTGAACATTTTTCAGCTTCTTCGTCTCTCTGAACCCTCCTACTGTTACAACTATAAACTGGACCAAATCGTTATAATTTTTTGTCCTAGAAGGATTTTCCATCCATTGGTAGCTTGTTTGGGCTTTGAGTGGTGATGGAAGGTGTGCTTGTCCATTTTTTGTGGGCCACTCTGTATAAAGGCAGCTATCATTTAACTACAAATACAGAAGAGATAATAAGGAACAGCAATTTAAAGACATTCCAAAACAAGGCAATATAACAATGAGTTTGTGTGTTAATTTCTCCAGGTTGCAGTGACTGCAAGGGATGATGTCCCGTTCTACGGGCCGGCCCTTCCCACTCCGTCCGTCTTCAAGAAGGGTCCCGAATTCCGCGAGTTCATACTGACCAAACTTCTAAACGGAGAGAACGCCTGCTACAAGGCTGATAAATTCAGCACCATACAGGTGAGTGAACGTCTGTGGTTTCCTCGTGTTCCATCTACATTCATTGGCTTCTGGCTATCGTGTACTGGCAATTAGCGCAATAAAAGTTGTTGATTGGATGCAAACTACATTAATTTTGAATTGTTGGGTGTATATTGGATATAGATTAGAACTTTGCCAGCAGCTGATCCTTGAATACTTGTTAGTGTCGTTGCGCAGTGGGTCACGTCGGGTAGCATATTGTAGGCAGGAAGTGTTTTTTGGTACACAGTGATTTATGACATTGTTGTTTGCAGTGATTTATTTGTAGGCGAATCTCCCAGTACTGAATTATTTTTGGCTTTTTCGCAATTTGCGAAAAAGCCTTTGTTTTTGTTCTGATTTTTTTTTTTCTTCTTTTTTTTTCTTTTTTCTTTTAGTAACATAAACCCCATAGACTTTGTACACGTTTTTTTGCACAAGTACTTTTACCAGAAAACAAAGTCGTATTTTCATAAAACTTAACCAAGGTGAAGACCCTATAGTGAACTCGTGTCTCGCAGAAATACGTCATGGTGACGTCATCATGGGTCACGTGACGTCATCTTAAAGGTGTAATTGTTTAATCTTTGAAATTCAATAACAAATCAACCGCAAAAGACCGAAACTTAATTTTTGTGGCAATAGATAGAATAATCCAGGATCTTCATTTTATCTCGTGTGCGTGAAATCACGTGACCCTTCCTTCCGGTCTAAACCGGAAGTGCCTTATAATTTAAAACTGAAAAATGATATGAACTTACTTTCAACGATGTTAGTGTCTGGCTAGAATAAACTTTTCAAAAAAATTACCGGCAACGTCATAACACGTTATAGCGCCCTCTAGCGACAGGTTGAAAAATTGTTAAAATGCATAATTTGTTGATGTGTGTGGCGAAGTTTGCTGAAATCACTTTATAACCGGTGTATATAATCAGCTTCGTGCTAAGAACATATTGAGAAAGAGATTTATTGATGACGTCACCAAACCAGAAGTTACAATGAAAAGACCTTAAAACCTTAAAACGTCGCTTAAAAATCAACCGCAATAGATATATTCCAGATTTTTGCTTCAAATAGCAAAGTTAAGACAGCTCTCGAGCTTTCTGTTAATTACGTCACGGTGACGTCATCAAGTGTCAGATTACAAGCAACCAAATATTTCTAGATTTAATCTTTAAAAATCAATATAAAATCAACTGTAAGAGATCTGATTTAGATTTTTAAGGGGATTGATCGATTAATCCATGGTCTTCATAATTTTATTACATGCAAACAAAACCTAACACTTCCTTCCGGTCCAAACCGGAAGTGCCTTATAACGTAAAAGTGGAAAATGATGTAAACTTACTTTCAATAATGTTAGGCGCTGGCTAGGTTGTAAGTAACAAAGAAGTTAACGGTGGCTTCATTAAATGTTAAAGCGCCCTCTAGCGGCATGTTGACAAATGTTACGTCATATTACGATTATATTTGAATTGTTACGTTTTTAGACCTTGAAGCCATATCGCAGCAACGGATC
The DNA here is from genome assembly GCA_037893245.1 of Crossaster papposus. NCBI lineage: Eukaryota > Metazoa > Echinodermata > Asteroidea > Velatida > Solasteridae > Crossaster > Crossaster papposus. The sequence continues at coordinate 990,649 of JBAIAA010000110.1, forward strand.
GTGTTAATATAACACCTCATTTTGTATTGTTAGGTGATAGATAGTTGCACAAAAAGTTCACAAACGTCTGACGTCATCGTTTTAATCAGTTTGAATTCATTTTAATCTGTTTAAATTAACTTAAATTCGTTTTCGATGATTTTAAATTATTTTGATGGTATAAAAGTTCAATTTTTGAAAAATTTAATCTAAAAAATTGCGAAAGCGAAAAAGCCCTATGTTCTGTTCCTCGAACAGACGTAGTTCTAGTTTGTTTTTGTTTTTGTTCCTTTTTTTGTTTTGTTTTCTGTTACCTCGTTTTTATTAGCTCACTGAAAATAGGTTCTGGAGTTTTCAGACTAAACAGTACAGTTAGCACATCAAGGGGTGTAAAGTTAAAGTTAAAGCCCAAATATGTTGCAGAAAGTCACAAATTTCAGACAAGTGGTGAATATTTGAATTTGTTTTCCTGTCCAGGAGAGAACTAGAGCTGCGCTGCTAGACTCCCTCTACGCGGAGCTCAACAGCAAGAACGAGGAGATCTTCTGCGCCATCACCTGCCTGGATTCTTCCACCAGTCCCAGCATCTTAGGCAAGGGAGACGGCAGCCCTGGCGGACTCTGGCCGTCCTTTAAGAAGGCCTTCAGGGGACGCAGCCAGTCTGTTGACACCAGCACCAGCCCCATGCACAATAAGGCCAATGGGAACATGACATTTGCCGCAGATATACCGGAGGAAGGGGAGGCGACCAGTCCAGTTGTAAGTGCTGAACTTTCAGTTTTGTTTCTGTAATATTTGAGTTCCACACTTGCCTTCCAATCAATCAAGAATTCTGCATTTTACTGCTGTATAGATTTCTATATTTGACAAATTACCTGGTAATGAAGATTGTTCAGCCATCCATAGAGCACAACCCATCACCTGTTGACACTTGATAGAGGGGGGAAAGAGTTTTATCTATTCTTAAAGAAGAAAAAAAAAGACTTTATTTTCCAAAACATGTTGTTCGCCAGTTTTTTTTCTATCAGAATTCTACCCATCAATTTTGATAGCTGTTATATACTCAGGAACAACTTAAGAATACATTCAAGCAGAAAAAGGTGTTCAGAAAGAGCTTTCTTGATTGTATTCTTTCATGTAGAAAGTCTTGTAAAGTTGTTATTTTCTCGTTTTTGTTATGTGTTAATTTCTGCTAGTTGCAAGGAAAAACACCAGAAATCAAAAGATTAAAAATAATGGTGGAGATGCAATCTTGGCTGTCGTTTTGGGGGCTGGTGTGTATACCTTGCCAACTCCTTGCAACCCCGACAATATACATGGACTGATCCTTTGTGCTAATAAGACCCTTTTTAGGTTTTCAGTGACAAATGAAGTCTGGCTTAGAGATTCATCCTTTTAGACTTCTCCTCCTCGATTCAGCCATTAATAGGGACACATTCCCAGCAGAGACATTTCCTGGCTTTAAGATGGTCTTAAGACAAAGCTCACCTACATTACATCACCCAGAGGAATTCAGAGCAAAGCTTTTAGCAATATTTACGGTGACAGATAGAGAAGGTCTTGTTTTCACTATTTCTCTGAGATGCATCAACCTCACTACAAATTTACAGCACCCGCAAAAAAGCACAGTAGTGATGTTCGCAATTCTATTTGTTGTACTTCTTTGGTTAATCTTTATAGCTTGTTTATCTCCTGCAGCAACCGAAGGGAAACAGGAGCCTAAGGTTAAGCACAAGAAGTACGGGTAGCAACCAGAGTTACGGGAGCAGTATCGGAGAAAAGAAAGAGCCGAAGAGAAAAAGGTACAGATCATCTCTTGGTGATGTGGCAATCAAGTTCCACTCAAGTTCCATTGAGCTCTTGAAACTTTGGGTTTAAAGTATCGGGATAAACCTCTCAATAATTTGTCAAGTTGAGGAACTGCTGATATATATTGTTTGATTACTGTTTGGTTATAGATTCGTTCCTATACAAATAGATGACTTGATTGGTTAAACCCTTTGCTATTGTAATTGACAAAGTTAGCAACATTTGTCATAGTATACAGAAAAAGGGGGGTTATGAACGAGGTATCATTTGGCCTAATCGCAGTCAATCTCAAGTCGGCTCACAAGCAACAGGATAAATGATAAAGAAAAAACCTTTGTTGTCAATTTTGTATAGCTTTCGACTTTTGATAAATTGTGATTGACTTGCAATCTTCACTTGAATGTGATTACTTTCCCGCAAAATTGATTGATTGATCAAATTCTCCTAATGTCAACTGCACCTCATTTATCTGACAACCTCTGCAGAGACAGCATGCTCAGTAGGTCCTCACATTCCTCCGAAAGCATCAATGGCAGTCAAGAATCCCACAAGTCGTCGTCAAATTCCCTCAACAGCTCGCCGGATGTTGCTACCTCGAGAACGAGGTAAGTTTCGGCTTGTTCATTCCTGTGCCCCCCAAAAAAGGTTATTGTTTAATTATGTTGCTGACATCTTAAATTGGACATAAACCGTTATCTTGTTAGTCCTTGAGTGTACTTTCCTAAGAAATAACCTTGTTAACCCCAGCTGGTATCCTTCGAACATTTCTTCATCCCTCTGCAGAATTTACACATGTCGGGTGTCGCCAAGTAACTCCCTGGACAGCTTCAACAGTGATGATGAGGCACATGAACACGAAGACTCAGACACTGGAATGGTAAGTTGGGTTCATCTTAAAACGTTAATTTTGGGAACTCTAAAAAATAGCACATTCCATTCCATAGCTTTTCTTCTGTACTAAATTAATCTTGAAAGCTTGCAAACAACACTTGCTCTTGTTTATACTTCAACGCACTTCAGTCTGGACCAAACAAGGCACTATGTTCTTACATTGCCCTCCATCACACTGATAGCCATATGCCCATTCATTAACTACAGAAGTGTCCTTCACTGTACATGCAAAGAATCCTTCAATGCACTGCAGCTGGAGTAATTTGGCATGAACCACTGACTTGCAGTAAAGAACTCTCTTAGAGGAAGGGTTAAGATAGCAACTTGTGTTTGCCAGAGCTCCTGTTGACTCTGTGGGTCAGATATATGCACCCGAGACGGGGATCATACCATGTGACATCAGTATCAACTAGAATGTCACTCTCCAAACAGTTGTTTTTTATGATATCATTTATTCTGGGTTCTTTCTCACACCAGGGAAGCATGTCATCGGGTTGTATTTCCAGCAGTAAAACCAGCCCACTCAATCCTTGCCTTTGTCCTGAAGGTAAATGCACCACAGCATTGGAAATAGAAAGTGAGTCCTCTTTAAGTATTTCTCATATTTATTTCCTCATTGGCAAAATTAAATCTTCAACAAAGAAGGTGCTGTGACACAGCATTTTGAGGTGTAATAGTAGATATTGTGAAATAATAATTGTTAACATTACTTTTTAGATTTAATGTAACGTACGTACTAAACTACTTTACTAAATGTTATTTTGCCAGTGTTGTTACCTAGAAATTTGACAAATCCACATTAGTCACATAATGTATTCTTAATAAACAATCTGAACACATTTGAAAAATGTAGCAACTAAGAAATACTCTAGTTAAAGCTGTGAAGTATTACATTGTATAACCAGAACATTTTCCAAGTTAGACTGCCTTTTATGCAAAGCCTAAAATCACAGATAAGGCTTATACCTAAAGTAAAACTGGTTTAAACTTTGAATTTGCAAGTTACAATTGTAAATTGAATTGATTTTTTTTCCTGCAGCAACTTTGTCTCAGCAGTTGGAATTAATGAGGTTAGAGATCAACAAATTAAAAGCCGAGAAACTGGATCTCATCAGAACAAATGTGGTAGGTGCATGTATTTGTTGATTTTTTTTAGCTACTTTATTGTTCACAGAGAGTTTTAGGAATTTTTTCTTCTGAATTATCAAACAAGAAAGATTTTTTTTCTTCATATTTTAACTTTTTGAAAATCTTCATGATCGTAGTCACTTACTTAAAGGTACATCGTTCAAAAATAAACTTACTACGAAGATGTGTCACATTTAAGATGCGTCACATCTAAAGATCATATGTGACCTGTTCCAACGAAACCCGGACAAAGTCGCACAATGTGTTTTGTCACAATGTACTCCTTAAGTCATTTCTGGATGGATTTTACCATTTTGAGGTTTTAGGTTTTCCTAAGTCACTCGCTATTAATCTACAATCTCCTCAAATTTGAACAAAATCCGTCTACCAGAAGTGTGTTTTTTGGTCAATTTTGTGAAACATTTGTGTATAGAAATAATACGCTTTTCTGAACTTCATGTTTATCTCATAATTAGGGTGTTAGGGTTTTATCACTAAATCCAGACCCCAGGGAAGATAGGGTGGGGGTACATATGTAAATGATACATCATTTTAAAGCTGAGAACCTAGAGAATTTGAAAAAAACAAAATCTGAAAAACTAAAAAGTCGACTTTGTCCGGGTTTCGTTGGAACAGGTCACATATCTACATAAAACGCTTATTACTTATGTAGTTTCACACAAATTTCCCTTCTTGTACAACATGGTGAAGGACAATTGTTTATCAGCTGTTTGCACATTGATTACAATCACAATGATAAATCAGTTACTCTTCTAAAGATTGATTCTAGCATTTTTTTATAGTAAAATCGGCTCCGAGATTTGCACAACCAGTGGGAAAAGGTTCAGGCAATTACTTCATGAAATCACTTCATGAAATCACTTCAGATTTCTTTCCGTGTTCCTCCTTGTACAGAGCTGGCAACACGACATCAAGAAGCTAAAAGAGAAAGAGATCCGCCACATGCAGGAACTCTCGGCGGCACAGAGAGAAATCAGTAAGCTTCGAGAGGTTAAAGAAATCCAACAGACTGGCTACATCGAAGCCATGTCCAGCCTCTAAAACCAACCAATTTCGGCAGGGGCTGCTGGAACGGAAATCTGCTAAGCACGGAACTTATTTATTTTAGCAAACAATTAGGGGTGCCAATTAGACTGGTTTTCAGCTGATTCATGCTTTGCACATTAATTGATCAGGCATAATTTTGGCTCAGCAAGTCCAGTTGACAACATATTAAACTACTAGGCTGAAGCTCAAAAAGTTGTCACCCACAGGAATTACTTGCCAAGCTTCAAATATTATTCGCCAAACTGTATGCGGTGCCTCTTGACACAAACTTGCTTAGTAGTATTTGCCACCTTAGCAGCTCTGCGAAATTGAGCCCTGCTTGGGACACTAGGTGTGATCCCATTGATCATCTGCCCCATATTCCACCTGCATTTCATTTGATCTACAATTGTTGGGACCACACGCCTGATGAGAGTTATTGTGGGAACCAAAAACAATAAGTTCCCTCTAGAAGAAGAATCTTTCTGCCACAATTAACACAGTCACTCCTAGCACCGTCAGGTGTGGTTATGTACTGTACCAGTTCCCAGACTTTTGTCTCGAGATTTGTACCTGGGATTCCTGGCAGAAATTAGGACCTCAAGCTTTCTCAAGATTATGTTTGATCACTCATTGGAGCATAACCAGTGTGGTTCTCTAAAAGCTGAACATTCTTACCTTTTAAGGGTTGTTTTCCGTTGGTGTTAATTACATCCGTACTCTTCCTTTTGTGTAAATAAGTCGGACTCTGCTAGGCTTGTATAAAGAAACAAGTGATGAAATTATGCACAAGGTATGTAATATACACCTGTATTTATTATGATAAAAAAATCACTAAAATAGACCAGAGTACTATAGTTTTTGTTTTTAAGTTATTGATTAAAATGCGTTTGTTAAAAATAGCTGAACAAAATTTCCTACCTGTTCATCTCCGTGACATTTCGGCAAACTGCAGCAAATTGGCAACTGCTTCACTCAACAACAATACTGATGACTTTAATGAAGGAAGATTTTTAGGGAAGTTGTTCAGAATCCTGCAACTAAAACTGAATCCTGAATTGAGACAGGCTCTTAATTGGTGAGTTTCTGTGTGAATTTGGTGTAGGTTAATTTACTTCCTGAACAGGCAACGGGAAATGCTTATTTATTTTGAGACTGAAATCGTTAATTTTCAACCCCAAAACATTGTATGTCATTAATTAACATGAAGTGCGTAAGTGCAAAAAGAAATGTGAAAATAATGGCTGTATATATTCATGTATATGTACAGTATATACCCTAGTGTACATCTAATAAGTGTACATTTACATAATGATTATGAAATATATTTTTGGGGATATCCTTTTACTTCATTATCGTGCTGGGCGGCTCAATTCTTTTTTTGTTCTTGTTAAGTTTTCTTTGACGAGGTAGTAAATGTTAATAACCGGGCATTGAAGCCTGCAATTATGGTGAAATCATTTTGTTACTGTGTTATATTTAAAAACCTGTTAGTTGGAAGAAAGTCAAAGGTGCTGAAATGTGGATTATGGCAATGGTATACCGGTACATCATCACTGTTAAAAAAAGATATTGGTTTTTTTACTTCAATTCAGACTACAATTCAGTTGAGAATTTACAATTATCTTGACTGCAACAATAATTTCACAACCTGTGATATTGAAGTTCTGTTGCCATAAAGCTGAGAAAAACAAATCACACAGTTAAATAAATAGACCCTGTGCATGCTGTGCCCTCACTGAGGGTGTATTTTTTTTTTTTTTTTTTTATTAGACGACAATGAAATTTTAAAATGTCCACTCATGCGTAGATCACAGAAAAATAATTGACCTGCCGTCTGGGGTCAATTTCTCAAAACGTGTAAGCACAACAAAAATTGCTTAATATTAAAATGTATGCTTAGCAAAAACAGGGTTACAAACCAAATTTTCAGATGATGTATAATTGTTTGTGAGTGGTTTTCAGTTGCTTAGCCTAAAAAACATATAGAGTTTTGGCGGGAAACCTGTTTCTACTGAGCAATACTTTGTTTGTGCTAAGCAAATCTGTGTGCTTACAAGTTTTATGGAATTGGCCCCTGGTGTGATGTCAGGTGCAGGGGGGTCGCAATTATTTCCAGAATTCTAGTCATATAACTGACATGATGGCAACTTGCTCATGTGCCAACACATTGTAAACTGTAATGTCACCAAGTTGTTCTTTTTTTATAAAAATGCCATCATTAAGACAAGTGAATACAACAACAAAGGAAACAAGTTTTTAAATCAAAATGTAAATTGTCCTGAAACAGTATTTAAAATACATTATGCTACAATAATGCAAGCTACGAATGCATAAGTACATATGGTACGTATTAAAGTAAATATTTAACTAAAATCTGCATGCGTACATTGGTTCGCAAGTAATTAGATTTGAAGTACGTGTGATGTACCACTGTTAATCAAGGGTTTATTGTATTTAATTGTCTTTTTCAAAAACGAAAATGGATTGTAAATATTTTGTGGAAATGCCAAAAGGTGGTGTGTGTAAATACAAATTGTACAAATAAGTTGCTTAAAATGAGTTGCTTAAAAGGATAGTTGCTTAAAAGGATTGTTGCTAGAATATACTGCAGATTTATCTGTTTAATGAATGAGGGTTACTTGGGGAATTAATTAAACAAATAGCAGGGATTATGTACATGTAGTACATGTAGTCCCTAGCGGTGTAAAAAAGGCATAGAATTACACAGCATTAACTGGACAAGCTGAGATGGTCTTGTTAACTTACTGGACAACCTTTCAGCAGAGTCGGGTGCAGAAAAGTCTATTGCAAATTTGTCCCTGTTGCATCTGACAACAGTTTTTTTGATACCTTCTTTCTCAAAGAGTGATTACATAATAGTGTACTTTACCGGCATTTACCAGAACGTTTCGTCTTGACTATACATTGTAACCATGCAGTCTTGCCCGTCTTTTAAGTTAAAGCCCTTTTGACATCTCATCTCGGTTACGATCTTATTTTATTTATTTTTTTTTTGGGGGGGGGGGGTTTTGTTTGTTTTTTTGTCCGGCCTTGTGGTGGGTTGGTTTATTATTTTACACCATTTTATAATTTCCAGTAATTTTAATTTAAATGTTATAACAGATTCTGAAATTTCTGTTTCTTGTAAAGGTATTTTTTGTAATGAAGAGTTTAAATTATTACGTAAGTCCTCACGTAGTATGGCAAACTGAGGCTAAGCTGCGTTGCTGGTGATGGTCATAAAATAAATAAATTATGCGAAAATAAAAAGTTGGTCAAGACTAATTTATTTTAGCGAGATATTTATTTGTAGGAATTTCATTCATTGTTTATTAATCACTATTGTAAAAAAGACTTTCTAAACTCCATGTTAAGCTAATAAGGTAATTTACTACTACATTTGCCGCTGCTGGTGCCGGGTGTATGCAGTTAAACAAAGTAATACTCGGACATAAACCTACATGTATTATTATTATTAATTATTTTTGGTAATGAAACCAGGATCCCTCAATAGCGCCCTAGGCACTGTAGCTTAAAGCCTGAAGAAACCTACAGAGAGAAGAAGGTACAGTAATGTTTTAGAGGTGGGAGGAAAACCCCAAAAGAATATCCTGCAGAAAACCAACGGAATCAGGCATAGACTGAAAACTCAATTCAGGCCGGATTCGAACCCGGGTGACAGCGTTGGAAGGCTAGGAAAGAACCGCTACGTCAACGTGACTCCCCTCCCCGTCAGGCAATTTTAAGAAAAATACGGTCGTCAGTTAAACGTTTCTTAAAATAGTACAGAAGCACCAACCTATACGATCAACTTTTTTTTACATTCGGAATGAACAATGCTTGTGCGTTGATCTGGAATTTCTTCCCCAACAACAGAAAAATTGAAGATTTATTCTAATTCGAAGATGTCATTAATCTTGCGCAACTCAAAAAAATTTACATTAAAAACTATCAGAAACAAATATTTTACAAATTGTAATGGGTTAATTTGTAATAATGGGCTCAGTTTCTAATAAAATCCGCAATATAAATACTAAATCCTTTATATAACATGGCCGAGATTAAAAGCAATTCTCGACCTATGCTACAAAAAAACAACACCACTAACGTTTAAAGTTTCAAAGTGAACAAGGAAGTCGGCAAGTTGTGACTTGAACCTGCAATCTTGGGATTACCGGACCGGCGCTCTACCAACTGAGCTATCTAGCCATGTGTTGGTGGTTTCACAAATTGCCAGTGTTCATAAACAGTCGGAATTCATAAACACCAGAATTACCTGTGGTCAGGGACATTGTGGGCATAACTCAATTATCTATTCATCTTATAATACGCAAATAAACCACAAGGGGAACTGACTAATTTGCGTAAATTTCGTACCGAACAAAGAAATCGGCAAGGCGGGACTTGAACCTGCTACTTCCGGAATATCGGACCAGTGCTCTACCAATTACTGAGCTATCTCTGCCTATGTTGGTGGGCTCCTAAATTGTCAGTATATTTGTTCAAGGGCGCTAGTCAGTTTAAAGTTGGCAGGCCAAAGCCTACTCATTTCCGCACAACGTACTTGACAGAAAATTGTTCCAAATTATTATTAGGCCTAATTGTTTTCCCAAATTGGCAAAATATTGACGAACCCTGCCATTCCACAAAGTAAGTTTCTAGTTATGCCGGCCTATGCCTATTTACTATTCCCGATACTGATCCTAAGTTGGAGATGGATGTTAGAAAGAATTGGGCACATTTGGTACCACTTTCGAACATATAAGTTTCGTCAGAAATTAGACATTGCCCGTGTCAAATTTAGTACTCCGATGCAACAGAAGACGCTGACAATGTCTCTTTTAGTGCATAAACAATGAGAACACAAACGAGGTTCCCGGATGTCTGACCGCGAAAAATCGTATTCGTTGATTTTTGTTTACAGGGTACCGGTGTACCGCGGTAAGGTATAGGGGCAAAAGGGGGCTCTGCCCTAAATTGTGCTGGGTATATGTACATTGTACATACGTACACGTATGCTGTGTACTCAAGCATGCAATGTACCAGTCTTATGGTATGTAGCCCCCCCCCCCCCCCCTAGTTTTACACGTGCTGTAGAATTGTATGTGCTGTGCTGTGTGCACTTAATAGGGCGTGGCCCATGACAAAAAAAGCCAGTTTATGTCAGAATTAACCGTAAGTCTCCTTTTTATTTTATTTTGTATTAAATAGTAGGTTTATATTGCAGTTGTAGCATATTATAATATTTTGGATCGATTTTTGACTTTGAGGGTTATTATGTCATTCCCAAAATAGTGACCAAAAAAACTAACTAGTAGGCCGGTACTAATTAAGTTGACATTTTTATAATTTATGATTTGGCTTATTGGGGAGTATTTTGTTTGTATTTAAGTTTAGCAATTTGGTTTGGTAAGCAAGCCAGGAAATGTTCTTTAACTGGGAGTTGTGTTTGACCTTAAGAAACTAGCCGGCTCTGCCTGAATTTCAGTAAACGCTATTTGGCCATCCTGCTTGTACAGCGCCCTCTACATTTAAATTACCACCATCGTTTGGTTTGTGAAAGACCTGTGGCCCAGTAGTAGTAAGATTTGGTCTGATTTAATAATAATTTTAAATTGCCTCTAACATTTAATTGCACAGTATTATATCAACTGAAGTTCCTGTAACAACAAATTCCACCCCCATCTCAAAATCAGAATGACATGACTCATTTTGCTTGTTAGCACCATAATTATCTTTTGATTTTCTATTTTTTTTATGCAGGACCTGACTTCAAAAGGTACAAGGCAATACCTATCTCTGTTTACGAGCTAACCATGCCCCTTAGACAACTTTGCACACGTTTGGCACGTAGGTGCGATATGCGTAGATCAGCACCATAATAATAATATTATCTTTGATTTTCTAATTTTATTATGCAGGTTTATCAGTCGTTGCAGGATGAAGTTGGCCCTACAACGAATGAAATGCAGAACCTGACTTCAAAAGGTACTAGGTAATTTACCTATGTTTACGAGCCATTACCATGCCCCTTAGACAACTTTGCACAAGTTTGGCATGTACATTTGTAGGTGCGATATGCATAGCTCGGCACCATAATCATATTATCTTTGATTTTCTAATTTTATTACCCAGGTTGATCAGTCGTCGCAGGATGAAACTGGCCCGACAACGAATGAAATGCAGAACCTGACTTCAAAAGGTACTAGGTAATTTACCTATGTTTACGAGCCATTACCATGCCCCTTAGACAACTTTGCACAAGTTTGGCACGTACCTTTGTAGGTGCGATATGCATAGCTTGGCACCATAATCATATTATCTTTGATTTTCTAATTTTATTACCCAGGTTGATCAGTCGTTGCAGGATGAAAGTCGGCATGGCACAAAACAAAATGCAGAACCTGACTTCAAAAGGTACTAGGCAATTTACTTATCTCCGTTTACGAGCTAGTCTTCCTCAGTCCCTAGACAACTTTGTAGCTTAGACAACTTTGAGGTTGTAGCTTTTAATTTACACCTAGTTAGCGTTCGCATGGTTTATTTAAATATCTGATGTTGACTGTTTTGTTGCAGGGACTTGTTTGAGCAGGAAGTCAAGATTGAAGAACAAGAGCTTGTCGATACAAAGGAAACAGGCTGGAGCAGCAGCTACTCGCCAAACTTGAGGAATGACGAGTACAATTTGACTTTAAGTGAGTACAACTTTTTTGTTTTCCGTTTTTGAGAGTGAACACTTCACATTTGTGAGTCGTTCTGGCAAAATGAGATAGAACTGGCCGGAAGTTGAAATGAGGGTTTGTGAATAAAATTCTTCGTAAAATACTGTTTGTTGCACTTCAATCAGACATTCCCTTGACAAGTTATGGCTGTTTAAAGTATGTACTTTATGTATTTTTATCATTGCGCCAATGGTCCAGTTAAGTTGTGCCTATACTGGGACCCCTAAGAATTAGGAGCAAGACAGTTTTTTTTCCGTGGGATTTTTTATTCGAAAGATCCTAACAAATACATTGCTAGAAAATTATCAATTCAATTTGAAAATCTCTTTTTTAGGGTGCAACCTCCTAAAGCACAGATACCAACTTTAAACTATGCGGAGTAGATATATTAGAGATTACAAATATGTATAAATTTGAAAATCGGGAAAATTCACACTCATTTCTTTTTTTAAATTTATTTTTTATTGTTGTTTTCCTCTATGGCCTGTACCCAGTTCCGTCTCGTTTTGCCAGAACACCTCAAATTTATAAGAGGGGTGATTGAAAAGATTGTGGCCTAAGGTAGAAGTTTAAGAAAATTAAACAATTATTTATCAACATAGTCCCCTCCTTCATTACTCTGATATAGTTTGATTTCCCTCTGCTGATTATTCATCATTGGGGTGTATCTAATGAGATCTAGTGTGGTGTGGACCTTTCACCCTTGAGCAATTTTAAATATTCAAGATGGCGTTTTTTGGTCGAATGAATTCTATAGAAAGGGTTTAAGAAGTATTGGATGTACCGTTACTATGGTAACTAACATATGGCCATCATTAGGTCGGTAAAAGTAAGTAAAAATAGCAGTTCCTGGAGATGTCCCTTGTCAAAGATAATATATGCCTTGCAGACGAGGTCCCGGTTGATTGAATTTGTGATCTTGGGGTGATGGAAGGAACTGCTGCGGGTGGGTTTGTGGTAGACGCTGCAAGTAAGACTGCCGTATTGCATACTGGATACCCTAAACATCAAGAAATGGTGAACTGGATGCTACTGTAAAGCCCATGGAGGTGTTCCAAGAAGAGCCAGAGGTTATCCTGCCCGTGCTGCCAGATGACAAAGATGACGTCCACGTACCGGAGCCAAACCCTAGGTCTGTGATCTGCTGTGGCAATGGCGGTATGCTCGAATTCTGCCATGAATATGGAAGTCCAAAACCGGGGATATGAAAGATCCAATGGAGGTTCCAGCTGACTGTTCGATGAATTTATCTTGCCATTGGAAGCTGGATGAGTTGACACAGACGAGGAGCAGATCAAAAAGCTAGTCAGAGGTGCGGTCCTTGAGGGTGGGGTCTGTTTAAAGTCTGTGCTTGGTGATGGTACAGATGTTGAAGGAGGGGAGTTTGGTAAAGAGGGAGATGGATGACATCAAAGCTGACCATGATGTCGTCTGGCTAGATGGTGAAAAAATTGTTAAAGTTCTTGATGTGGTGTTCGTTGTTGCCTACCAGGGGGTGAAGTATCTTAGCGAGATGCCTGGCTGTGTCGAGGTGGGGCCTCCCCTGGAAGCTAGGAAGGGGCCTCCTCTGGAAGCTAGGATGGAGCACAGGAGAACATCCATCTTGTAGATCTTAGGCAGTTCGAAGAACCCTGGGCACTAGGAGCTGGATGGCTGGAGCTGTCTGTATAAGGGCTGAAAGATATCGCCGAACCACTGGGGATAAAGAAGCTTGCCTTGCCATTTCCTCTCAATGGATGGTGTGGGGTCTTTCTGGAGTTCAAGGTAGTAGTCCGAGTCCGAGTTGAGGATGTCCACTATCTTGCGGTCATACTCGGCCTTGTCCATGACGACAGTGGCATTACCCTTGTCTGCTCAAAGAATGTGGATGGACTTGTCTTAGTGCAGTAATGCGATAGCTGACCAGTTGGGCTTGGATGGCATGTGTTTCCGGAAGGCTCGGATCTACAGAAGGATCGCATTGGCAGCAGACTTGTCAAGATAGCGAAGGGTAGGTTCGGTATGTTGGATGATCTCTTCTACTGGGAATGATTGAGGGACAAGGGCAAAGTTTATGCCCAACAACATAATTTTGGACTCATCAGAGGATAGGTACGCTGGCTCAAGTTGACTGCAGAAGGACTCTTGGGAGCGAAGGTGGAGCTTGGTGCGGTGCAGTGCAGGTTGGAGGGTTTGATGTGGTGTTTGTTGGTGCCTACCAGGGAGTGAAGTATCTTAGCTGGATGCCTGGCTGTGTCGTAGGCGGGACCTCCCCTGGAAGCTAGAATGGGCCGGCCTCCCCTGGAAGCTAAGATGGGGTGCAGGGGCACATCCATCTTGTGGATCTTGGGCTGTACGGCTAAGAGCTGGATGGCTGGAGCTGTCTGTACAAATGAGAGATGTTGCCGGACCGCTGGAGAGAAAGAAGCTTGCCTTGCCGTTTCCTCTCAATGGATGGTGTGGGATCTTTTTGGAGTTCACAGTAGCAGTCCGAGTTGAGGATGTCCACTATCTTGCGGTCATATTCGGCCTTGTCCATGACGACAGTGGCATTACCCTTGTCTGCTCAAAGAATGTGGATGGACTTGTCTTGGTGCAGTAATGCGATAGCTGACCGGTCTTTTCTAGAGATGTTGGGCTTGGCTGGCTTGTGTTCCGGAAAGCTTGGATCTACAGATGGGTCGCATTGACCACAGACCACATTTTGACCAACCTTTACCGGCTTAATGGCAGCCATATTGCTAGTTACCATAGCAACGGTACACCCAATACTTCTCAAACTTTTTATATTGAATTCATTGGAGCCAAAAACATATATATCTTTGCTAAAACATTTTTGGAGATCAGCGTAGTAGGCCCCCGTGATATAGTGTGACCCTTTTCAAACTTTGTGTATATATCATTCAAATTTTGAATTGCACGCAAATTAAGTCTACCTAAGGCCTTCTACCTAAGGCCTTCTACCTAAGGCCTTCTACCTAAGGCCTTCTACCTAAGGCCTTCTACCTAAGGTCTTCTACCTAAGGCCTTCTACCTTAGGCCATTTACCTAAGGCCTTCTACCTTAGGCCATTTACCTAAGGCCTTTTACCTAAGGCCACAAACTTTTCAATCACCCCTTGTATGTGTAGGATCGTTCTATAAATTTGGGGTCCACTGTGTTTTTGTTGTACCTATGGCATCATATTTTTAGGATTTTGTTTTGTTTTGGATGATTGCACTCCAGAAAACTTTATTAAAACACATTAAATGTTTTCCAAAAGTTTAGCATTTGATTTTTCGAAATGCATTTGACCAAATAATTCAATTTTTAAAACTAAAATTGATCAGATTTTAAATGTGCTAGCTGCAACTGCTTGCCGTGTTTAAAATGTGCTGAAAAGTTGGAAACACAAACCACTGTCAAAAAGAGTGGCAAAAGAGTCTGACAATAAAAGCGCTGCAACTTTACAATTAAAATAACATGCCAGTAATGTACGTGCCTGCATTTTTTTTTTATTTTATATATAAAATTGAGCTGGCAAAAAGCTATTAGTAAATTTGGTATATTTGAAGTCGTTTTTAAGGACACTTAATTGCAGTTTTGCATTCACTGAAACAGGAAACATTTCACACTTTGGACCCTAAATTTAAAGAATAACCCATGTACAAATAAATATACATCTGTAGTGGTAAATACTGCTGTGTTTATTGCCAATGTTTGTTTTTGCAAATGTTTGCAAATATGTTAGGGACAATTGCTAAATTCGAAATGAACTTTACTGAACCAAAGTACTCTGGGAGCTAAAATATGCCTAATTCACAGGTTAGCCATTTTAAGCTAAGTAAAATCTTCATTTTTGGAACTTTTGGAACAAATATCGAAATCATTCATTAGGAAAATTAATACCAGTCTGCTTTGATGAATAATTTAAAATTTGCGATTAATACTACATGTACGTAAATATTTTGAGCCACATACAAAAATTGAAAGCGAGGCTTGGAACGCATAAATTGTAAACCTACGTGATTTTGTTGCAACGACTATGTCACGCGTCAATGATATAGATTGCATCATAGAACCCATCATAAACAATATGCAATTTCAGCTGGTTAAATACTTTGGTCAGTAAAGTTCAATTTACTATTTACATTTACTATTTTACCGAACACCGCTATATCGAACATTCGGTTAAACCGAACACATTCCTTGGCTCTCGATTTTTGTGTCCAAACCTACCAAACATTGTTGTTGAAAATTCATCAACAGATTTTTAGAAGTCCACTGGGACATTGGGTACATCCAGTGCTATTTAGGCCATGTTTAACTTCCTAATCATCAAACGGCTAGTGCTTTATTTTTAAGTGATGGGTGGCTATTATTTCCCCAATAAATAGAAGGGAAAGCCCACCGTTGCTTAAGAATTGGGTAGTTCCCGTGAAGTGTTCGTTATAGCGGCGTTCCACTGTATAGGATGGAGTTTGTGTTTGATGTAAATTCAATATTGGGTTTTTCTCTTCACCATTTTATTTTATGAACTACTGTATACCTTATAAATGTCTTACCAGATAAATTTAAAATCATAAGGGCTAGGGTATTTAATTTAAAAAATGGGTCAAATTAGATTTTTCGTAAAAGAAATAAAAATGGTAAGGTTTATATTAATAACAATTGGCCAACATTTTATATTTCGTAAAAATTTAAAAAATCATACGTGGTTATAGCCTTGCATTTGATGAAAATTTGACTAAACTTTATCTTACCAGATAAATTAAAAATCACAAGGGTTAGGGTTTTAATTTAAAAAATTGGTAAAATAAGATTTTTCTTAAAAGAAATAAAAATTGTAAGGTTTATATTAATTAAAATTGGCCAACATTTTATATTTCGTAAAAATACAAAAATCATACGTGGTTATAGCCTCACATTTGATGAAAAATTGACTAAACTTTATTTTTCTGAAATAAACAATTGCATGGCTTAGCTTTGCATTTTAATTATAATTCGCTAAAATTAAAACAAATTATTTACATTTCTTACAAATTTAAAAACATCGGATAGCCTTACGTTTTAATAAAAATTGGCTAAAACTTGATTTAACTTGATAAACAATTGCATGGCTTAGCCTTGATTTTAATTGAGATTGGCAAACATAATTATTTCTTAAACATAACCTTACATTTTGATTGGCTAAAACTCGATTTTTCTGAAATAAACAATTGCAAGGGTTGGTCTCGATTTTAATAAAAATTTGCCAAAATGTTATATTGATCATAACTTTAAATTTTGATGAAAAAATGGCTAAAACTCAATTCTTTTTGTAATAAAAAATTGCAAGGGTTAGGCTTGCGTTTTATAGTCGGGCCCAATATTAGCAAAACTGTATATTTTTTGAATCTGTATCGTATACCTATTCAGAAAACCCATTTCCCCAGAAGCATGTATGGCAGCCATCTTTTTTTTTTCAAAAATGGCTGCCAAAAAGTGGTGTTTTTTTAGTATCGGCTTCTAGACAACCTGCTGTTGATTTCAAAGACTAAACCAATTTTGTTGGCACAAGGGTTCCTATAGTACCATTTACAATGAGCTGATGTTTATAGAGGTGAAACTTATATAATTTGCATCTTTTCGGGATACTCTTGGATCCGGCGTAAGTCACTGACGATCTAGTGGTGGATGAAAACAAAACTCGATGCTACGTTGACTTGGGTGTTCATGTTGATGTTGATTTGTTATTTTCACACAGTGGATTACCACTTTGCAGTCCTGATTTAAAAAAAACCCAGTCGTTTGCATTGCCTGTTTTGGCACTAGTTGTAATTATCCCAATGGTAGCCTTAACTGGAAGGACCCCAGCGTCATGTAGGAGCCATCTTTCATTGGATTTAGAAACACCTTGTGCTTGACCCCATAACCTAGCCCGAGGGCTGTAGAATGTGCTGCATGACAGCACCAAAGGGTTGGGGCTAGTCTGTCACTTTTAGAAAATATGTCATCGAAGGTAAGGAATACTCTTTGTAAATGTCCATTCATCTGTATGAATGTAGCTAACATGAACATCAGATCTTCAGTCATTCCAGTTGCATCTAAAAGCCTCTGCAGAACCTTGATGGCATCGATACGCGACTACACATTTTGCCAGGCTCACCTACCAAATTGAGAGAAGCTTGAAGGCTGGCAGTCTTTGCTTGTTGTGCACCTAGATCCGTCTTCATTGTCTGTAGTTTCAACACAATTAGAGGCGGATTGCTGGCAACTGCCTGGAAAGAATTGCTATTTTCATCAACAACTGATAATGGCCCGTCTTAATAAATGGCTGGCATTAACTACTTTAGTCAGAGAAGTACTGCTATAGTGATGGTGTCGGGTAGTGGAACCTATGATGGAGTAAATGTCATCAAATGGCAATTGTGCTTTTTGTTTAAAGGTAGTATACACCATTTGCAGATATCGAAAATATTTACTACTGAATTATTAAGAAATACCTTACTCAATTGAAAGTAAATAATGATTCTAGGCATTCAGCAAAAGGATTGCGCTAGATATCCTGTAATTATTTTAAAAAAATGAATTTTATAAAGAAAAATTCGCTCTCGCCGGACGACGAGAGCGAAAAAACAAAGATAACATAAGAATAACTGCTCGACCCCGGTTGAAAACAAACGCTGTTTTTCGTGCTTTTCTCGGCATCCATGATTGTAAAACTTCGGAAAAGTCAGTTAAACGATATTTACTATGAAATACAACCCCCCAAATCTACCCATTCATGATAATTCAAGCAATTACCAATGGTGTATACTACCTTTAACCAACTGCAGCCACAAACTATACACATGTGGGAAAGAGGTTAGATATGTCAGTATGCCCTCCAATTTTGTGTGGGCCCGGTAATCCAGCCCTGGTAGAAACCGTGGAAGGCATATTCCTCGTCCGGTGGATGACGTTGCAGTCCAAGTAATTCCCCATCTATTTTTGTACCACGATATGTTCCAACAGAGTCTGCCCTAATCTTGTGTTTCATCAGTGCTGCTTGCGGCTACTTATTGCTAATATTCGAGGCCTGAAGACAAATATTGGCGTCATCCTTTGTTGCTACTGAAACACTGTTAATTAAAGTACAGTATCTGATTCTTGTGTGTCTCTTAGTGAATACCAGAAGCCAACTTTGCAGGTCCAAAAATGCCAGAACTTGGTCACCTCGACCTTTAAGTCACCTGGTGCACTGTAAAAACTCTTTCTGGTATAATCTACTTAGAGTTGATGTGATCGCCCGGGTTCCTCGTCTGTATCTTGCTGTTGTCTTATTGACTACTTGTCCGATAACCGGGATCCTGTCATACATGCTACAGGTTCAGATTTAGTCATGATTCTTGAATATTTCATGGTCCATCAACGGGATTGGCTGTTGAGCAAATCACCAACATATAGAGAAGGAATTGCGTGTCAGCTCTGTGGATATTATTTTCAAAAAGTCACCTTTAGTCGACAAACTGTATCAATCATTATGGGATTACGAGAAGGCTCGACCACTGGAGCAAAAACCCGTCCTGCTTATGATGCAATAATAGTTGAAACAGAAGCAAGGCGGCAACATTTCCAGGAGAAAGATAGCATCTTCTGTTTCATCCAAATGTACCATTGACTGGGCTGAAGATGTTTCCCCGGACACCACATTCCTTACCAACATGATCCATATGGATACTGTTAAGTTTCGGCCTCGGTGACATTATAGACAAATCCTGGAAAAGCTTGAGCATGAACAAGACATCTGGGTTCAGATGCATCAGGAATCAGATTTGTGCAGCAGTCTTTGCCACCCCTCTTGCTATGCCTTTTCAATTTTGCTGGAAGATTGTCAGTGCATTGTCATGCAGTTCCGACAACTACAATTAAGCCCAGCAGTCTTCTTAGCTGTATCAGTACGGTCAAAGAGAAAGTTATCAACTTAGCATTGAGAAAGCATCTCATCAGACTAGAAAGGGCCTCATGATCGACAAGTAGTTTGGCTTTTATCTCAAGTATTCAGCCCCCGACTTTCTCACGTACCTGAGCCATGAGTGAATGGCTTGTCTCAACAGATGTCAGGAGAGTATAAAAGCTGCATTGGAAATATTATGACACATTTAAGGGGTTGCTGACCAAACTAGATGTTGACGGTGTCAGAGGGTGGCTATCTAGTTACTCGACGGGAAGATGTATATCCAGGTAATTGTTAATGGTCAAACATCTCAACCTACTCCGATCAATGCATCAGTTTCTCAATGATCTATTCTTGGGCCAACCTTGTTTTGGGTTGACATAAATGAGATTAGAGACCTGCACAGCCCTACTCTCTATGTTGATGCGTGCACCATAATGCTGCTTGCTGGATTATATCTCTATAATCCTACTTCTATGATTACGTACAATTAAATTGTTCATCATTGACACTGCTTGTGCACTGAAAAACAACCGTTCTTCCAATTTGTATGAACATCAAGTCGGAGGGGGCCAAAGTCCACCATCTTTATTCTGGACGTTCTTCATCTGCTCCTAACTAAACGGAGAGTGAAAATCCTGTTTGCGAACATCGTTCGCGTGTTGGTTCTCGTCATTAATGTCCAATTAAATTACATGTCCGGAGCACAATGGAGTACATCCCTTGAATTGGATGTCAGCAAGTACAATGTACTGGAATAAGCTGGATGGTTTGAAATGCCGTGCCCTACGTATCATCAAGGTTCACAGAAGTTGAAGATTGACCCTTTATCACCTTGGAGAGCTATAGATTGAGAGCTATCCAATGAGTCAGTGGTATTGTCTGGCTTAATCTTTAAGACTGTTCTTCATCTTCATCGTCGATGTGGGAGGTGAATGTGAGAATTAATCATTGTATCTGCATACAGACGACTTCACCTTACTCAAATTAGCTAATGACAGCAGGATTGTTAACTGCAGGACTTACTAGAACAAGATCAGTGCAGACAAATGAAGTGGGTTTTGAACCATGTCATTTTGTAAAATTTAAGACGGCTGCCATGATGGCCGCCGTGGGAAATGGAAACATTGGTTTTTTGATTGGGTATACTATGCATTTTCCAAACATGTGTAGCCTTGCAAATCCCAACAAAATGTAAACGAAGCTAAAAATGTGTACTTAGGGCCCGACTTTTATTTGTGGAAATTGAAAATAGCATTTTATTTAAAAATGGCAAACATTTGACATTTCTTTAATTAAAAATCATAAGGGGGGGTTAACCTCATTTTAATTCAAATACAAATTGGCCAAACTCATATTTTTCTTGGAAATTTAAAATCAGAAGGGGTTAGCCTTGCATTTTTATTAAAAATAGCCAAAAGACACTACAGTACAATGTAATAAATAGGCAGGGCAGTTTTGGGTGCTACAGTAATGGACCAACATGGCTATTGCCAAATATCTATCTTATGACAAACATACTTTGGCACAAACCTATCACCTTTCTGTCGTATCTGGACTAAAAAACAAAGAAATATATGTACCAACTTGTTTACAGAAATAATTGTATTCAAATCAAGTATCAATACCTCGACGGGACTATTTGCAACAGAGGTTAGGTGGGTAGTTTTTCAACAAAAAACATTAATATTTGCATTATTTAACATTGTTGTGGAGAAATAAATGAAACATTGCAGTAATAGTAACCAAGAAAACAACTATTTTATGTTGAAAATGGTATAGTCTTCATGTTGAAAAAAAAAATCAAAAAGACAAAAAGAATGAAATGTTTCTGACTTTCTGAAACGGCATTAACTGTTCATTATCTGTTTTTCAGTGTATGCCAAAATATTCAAATGCAAAAATTTGCGATGTTTTTTTTTTGTAACTGTCTGATAAAAGCAAAAATAACTTAGATGTAGCCAAAAAAAATGACCAATTCAAATCAAAACAAACAAAGGCTGGTGGCTATGATGTCTTAACCAGCATCATATTGGCTTTACAGATGTTGCCTTCTGGAAACCAGATTGCCAAGTTTAGAAGTGGTCTTGGGAACAGTGTGCTCAGCAGAGCCGCTTAGTTGACCCACTTCTCTTGTTCTTTTTTTGTCCATTCTGTCATGAAAAAAAATAAGAAATTCACGAAAATGGAATTGTCAAGTTTGCTACTTTCATTACTGGCATTTGTACTACCCTGCATTACAATGTGCTTATTAACGAAGAATAAATAACATTGCTTAGATGATTTTGGACGCTACAGTGAGTAATATGCATGAAACAATTGTAAGTTGTTAGTCTTCCATACTAATTAAAAATTTGCAAAACTTTTATACTTTTTTAATTTAAAAAAAAGTAAGTAGCCTTGCATTTTAATTAAAATTTGCAAAAATACCCCATATTATAGAAATATGGGGTAAGCCTTGTGTTTAATAAAAATTGGCCAGATTTTGAGTATTATAAGAATTGATAGGGGAGTTAGTCATGTCTTTTATTAGAAATTGGCAAAAAAGGCTTTTCTTAAATAAACATTGCCTTGCAATTAATTCAAACATTAATTTCATTAAAAATCATAAGGGGTTTAGGCTTATATTTTAATAAAAATTTGCCATTTAAATTTGAAATCATAAGGGCTAAGGCTTGCATTTTAAATTGTAATTAAAATTGGCTAAACAATTATTGTTCTTATATTAAATATAAATACAAATTGGCCCACATTTATTTTTCTTAAATTAAAAATCGTAAGGGGTTATTCTTAAATTTTAGGTAGAATTTGCCAGAATTAGATTTTTCTTAAATAAAAAAATCATAAGGAGGCTTGCATTTTAATTAAAATTGGCTAAACAATTATTGTTCTTATTTTAAATATCAAAAGGTGGTTAGCCTTGAACTTCATTAAAAATTTGCCAACATTTTTGGATAAAATAAAAATTGTAAGGGGTTAGGCTTGCATTTTAATTGAAGTTGCCCAAAATTTGATTGATCTTAAATTAAAAATTATAATTAAAAAATTGGCCAACATTTATTTTTCTTAAATTAAAAATCGTAAGGGGTTATTCTCAGATTTTAGGGAGAATTTGCCAGAATTAGATTTTTCTTAAATAACAAAATCATAAGGAGGCTTGCATTTTAATTAAAATTGGCTAAACAATTATTGTTCTTATATTAAATCTCAAAAGGGGGTTAGTTAGCCTTGAACTTTATTAAAAATTTGCCAACATTTTTGGATAAAATATAAATTGTAAGGGGTTAGGCTTGTATTTTAATTGAAGTTGCCCAAAATTTGATTGATCTTAAATTAAAAATTATAAGGATTCATATTTAAATTAAAATTGGCCAACATTATTTTTTCTTAAAAAACAATCATAAGGCGTTAGGCTTGCATTTTAATTAAAATTATACGAAATTTGATATCTACCTAAATTAAAAATCGTAAGGGTAAAGCTTGTATTTTAATTAAAAATGGCCTAAAATTGTAAGTGGTTAGCCTTATATTTTAATTGAAATTGCCCAAAATTTGACATTTCTTAAATCATAAGGAGTTAACTGTATAGGCTTGCCTTTTAAACTTAATATTTGTTTTAAGTTTTATACAATTTGATTGCTTGGTACACATCATTTGTTCGTTATTGTAAAACCTTCATAAGTGCTGAAAGGTTTGTGATGCACTGTATGTTTTTAAAACATGTTTTGTTTAAAAAAATGGAGAAATAAATTTCCAATTCATGGTATGTATTTTTATGTTTTTAAAGTTATTTTCAGAGTGTGAGTTCAAATTTACTGGGAATCCCACCCATGGGAGGGAAACATATGCCCAAATTTATTTTAAAAATGCAGATTTATGAGATAGCCTATATTTCGGACCTCCCCCCCCCCCCCCCCCCCCCCCCCCCCCCCCCCCCCGGGGCTCCTCCCCCCTCCTTCTGCCGCCGCCAGGGCCCCCCACCCTCGGCTTCTCCTGAGAAGACCCTGTCTGCACTTTAACCCTGGTCCGTCCGCACTACACTCATTTGAATATCCTTTAAATTTGAATATTTGAATATCCTTGTTAAAGTTATAAAGATGAAACCGCCTGGGTTTGAACCCAGGATCCTCCGCACTGCAGTCCTGAGCTTATCTGATTGAGCTAACTGGCTCTTGAAGAAACCATTCTCAGACAATATATATAAACCTTAGGTTGCCTTAGCAAATTACCATATCATGGATATTCATCATATGCAAATAGTTTCTGAGAAATAAACTCTTCGTAAAATAGACTATCTGTTTGTAAACAAGGAAATATACTATCTCAAAAAAAAAATACTGTTTGTAAACAAATAAGACTATCTCCAAAAAATAGACCATCTGTTTGTAAACAAATAATACTATCTCCAAATTATAGACCATCTCCAAGGAAATATACTATCTTTAAAGTATAGACCATCTCCACAGTATAGACCATCTCCACAGTATAGACCATCTCCAAAGTATAGACCATCTCTAAAGTATAGGCCATCTCCAAAAAATCGACTGTTTGTAAACAGATAAGACTATCTCCAAAATATAGGCCATCTCCAAAAAATCGACTATCTGTTTATAAAAATATAGACCATCTCCAAAGTATAGACCATCTCCAAAGTATAGGCCATCTCCAAAGTATAGGCCATCTCCAAAGTATGGACCATCTCCAAAGTATCTGTTTATAAACAAATAGAACATCTCCAAAGTATAGACCATCTCCAAGGAAATATACTATCTAAAAACAAATAGACTATCTTTAAAGTATAGACCATCTCCAAAGTATAGACCATCTCTAAAGTATAGACCATCTCCAAAGTATAGACCATCTCCCAAAAATAGGCCATCTCCAAAGTATAGACCATCTACAACGTATAGGCCATCTCCAGTCCAAAGTATAGACCATCTCCAAAGTATAGGCCATCTCCAAAAAATCGACTGTTTGTAAACAAATAAGACCATCTCCAAAGTATAGACCATCTCCAAAAAATAGCCTATCTGTTTATAAAAAAATAGAACATTTCCAAAGTATAGGCCATCTCCAGTCCAAAGTATAGACCATCTCCAAAGTATCTGTTTATAAACAAATAGAACATCTCCAAAGTATAGACCATCTCCAAAAAATCGACTGTTTGTAAACAAATAATACTATCTCCATATTATAGACCATCTCCAAGGAAATATACTATCTAAAAACAAATAGACTATCTTTAAAGTATGGACCATCTCCAAAGTATAGACCATCTCTAAAGTATAGACCATCTCCAAAGTAAAGACCATCTCCAAAGTATAGACCATCTCCAAAGTATAGACCATCTCCAAAGTATAGACCATCTCCAAAATATAGGCCATCTCCAAAGTATAGGCCATCTCCAAAGTATAGACCATCTCCAAAGTAAAGACCATCTCCAAAGTATAGGCCATCTCCAAAGTATAGACCATCTCCAAAGTATAGACCATCTCCAAAAAATCGACTGTTTGTAAACAAATAAGACCATCTCCAAAGTATAGACCATCTCCAAAGTAAAGACCATCTCCAAAGTAAAGACCATCTCCAAAGTATAGACCATCTCCAAAGCACACCATCTCCAAGTATAGACCATCTCCAAAAAAATAGGCCATCTCCAAAGTATAGACCATCTCCAAAGTATAGACCATCTCCAAAGTATAGACCATCTCCAAAGTAAAGACCATCTCCAAAGTATAGACCATCTCCAAAAAAATAGGCCATCTCCAAAGTATAGACCATCTCCAAAAAAATAGGCCATCTCCAAAGTATAGACCATCTCTAAAGTAAAGACCATCTCCAAAGTATAGACCATCTCCAAAGTATAGACCATCTCCAAAGTATAGACCATCTCCAAAGTATAGACCATCTCCAAAGTATAGACCATCTCCAAAGTATAGACCATCTCCAAAAAAATAGGCCATCTCCAAAGTAAAGACCATCTCCAAAGTATAGACCATCTCCAAAAAAATAGGCCATCTCCAAAGTATAGACCATCTCTAAAGTATAGACCATCTCCAAAGTATAGACCATCTCCAAAGTATAGACCATCTCCAAAGTATAGACCATCTCCAAAGTATAGACCATCTTCAAAAAATAGACCATCTCCAAAGTATAGACCATCTCTAAAGTATAGACCATCTCCAAAACAATAGACCATCTCCAAATAATAGACCATCTCCAAAAAATAGGCCATCTCCAAAGTATACACCATCTCCACAGTATAGACCATCTCCAAAGTATAGACCATCTCCAAAGTATAGACCATCTCCAAAAAATCGACTGTTTGTAAACAAATAAGACTATCTCCAAAATATAGACTATCTCCAAAATATAGGCCATCTCCAAAGTATAGGCCATCTCCAAAGTATAGACCATCTCCAAAGTAAAGACCATCTCCAAAGTATAGACCATCTCCAAAGTATAGACCATCTCCAAAAAATCGACTGTTTGTAAACAAATAAGACCATCTCCAAAGTATAGACCATCTCCAAAGTAAAGACCATCTCCAAAGTAAAGACCATCTCCAAAGTATAGACCATCTCCAAAGCACACCATCTCCAAGTATAGACCATCTCCAAAAAAATAGGCCATCTCCAAAGTATAGACCATCTCCAAGTATAGACCATCTCCAAAAAAATAGGCCATCTCAAAGTATAGACCATCTCCAAAGTATAGACCATCTCCAAAGTAAAGACCATCTCCAAAGTATAGACCATCTCCAAAAAAATAGGCCATCTCCAAAGTATAGACCATCTCTAAAGTAAAGACCATCTCCAAAGTATAGACCATCTCCAAAGTATAGACCATCTCCAAAGTATAGACCATCTCCAAAGTATAGACCATCTCCAAAGTATAGACCATCTCCAAAGTATAGACCATCTCCAAAAAAATAGGCCATCTCCAAAGTAAAGACCATCTCCAAAGTATAGACCATCTCCAAAAAAACAGGCCATCTCCAAAGTATAGACCATCTCTAAAGTATAGACCATCTCCAAAGTATAGACCATCTCCAAAGTATAGACCATCTCCAAAGTATAGACCATCTCCAAAGTATAGACCATCTTCAAAAAATAGGCCATCTCCAAAGTATAGACCATCTCCACAGTATAGACCATCTCCAAAAAATAGACCATCTCCAAAGTATAGACCATCTCTAAAGTATAGACCATCTCCACAGTATAGACCATCTCCAAAACAATAGACCATCTCCAAATAATAGACCATCTCCAAAAAATAGGCCATCTCCAAAGTATACACCATCTTCACAGTATAGACCATCTCCAAAGTATAGACCATCTCCAAAGTATAGACCATCTCCAAAAAATCGACTGTTTGTAAACAAATAAGACTATCTCCAAAATATAGGCCATCTCCAAAGTATAGGCCATCTCCAAAGTATAGACCATCTCCAAAGTAAAGACCATCTCCAAAGTATAGGCCATCTCCAAAGTATAGACCATCTCCAAAGTATAGACCATCTCCAAAAAATCGACTGTTTGTAAACAAATAAGACTATCTCCAAAATATAGGCCATCTCCACAAAATCGACTGTTTGTAAACAAATAAGACCATCTCCAAAGTATAGACCATCTCCAAAAAATAGACTATCTGTTTATAAAAAAAATAGAACATTTCCAAAATATAGGCCATCTCCAAAGTATAGACCATCTCCAAAAAAATCGACTGTTTGTAAACAAATAAGACTATCTCCAAAATATAGGCCATCTCCAAAGTATAGGCCGTCTCCAAAGTATAGACCATCTCTAAAGTATAGGCCATCTCCAAAAAATCGACTATCTGTTTATAAACAAATAGAACATTTCCAAAGTATAGGCCATCTCCAAAAAAATCGACTGTTTGCAAACAAATAAGACTATCTCCAAATTATAGGCCATCTCCAAAGTATAGGCCATCTCCAAAGTATGGGCCATCTCCAAAGTATGGACCATCTCCAAAGTATGGGCCATCTCCAAAGTATGGACCATCTCCAAAGTATGGACCATCTCCAAAGTATAGGCCATCTCCAAAGTATGGACCATCTCCAAAGTATAGACCATCTCCAAAGTATAGACCATCTCCAAAGTTTCTTAAAATGCACAATTATGGGCGGAGTTAAAGGTGTATGCACTGCAAATGGTCAAAGAGTATATTTGTGGGAGCATGAATTGAATTGAGCTGAAAACATGCAACATAACAAAATATCTTATATATGCACAATTATTGTAGGACCTAAAGGAATTTGCAGAGCAAATGGTCAGAGTATATTTGTGGGAGCATGATTTGAATTGAGCTGGAAACAGTCGATCTGTAAAGCTTCTTAAAATGCACAATTATGGGCGGAGCTAAAGGTGTATAATTGTGGAAGCATGATGAATAGAATGGGGCTGGAAACATGCAATGAGTAAAGTTTCTTAAAATGCACAACTATGGGCGGAGCTTAAGGTGTATGCGTTGTAAATGGTTAAAGAGTATATAAGTGGGAGCATGAATTGAATTGGGCTACAAGGAAGTGTAATGAAGTTTTTCAATAAATCATTTCATAGTGCACCAACAAGTTTTGGTGTCGTTTATTTTACAAATGACCAAAGAGTATATTTGTTGGAGCATGAATTGAATTGGGCTTGAAATGACCTAAGAAAACACTTTCAGCTCTGAGAGAAAACAAATTCAAGGGTGTAGGAATGGCTTGCAATGACAATTTCATTATGCTGAAAATTGTTTTTATTAACGGTTGTATTGCCATATCGGCAAAATCGCAGGGGGAGGGGGACAACTACAATTGTGTTGATTACTAAGCGCATTTGTGGTCAAGTTGTAAGTAGGGTAATCGCAAAAGTAGGCGAGACTTGCGGTTCGAGAACCATCCTTGTTTACCTCCTGGGCGTGCTTTTCCATGTACCGAAGATGAAGATGTGATTGTGGAAGTTGACTTGGCTGCCAAGTGCCAAGGGCGTTCCTGGTTGGGATTCCGGAGGTGGTTACGCTCTAAGAACTTGCCTCCAATTATGCCTTCAGATTAGATAGAAAACAGTGAAAGAGTATACAGATGGGTCATTCCATGAAGTTGGAATACAAAGTGTGGCATTTTGCAATATTTCTAGTTACATGCCAACTATCGACTAACTTATTTAAATATTTAAAGTCTTCAGATGAAAAAGCCGACAAACGCCAGCCAAAAAGTTATTTGATTATCATATACTAGGCACAGAGCTCTCACTTGATTATCATTATCTCATTTTTCACTTAAGTGGCATTTAGTGATATTTACAAATTTTGTACCATTCAAACATTTGTTACCTGAGAAATGTAACTTTTATGAACAAATTAAGACTCCAATGTAATAGGGGATGCCCTGTCTCTTTCACATATTTTTATCGTGTTGCAAGATTTATTGTACAAACCATCTCTGCATACTACTGACTGACCCTAAAATGGAACCATACATTTGTTACAAGGTTACTGTAGATAAATTACAAGGAATATGTTGATTTTTTTTAAATATACACGAAGATCCAGGCAGGGAGGTTGTCGGATACTACATAACTTTGCGATACTTACCAGAGTTACAGACCAGCGGCTTAAAGACGAAGATGGTGTTGTCTCGCAGGAAATAAGAGAGAATGGATCTACGGTCCGTGTTGATGAGTTTGGTGGTGTCTAGCCGGCAAATGCATTACATTGCTGTCTAGTCCATGCCTGAATCGTACACACGCACAGAAATGTGAAATAAACTATTTGGTAAAAGCTATTCACCAAATACAGCATTAAGGAAAGCCTGGTACGTCAAAATCAGGTACTTTTGGGCAAGAAGTTAATTTTGAGTTATTCCATTGCCGGCAAAATTTAGACCGTGCTTTTTCAAATGCCACAATGTTTTTGGAAATTGAATATTCCAAAGCCAAGTTCTTAAATTAATAATTAATTAAGTTATAATAATCCCGAATATGATTAAAACTGCTGCAAACTGCTTACTGGCTGGAATGACCTGAAATATACAAATCAAATAAGTTAAGAGGGCCTAATATTTCTATCTAAACAAGATCTTCTTCAGAGACATAATGGCCGTGTACAAAAAACAAACATATATAGGGCAACATACAGCATGATGCACATCATGGTTGGCGGAAGAAACACAAAAGAAAAAGCATGTAGAGTTCTGTGGAACAACAAAAGGAAGACTAGGGTTAAAGGAAAGGTCAGTGTTGGTAGGTTCAAAGAAAGAACAAACAAAGAAGTATTAATGAGAAATGTGAAGGGGGGGGGGGGGGGGTTAGGACAATAGACAAGGGGAAACCAAAGGAGTGAGAACAAATAAGAACACACTGCTGGCAAGGATTAAATCTGAAACAGATGACAAATGGGAGAAAACAATAGAAGTTAATCATTTCCTAGTTGGATGTTGAGCCCATGTGGTTGGATGTTGAGCCCATGTGGTTGAATAGTCCGAAGACAATTCATCCAAACTTTCTCCCGGCTGAGACGGACTGAGTCTTTCCGATGGCCAAGTGATTCTATGCCCTGTAGAATCATATCAGAACTGCAATGGTTAGGCTGATTGAAGTGGTGACCGACGGGGGTATCTAGTTTCTTGGTGTTGACAGTCGATCGATGACCGTAGAAACGCTTTTTTAGGGCATTTTTGGTCTCTCCGACATACTGAATATCACATACTGAATATTTCAATATCACATGTGCGAAACCCGAAACTCCAAAGGCCTTTTTCTAAATATTTAACTTCTGTTTAAACAGTCATGACTCATTATAGGAATGTCCGACTAAAGCACAACAAACAGCATTGTAAGGCGACTACATGGAAACCTCAAGCAGTGCTTTGCTAGTCAAAGTTGGGTTGATTCATGACCAACCTGTCTTTCTCCATGAATTTGAGTCTCTAGGCGGCGGCTTAGACAGGGGGCCCATGTAAGAGCAGAGAAAGTCCTCCGAGCCAAAGCTGGTAGGACGGCCACTCGCGCCTCATGGCTGTCGCTGGCTCACCCTTGTAGTTCAACGGGGTGAAGGTAGCTGCAAAATTAAAATACGGGTCAGTTTGAGTAACTAGAAGGCTACTTATAACTTATAACTTGTAGGCATAGAAGATTTTTTTAAAACTTGAACTAAACTTTAAAGATAGTATATACACTATTTGCTTTTGCTGTATTTTTCAAAAATGGATGGGTTCACATTTTATAGTATTTATATTGTGACGGTGACCGGTTTTGTATCCATAGAAGCTGAAAAACCAAGAAAAATAGTGCTGTTTCTTGCAATCTGCTTTCTTGACTTGCAAACTAGCAAATGCTATGAAGTACAAGCAAAAAGTAAAAGAATTTACTTTGAAATATTAAAGGTAGGATACACCATTTGCAGATATCGAAAATATTTACTACCAAATTATTAAGAAATATCCTACTCATTTAAAAGTAAATAATGATTCAGGCATCCAGCAAAATGATTGCGCTAGATATCCTGTAATTATTCGACGCCGGTTGAAAACAAACCCTGTTTTTGCGTGCTTTTCTCGACATTCATGATTGTAAAACTTTGGACAGGTCAGTTAAACGATATTTACTATAAAAACAGCCCTTAATTTTACCCATTCATGATAAATCAAGCAATTACCAATGGTGTATCCTACATTTAAGTAAAAGAACTAAGTAAAAGTATTAAGTAAAAGCATTAAGCAAACGAAAATGCTTCAATTTGTATGAATAAATTAAAGTTTTACTGCTTAGCATTTACTGGCTGAAATAGTAGTAAATGCTTCTTACTTGCAGTTGAGTGCACAGCCAAATGGTTTAGAGTCTCTATTGAGTGTACATACAGCCACACACACATTGATATGTATACTACATGTACATAACCCCCGAGGACAGAAGCACAATAGACGAACAACAGATCCTTTTAGTCTTCGGGCAAAAACATAAGATTTCATGGATGGTTGAAACAAGGCGTTCAATCGTCTTCAGTTGATTTGCATAAATAGTGGCCGCGTGAGATCACTGTTCACACTGATTTTTGCATTGCTACAAATAACGACAAAAATTTTGCACAAGGCTAGGAACCGTCGGGAATGATTTTCAAACAAAAGCCTAAATTGTGTTTTTTGTACCCTTTCTTAAAGGTAGGATACACCATTTGCAGATATTGAAACATTTTACTACCGAATTATTATTTGAAAGTAAATATTGATTGTAGGCATCTAGCAAAATAATTGCGCTAGATATTCTGTAATGGTTCCGAAAACAAATCTGTAATTTTTCCGACTTTATTGAAAAAAATTACGATCGCCGAATGGCGATCGCGAAAAAAACAAAAACAACATAAGAACAACTACCCGATGCCGGTTGAAAACAAACGTTGTCTTTCTTGCTTTTCTCGGCATCCATGATTCTAAAAATTCAGACACGTCAGTTAAACAATATTTACTATAAAATCTCACCCCTAAATTTACCCATTCATGATAATTCAAGCAAGTACCAATAGTGTATCCTACCTTATATCCATACGTTCATGCCGGCGTGTGGATCACAATACGAAGGAAGTTTAGTATTTAAGCCACATTTATTGGGGCTAGTCATCAGGTAGTTAAACTTCTCTACTTCTAATTTTAAAACAAAAGGGCCTTTGAATGTGAACTAGCAGTGTTGCTTGAAAAGGTGGCAAGCCAGTTCACATCGTCGTGTCTTTTATAGGCCTCCGTATTTTTTTGGGGCAAAGCGTCTGAAATTTGAAATAAGTATGGTGACTAAATGGCTCATAATTATGATTTAACTCTACAGTTAATCAGAATTTACGGCTATAGTGTGTTGCACTAAGTTGGTGATTTGCGAGTTATTAATCCACATCCATTTGGTCACGTACGTACGATCGCGTGCCAAAGAAAATAAATGTTGGGACAATGCCCCTGGCCTTGACTCCATCATTTTGCTACATTTTATGCACGAAAATTTACAGTTATTTCTGGCTACTCACTCAATTTCCTTACATCAGCGACATCAGGAACTTATCTGCATTCCTTGGACGAACTTATCTGGTCCGTTTCTTTCTCTATGGTATAACTTTGGAGACGATTTTAAGGGTTGAATAGTAACAACATTTACTACAAGATTTAATATGTACAGGAATTGACGTTTGGTTTCTGTCAGACTGTAACTACGGTGCCCCATATGTGACAAGAGGGTAGGTTCGAGATTATATTGACGGCTAGCTGCATTGAGCTATTCTCGCGATCGGCCTGACATCACGAACGGGCAAACCGTCCACAAGCAACACGCGTTAAACCTCAAATGTTCCCCTTCCGCGCTAAATTGCATATAACAAAAAGAAAGATAAACAAGGTTCCCGGATGTCTGACCGTGAGAATGGCGAATTAACCATAGTAGACACAGCCAAACTATTTTGGGACACAATTTTCGGGCCCAATATAAACAATCTTGATGTGGACAGGCTCGATGGAGTTGGTTCAATTCCTAGAAAATGTAAAACAAAAAGGTGAATGTTTACGAGAAGTTTTGCTCACTAGCATTCTCGCGGTCGGACATCCGGGAACCTCGTTTATCTTCCTATTGATTATGTACTTTAGCGCGAAAGGGAAAATTTGAGTCAATTTTTAAAAACAATTATAGGATATCTAGCGCAATCTTTTTGCCGGATCCCTACAGTCATTATTTACTTTCAAATAAGTAAGATATTTATAAATAATGCGGTAGTAAACATTTCGATATCTGCAAATGGTTTATCCTTCTTTTAAATTATACTCATCCCCACAATAAACTTAGAATCCAAAAATAGCCAAAGAAAAATGAACATCATCCGAACTCGAACCCAAGCTATTACGATCTATAACCTAACCCATTATCTAAGCCGGGAAAAAAACCACCTTTTCGACCCATGCAAATCATCGAATTGTATACCCAGCACGATATGAGACAGAGGGACTCCCCCCTCAGTCCCCCATGCCTATACACTCCTCCCCCCCCCCCCCCACCCTAAAATCCCCCCCACATGATAGAAAAACAATTTCCCAGTGCCAAGGCTACGATTTACTCCAATGCGAAGCAAGCCATACATCATCGCGGCAGAGTAATATAACGACGGGAACCTCTAACGAGATGACCCGAGGAATGGCGTGGGATTGTACTGGGACTTTCCCTGGAAGATCCCAAGCGATAACGAAAACAACGCAAACCACTCTAGCTGACAACAGGAGGTCGATTTGTAGCAGGTCAGGGCCTAAAGACTTATACTGTACCCCCCAACAGCTGCGCAAGGTACAAATTCGTCAATTGGTTCCTATATTATTTTCTGCAGAGCAGACGTACTGACTAGTAACATTAACTCTAATCTGCATCTTATACTACAAAATACTACTTGAGTAAACTGTAGCATGCAGTATTCCTACTGGTCTATAGGAATTGTGTAGTATTTTGTAACAAAGTGTAATGTTCTTCCAAATAAATGCCCAGGAACGTTGGGGTTAAACTTTTTCTTGTGTATATTTCGCCGGTTACACACCTCGAAAGAGCAAGCCATAACGGTCGGAATCCTCTAATAAACAGCAAATTAGTACACAAACCATTTATGAAACGAGTAATTTTATAACGCAATTGCAAACTTATGATCATTACAATAGAAGCAAAGAGCACCAACACTCCTCCAATCATGAAACCTAATAATTATTACAATAACACAATAATGCGGGATAGTCTTATAATTGTTAACAATAAAGGGCAACACTGAATTTGTAGGAGGTGACCTGCAGGGTGCACGGTGCATCAATTGTAGGGGAACTAAATGGCAACTTTTGGGGGTGCAATTCGAAATTGCAAATGGGGAACACGGAAAGGGGGAGGGACTGATTGTATTGTTAACAATGGAATTGTTTTTTACAAAGCCTTTGTACCGGTCCTGTGTATATAAATACATGCACCACTTAATTAGCATTCAATAGTCTGAATAAGTTTGTAAAATTCAAATAAGTAATTACATTAACTGTTTCTGATTAGTTTAAAATCAACTTTTCTTAAGGCTTTTTTTTTTCGAAATCCAACATTTACGTTCTCATAACAAATATATATTGAGCACGTAACTTAACGACAAATAGGCAGAAACTGTTTTTAGTGAACGCAACCTTTCCCGTATTAATATATACAAACGGATATTTAAGAATATATAAGCCTTACCTCACAATATTAAAGGTAGGATACACCATTGGTAATTGCTTGAATTATCAAGATTGGTTGGATTAGAGGTGGGGGGGGGGGGGGGATTTTAAAAAACTGACCTGTTAGAATTTTTCCAATTATGGATGCCGAGAAAAACGGCATTCGTTTTCAACCAGCGTCGGACAGTGGTTCTTAATGTTGTTCTTGTTTTTTTCGCAATCGCCGTCCGGCGATCTTAAATGTTTTTTAAATAAAAAATAAATTGTTAGAATACCTAGCGCAATCATTTTGCTGGATGCTTACAATCATTATTGATTTCAAATAAGTTAGATATTTTTTAATAATTCGGTAGTATTTTATATCTCGATATATCTGCAAGTGGTGTATCCTACCTTAATTAAATAAAAATACAAAACCAACAGATTTGTATTCAAAGATTTATGACCTGATTACTAACTTAAAACTATATGAATGGAGAATACAATAGTTACATTGACAATAAAAACAGGTTTTGGGGAAATTTACCACCGTTATTAACTATGCAATGCCAAATATTTACAATGCATTTCATCAACATTTAGATATTTAGATAAGATAGCGATTGGAATTCATTGATCCGTGTATCGTATGTTTGTGTAAATTATTGACAAAGTGCACGGTATTTTTAGTGAAAAGAAACATCTGCGTTGTTATCAAATGCCGTATTCCCTCACATTTTGAAAAAACTAATCAAAAAAACAAAAACGAAAAGGCGGAAAATCTACTTTAAAAGACAGTATACACCATTAGCAAACACCAAAAAAACACACAATCTTTGCACATTTTGGCTGGATGCCTAGGATTATTATTTACTTTCAAAAAAGTAACATATTTCTTAATAATTCGGTAGTAAAAATGTTCTCGATATCTGCAAATGGTGTATCCTACCTTTAAAAGTCCAAATTTAAATGTTGTACATGTATATGAATACACAATTATACACGGAAGAATACAAAAAACGGATGGACGGATTAAATAAATATAAAAGCAGGTATTGAATACGGTTTTATACTGTACACAATCATAATTTGTACAATACTTTGGTTAAGCAAGAACAGCAATACTCATTTAGCCAAAGCAAATTTGTTTGCTATTAATGTCAGAAGGCACAATGATAAAAAAGTTCGAAAACAACTCTCCTTTGCTACGAAGGAAATACATAAATACAGTATACACAATTCATATCGAACTAACAACAGCTGGACACAATTTTCCTTTTTTTTTTTCAAGTTCTAAACCACATTTCAAATCAATTATTTATTAGTTATCTGCTTCTTTTTGCTTTCCGTGTTGCATTTAAAAAAAAGGTATAACATTAAACAATTTAATTTAGCATTTTTAGTTTTATATACTACATTGTATGATAAACCCTTTTTCTCTCTAAGTGAATTTAAATTAATGGTTTTAACAATTCTTAACCAAGTCAGCTTCCTGAAATTAGTTGCCTGTCTAAACTGAATTTTCATGTAATGGTATTTCGTAAAAACCCTCGTTCACAACGCCGTTTACAACGCCGTTCGCAATGCCGTAGGCAATGCCGTTGGCAATGCCATTATTTATTTGACATTTTTGCCTTTCTCGTTGCTCCCTGGTCAACAACGCTTCCGTTCCTAGAGTCCAGCTGAATCTTCTATTGCGCAGCATCTTCAAGTACATCCAGATGTTGATGGCAAGAGACAGGAATAAGAATACAGCAGTCACGACAAAAGCGATCAGCCAGTAAGGTGGAGGGTGAAAGTCGTCTCCCCTGGGGTTATACGGCATATGGTCCAGGGTGGTTAAGAAAGGTTTGAGGGTATCCTTTGGGTGAGGAGTTTCTGTTTTGGAGGAAGACGACTCCATCGTTGTCTTGCTTGGGATACCCTCTTCAGTCTTGGAAGGTCGGTGTGTTCTTGAGTCGATGGTAGCGGTGATGGGGTTTGGGCTTGGTACTTCAGGGATCATAGTGGTGGGACTTGGCAGGGTTATTAGCGGAGTGGTGATTGGATCGGAGCTCTGAGAAGTTGGGCTTGTTTCAGTCGGTGATGGTAACTGAGTTGGCGGTGACTTACTCGTTGAGTCTTCACCCTCCTCTGCGGTCGACTGGATTGTGTTAGCATTGGTGATTTCGGTGCTGTGGTCGGTGCTCTCAGTGCTAGGAACAGAGGACACTGTCGTGTGTTCGGGAATAGTTGGTGGAGAGTCGGATGGCGATGTGGTTGGGTTAGTTTGGGGTTCAGACAGGAGAGATCCAGTGGTGATAGGGAATGTCGGGCTCACCGCGGTCATGAAACCCTCTGGATTAGTAGTTGAGAGGTCAGGCATTGCAGAAGTAGTTTGGAACATTGGGTCAATTGGTGTGGTCGTCGTGCTGTCCCTTGTTGCAGCAGCATTGGTCAACATGGCTGAAGTGACAGCAGGAGTAAGGCTTTCAGTCACTGACCGAGTAGTTTGCTGAAATGTGGGCTCCGTGGAGAGGCCGTTTGAAGATGATGGTGTCAAAATCGGACTTACCACTGATGTTGAAACCTCCGGGGTGGTAGCTGACAGATCAGACATTGCAGAGATCGTTTGGGACATCGGATCAGTACGTTGCATCGTCGTACTGTCCACTGTTGCAGCATCTTCGGTAGTGCTAGCATGGGTAGAAGGGTTTTCGGTCACGGATATAACAGTTTGCTCTGTGGAAGGGATGCCTAGTGAAGATGCAGTGGATGCAGTCGGAGTTGTCTGTGATACAGAGTTTGCAATGTCACTGATGTAGGCGGACGAGGAAAAGAGTGTCGGTGTTGAGTAATCTTGTAAAGAAGCAGTTGGCGTCGGAATTGGTTCGGCTGTGTCGGTTTGGCCCGTGGAGGAGAATAGAATTGTAGAAGAACCACTGGTATCTGGAAGCGGTTCCGCAGTGGTTATATCGTCGGTAGAGACTAGAACTGTAGTTAGTTCACTTGTTGTGGTATCAGACTCGGTTGGGGATTGTGAAAAAGTTGGTTGCGGTGTGGTCGGCGGTGTGGTCGGCGGTGTGGCCGGCGGTGTGGCCGGCGGTGTGGCCGGCGGTGTGGCCGGCGGTGTGGCCGGCGGTGTGGCCGGCGGTGTGGCCGGCGGTGTGGCCGGCGGTGTGGCCGGCGGTGTGGCCGGCGGTGTGGCCGGCGGTGTGGCCGGCGGTGTGGCCGGCGGTGTGGCCGGCGGTGTGGCCGGCGGTGTGGCCGGCGGTGTGGCCGGCGGTGTGGCCGGCGGTGTGGCCGGCGGTGTGGCCGGCGGTGTGGCCGGCGGTGTGGCCGGCGGTGTGGCCGGCGGTGTGGCCGGCGGTGTGGCCGGCGGTGTGGCCGGCGGTGTGGCCGGCGGTGTGGCCGGCGGTGTGGCCGGCGGTGTGGCCGGCGGTGTGGCCGGCGGTGTGGCCGGCGGTGTGGCCGGCGGTGTGGCCGGCGGTGTGGCCGGCGGTGTGGCCGGCGGTGTGGCCGGCGGTGTGGCCGGCGGTGTGGCCGGCGGTGTGGCCGGCGGTGTGGCCGGCGGTGTGGCCGGCGGTGTGGCCGGCGGTGTGGCCGGCGGTGTGGCCGGCGGTGTGGCCGGCGGTGTGGCCGGCGGTGTGGCCGGCGGTGTGGCCGGCGGTGTGGCCGGCGGTGTGGCCGGCGGTGTGGCCGGCGGTGTGGTCGGCGGTGTGGTCGGTGATATAGTCTGCGCGACCCTGAAAGTGATAGGACCAATTGTACAAATCTTCCGCTCGTCTGGATACCGGGAGCTGGTGATTTCACAAATGAAAACGAAGTCGGCGTGAGGCGCGTTAATCACCAAGTCCGTACTCTTTGTGATCGTGTCTTCAGTCTCAGTGGTATTCCATTTAACATTTGGAGCAGAGTCAGGGGCGAAGATCGTCAGGTTTACGGAAGGGTGCCCTCGACTCGATGCACACGTCAGTGCCGTGCTGTCACCGATGTACACGGTCAACGGTCCACTCGGCGTGCACGCTGGATTACCATCGCCCGGGAAGGAAAACACCGTCAATGTTGCCTCTTCGGCGTGCCTCAAGGGATTCTCTGCGTTCTGTTGCCGTACTTCACAAGCGTATCTCCCACTGTCTCGTGCACTGACGTTGGAGATTGTCATAGTGAGTCCCTCGTCGTAAGAATAATCGCCTCGGCCGTCGAGCGACCCTTGTGTGATCACATGCCGACCGGCAGTTGTTAGGGCTTGAAGCTTAAACACCCACCGGATGGTGTCTCCAGACGATAAACCTCGCACTTCACATCTCAGCGTGATGCTATCCCCTTTTTCGGCTTCCACGTTACCGGTACCCGGTCCATTTTCGGTGCCATTCACAACAACAATACGTGTTACTAATACTAGACTTCCAAAGGCTCCGCTAAAGTAAAGCGTTAAAACACTGAAGATCAGCCCAAACGATCGAAGAGTCACAAACTCCATTTTGGTATACGTACGCCAACTCAAGGAAAAAAATGACGGTCGTGTCTAAAATGCAAAGATGGTCTTATGAAGGAAGCGAAGACACTGTGATTTTATACCACTTCCAATCTTCCAATACGGGTGATTACTCCCGAATGTCAATAAGGAGAGCTCCAAGTGGGGAAGTTCGTCGTAAACTAAAATTAAACAATGACAGAGGTTTCTCGACTGGTGAATCACGCTGTATTTCCCTCAAACAATTGCGCAAACACTGCATATGCCCGTGCATCACTCAGCCACACACGTGTAATTGAGGGTCACGTGTTGACCCACTCGCTTGGCGTGCTATCGTCAGACGATAACACTTCAAATTCCCGTAAACTTAAAGGTGATGTCTGTGGTATATATTCCGGTTTATATAGAGATCGGTAAGATCGGTTTTAATGGGCGGCGGACGCTCATTAAGTTTTTGGGGGTAAGTTCGTCGCGCGCCAGCAGATGTCAAGAGTAATCACACAGCTTAAAAGATAGACATTTACTTTCATGAATTTGTTTGCAGGAGTATTTTTTCAATCAGAATTCTTTACGCTTGTTTAATAAGCCCGCAAAATACACATGTACAAATACTCTGAAATTGCTTCACAATTACGGTCGACATTTTGTTAGATGACCATCGGTGCCGTGCTTGCATAGTCATTATGGAAAGAATGTTGCAATGTGATGGTTTTTTTTTCTCTTCTCCTTCATATCATTTCAATAAAGGTCAATCAGTGCAAAAAATGTGGGAAAGACATGAATCTGGGACTGAGAAACATTTTCAATTTTGTTAGGAAAAACTTTTTGACTCTACAAAGACTCAGTGTACACAACCGCTGAAGTAGCGTCAGCATACTACATTATTTCCTTTATTATTTCTTACAGGGTAAGGAATTCTCTTAATTTTACACGAAACATTTTTGGAGGCGTAATTGGTTGCTTATGATCCAATGGCGGGATAACATAGTTTAGGCTCGGAACCAACTGTCATAAGAGGATATCTTAATTAGTTAAAAGCCATCAACTAATTACCAGAGAGGTAACACGGCCCACGGATAATCATGATGTTGTTTTGTTCTGCGAGTTGAGTTATTTTTTTCTCCCAGACGCATCTAAACAGCGATTTTAACATCGCCACCTCACTGATAAAAACAAATATTTGCCCAGAGAAAATATAACACAATGAACCTCGTTCGTCGAACTCCTGCCGCGGTCATTCAGCGTCCGTGATTCTCTGTTATCTTATCTTTCATGGAAGGAATTCAAAATATTAATTCCTAATAACACTTCAATGTGGGCCCATTATTCGGAAAATAATTGTTAATTCAGATTTTGTTTGTGAGTACTATGTCAACAACAAGAAATTGTATTTTTTTGGTCCACCAATAAATAGATCGAGGGCCCTATGACACCTCCCTGGCCACTCAGACCACGAAGCCAGACTACCTTTCACAATACAACACTGCATTTCGTCATCACATAACGAAACTGACGACAAAACCAAAGATTGCGTACGAGTTTCGGAATGGAGAAGCCATCTACTAACATGTCGAAATGTTTTGCAAAATCAAATTAGCTCCATGGTTAAAACAGATAGTTAGTGGCGTAACTTCAGGGGGAGCACGGGTTCACGTGCCCCCCTTATGCAAACGGAAGGGGGAGGGGGGCGGTTGGGGGAGGGTTAGCAAACGGGGGTGGAGGTTCAAAAGGAGCGCCCTGCTATACTAGGGGGTCCGAGGGCCGCCCCAGACAAATCAACCCTCAAACACCCCGCCCGATCTGCCAATCCCTGAAAAACAAATTACTCCCACATACATATCTGATATTCTAAAATTGACATTTCTCTAAAGGTATCGAACGACAATGACGTAGTTACGAACGCTCCAGCGTCTCCAGAACTGTACATTTTTTTCCAGTAGAGATGCCATACGTGGGTGAGTTCCTTTAACCCGACAAAGACACGCATCGCTATGGTAACGATGTGACCCTCCAAGCTCCCACTGGGACGACCTAAGGAACTTCTGGGTTGCCTATCCAATAACAAGCTACCTTCATATTATTACTGTTGCTGTCTCGGTCATCA
Source organism: Crossaster papposus (assembly GCA_037893245.1). Lineage (NCBI taxonomy): Eukaryota > Metazoa > Echinodermata > Asteroidea > Velatida > Solasteridae > Crossaster > Crossaster papposus. The sequence continues at coordinate 1,031,848 of JBAIAA010000110.1, forward strand.
AGCGTTTACCTGACAAAGCGTCTACTTTTCTAGACAGGGGGTTTTCCTGGGATTATTTATTTCAACATCCAACAGCGAAATAGCGCCAATTACAGGTTTGATAGAGCCGTTTTAGAGGTGGGAGGAAAAGCAAAAAACAATATTCTGAGGGAAAACCCACGGATTCAGGCACGGAATGAAAACCCAATCCACATATTGGCCTAGGCGGGAATCGAACCCGGGTCATAGCGGAGAAAGAAGAGAAAAGAACCGTTGCACCAACCTCACCCAGATTCGTCGCATTCAACTCGTATTGTTTCATGGACCTTGAAAGTTCACGGTTTTATTTGTTTTCGTAGAAAGAACTGGAAGCATTCCCATGCAAATGAATAAACACTTCAACACCGTCCTTTTCTCCAAAAAGTCAATAAAACCAAATTTCTGCGGAGTACAGGTGTAATGTAAAATTTGAATTCTTTGAATTATGGACTCCTTGGTTGCACTGCGCATACCTAATTTACGAGTATACAGCTACAGGTCACGCTATGTGGGGTAGTTAACTAAATACCCCATGTGTCGCGTCGGCCAACTATAGCTGGGGTTTCCCACCACGAGAGGGCGCCATCGCCATAGGTATGGTTTTCTCACCTGGCATCGGCCGACAATATCCAGTCTAGATTGCATCGTTCTAATTGAAAGGGAAACTGAAAACATCAGATTCCGGGAGGGGCTTCACGAAGTTTGATAGCTTATATGGTTCATCAACAAGAAATCATAATTAAGGCTGGGAGACAATAATTTAAGACAATGTTGGCACAACATTTATTTATTTCAACTAAACTTCCATTATTTACATCTTCCCTGGGTAAAGGCTAAAACTCGAATCTACTACTGAAATCTTTAGCTGTTTTAACTAATCCCAATCCTCAAAATAAATTATGTGTCACTGGAATGTTCAAGCCTGTAACGACCTCTGAACTCTAAACAGTGCATGTATTTACATATTCAGCCTCTTAATATAAATCTGTGTTTACAAAACAAATCAATTCTTATAGTGAATCCATCACTCGGGAATAAAAGCTTACAAAAGATTACTTCTCAATTGTCGTTGTCCCTTTCCCCTTTAGAGCCAGGCAGATTGGAGAAAATTGGTTTAATCAAAAGGAATTTGGAACAATCATATAGTATGTCATGAGAAAGATGTTTTGCTATAGCGCCATCGCAAATTTGTCGTTTGACCAAAAAATATAGGTAGAATAAATAAGAAGCATTTTTTTAAATTTCCAAATGGCTGCCATCGCAGGTTATTATTAATTAATGGTCAAATCTGCGATGGCCCTAAATATCTTTCTAGTGACATACTCTGATTGTGTACCAGTTTCCAAGGTGTTATTATCAAGTGAACATTGTTATATCAGACTACTGTGCACTAATCTGTCTGACATGGAAACATACACATACTTCAACATCAAAACAACTTTAACATTGTGTTGGGTTTGTCTCAATTAATACAAGACATGCTAAGCACATTCTCCGTAGACTTAGTTCCAATAGGAACTTATGTGTTCATCCAAAACAATGAAACAAAATAAATAAAAGAGAAATAGTGAAGATACTTGTACAAGTTAAAACTTAACTGTTTAAAGTCAATACCTTCCTTGACAAAGTCACATTTTGTTTGATTCAAACAAGTAAAACCGTTTTGCTGTCATATCCACACATCCGTCAAAGGTTCCCCAACGAAGCAACGATTGTCCATCCCGTTCGATCTCAAATTCCGTTTTCTGTTTTCAACAAAAGCATTCCGAGAAGTCATTTTTGTGTTCATCTCCGCGTCTCCGATTCGCGCGTTTCGCTTGCAACACAAGCACAAATTGATAACCACGGAGGTTATGAGTAAACTTGCCGCAGCGAGAGCGGTGAAGAACCAGGGTAGACCCGGGTAAGCGGACAGGAGCGAGATTTGCTCTGTAGACTTCTTACTGGTTCCATCAGGATGTCTTGTCTGGCGGCTCGGCAGGGTCGTAGGGGAATCAGACAGACGTGGTTGAGCGCTTGACGTATAAACGGGTGGACCGCTGGGAGTAGGTCTCTGGCCAACACGAATCGGGCCGATCCTGCAAGTCCCAACTTTATCGGGGTAGTGTAAACTCAATGTGACGCAGTTAAAAACCACTCCGTCGTCAGTCAGACTCGCTTGAAAGACGAAACTTTTCGTGGTCATTTCTCCCGTCTGCTCCGTGGACAACTCGTCAGGTGACACCCCCACGCCCTGCGAAAAGATCCCAACCAGGACAGCAGGGTATCCGTTTGGTGTAGTGCAACTCAGAACAAGAGAATCACCGCTAGATGCCACCATGGGTCCGCTCGGGGAGCATATTGGCTCATCGGGAAAAGAGAAAATTGTTAATTCTACACTCACGTCGAAGACGATTGTCTGATGACCCTGTACTATTTTACAGCTGTACAGTCCCCTGTCGTTTCCTAAGACTGGTGAGATGGTTAGAGTTAGGATCTCGTCCTGTGAGACGTCGTCTCTGCTTGCTAACTGGGTGGTATTGAGCATTATCCGGTCAGTTGGAGCGAGGACTTCGTTGCCATGCATCCATACGACTGAGTATCCCGCTGTCTTATGATCGGTTTCGCATCGCAAAACCACATTGTCCCTTCCTTCCTCCAGTTGGCTAAGATCGCCATCTTCACCCGACTCAACTTCAAAAACCCGGACGGTTGGCTGTCCCGATACACCCGCTATAATAAGACAACAAAGACTGATTGCAAGAACAAAGGCCTTATTAAGTCGCACACAAGCCATGTCTAATTTCGGCGTCTATACCTTCGGGCTCCGTTTTGGCTTGAATGTGTCTCTCAGACGCACACCGACGTCTTATAACAGGACATCTGTGAAATTTAGGAGTTACTTTTCTTAGATATCGAACACGCGTCGTTTCCAGTAACTGTTCGGTGCGGGCAGGAGGCGGAACTTTTGTTTTGTTTCGATTCGGCGGACCCCCCAGCATCGATGCTTTTCGTGACACTATGTAGACGTGATGTCCCCCGTCGGCTCATAGCTATGACTTTTGACAAATCGTTAAAAACAGATATGACGCCAATAATTTATAGAACTCAGAAACGCCCATTTTTGTTTTACATCGTTGCTATATTGATTCTGATATGGATAGAACTTCGAGAAGGGTATATTTTTTTTTACCGTGGGAACTTATCTTGGAAGAGTACTGCTGTTTAATAGACAGACCCTCAGTGAGATATACTTCGGATGTAATGTAAGCCAACTTTACGTCTTGCAAGGGGTAGCATTTATAAAATATGATGATTGATGGTAGTTTATATGACCTATGACCGAGCGCGTACCGAGAAAAGCTGTCGCACAGAAAAGTGAACCTCAAGTCCAGGATATGGTGAACATAAATTGAGAGAAGATCCAAATTTAGAATTTCGGAAGTCTAAGATGTCAAGAAGGAAATCCGGGATTGTTTCTATAAATGTGAAAGACGACGTCAATCGCAAAGTATGCAAAATGTCTTCTACTTTTAGTGAATGACTCATAATAGTTCCTTGTAGGCATTGCTCAAGACGTTGGGTAATCTGACGGGACTTACCGGAAGAGGTTTTGTGTGGTAATGTTGGACATCAACATGACGATGCAAATATTTTGAAATCCCCAGAAAAAACACCTTATGTCTACAACCACCTCTATTAAAAAGTCTTCTCTTTTTAATTTCTAATGTAAGAAGAATATTGAAATCTTCTCTTTTAAATTTCTAATGTAAGAAGAATATTTACATTATTTAGTATCTTACTAACCGGGGAAGGAGGTATATTTGTTAATTATCTGTCCCGAAATCATAGCTGAGATGTCATTCATGTAATTGGTAGCACCCTCCCCAATCAGTGGAGAATTTAGCACGGCGGATAAAATGAGTACGCGCTTGGAACGTGCTCAATTATCCGATGAATCCGTCCAGAGAAGTTATCACGCTAGAAACAGGTGAGGCCGTTATACACCGGGTCACGCGACGATGTCCCCTACTGTCACTTCACAGAAAGAGAGAAATCTGATATTGCAGCGGCAAATAGCCTACACTAAATCAGTTCTCGTGGAATCGTTTTATGTACATACGGTTTTTGTGAGAGAGTGAACCGATAAGGCGACAACCAACCAAAAAGGGTTTATGAACATTATGCCACGCGGGGACTTTAGGCGAGATGTCTCCGATTAGCTTGCCTAGAGTTTCGTGGCAGACCTCTTAGAAGAAAACAAAAAACACATATTGTTATAGATTCGGATATAGGGAATTCAAATATACTTGTTGGACTGTTCACACAGCTGCAGTTTTCTAGATATTCTTAATTAAAGATGTACTATTCAAAGTCAATGATTTTGAATAAATTACTTGACAAATACATTTTTTTAGCATTTCAACATTAATGAAAATGGAAGTTGGCAACTTCTAAAATTTTCTTGGCTCCAGCCTTTTAGATCGAAAGGGTTACCGAGGCACCGACCATTCAGTGTCAAGCTATAATCGCCAGGAACCATGCTGCACGTCTCTAGCGGCACACCCTAGCTTAAATATCGTTCCCTTCGTGATTCGTGCAGTGCTAGTGCATGGTGCTGAATGCTGATTAAATTGAATGTACATGTACATGTATACCCCCAAAAATAATATTGATTTCATTGCGGTATACGCCCCCAGCGGGTTATCGAGTGCAAATCTAATCACAGCATAATGGCTTCATTCAATTTGTCTCATTTTAAATAATTTTAACTTTCCTGCCGTACTGCAGTGACAGATAATAATATACTGCACACAAAATGTTAACTCGGCAGTGGCGTTTTAACCCCAAAGTTTGATTCTGGGCCTCTATTGTGTCCCCTTCATATTTCTATATATAACCCTTACCCATTTTTTACCCTAAAGCTCTTTTTCAACCTCTTCCAGTATCATGTGAACGTCAATTATTCGGAGGTCCATAGTAGTGTTCGTACACACCTTTACAATTATTGTTATTGCCGTGATTCGTTTGAATTTGAAAGTTAGTTTTGAAAGCAATATGACTCGTGACGTACGACTTTAAAAACGCGTAAACAAAATTTGCATAAGCCCACAGAAATTACACTGAATGGCACAGCTGCACTATGGAATTTCGTTGCCTAACTTGCCTTTGTGTGCTTTCAAATGTGGGGACAATGGCAAGTATATATTTTGACTTTATAGCAGGTGACCTTCTAACAAACCTGCGGATAAGGAAGTAAAACTCATCAAAAATGTTTACGTGTCAGAAAATATTCACCATTGCGTATGTACATGTACATGTAGTAATTGAACATAAATCTAGTTTTGAACTCTTCTTCCTTGAAGGAGGTATTTTCCAAACTCCAAACCAAAATTATGATAAAAATCAAGATCATAGAGGGAAGTGGATGTCAGGGAGCTAAACTGGGTTTACACTCACAAATAAATTTAACAATCAATTATTAATATAAAGTTTTGAGGCAAAATCTGCACAAAATTACACAAGAAAATCAACAGGTATTATAATACAGGTTTTTACATTTTATGGGATACGTGTATAAAACCTAAAAAAATTCTGTGTATTTACGAATAAAGGTTTTTAACATTAATAATAGTTTAAATTATTAAAACTAAAATTGTTAAAAAAATATATTTATATAATGGTAATTTTACAATCATATATCCAATTTGTTAATGTATATTAATATTCCATAATTACCTATAAATGCACTGAAATTGAACGGTGCAGTGAATTAACTCATCAGAGAACATGTTATAGTATATGCGGTTTTTAAACCCACCAGGCAAAAGCAAACATTGATAATATCAAATAAAACCACCATAATTCGTGCACGTCATAGTCACAGCTTTAATTGCAACTGGTTTACACAAAATTCCTTATAGGTTTCGTCACTGGGAGAACGAACAAAAACAGGCGATAGGTGCGGAAGCAAAAAACGTATTCGTAGTTATTATTCGAAATGTAAATTGTAATTAAGGACTTGACTATGAACACTTTTTAATTAAAGAAACCGATTAGTGAATGACAAAAACATTATAACTAGTCCTAGTGTGTAAATATACCAGTCTGTGTATAAGGAAAATATATAACAAAATGCCTTTAAAATTTAAAATATCCCCCAGTAGAAGCTTACAATTAACATTCGTTTACTGGCACCGTTGATTATGAGAAACATGCTTTTTTTAAAGTTGGCAGTTAAAACTCTAGACTTAATAAAGTAACACAAGTCCTCGCATATACATTTGTACAAAACTCGTGCAAAACTATGTAGGCGCGTTGACCGAGTCGATAATTTGGATCTTAGTGGAGAGGGCTGGGGGGGGGGGGGGGGGGGGGGGGGGGGGGGGGGGGGGGGGGGCTAGCACCACCCCTTTCCCAAAATGCAATCAAACTTACATGCTGGAAAATACGTAGCGAAAGTTATAAGTTAACGTCACGTGCGAAGGGTCTCGTCCCCAAAAGAAATAGGCCTATTGGCTCTAGAACCGCGCCTGCTCTCAGGTCAAAAAAGGATATCACTTGTCTTAAAGACAGTGGCAAAGGGAAGCACTCCCACTCGAGGTTTAAGCAGTCTTTGTTTCCAACTCATCACTAAAGAAGGAAAGAAATTCATGGTATTTGTTTTAAACTACAACCAAAACCCATTAAGTGCGCATCTCTGAAACCGATAAACCTGAAAATGCTCCCCCGTATACACATAAGAAAACCATCATCCTTTTGGGTACAGTATACACATACTGTATACTACATGTACAACATACTACATAATGCTCACAGTGCAAGAGTACTGCTTGCTGCAGTTTACTCAAGTAGTATTTTGTAGTATTGTGACGTAAGGGTTAATAGTACATCACTGCTGTCACTATGAATAACCATGATGTGATTTTGCATTTAAAGCGGCCATTGCCAATATCAGAGATGTGATTTCAACAACAGATTTCAAAATGCTCCAAATTTCATCCCCTTCCAATTATATTATGTCTAGTCATCCTCATTATCATCGTCGGAAGCCTGATTCATCTGCTCCTTCAGGTTAATCTCGTGCCAGTTTTCATTCGGGTCTGAAACAAACTCTGACGTCGAGGGTCCGGGTACTGAGTGATTAGAGTATATGTTCTGCTCAGTGGGTGGTACGGGAGGGTTGTCCTCAACACCTCCTTCGAAGGAGAACACCCGCTGGTCGCCCGGAGGAGAATTCGGCGGGGCGTCCAGGTTGTTGTGATCCATCTCCGTGTCACGGTGTGGGTCGTCCTCCTTTGGGGACGATCCGAAGATGTCGTTGAAGTTGAGGAGGTACGTCTTCGGACTGAAACATCGCTTGGGGTTGCAGCCGCAGCACAAGGCGAATAACACGAGGAGAAACAAGAGGAACCCACCCGCTGCGATGCCGACGATGGCGGCGACGGGTAACCCCGTGGTGGTTGGGCCAAGAGAAGCTGGGGTGGTTCCCGGAGCCTCTAGAGGAGTTACCGTCAGTGGTCCGATTCTACAGGAGAGTGTCTGCCTTATATCTTCTAAAAGTGAATAGCAATAAAAGATGCGTCCATCATCTGCAATTGTCACATTCTTTTTCAACTCTGATCCGGACACACTTTCACCAACAGTGGCCACAGTCCAGTCTAATTTTTGGGTATCAGCAGGATCGTCGACGAGTCTTACTTCAGGTGTTCTTTCCTCGATAACCGTCTTACAAGACAGACTGTCTCCCTCCAACACATCCGCCGGGCCGTCGGGGTAGCAAACTGGGAACTCGTTGGGATAATTGACAAGGAATTCACCACCCCCATTACTGACAATGTTTTTATCGCTTGTTCTGACAACAACGCAAAGATATGTTCCTTCATCTGACTCCTCAAGACGGTCGATTGTCATAGAGTTAGAATAAGAGGTATTAGACTCTTGCTGCACTGGGAGGAAGGCAATTCTCTCATTAGAAGAGATATCAACCAAAGTCTTGTTAATTTTCTTTTGCCAGATCCAACTATGGCGAGACGGGTCGTAGCCATCACTAGCCTCGCACTTAAGTGTAGCATTCTCACCATTTATTGGCTCTCTGGGAGAAAATTCAAACTTGTCAACAGTCAGCCCACAACAAAAGATGGCGGATAGGTGCATCCACGTAAACAAGTAGACAACAATCCTCAAAAAAGTGTTCATGTTGAATGTGAAATGATTTCAGCAATAATCCTACAGTTCACACAGCCACACGTTAAGGTTAGGACTACATGTACATGTAGATCGTTAATCCGCTAAGCTTAAAAAAACCGCAGGCGATTAAGTCTTCAGCAAACATGCTCACTCAAGTTCAGCCCAACCTAGTAGACACATACTTTGCAAACAGTGGGATTAATCCCTAAACCTTAACTGATCACCAACGTTGGCGAGGGTACTGATTCCAGCACAATTCCGATAATGTATCAAAACTCCGAAGATAACTCAAGTGTTTAACTGCTAAAGCTGTACATCCCACTCGATAAATTTTCATCCACACGATCGACCACAGTTATAATATACTTCCTGGTAGAGGTATTGCAGTAGCGTTATTTGCTATTGCAAAACGCCAGCCGCGGTTTTGTGACTTTGAGAACACAAATAATACAGTTCTGAATATCAACCTCGCACCATTTCTGTAGTTTACAGTCAGTTCTGTAGGTCTTTCAGCTATTCAAATGAACTGACCCGTGTGAACGTGACCTCCGTAAAAACCAACAATAGACCGGGTGTAAACGTCTCCACAAAACGTGGTGAATGCACGGGGAACTTTCCCCTTGTCTCCCCACTGTGGATTCAGACCCAAACCTGTGTTAATTGTGAATCGATGTGGGGGCGTTTCATAATATAAAATTGATCGCATCTAAAAGCCAGAGTGCCTATGACAAATGTTACCTTGTCTCCAGACGACGGGCAGAGCATACTGTTTAAAACGTTGAGTTCCCTCCGGTTTTCAGAACCGAGTATAGAACATACTCTTTTTAAAACCCACCTTTATTTTTTACAGATTTGAAGAACTTTTTTTAATTAAATGAACACAAAATTACTTATACAGCTTCTAGTGGCATATTGACTGCTTTCTACTCTTTAATATTTATAAACAATATGCTCAATGATAAAGCTTACTTTTCGCATGGGTTGTTGTTCAATTTAATAAAATTACTTTGTAAGGTACACTTTTGCATAATGAATAGAGAAACCATAATTACATAACATGTTCTTAATATGTTGTTATTCTACATTATAAATATTGAAACAGTCATGGCAATTTATAAACGCGTTCTTCTTCGTCCTTAGACATTACAAAATAAACCAAACGACTGATTAATGTCCACTGCATCACTTCCCCAATTAGGTAACATTTTGGTTTAGGAAGGCAGTTTTTTATAATATATTTAATCATTATCAACCAAACATTATTTATAAAAAGAACTAAAACTAACGTAGTCTGAAATGAAATATTTAGAGTTTCAGTTCAGTGTACACATCAGTGTTCGATTTTCCTTGCAGCTCCATGTAACCATCAGTCGGTTTACTAGTAGCAGAACTGTCTTCGTGGGCACTGCGAACAGGCCATTCATAGCTTGGGTCTTCAGCTGCTTGACTTGAGTCACCAGATGGAGGAACCGCGGAATGGCCTGGAAGTTCGGCAGATCCAACATTGGACCTAGGAAGTTCAGTACTCGAACCTGAATTGACATCAACGTTCGAATACTCGACCCCATCAGGTTCGTGTCTCGCAGCTCCAGATATCGACGATTCGTAAAGACGTCGTTCCGTTCGAAGCTCCGGTGGATCATTAAGGTCACTCTGTTGGTTAGGCTTCTTGGATCGGCGGCAGAATCCCACCAACTGACGGAGACGTTTCGGGTCGTAGCGAAAACAGAGTAAGTTAATGCAAATACTGACTATTGTGACAAGGACACCAAATGCAATTCCCACGATACCCACAGACACCGATTGGTTGGTAGAAGGCGGGAAGTTATTGCAGCTACAAGTTAGGCTAGTTATAAACTGATCGTTATCGACAGTTGAAATTATGGCAATTCGAGATGTTGGAAAGGTGGTATAGAAAATCTCATAAGGTATGACCGTTAAGGGTCCGATTTTGCAGGAGAGTGTCTGTCCTATGTTTTCTAAAAATGAATAGCAATAAAAGATGCGTCTATCATCTGCAATTGTCACATTCTTTTTCAACTCTGATCCGGACACACTTTCACCAACAGTGGCCACAGTCCAGTCTAATTCTTGGGTACCAGCAGGATCGTCGACGACTCTTACTTCAGGTGTCCTTTCCTCGATAACCGTCTTACAAGACAGACTGTCTCCCTCCATCACATCCGACGGGCCGTCGGGGTAGCAAACTGGAAACTCGTTGGGATAATTGACAGCGAATTCACCACCCCCATTATTGACAATAACCCCGTCGCTTGTGTTGACAACGATGCAAAGATACATTCCTTCATCTGACTCCTCAAGACGGTCGATTGTCATAGAGTTAGAATAAGAGGTAGTAGACTCTTGCTGTACTGGAAGGAAGGCAATTCTCTCATTAGCAGTGATATCAACCCAAGTCCCGTTAGTTTTCTTTTGCCAGACCCAACTATGAAGAGACGGGTCGTAGCCTTTATCAGCCTCGCACTTAAGTGTAGCATTCTCACCATTTATTGGCTCTCTGGGAAAAAATTCAAACTTGTCAACAGTCAGCCCACAACAAAAGATGGCGGATAGGTGCATCCACGTAAACAAGTAGACAACAATCTTCAAAAAAGTGTTCATGTTGAATGTGAAATGATTTCAGCAATAATCCTACAGTTCACACAGCCACAAGTTAAGGTTAGGATTACACAGATCGTTAATCCGCTCCACATAATAGGCTTTAAAAAACGCAGGCGATTAAGTCTTCAGCGAACATGCTCACTCAAGTTCAGTCCAACCTATAGATACATACTTTGAAAACAGTGGGATTAGTCCCTAAACCTTAACTGATCACCAACCATAGGTGTGGCGAGAGTACTGATTCCAGCACAAGCCCGATAATGTATCAAAACTCCGAAGATGACTCAAGTGTTTAACTGCTGAAGCTGTACATCCACTCGATCAATTTGTATCCACATGAACACAGTTATAATATACTTCCTGGTAGAGGTATTGCAGTAGCGTTATTTGCTATTGCAAAACGCCAGCCGCGGTTTTGTGACTTTGAGAACACAAATAATACAGTTCTGAATATCAACCTCGCACCATTTTTGTATTATGCTCATAGTTTCTACACAGTCAGTTCTGTAGGCCTTTCAGCTATTCAAATGAACTGACCCGTATGAACGTGACCTCTGTAAAACCAACAATAGACCGGGTGTAAACGTCTCCACAAAACGTGGTGAATACACGGGGAACTTTCCCCTTGTCCCTCCACTGTGGATTCAGACGAAACCTGTGTTAATTGTGAATCGATGTGGGCGCGTTTCATAATATAAAATTGATCGCATCTAAAAGCCAGAGGTGCCTGTGACAAATGTTACCTTGTCTCCAGACGACGGGCAGAGCATACCGTCGGCAACGTTGAGTTCCCTCCGATTTTCAGAACTGAGTATAGAACATACTCTTTTTAAAACCCACCTATATTTTTTACAGATTTGAAGAATGTTTTTAATTAAATGAACAACAAATGACCTATACAGCTTCTAGCGGCATATTGCCTGCTTTCTATTCTTTAATATTTATAAACAATATGCACAATGATAAAGCTTACTTTTCGCATGGGTTGTTGTTAAATTTTAAAAACAATGCTTTATAAGGTACACTTCTGCATAAAAGAGAAACCTTATATGTTGTTAATCTACATTATAAACATTAAAACAATCATGGCAATTTATAAACGCGTTCTTCTTTGTCCTTAGACATTACAAAATAAATCAAACGACTGATTAATGTCCACTGCAACACTTCCCCAATTAGGTAGCATTTTTGGTTTTGGAAGGCAGGTTTTTTAATAATATATTTAATCATTATCAACAAAATTGTATTTATTAAAAAAACTAAAACTAACGTAGTCTGAAATAAAATAATCAGAGTTTCAGTTCAGTGTACACATCAGTATTCGATTTTCCTTGCAGCTCCATGTAACCATCAGTCGGTTTACTAGTAGCAGAACTGTCTTCGTGGGCACTGCGAACGGGCCATTCATAGCTTGGGTCTTCAGCTGCTTGACTTGAGCCACCAGATGGAGGAACCGCGGAATGGCCTGGAAGTTCGGCAGATCCAACATTGGACCTAGGAAGTTCAGTACTCAAACCTGCATTGACCTCAACGTTCGAATACTCCATCCCATCAGGTTCGTGTCTCGCAGCTCCAGATATCGACGATTCGTAGATACGTCGTTCCGTTCGAAGCTCCGATGGATCATTAAGATCACCCTGTTGGTTAGGCGTCTTGGATCGGCGGCAGAATACCACCAACTGTCGGAGACGTTTCGGGTCGTAGCGAAAACAGAGTAAGTTAATGCAAATACTGACTATTATGACAAGGACACCAAAAGCAATTCCAGCAAAAGTACCCACAGATGGGTTAGTGGAAATGGTGGAAGGCGGACAGTCATTGCAGCTAAACGGTAGGCTAGTAAAAACGTCTCTAGTTTTTGAACTAGTGGTATAAAGAGCCTCTAGAGGAGTGACTGTCAGTGGTCCGATTCTACAGGAGAGTGTCTTCCTTATGTCTTCTAAAAGTGAATAGCAATAAAAGATGCGTCCATCATCTGCAATTGTCACATTCTTTTTCAACTCTGATCCGGACACACTTTCACCAACAGTGGCCATAGTCCAGTCTAATTTTGGGGCATTAGCAGGATCGTCGACGAGTTTTACTTCAGGTGTTCTTTCCTCGATTACCGTCTTACAAGACAGACTGTCTCCCTCTGTCACATCCGCCGGGCCGTCGGGGTAGCAAACTGGAAACTCGTTGGGATAATTGACAGCGAATTCACCACCCCCATTATTGACAATAACCCCGTCGCTTGTGTTGACAACGATGCAAAGATACATTCCTTCATCTGACTCCTCAAGACGGTCGATTGTCATAGAGTTAGAATAAAAGGTAGTAGACTCTTGCCGCACTGGGAGGAAGGCAATTCTCTCATTAGCAGTGATTTCAACAAAAGTCCCGTTAATTCTCCTTTGCCAGACCCAACTATGAAGAGACGGGTTGTAGCCATTACCAGCCTCGCACTTAAGTGTAGCATTCTCACCATTTATTGGCTCTCTGGGAGAAACTTCGATGGGGCTAACAGTCAGCCCACAACAAAAGGTGGCGGACAGGTGTAACCACGCAAGGAAACAGCAAAAGGTCCTCACAAAATAAGTCATGGTGATTGTGTAAATAATTTCCACAAGTCTTATCCCGTTTTGGCTACCTATACGCAAGTGATGAAATTTGCGTGATTCAACTGCAAATTGTCCCTTCAACAAATCTAATTTGACTGACGATGCTGTGAATACGGTGGTCGCATGTTAGTAGGAGCCCATCAAGTGTTGACAATCAAAAATGCATGGCAACTTTCATGTTAAAACTCCAAAGATGCTAATCGATGAATCCAGACTTCAAACTTTAACAGTAATCATTAATAACATCACATTAGTTATTTACTTCCTTGTCGACAAATTTGCTGCACCAAAATGTCAGTAGGGAATTTGCGTCTTGTATGCGACAATGCATGAACGGCGGAAGAGTATAATGTGAGAAAATTTAGTTTGTTATTCGTGCACGGTTAGTCAGTTTCAAAAGAAATGAACCGTATAATCGTGAACTTTATGCAGCTTTATAGTTAGCCAGCTCTTACACAACAACAGTGACGTGGCAACCATTTCACCCCTGGATAGTTTTCCGCGAAAAAAAAACTAACTTTCTTTTATAAGATCTTAGGTATCCTGGTAAGTCTATTTGTACCAAATGACAGTGCTGTATACGAGTACATGCAGGTTCTTTACAAATCAGTTCTTTCATAAAACTATAACCACAAGTAACTGAATGAACAACGACACAAAACTGCTTTTGTAACAGTTCAATTGAAAATATTGAAAGTGAAAAATATTTAAAATGCGTAAATGTGTTCTAACGACGCGCGGCGCACAGCACGTTGGTGAGTGAGAGGGCGCCCTGGACGCAGAGTGTGGTCGCAATTCAAACTGTGACTCGGACAATTTTGAATTGAAATCGAAGTCTTAGAATATCGTTTTCTCGGAATATGCATCATTCACAGAGCTAAAACTTTACGGTTAGTTGTCAAACACCTTTCTTTATATTTTAAGTACGTTTGCTGCTTTAAACGAAAAAAATGCACAACTTATAACTAACATTTTCTATTGTCCCTTTAAGTTGTCTGATAACTCGGTTTAAAAAACGTCTTTTCGAAATCTGTAAAGTGGGATCACTGCAAAGATATTAGAAGACAGCGTAGTTATAAGGTATACGTAATATAAGGTATACGTGATAGGCACAATTGGATTGGCTTTTTAGATTATCGTTAAGAATAGGGTTTTATTTTCTCTTTCAAAACTTCAAAAACTACTTAAGAAACCTCATCTTATCAAATAAATTGTGTATTCGAGCCGAATTCTTGCCAGCCCTGTGATCGGCACTAAATGCCGAAGACATTTTGTTCTCTCTTATAAAGTCCTTACCTTTCTCTTGTAAACAACTGGATATAGTCATGAAATTTGAATTTCAAAAAAGTTAATTGGATACTACAACTTGTAAAGATACTGTTTTAAATCAATAACAACGTTTTATCATTATTGTTTTACTAAGCTAAACAACAACACCACAATCGATACGATGAGCATCACAGATGCAAACTATCTACAAACTATTAAACAAAGCAGTCATATCAAAATCTTTAGAGCAAAACGTAAATCAAAAGGCCTTTTTTGGTTCAGGAATTGAGGAAGATGTCTATCTCTTATGTTGCAAGCTCAGTAACTCAGTAACTCGTCGTAACTTACAATAGATTCAACGCAAGTTAGGATAAGTTAGTCTTCCTCAGATTAATCTTAGAAATTTGTGAAATCGGCCAGCATTCACAACAATTCTGATTTATAGTACAACAATTACACTGCACTGTTCGTTCAAGTTGACGAACTCACACCCACTGAATTGTTTACGACAAATTTTCACTCAGCTCTACGTAAACAGAAGGTTTGTTATCCGAAAGATCCAAGTCCATGTATGTACCGGCCAGGTTGGCCACCGAGGCACCTCCCTGGTTTGGGTTCTCAGTTTGGTTTGTGACCGAGGGGGGCAGTTCGTATCCATCGTCAGACTGGCTGCTGGGAAAAGAAGGCCGTGGGTAGGGAGGACTTGCAGGTGCAGCTCCTGGTTCAACGGAGTCAACAGGAGTAGGCCTAACGCCTCCCTTCAATGGGGCTTCCAACATGGGAGAAATGTTGATATAGGTACCCCTTGGGCCTATAGATCTACCGTCAGCGGTGTTTTGAGTAGTTGATTGTGGTGCCTGATTGGTCGATGACTCGTATCCATTCTGAATTTCTCCACGGTCCTCTTTACGGATGAACATCCCGAGGAACTGTTTCCATCGTCTCGGGTTGTATTGGCAGCAGCAAATGTTAATGGCAATGGTAACGACGATGACACACGCGGTCACTGTGATACAAGCGACGCTGACAGGTGACAGTTCGGTTCCAGAGCATGGGCGTTCTTTTTCGCTATTCGGTGAATAACTCAGTGGGCCGATCGTGCAGGAAAGAGCGGGCGTATCGCTAGAGATTGAGAAACAAATGAAGGTTCGCCCGTCATCTTCGGATGTTGCCGAGTGTTGCAACTCAGAGCCCGGTCCAGTACTAGGAGATGTCTTGATCCAGTTTAGGCTCGCCCCTTCGGGATCACCTGCAGCCTGGACGACGGGGACCCTACTGTCAGTAGCTGTCCTGCAGGACAAAGTGTCCCCCTCTGTAATCTCCGCAGGGCCATTCGGGGAGCAAACTGGAAAGTCCTCTGGAAGGTTAACCAAAAGCTCACCTTGTCCCTGCGCAAGAGTGTTTCCACTCCCAGAATCAATAACCTGACAGTGGTACGTTCCTTCGTCCGATTCTCTCAGAGGCCTGATGATGACTGTTTGGAAATATGCACCTGCTAGTCCCAGAACCGGCCGGACCTGGCTGAATGAAACCCTCTCATCAACTGTGACACCGGCCGCTGGCGGCATGAAACCCACAAACCTCTGCCAGGTGAAATTGTGAATTAAAGGGTCAAATTCAAAGGCCTCGCACTGAAGAGTGACGGCATTATTCACAACGGGATGTAGAGGAGAAATGCTAACTGGGTCCACTCGAGGCTGACAGATTACTCGGTAGTAGAGACACAACCACAGGAAGAAAGAGCCGCTAATTCTCGCAGAGGTTTTCATGTTTTCGTTCGGCGTTAATATACTCTAAAATCGACGAATGTTAAACTATCACATAAGGCTACAACTTGGTTTGATTACAAAACTATAACTTATGTACTGTTATTCTGCAAAGTCTGTAAAACGTCTTTCTTTTTAAATACGCCGTTTACTTAAGTGACGACTTGTTTCAAATGGCGATCGGTTAAGTAATATTACCGAATCTTTCAAATACATAATTCCACATGCCGTTTACTTCCGCGTTGCATTCATCGAAAAAAAAACAAGTTCTAACACAGAGGGCGTCATCAGCATTGTATGTATGATCAGTTGCCAGGCTTTAACTGCATATAAATAATCATTTGCAAATAACCGAAAACATGGCTACAGATTTGATGAAATAAACCTTGCTCAAAGTGACACCCTTTGTGACTTTACCTTTGACAAACACATGAAAAAATCTGGATATGGAGTCGAGTTGCAAGTCAAGTTCTCAGACTTTATTTTGCCTTGAAAAAAACTAACCCAAATCCTCGAACCCCGTGCGTTAGCAACGGAATCCAGCATAAAATTACGCTTTCTCTGATTTATCAGAGCATACAGTTTCTTCTGTGGTTCTTTAATTAAAAACGCTCAAAAAGACGCAAACTTCAGTAAAAAGGAATGAACATCACTCGAAAAAGAGCTGTCTCCGTTTGGCTTTTTCATTCTTTTACAATTTTAGAGAGTGATGGCGCATGTTTTTTTACTAACAATTCGTATTTTTCGTACATTTTATCATTACACTATAACTTAGTTGCATCGTCATGTGACTTTTCTATCAGAGTGTGCTATTTCCCCCAAACTATATACACACTCCTTAATCCGGTGCTGGATCCCTAGGGACCTTTTCTGGGTTGAATAATACAAAGTTAAACAATTGGCACTGACATGTATTTGGGTCTGGCGCAATATGCAAATAATACTCTTTTTTACCCTACCGGGTACTGTGCAATGAACCGGCGACATCAATAATGCCGTTAGTGCGCACTTATGTTTACAAAAATAGCGTTGCTGTTTGAGAAAAAAAACCACCATATAAAAATTTGGTGGACAATGAGATCGTTGAGACAATGAGAATATTAAGGGGAACATCCTGCTGATATACATGTACCCTGGTACGGTGCATGTTATGGTTTTTCAACATCAGTTAAGGATTAAAAAAAAAGTGTTACAGACGCATGTAAAAAAAAATACAATTCACACGACAACATGTCACCAGCTACTAGCAAGGGGACGGGTATGGGGCTACCCGTCGAGTAACAAGCAAGCTATCATACTACAAGTCAAAACTGATTCCGTTTTTTAATGCATCTTTTTAATTCGCTATTTTTAATTCGCTATTATATGTTAACATACATTGTATTTGTATAGTTACTCATTTCAACTCTAATTCATCTTGACTGTGTATTCACACTATTCTATGGGTTTTATTCAATTAACAAAATCTGCCATAATGACACATACTACAATTTACAGCATATTCCGGCTAACTTGTACAATATAAATATATTTTGCCAGTGCCGTATCCAACAGGCCCCAGACCCCACCCCGTGGCATCATAAAAATAGTATTTTAAGACGGTTTTAAGACGGTTCGGATGCTGTCTGGCATCCAAAAATGTGGAATACGCTACTGTATTGCGCAATACAAAAATCGGAATCGCTGGCTTCCATCGACTATTGAAATCAAGCCTAGTGCGCAACAGCAAAATCAAACTCGACAACAACACCTTTGTGCTGTTTTGAGAGTAATGTTCACCTCCCTGACTCCTTTTTATTCTCTGTACAAAAGAAATCGTTGCAAACAGCTTTTCTTCAAGCAATTTGTTGTATAGGTGTGACGGTGGTATAGTGGTATGCTTTTCTGCAGCGTATATATTATTAGGGAAAAGGGAATTTCCTTAAAGTGAGCTAGCATTATTTCAAAACTAACATTTGCTTTTTACAAGCATGGATCAATGCAATACAAACACCAAACAGTATAGTTTATACAAATAACAAATCATTGGCAAAAAACCCAGTCAATTCTTCCAAATAGGCACTTGGGGAGACAAATTAGCGTAAGTTTTTAGGTAATAAGGAGACAGTGACAATTAGGGAGACATTTTAGTGTCTCCCTAAGTGTCTAACTACCCTAAAACACGATATTTGGGAGTTATTTTTGTCCTAGAACGACAGATTTTGGTCTAAATAGCATAAACCCCGAAGATCATAGAGAAAAGGGTCAGGGTAAACAAGTTGGGACTGTTTTAAGTTTGTGTACATCTCTATGGGATTGTCTCCCCTATTATTATAATTATTATTATTATTAAATAATTATAATCTTCGGGGGTTGTTATAACGTATTCACAATTAGATTCTTTTTTACAATTTGTGGTCTGATGATACATTTTACACAAAACAGCCAAAATTGAAAGTAAATTCCGAAACTAAGAATGAATCCTATTATACACTTTATAAAAACAATTACAAAGTCCGAATAATAGATACTATTTGTAAAACTAACTCTGCCGTTTGAAATCTTATACAAATCAATTCAATTAAAAAAAAGTATATTACTAAAAAAGTGTCAAGCATGAATATCTTATTTTAATTAAACTTAATGCAGTCAATATGGTAAAATAATCTGTGCATCGAATACGTTATAAAGTTCCATTTCACTACAGGGTATTTCACCTGTGGTGTACAATTAATAATCAATAAAGTATTTTTTTTTTAAATGGTCTCCATTTGGAACTATTCCTGATGTATTGACTATAATTCGAGGCTAATGTCTACTCGATCAAAGTGTTGTATAGTTTGCATATGAAATTATGAATATACTAAACAATAATAAAACAGCATGGAAACTAAACCATTAAAATTAATTACAATGACTACATCGTATAAACAAACGTGTAAATTATATAATACTTATCTAAAAATAAGTCTGTGTATTTTTTAGCAGGATAAATATCAGGTAAATATTACTTATAATTATGTCGTCTTTAAAACGAATCCGTATATATGCTTTATCATTTTAGTTCGCATTTACTATTTTACAGTTGTTGGTAAAAAATCTGTGTATTATTTTCTCACCCTAAGTAAAAAGTAACTATAACTAAGGAAAATCTAAGTCAATAATATAGTTTTTACAGCATTTTTTGTATCAGTCTTTTTTTTTAAAAGTCACTTAGCCGGTTATTCTTAAAAAGTGGCGCGGTGTATATGAACATGTATTTCCTTTTAGTCGACGCAATTTACTCATGGCGACTTAATGCTTAATATCAGCATATATAGTCGGTGTCTTCGATGAAGATTGAATCTGACCCCCTTCATCACCCCCCTGCAAATTCAAATCAGCATAAATGGCACCTTTAGGAGCAGCGTCACCACTGGGCTCATTTGGCTCCTGTTTTGTGCCAAATTTCTTGAAATTTTTCGGTTTAGTTTGTGGCACAGGTTTTTCACTTTTGCCCGATGGGACGTTCACGGGATCTTTAGTGTTTTCTGCTGTGCTTCTTCTTGGTTTATTTACCTTGGCGTAAATTTGTGGGCTTGCTGAGTGTCTGGATGATGCGTCGGCAGGTGTGGTCTCTCTAGTAGTAGGCTTGTATAGGGTCGTTCGACCACCACCAGTGGATCTGGCGGTCGCGTAGGGGACGTCGCTGGCGATTTGGACGCGAGGCTCTTTCCGAGCCGGTGGGGTTTCAACGACTGCACCTGATGTGCTCGCGACATCAGCTGGGGCGATGTTCATGTGCACACGGAGATCGATGTTAAGGTTCAGGTTTTGCACCGTGACTGAAGGATTTGCGTAAATGTTCGGCTCAGATTTCGATACCGGCCGGTTATCTCCAAAAACGTCAGGATGGGTCTCACCTGAAGCCTCGGAGAGTACAGAATTATAGGCCGGGGGTGAGTCGGGTTCTTCAGGATGAGAGCCGCCCAATTCTACTTCCGACTGTCTCCCAGTAGAGTTGGTCCCTTGGTTCCAAGTTCCTATGGAGCTGCCGAGATGGACAAGGTAGGACTTGGCGTTCATCCACTTCCTTGGGTTGCAGTTACAACAGAGGGCATGAATTGCGATTAAGATGATAAGAGCGATTGCTCCAACGACGATACCTGCGATGTCTGCTGCAGAGAGACCGGCGTTTGAGATCGTGGTCCCGGCGGGTATTTCTGTAGTACCTTCTGATTCACCGATTGGTTGAGTAGTGGGCAGACTCTCGACGACATCCAGGGGACCGATATTGCAGGATAGAGGCATCCGACCATCATGTCTATTAGCCAAACAAAGAAAGGTTCTCCCATTGTCCGACAACATGACGTTTTTAATAAGCGACGCCCCTTGTCCTTGCGCGTTTTCTTGCATGGCCCATCCATCGTTACTCCCGTTAATTGTAGGTGTTGCTGCACCATTGGTTTGGCATTCGAGTTGACTTCCAACTACAACCAATGATGTATCCACAGGTCTGCAAATCGGAAAGGCTTCAGGTGGATAAACTCTCAAAAACAGTGTAAGGCGTTCTAAGTCTACTAATGAAATCTCTGAAATCAGATTTAATAAATTACATTCGATTGATCCAGTATCAGATTGTGTGATATGACTGAAAGTCAAATTAAAAATGTACGAAGAAGAAAAAGGATTGGTTCTCCCAAATGTATACGAATAACTCATCCGTGTTTCTGGAGCATTTGTACTTGACAATGTACCCCCTCCTTGATCAAGTTTGACGTTTAAAGATATAAGGTACTGTGAAGAGTCGAAGTTGTCAACACGGCAGAGGAAGCTCACCGTGTCACCTTCTCTTTGCACCTCGCTGTTAACTGGAGAGAATTCAGCTGTGATGGTTGGAACTGGCACACTAGGAGTTGTTGAACTGATGCATTTCAATAACATCAAAAGAAATACCAGTGAAAGTATTGCCAGCGTCATGGCGACGTTTTATTGAGTTGCTCCACCTAATGCAAAAGTTTGATCGGCAAGCTGCAGCCACAGTATAAAAACGTTACGTTTTGTGTTGATCTGACGAACGCTCAGAGTTTATAGAACAGTCTTCGTTACCTCAGGCTGGCAATGCCGGTTCTCTGGTGTAAAACCAGAAATGACTGCATGAAAGTTTGTATTCCCCCTACAGAGGTACGTAGTCTTGTATTCGGGCCTCCAATCGTGTATGGCACGACTGAAGTGTAATTGTTGTTGTCTGGTGACACATATGAATAGTCGTGACACAAACTATTTTGGGTAAAACACAATCAGGGTCCTGTATTTTTCGCAACAAGTTCCTGGTTCCTTTGATTTGAGTAACAATGTGTTCATATAAATAACACATCTCCCACATAGATGCAGCCATAATAACATAATCAAAATAGTAGTCTCCAATATTTTTATGTTGAAAATTGTTTGGGCATTTAGTTCAAGTATACTTCGACAGGTGTCACAATTACAAGAAGTGTATTTTAAAACATTCAATTTACTTACATGTTTTTGTTAATTTGTACATTCCAAATTCCAGGAGGGGTTTCCCTTAAACGCGTTCAATGAGCATCTGACAATGGCAGTTTCGATTCCTCTTTTTCGTAGTTTACCTTTGTGTTCTGATGTGATACTCTTAGCCCCAACAGTCCTAAATCCACCAAAATCAGTATGATGTTGTGCACACTCTAGGGAGTTTGTGTTAAAGGTAGGATACACCATTTGCGGATATCGAACATTTTTACTACTGAATTATTAAGAAATATCTTACTTATTTTGAAAGTAAATAATAATTCTAGGCATTGAGTACAATTATTGCGCTAGATATCCAGTAATTGTTCCGAAAAACCGAATTGAAAAAACCCCAAACAGAACTACATAACAACCACTTCCAGTTGAAAAATGAACGCCGTTTTTCTTGCCTTTCTCAGCATTTCAGGATAGTAAAACCTCGGACATGTCAGTTAAACGATATTTATTATAAAATACAACCCCACAAATTCACCCATTCATGATCATTCAAACAATTACCAATGGTGTATCCTACCTTTAACAGTTCTTTTCTATGTTTTAATATATACATAAAAACTGTCATAGTCATAATAGTTAGACATATAAGTAAATACATGTATCATGTATCATGTAATTATAGTCTTAAGCATCCTGCAAAATAATGGCACCCGGTGTGCGTGCTGTAATCTTTCAATAAAAGTTGAATTTTGTATCAGTTGCAATCGATTGCAGTTTGCAATTGGTTGCACATCTACGAATGGGTGCAAGCAGGTCTGGTTCCCTAACCTGATAATCAAAGAAGTCTATACATTTCTGTCTCGTCTTAAGTATAGGGTCAGATATCCAGACAATACAAGAACAGGATTTATTGCATGTTTGACTTGATTTGTCCAGCATCTATAAACACAAAACTTTAAACGGGTCAGTGTAACGATATCCTTGCAGTAAAACACTAACCCTAATTAATTATATTCATTTACAAAAGAAAACAAAGGAAAAGGAAACAGTACAATTAAAAATGTTGTATAACCTAAACTGTTGCAAATTTACTGACGTGTTGGAGCCAAAAAAACCAGAATGATTGAGTTGACAGTGCTGACAAGTGCGGCAATTTGTCACCAATAATTATTCAAAAGAGATTTGAAAATCACCAATATTATTTGAGAATATGTAATGGCAATGTAATCGTTACAGAAATATAAACTAATTACTTGCATATTATTTGGTATGACATTTATAATGCAGGTATAAACATACAATTAATGTAGGTTTGCCTCAAGGAGGCAACTTACAATTTGAGTTCTGTGTAAACACTTGGTTTCTGCTCAGCTAACTTTAGTTCCATGTACGATTCTCCAGGATTCACAATAGCTGGAAAAGCTTGACGAGTCTCCTCTGGGCTTGGAGAGTTGACAATTTCAGAGGCCGAAATATCAAAATAAATGTGTTGCACAGGATTTAAATTTTCACTTGAAGTGGAAATGTTCTGGTAACATTGTTCCTGTTGGCTAACGTCAGCAGTATGGCTCGATTGGGACTGTACCCCATCGAATACAGAATTAATGTAGGATGCATGGGGATACGTCAGGTTCTTCAAAGTGGGAGCCGCTTACTCCTTTCGACTGTCTCTTTATTACAGAATCGGTCCGCCGATTCCCAGTTCCTATGGAGCTGCCGAGATTGTTAAGGTAGGATTTGGCGTTCATCCACTTTCTTGGGTCGCAGTGACAGCAAATAGTGTGGATAGCAATCAAGATGAAGAGAGCGATTGCTCCAACGACGATACCTGCAATGACTGCTGCCGAGAGACCGACATTTGAGATCGTGGTCCCGGTTGGTATTTCTGTAGTACCTTCTGATCCACCGATTGGTTGGGTAGTAGGCAAACGCTCGACGACCAGGGAACCGATATTACAGGATGGAGGCATCCGACCATCAGGTCTATTAGCCAAACAAAGAAAGGTTCTCCCATTGTCCGACAACATGACGTTTTTAATAAGCGACGCCCCTTGTCCTTGCGCGTTTCCTTGCATGGCCCACCCATCGTTACTCCCGTTAATTGTAGGTGTGGTTGAACCATTAGTTTGGCATTCAAGTTGACTTCCGATGACAACCAATGATGTATCCACAGGTCTGCAAATCGGAAAGGCGTCAAATGGGTAAACTATCAGAGAAAGGGTAACTTGTGCCATAGCCTGTGTATGAACTACTTGGAAGCACATTAATTTGTATTAAATTACATTCAATTGATCCAGTATCAGATTGTTCTATGTGACTAAAAGTCAAATTAAAAATGTACGAAGAAGAAAAAAGATCGGTTCTCTCAAATGTATACGAGTAACTCATCCGTGTACCCGGAGCATTTGCACTTGACAATGTTTCCCTTCCTCGATCAAGATTGACAGATAAAGTTATAAGGTACTGTGAAGGGTCGAAATTGTCAACACGGCAGAGGAAGCTCACCCTGTCACCTTCTCTTTGCACCTCGCTGTTGACTGGAGAGAATTCAGCTGTGATGGTTGGAACTGGCACACTAGTAGGATTTGTTGTTGCCATGCATTTCAATACCATCAAAAAGAAGAGCCAGAGGAACATTGGCAAGAGCGTCATGATGAATCGTAGCTCCTAAATTCCGAACTCACAAGTGGCAAAAACCAAAGCAACCTTGGTTAATTACCGACTTAAATTCTTGGTTGATTACCGGTTTTTAATTCCGAGTTTGTATATTGAACCGCAAAGTTTAAATTTACTATAAAGCAACTGCCTCTTGTACAAAACAACTTCTGTTGACTATTTTTTAGAAAGCACACGTACTTCAACAGTGGTGTTTCTGTGTGTGTCCCATGTCTGTGTGCCTCACATGAGTTGAACCACGAAGCTATGGTTGAACCTAGTATTTGACTCGAACTAACCCATGTTTATGTTGGCGCATTGAATGAACACAATAGTACGAAGCTGTCTAAGGGACCTACGAAGCTGTATTAGGGACATGATGAAAATAAATATTTTCTCTCACTTCAGCTAACTCGTACGTACGACTTATATGTCGTACGTACGACTTATATGTCGTACGTACGACTTATATGTCGTACGTACGACTTATATGTCGTACGTACGACTTATATGTCGTACGTACGACTTATATGTCGTACGTACGACTTATATGTCGTACGTACGACTTATATGTCGTACGTACGACTTATATGTCGTACGTACGACTTATATGTCGTACGTACGACTTATATGTCGTACGTACGACTTATATGTCGTACGTACGACTTATATGTCGTACGTACGACTTATGAAATGTATGTCGTACGTACGACTTATGAAATGTAACTCGTACGTACGAGTTATATGTCGTACGTACGACTTAAATGTCAGACTTATGTCGTACGTACGACTTAAATATCAGCCTTATGTCGTACGTACGACTTAAATGTCAGACTTATGTCGTACGTACGACTTAAATGTAAGATTTATGTCGTACGTACGACTTAAATGTCAGACTTATGTCGTACGTACGACATAAGTAGGCCTACGCCGCGCGCACCTCATTCGGTAGGGCGACCGTGGAGCTACTCCAATGCTACTAGGTACTGGTATACCTAGTCTGACATTTAAGTCGTACGTACGACATAGGTCTGACATTTAACTCGTACGTACGACATAAGTAGGCCTACGTATGTCGTACGTACGACATAAGTCTGACATTTAAGTCGTACGTACGACATAGGTCTGACATTTAAGTCGTACGTACGACATAGGTCTGACATTTAAGTCGTAAGAAAGGACATATACGTAGGCCTACTTATGTCGTGCGTACGACATAAATCTGACATTTAAGTCGTACGTACGACATAAGTCTGACATTTAACTCGTACGTACGACATATAAGTAGGCCTACTTATGTCGTACGTACGACATAAGTCTGACATTTAAGTCGTACGTACGACATAAGGCTGATATTTAAGTCGTACGTACGACATAAGTCTGACATTTAAGTCGTACGTACGACATATAACTTACATTTCATAAGTCGTACGTACGTAAGTAAGTCGTACGTACGAGTTACATTTCATAAGTCGTACGTACGACATATAAGGCGTACGTACGACATATAAGGCGTACGTACGACATATAAGGCGTACGTACGACATATAAGGCGTACGTACGACATATAAGGCGTACGTACGACATATAAGGCGTACGTACGACATATAAGGCGTACGTACGACATATAAGGCGTACGTACGACATATAAGGCGTACGTACGACATATAAGGCGTACGTACGACATATAAGGCGTACGTACGACATATAAGGCGTACGTACGACATATAAGGCGTACGTACGACATATAAGGCGTACGTACGACATATAAGGCGTACGTACGACATATAAGGCGTACGTACGACATATAAGGCGTACGTACGACATATAAGGCGTACGTACGACATATAAGGCGTACGTACGACATATAAGGCGTACGTACGACATATAAGGCGTACGTACGACATATAAGGCGTACGTACGACATATAAGGCGTACGTACGACATATAAGGCGTACGTACGACATATAAGGCGTACGTACGACATATAAGGCGTACGTACGACATATAAGGCGTACGTACGACATATAAGGCGTACGTACGACATATAAGGCGTACGTACGACATATAAGGCGTACGTACGACATATAAGGCGTACGTACGAGTTAGCTGAAGTGAGAGAAAATAATTATTTTCACCGTGTCCCTTAGACAGCTTCGTACAATAGAAATTGAAATTGAGTTTTACATGTATAACTAAAAAAGCTCCACTCTCAATTGCATTCATCAAGATACTGCGGCGTTAAATCGGGACGTCTGATAAGGTGATAATACCATTTACCTGCAGGAATGCACTTGCACCGACCGCTTGAGCCTTGAAGTTGTTTTGAGTTAAAGCTATTTTACTCAAACGTTAGCCTTTCACCAAGGCAACCGTGACCTTGGAGACAAGAGCGAGTAAGCGGCAAAGCGACTGAAATGGAGGCCATTCAACACCGTGGTCTCCACTCCAGGCTCTTCGCAATTGTGCTTCTTTGTCTATCCGGCTATTATTGCACGATTGCCTTGGCTGCTATTATCAAGTTTAAAATTCAATCACAATTTCCTGAAAAATGATCGCACAAAATAAAAGTTATAACCACAGTGCATGTGTAGTTTATTTTCAAAATAACATATATTTTACTAAAACTTATAAAATAATTGTATGGGTCTATATAAGTGGATATTGTTTTGTATAATCCCCGGGTTTATACGACTATTAAGGGAGGCGTCTTGTGTAAATATTTCGACACGAAGTCATTCTTCCTAATTCAATTTTTGTATATGCCTACTTGGGTTTTGTGGGGAAACAGCTGCGATTTTTGAATTTTGATATACATGTAATTACAGCTGCATTTCTTAATATTCACAATCAAATCAAGTCTACAAAAAGATATACTAAACAAGCAGCCGGTCAATGATAACCCATTTTATACAAAGACAGGAGAACAAATTTCGTAATACTTGTTTAATTACCAAATCGTTGAATTACCCTCACTGTCGTACGGAATTAGAGAGAGAAAAAAATAACATTTTATATATTCACAGAGATATGTTTATAGTGTTTATAGTGTTTCAGTTCGGTGTAAACACTTGGTTGGTGCTCTGCTCCTTTAAGATCCATATGCGAGCCTTCTGAATACAAGGAGACGTGCGGGGTCCAGTCCAAGACCTGTTAGCGGCAGTCTTGTGTCCTCTGATCCATGCAGTCCCGGGCTATTGACCATCTCGTATAAGCCAGACTGTCGCAACTTGAGGTGTCACATGCCCATATTGGCCATCTCTGTTGTTAAATAAGTGTGCCGTATCCCACATCCCCCTCCCCCGGCATATGCGGCATCATAAAATAGTACGGTTCAGATGCTGTCTGGCATCCAACAATTCGGAATACGCTACTGTATTGCGCAATCCAAAAATCGGAATCGCTGGCTTCCATCGACTATTGAAATCAAGCCTAGTGCGCAACAGCAAAATAACTCGACAACAACACCTTTGTGCTGTTTTGAGAGTAATGTTTACCTCCCTGACTCCTTTTTATTCTCTGTACAAAAGAAATCGTTGCAAACAGCTTTTCTTCAAGCAATTTGTTGTATAGGTGTGACGGTGGTACAGTAGTCTGCTTTTCTGCAGCCTAGGGAAAAGGGAATTTCCTCAAAGTGAGCTAGCATTAATTCAAAACTAACATTTGCTTTTTTACAAGCATGGAACAATGTAATACAAATAACAAACAGTATAGTTTATACAAATAACAAATCATTGTCAAAGAAACCGGTTTATAATCTTCGGTGGTTGTTATAACAGCTCGTGGTCTAATGATACATTTTACACAAAACAGTCAAAATCCGAAGTAAATTCCGAAGAATAATAACTCATATAAGAAATTACACTATATAAAAAAACATTACAAAGTCCGAATAATATATAATATTTGCCAAACTAACTCTGCCGTTTAAAATCTTATGCAAATTCGATTTAAAAAAGTATATTACTAAAAAAGTGCCAAGCATGAATATCTTATTTTAATTAAACTTAATGCAGTCAATATGGTAAAATAATCTGTGCATCGAATACGTTATAAAGTTCCATTTCACTACAGGGTATTTCACATGTGGTGTACAATTAATAATCAATAAAGTAAAATTTTTAAACAAAATGGTCTCCATTTGGAACTATTTCTGATGTATTGACTATAATTCGAGGCTAATGTCCACTCGGTCAAAGTGTTGTATAGTTTGCATATAAAATTATGAATATACTAAACAATAATAAAACAGCATGGAAACTAATCATTGAAATTTGTACAATGACTACATCGTATAAACAAACGTGTAAATTATATAATACTTATCTAAAAATAAGTCTGTGTATTTTTTAGCAGGATAAATATCAGGTAAATATTACTTATAATTATGTCGTCTTTAAAAACGAATCCGTATATACGGTTAAACATTTTAGTTCGTATTTACAATTTTACAGTTGTTAGTAAAAATCTGTGTATTGTTTTCTCACCCTTAGTAAAAAGTAACTATAACTAAGGAAAATCTAAGTCATTAATATAGTTTTTACAGCATTTTTGTATCAGTCTTTTTTTTTTAAAGTCACTTAGCCGGTTATTCTTTAAAAGTGGCGCGGTGTATATGAACATGTATTTCCTTTTAGTTGACGCAATTTACTCATGGCGACCTAATGCTTAATATCAGCATATATAGTCGGTGTCTTCGATGAAGATTTAATCTTACCCCCTTCATCACCCCCCTGCAAATTCAAATCAGCATAAATGGCACCTTTAGGAGCAGCGTCGCCACTGGGCTCATTTGGCTCCTGTTTTGCGCCAAATTTCTGGACGTTTTTCGGTTTGGTTTGTGGTACAGGTTTTTCACTTTTGCCCGATGAGACGTTCACTGGATCTTCAGTGTTTTTTGCTGTGCTTCTTCTTGGCTTATTTACCTTAGCGTAAATTTGTGGGCTTGCTGAGTGTCTGGATGCTGCGTCGGCAGGTGTGGTCTCTCTAGTAGGCTTGTCTAGGGTCGTTCGACCACCACCAGTGGATCTGGCGGTCGCGTGGGGGACGTCAGTGGCGATTTGGACGCGAGGGTCTTTCCGAGCCGGTGGGGTTTCAACGACTGCACCTGATGTGCTTGCGACATCAGCTGGGGCGATATTCATGTGCAAACGGAGATCGATGCTAAGGTTTAGGTTTTGCACCGTGACTGAAGGATCTGCGTAAATGTTTGGCTCAGATTTTGATACCGGTCGGTTATCTTCAACAACGTAATGATGGATCTCACCTGAAGCCTCGAGGAGTACAGGATTATAGGCCGGGGGTGCGTCGGGTTCTTCAGGATGAGAGCCGCCCAATTCCACTTCCGACTGTCTCTCATTAGAGTTGGTCCCTTGGTTCCAAGTTCCTATGGAGCTTCCGAGATTGAGAAGGTAGGACTTGGCGTTCATCCACTTCCTTGGGTTGCAGTTACAACAGAGGGCGTGAATTGCGATCAAGATGACTAGAGCGATTGCTCCAACGACGATACCTGCGATGTCTGCTGCAGAGAGACTGGCGTTTGAGATCGTGGTCCCGGCTGGTATTTCTGTAGTACCTTCTGATCCACCGATTGGCTGGGTAGTGAGCAGACTCTCGACGACATCCAGGGGACCGATATTGCAGGACAGAGGCATCCGACCATCAGGTCTATTAGCCAAACAAAGAAAGGTTCTCCCACTATCTGAAAACATGACGATTTTAATAAGCGATGCCCCTTGTCCTTGCGCGTTTCCTTGCATGGCCCATTCATCGTTACTCCCGTTAATTGTAGGTGTTGCTGCACCATTGGTTTGGCATTCAAGTTGACTTCCAATGACAACCAATGATGTATCCACAGGTCTGCAAATCGGAAAGGCGTCAGGTAGGTAAACTCTCAGAAACAACGTGCGGCGTGCTAAGCCTACGAGTCCACCCCCTGAAGGCAGATTTAATAAATTACATTCAATTGATCCAGTATCAGATTGTTCTATGTGACTGAAAGTCAAATTAAAAATGTACGAAGAAGAAAGAGGATCGGTTCTCTCAAATGTATACGAGTAACTCATCCATGTACCTGGAGCATTTCTACTTGACAATGTTTTCCTTCCTCGAGCAAGATAGACGTTTAAAGTTATAAGGTACTGTGAATTAGAGTCGAAGTTGTCAACACGGCAGAGGAAGCTCACCGTGTCACCTTCTCTTTGCACCTCGCTGTTGACTGGAGAGAATTCAGCTGTGATGGTTGGAACTGGCACACTAGGCGTTGTTGAACTGATGCATTTCAATAACATGGCAAGAATCACCAGTGAAAGTATTGCTAGCGTCATGGCGACGTTTTGCTGAGTAACTCCACTTAATGCAATAGTTTGATCGGCAAGCTGCAGTCACGGTATAAAAACGTTACGTTTTGTGTTGATCTGACGAACGCTCAGAGTTTATAGAACAGTCTTCGTTACCCCAGGCTGGGAATCTGTGGGACAGATCTGTTGGACGAGAACTGCAATACCGGTTCTCTGATGTAAAACCATAAATGACTGCATGTAAGTGTATTTTCCCACGGAGGTACGTAGTCTCGTATTCGGGCCTCCAATCGTGTATGACACGACTGAAGTGTAATTGTTGTTGTCTGGTGACACATGAATAGTCGTGACACGAACAATTTCGGGTAAAACACAATCAGGGCCCTGTATTTTTTGCAACAAGTTCCTGGTTCCTTTGATTTGAGTAACAATGTGTTCATATAAATAACACATCCCCCACATAGATGCAGCCATAATAACATAATCAAAATAGTAGTCTCCAATATTTTTATGTTGGAAATTGTTTGGGCATTTAGTTCAAGTATATTTCGACAGGTGTCACAATTACAAGAAGTGTATTTTTAAACATTCAATTTACTTACATGTTTTTGTTAATTTGTACATCCCAAATTCCAGGAGGGGTTTCCCCATTTAAACGCGTTCAATGAGCATCTGACAATGGCTGTTTCGATTCCTTTTTTTCGTAGTTTACTTTTGTGTTCTGATGTGATACTCTTAGCCCTAACAGTCCTAAATCCACCAAACTCAGTATAATTGTGTGCACACTCTAGGGAGTTAGGGTTAAAGGTATAGGATACACCATTTGCAGACATCAAACAATTTTACTACTGAATTATTAAAAAATATCTTACTTATTTTGAAAGTAAGTAATAATTCTAGGCATTGAGCACAATTATTGCGCTAGATATCCAGTAATTGTTCTGAAAAACCAAATTGAAAAGTAAAAAACACGATCGTCTAATGGCGATGGCGAAAAAAACCAAGAACAACACAAGAACCACTGCCTGTCGCCGGTTGAAAATGAACGCCGTTTTTGTTGCCTGTCTAAGCATACAGGATAGTAAAACTTTGGACAGGTCAGTTAAACGATATTTATTATAAAATACAACCCCACAAATTCACCCATTCATGATAATTCAAACAATTACCAATGGTGTATCCTACCTTTAAAGGTTTTTTTCTATGTTTTAATATATACATAAAAACTGTCATAATCATAATAGTTGGACTGTATAAGTAAATATATGTATCATGTATCGTGTAATTATAGTCTTAAGCATCCTGCAAAAAAAATGGCACCCGGTGTACGTGCTGTAATTTGTCAATAAAAGTTGAATTTTGTATCAGTTTCAATCGATTGCAGTTTGCAATTGGTTGCACATCTACGAATGGGTGCCAGCAGGTCTGGTTCCCTAACCTGATGATCACAGACGTCTATACGTTTCTGTCTCGTCTTAAGTAGGGTCACAGAGCCAGACAATACAAGAACAGGAGTTACTGTGCTTGACTTGATTTTTTCAGCATCTATGAACACAAAAAAATGTAAACGGTTCGGTGTTACGATATCCTTGCAGGAAAATACTAACCCCAATTAATTCTATCCATTTACACACAAAAACAAAGGAAAAAGAAAACAGCAAAATCAAATGTTGTATAACCTAAATAGATGCGAATTCACTGACGTGTTGGAGCCCCAGAAAACACAATGATTCTGTTGACGATGATGACAAGTGCGACAATTTGTCACCAATAATTATTCATAAGAGCTTTGAAAATCACCAATATTATTTGAGAATATGTAATGGCAATGTAATCGTTACAGAAATATAAACTAATTACTTGCATATTATTTGGTATGACATTTTGAATGCAGGTATAAACAACAAATAATGTAGGTTTACCTCAAAGAGGCAACTTACAATTTCAGTTCTGTGTAAAGACTTGGTTTCTGCTCAGCTAAGTTCAGTTCCATGTACGATTCTCCAGGATTCACAATGGCTGGAGATGCTCGACGAGTCTCATCTAGGCTTGGAGAGTTGACAATTTCATAAACCGAAATATCAACATTGTCAGAGTTACTATATTCTAGTGGTTCTTTTGTAAAACAAGTGTGCTGCACAGGATTCAAATTTTCCCTTGAAGTGGAAATGTTCTGGTAACATTGTTCCTGTTGGCTAACGTCAGCAGTATGGCTCGATTGAGACTGTACCCCATCAAATACAGAATTAATGTAGGATGGGGATACGTCAGGTTCTTCAAGGTGGGAGCCGCTTACTCCTTTAGACTGTCTCTTTATTACAGAATCGGTCCGCCGATTCCAAGTTCCTATGGAGCTGCCGAGATTGTTAAGGTAGGATTTGGCGTTCATCCACTTTCTTGGGTCGCAGTGACAGCAAATAGTGTGGACAGCAATCAAGATGAAGAGAGCGATTGCTCCAACGACGATACCTGAAACGGCCGCTGCCGAGAGACCGGCGTTTGAGATCGTGGTCCCGGCTGGTATTTCTGTAGTACCTTCTGATCGACCGATTGGTTGGGTAGTGGGCAGACTCTCGACGACATCCAGGGGACCGATATTGCAGGACAGAGGCATCCGACCATCAGTTTGATTAGCCAAACAAACAAAGGTCCTCCCATTGTCCGACAACATGACGTTTTTAATAAGCGACGCCCCTTGTCCTTGTGCGTTTCCTTGCATGGCCCATCCATCGTTACTCCCGTTAATTGTAGGCGTTGCTGCACCATTGGTTTGGCATTCAAGTTGACTTCCAATGACAACCAATGATGTATCCACAGGTCTGCAAATCGGAAAGGCGTCAGGTGGGTAAACTTTCAGAAACAACCAGAGGCGTGCTAAGCCTATGGAACTACCCCCTGAAGACAGATTTAATAAATTACATTCAATTGATCCAGTATCAGATTGTGCTATGTGACTGAAAGTCAAATTAAAAATGTATAAAGAAGAAAGAGGATCAGTTCGCTCAAATGTATAGGAGTAACTCATCCGTGTATCTGGAGCATTTCTACTTGACAATGTATACCTTCCTTGATCAAGATGGACGTTTAAAGTTATAAGGTGCTGTGAAGAGTCGAAGTTGTCAACACGGCAGAGGAAGCTCACCGTGTCACCTTCTCTTTGCACCTCGCTGTTGACTGGAGAGAATTCAGCTGTGATGGTTGGAACTGGCACACTAGGAGTTGTTGTTGCCATGCATTTTAATACCATCAACAAGAAGATCTGAAGGAACATTGGCAAGAGCGTCATGATGAATCGTAGCTCCTAAATTCAACTCCCAACTGGCAGAAACCAAAGCAATCTTGGTTAAATACCGGCTTCTAATTCCGCGTTTGTATATTGAACGGCAAAGTTTAAATTCACTATAAAGCAACTGCCTCTTGTACAAAACAACTTCTGTTGACTATTTTTTTAGAAAGCACACGGTCGTATAAACTTCAACAGTGGTGTTTCTCTGTGTGTCCCATGTCTGTGTGCCTCACATGAGTTGAACCACGAAGCCCCGGTTGAACCTAGTATTTGACTCGAACTAACCCATGTTTATATTGGCGCATTGAATGAACACAATAGAAATTGAAATTGAGTTATAATATAGCTAAAAAAGCTTCACTCTTAATTGCATTCATCAAGATATTGCGGCGTTAAATCGGGACGTCTGATAAAGTGATAATACCATTTACATGCAGGAATAAACTTGCACCGACCGCCTGAGCCTTGAAGTTATTTTGAGTTGAAGCTATTTTACTCAAACGTTAGCCTTTCACCAAGGCAACCGTGACCTTTAACGGGAGACAAGAGCGGGAAAGCGACAAAGCGACTGAAATGGAGGCCACTCAACACCATGGTCTCCACTCTAGTCTCTTCGCAATTTCGCTTCTTTGTCCATCCGGGTATTATTGCACGATTGCCTTGGCTGCTATTATCAAGTTTAAAATTCAATCACAATTTCCTGAAAAATGGTCGCACAAAATAGAAGTTATAACCGCAGTGCATGTGTAGTTTATTTTCCAAATAACATATATTTTACTAAAACTTATAAAATAATTGTATGGGTTTATATACAGTGGATATTGTTTTGTATAATCCCCGGGTTTATATGACTATTAAGGGAGGCGTCTTGTGTAAATATTTCGACACGAAGTCGTTCTTCCCAATTCGATTTGTGTATAGGCCTACTTGGGTTTTGTGGCAAAACTGCTGTGATTTTTGAATTTTGATATACTATTACAGCTGCATTTCTTAATATTCACAATCAAATCAAGTCTACAAAGAGAAATACTAAACAAGTAGCCGGTCAATGATAACCCATTTTATACAGAAGAACGAATTTCTTTATAATTGTTTAATTACCAAATCGTTGAATCACCCTCACTGTCTTACGAAATTAGAGAGAGAAACAAATAACATTTGTATATTCACAGAGATATGTTTATAGTGTTTCAGTTCGGTGTAAACACTTGGTTGGTGCTCTGCTCCTTTAAGATCCATTTGCGAGCCTTCTGAATACAACGAGACGTGCGGGGCCCAGTCCAAGACCTGTTAGCGGCAGTCTTGTGTCCTCTGATCCATGCAGTCCCGGGGCTATTGACAATCTCGTAAGCCAGACTGTCGCAACTTGAAGTATCACTGCCCATATTGGACATCTCTGTGGTTAAATAAGTGGGCTGAACTTGAATGAAAACGGCAAGGTATAGTCAGAGTGACTGTCAGCCGTTGAGAGAAAGTTGTGAATGTTAGTTGACCCGTCAACGTAAGTCGGTCGGATAAGGCGTCGGTCATCACCAAGAAAGCTCTTTTTCTAGTCGTTTACCCAGTCGCTTTTCCGTTCGATTCTGCTCAGGTTCCTTTTTACTCGGCGACGTTAACGAATCACAGGAATCACAAGTCGCCAGATGCGGCTGAGATGGAAGCGAAAACACAGGATGGTACGGGTTTAATATGACCAGGGGAGCCAACTCACAGATGACGATGGCTACGAGAACATCGACTGTCGGCCATTGCCATTACTCCTATTCGTCCTAGTCGTGAAAATTGTAGATATATTTAATTAAATAATCTGTGTATAATTATACATTTAATCTTATGGCGAAAATTAACACCGGAGAAACAAGAATATACAAATTCTGACAACACCAAGTCGAAACTTTCACTAGAAATTGACAAGACAAATTGACAACTAACATGCAACAATGACTGTTGTCCTCACAGTACATGTACAATATAATCGCTACGTATTTAATATGTCATGTGTTCTATTGACAAATTGAAAATCTAACCAACTAAAATAAGTGTCACCAATAGGCGGTTTTCCATCGACGATTTACGGTGATTTGCGTGGAGTATGTTTTGATTTTATGGTGTCAAATTTTCGTGAATATTCTAAATTGGATTTACGCCGCTTTTTGGCGTGTCATAGCTGGGGTTGCCAATCCTGCTCTGGTAGATGTGGGGCCCTTCTTTGCGGTCATGTTTCTGGTCGGCAGAGGCACAGGTGCAGAAACCGATGAGCCGTCGGCACCTGCTAGAGTCGAATCGACAGCAGAGGATGTTGACAAGAACGAGTATGGCGAGTATCACAAAACCAGTGACCGCGACTATGATTGCGGGTGTACATGTGTGTTCTCCACTCATTGACGGTGTCGTAACGGTTGGTGAACCTTTCGATTCAACTGTTGTGGGGTTAATCTGCGTGGTCATATGTTCCTTCCCCGGCACTCTGACGGTAAGAGGACCAATACTACAGGACAGATTCTTGGAAGAGGCATCTATCGCAGCAACACAGTTAAATGTTTCCCCATCGTCGGTGGATGATACATTTTTTGTAAGATCTTGTCCCTGCTGCCAAACCTGATGGATCCATCTACCATCACTGTCGGTAATCGCTGGGACTGCTTCGCCAGCTGTTCGACAACGAATTTCAGTGTCGATGTCGACTTCAGCTTCACCACTCGGGCTGCAGGTGGGAAAGGCTTCGACAGAGTAGACCCCTAGAGTCAGGTCGGTCTGCAGTACCGTATGGAAGGTACTGCCACCTGTATCTCTCTCGAGAAGGTCGCACCTGTAAGTACCAGCATCCGACTGGTTGACCAGACCGATGGTCAAATTGAATACAAAGACAGGTGGCGATGTGTAGTTGTGTTGACTTATGACATACCGCTCGGCACTCACCTCCATCTCTTTGGATGAAACAATGAACATGATGAACGGTGTTCTTCTTGTCCAGGAAACAACGTGTCTGTCCATGTCGACATTGAAGGCATTACATAGGAGACTTACACTGACACCATCCTTCTGCGCCTCACTGTTAATAGGGTAAAACTTCGCGGATATCGTAGGTTGTGCCGTAGGTGCTGGAGTGCTAAAGCACAACACCTGACGGACAGCAAAGACGGCATAAAGCAGCAGTAACTGAAAAATCGTGTATGATTTCATTCTGCAGTTCACGTTGTATGAAACGGTTGAACGATGTCATCAACAAGTTGTTAAGATTTTAATGCTGACACATACAAGTTGGGCCTATAGCTTTAAAAGTGTGCAATCGACCGAATATCCTCGTGTTTATATTACGAAGCTATTATGGTATTAAACCTTGGCTTTGTGAAGCGCGCCCCCGCCCTTGAAAGCCGAGGGCGCCATAATGGATCACCATGCACTGTTGCTCAAGATTTTAATTGTATTATATGCATCGCTTGTTTGGCATATCACAACACCTACAGACGAAAATAACAGTTTGATTTAATACACGAGGTATTTCAAATGAACGAAATGTATAAAAACGAGACGATCAGCTCTAGTATTTATCGTCAAACAAAATATGATAATAAGCATATTTAATTAATTCTGTTTATATTGTCATACTATAACTTTAGGTATAGATAAATAAGTTTTATAGTCACTGTGAATAAATAAACACAAACTAATTTTTATTTTACCCACACATTTTATTCAAGAAAATAGCGCAGTTTGTGAAAAATCCCTAAAATATCAATATGTTCGAATTCCGAAACTCCGGAACATTAAAAATGTTAACTTGTAAAATTCATATTTGTATATTTTATTTATTAAATATTTATTAATTAACACTACATTATTTATTTACACTATTAATCCAGTAAAACATCTTATTTTAGAGTATTTACAGATCAAGACAAATTAAAAAGGAAACAATAAACGCGTGGGTATACGTCCCAAGTATCCAGCCAAGATGAGGGGGAACCGTTCTTAACATAAATCTGCGACTGAGAGCAGGTTGGGTAAGATCCCTTAAAATCTGTCTCCCCTCGCGCTTAGCACTAGTATACCAGAGGTACTATGAACCCTATTGTCCCAGGTCTACTCAAATTACAAGGTCATGAAACATTTGGCAGGATTGAGGGCGGTACTACTGGCCACCAAAAAGTTAGGCATAACGTGTGTGCTTTTATCACAGAACAGATCTTAACGTTTAATTTCCGCATATTCTGTCCAGGGCTCTTTCGGTGACTTGACACTGTTCTGATTTTCCGGAAGGTCCAACTCGGCGTACACAATCACCGGATCTGGTTTGGGTGGGGACGCGGCTTTCTCCACCTTCCCTTTCCTGTTCAGAGCAAACCTCTTGATTTTCTTGGAAATTTTCCCCGCTCCGGAATCTTCGCAGGTGGTTACAGAATGCGGCGAACACCTTGCAGCTTTGTTCACCTTCGCGTAGATCACAGAGGGGTCTTTTTTGAGTTCGTTCGCGTCCGTTGTATCAGAGGCGGGACGGTCCGAGCCAAGAGGTTTATCCATCTTTCCTTTGCGGTTGATGGCGAACCGTTTGATCTTCTTCGGCTTGGGGCCTGCATCAGAATCTCCCCCAGTGTTTGGCTTGACTGGGGAAACCTTTGCATTATCATATATCGGGTAGATCTTGTCGCCTGGGTTCGAGACGGACGGGCTGATCACACCTTGCTCGGGCTGGTCAGGCGCCAGCTTATGAAGTTCAGAAGTACATGTAGCAGGTGGATCTCGTTCGTCTACTACAAGTGAATCGCCAACAGTCCCTACTTGTTTATTGCCTGCCACTGACTCGTACGCCGGCGGCACGTTGTCGCTGGCAAGCTGAGAACTGCCCATATCCACAGAGTTTGGTGAATCTGGTGCCGAGTCGTCTCGACGGTTCGAGGTTCCGAAGGAGCTGCTGCCGATGTCGAGGAGGTATGACTTGGCTCGCATCCATCTCTGCGGGGTGCAGCGACAGCACAGAAAATGCAGGGCAATAATGACGAGGATGAAAATAGAGCCGATCACAATTCCAGCGATGTCAGCTGAAGAGAGACCACCGCTCACGTCATCTGTAATCACAGTCAGGGGGCCAATCTTACAAGAAAATGCCATTGGTGAGTTTCTATAAAGTGCGAAACAGTTAAAAGTTGTTCCATTGTCCGAGGCGTTTACCGTGTGACTGAGTTCTGTGCCCGCGTTACTCGCAAACCAACCTGAAGCCTCAAAAGGCATTCCTGTTAATGTCACAAAGGGGACTTTTGACTCTTTCACAGTTCTGCAAGAAAGGGTGCTGCCGACGACCACTGCATCCTGGCCATAAGGGGAGCAAACTGGAAACTCGTCACCTGGGTAAACCGTCAGTATCTGTGAAGCCGATTCACGAGCTACCGCTATACAACTGTACGAAGCCTCGTCACTTTTTCGTAGAGCCTGGATTGTTACTCTCTGAGAAAACACCAAACTCGTTTCACTGACGACACGAGTTATGATGTCCAAAGTGAACCGATCATCAGCGTTTGAATTAAGTCCTGTTTCGTCGACGAATATCGTTGGTATTCCAGATGTCGAATTCGTTTTCTGCCAGACGATTACTTCAGGTGGTGTAGGGGATGCAACTCGGCAGTGAAGGGTGACGCTGTCCCCTTCCCGTGGCTTATCTGTTCTTTCGGGTATGATGGTTAGATTTACTCCTTGACTCGACACAGAGGCTGGGTGGCTCAGCAAAATCATCATAACTATTTTGAAAACGACAACCAGGAGAGTCGGTGCATCGCAGCGTGGATACATCATTGTAGGCCTATACACGATGGTCGCAGCCAGAAAAGCCCAAAAGAAACTAGTCAACTTCGCAATCGAACAAGAGTTGTTTACTGTAACTACCAGTCGCAAGACTGGAGTCCCAAAATTCCGAAGAAAATTCCGGATAAAATAAGGCGAATGATGTTTGAGGTAAAGATCCAAAACCTGTAATAAAAACACTGCTTACAGACTTCCAGTACAAGCTACATGTAAGTTGTAGTACCAAATACAACGTATAGGCTACA
Organism: Crossaster papposus; assembly: GCA_037893245.1. Lineage (NCBI taxonomy): Eukaryota > Metazoa > Echinodermata > Asteroidea > Velatida > Solasteridae > Crossaster > Crossaster papposus. The sequence continues at coordinate 1,072,021 of JBAIAA010000110.1, forward strand.
TATGATATAGATCGATACAATGAACTGCACAGCTCAACTAACCCTGACCAACACTCCCTTTTAACAACAGTGCGTGACGTCAGAGTAACCCACCATTTAATTCCAGTCTGATCGTTTGCCACGCTTCAACACAATATCTTATTGCATTCTTATCCCAATACTTGCCCGGTTAGGTCTTTTGTCAATATTTAAAACCGCTGGCAGTGCTTCAATGAAGCGAGTACTTGAATTAGTTTGCAAGGTTAATACGTCGGCGCTGCCATTGTAGTGTTACCTTGACCTAAACCCACGCGAATCTGTAAACATGGATATAGATATGAATATAGAATCTTAGCCGTGCTAGATAAATTAAAAAAAAACGAAAAAAACATTCTGTTTTGCTTTATCATAATGTTCAATAATGTAGGTCATGCTACATGTAACGTCATACAGGTCAGGCATCCCAACCAAAACAACCGAACAAGTGTCTTTCTTACGTTTTCATATATTTTTTCTCTTCACATTTTAACACTGCACATAAATGGCACACATGCGGTTACATGTTAAATACAGCGTCACGTGACCACAACAATGCGATTGTGTAAACAAGTTTGACATGGTTTAAAGCCGATGCAAGTACAAACACTATCTTTGTACCACAGATACCCATGTAAACTACATTGAGCTAAACGGTGACATTTAAAAGCATGGATGTGGAAATACGTAAAGATTTTCAGATAATTTCGGGTGATTAATGATCATTCAACTTACAGAAAAAATACAAATAGGCCTATGGGAGTAATTTAACGATTACAAATGTTCTCTAGAAATTGACGGAAGCAGGGTTGGAACTTGCGACCTTTAGATTGCCGTTCCAGTGCTCTACCAACCGAGCTATCCATCTCTATAAGTTGGCGGTTCCAAATCACCAAATAATATTTGTTAATATCTTATCTTTGTTCAGGAAGAACTAATCAGAAGCCACAAACCCATAAATGCCATTATGACCAGGAATCACGCCCAAAGTCACTACTAGCAACATTAGCAATGTTGCAAACCTGCGAAATAGCAAAAGGGGATAACTAAGACTAAGATAGAGCTGTTTTAGTACAACTGTTAAAATAAACTACAAACTTAAATAACTATATAGGTGCTTTTTAATAATGTGGTGAAAACACACCTTGCAACCGCACAGTCGAATATCAGTATTCTGCTTGCCTATCTTATACCTGGGGGTCGAAGGAGTACAAACCAAGGAGGAGACAACCGCTGCACTCCATTATTAACCATAACCCCCAGGGTTGAGTTTTAATTACTTGGAGTCTTATTGCATTCAGCACTATATATAGGGGTACCATGCAACTTGTCAATACTCCAGAGCACAACCTAAGATCCGTGCCTAGTTTTACCAAGACTGTGTCGAAGAGAGTACCATTCGGCACAAAGCAGTTTCTATCTCCATTAAAGTACGTCTCTCTGTAACCCGGCCACATCAGAACACTTAGCGCACTGAACATATCCTCGGGGATGTAATTCTCACCAAAAACAACGAAACCACGCAGATTTAGCACAAATACCTGAGCACGTGAGGGAGAATGCGCATTTTGATCGAGCGAGCCCGAGCCTCTATAAATATTGACCCAGAACTGACATGCCGACTCTCGAGCCGTCTCTGGTTGGTTATTATTTGTCTCGTTATAAATCCAAGAAAACCGATCGCTCCTGCTCGTCAGCAACCTCAAAATGCGAGAAACTACAACAGTATACGCCGAACTGTACACGGCGTTAGTCATCAATAATCATTGGCCAAATTTATGAATGGACAACGCCATTGTAAACGATTGTCGTCTTTGGGCACAAAGCAGGTGTAGCGTGAAACACGGACTCGTTAGTATACGCATGTCTAATTGGAAAATAAAAAGGGTGATCAGTCACGTAAGACTAAGAGGGTTTAATCAATAGGGAAAACGAGTCTAATTTTCAGGGGAGTCGGAGATTTATACGACACTGGTTTGAATTGTTTGCCCAAAATCAAACTAACTTTATTGTCATTTTGTCACAACAGTATTTATGGGTAAAATCAATATTTCCTTTTAACTTGACGATTTGCAATCAAACTAAAAACCCTTCTTTATGCAGGAAAACACGGTAAAACGAATCACCTCACCATTCGGTATTTATGATTCAAATTTTGAACATTGCAATCAATGAAAAGAAAAGAAAAGAAATCGTGACCTATTTTAATTTTGGATTAATTAACCCACTTCGTTTGCAATCAGTGCCTCCGACGAGCATCACCGAGCACTGCTGCGAATAAGTTGGACTATCGAATACCCGTTCCTTGGAGCGATTACATGGTAAATTTGACACGTTCCCAATTAGATAAAGGATAGTCAGTGGCATCATCTTCCTCTTCTTATTCTCCTTAACAAAAAAACTACTCTCGAGTAAACCCTGGCTCACGAGGCTTACATGTAGGCCTAGTAAGAAAGGGAGTGGAGAATGATGGATAACGAAAGTGGCCTATCTCCCAAAGGTTGCAGGTAAAGGGATGTATTTCTGGTGGTGCATGAGGTTATATTTACTCTAAGGAAACCGTTGTTGCAACGAATCAATATGTAAATGATGCATAGGACTGCTATGTCTGCAAAGGCAAAGTCTTTCTTGTTTACAATTTTGTTTAGATAAATTCCATTTGAAAATATATACGCATTTCAGTTATCACAATTATCAAAAAAAAATTGTTAATTAATAATGACCAAATAATGTTCTACGGGACGTAAATGCCGCGTGAGTAAGTGATTTATAGTTTATGCAAAAAACGGCCAAAAAAACCCACGAATACTGTAATTATTTGTTTTAATAGCAACCGGGGGTCGACCGGTCATAGAAACCTCAAAAATAGGTATTGAGGAAGATTTGCTGAAGAGATCATTCTCGACTGAGGATTAACGAGACGGTTCGAGAACAGAATAAATAAAACGTATAGTCGCTTCATTTTATCGATCGGAACATGCAACCCCATCCGCATATAATTATCAGATACCAACTTTTCAGAAAAACACCAAGTGAAGTAATTTTTCGATATGCGTAATATTTTTGTATTTGTTTTGAGTGGCTTTGTTATAATGTCCACTCTCCACATAGGTTGACTGTTCTTTAATTTGATATTTTATTCATAGAGGCACTATGGAGGGAACACCCACGGTGTTTTTCCTGGAGCCAAAAAAGCTAATTTAAGGCTTTTATTTCTAGAAACGAAACGTCAACATCTTGCATACGTAAACACCCCATAACTGAAGGCTTAATTTGAAGAAAACAAATCAAAATTTATGAAACAAAGAAATAGTTATAAACACAATCTCATTCCAATGCTTGTCTGTAATTCTTCATACCCTTTTTAATTCAAACTAGAGGTTGATACATTGCGAAGTAAAAGCTTCAATATTTCAGTACAAAAACTGGCAGTTACTATATTATCGTCAGCGGTAATGAAAAAGTGGAAAACTAAAACACGGACATTGGCAGAATATCAACCTGAGGTAGAATAACAGCAGCACGTTGTATCGTTTACCGTGCAATTCATGGACTAAATATAGAATCAGGTGTATCAAACCGACGCTACTTAATAGCTAAACAACCGGAGGGTATTGGAAAAGCATGAATAGTTAATATGGATATGTAATATTCACGAGTGCACGCAATAGGCGAGAGAGTATTTTGTATTGACGCGGCATGATGCCGATGCATTATTTCTCATTCGCTGCACTGTTGTGACGCACAGTTATTGTTTCTTAGTGGTACTTTGCAATATTGGAAACATAATATGCCTAAACTGAAGTGGTTTCAATTATGGAAGAAGATTGACACAAGGAATTGTTAACACCAATTAAAAATATCCGTAATATCATAAGTATAACACTATTGCACAGTTTTCCTGTTGTAAAAAAGAGCTAATAATTATACAGGTGTTACTTGTATAAGGAATTAACATTCGAATTGTGTGGCTTCAGTGTAGTTCAAATGCTCGAATATAGGTATATGAACGTAACCATTGCGTCATTCAAAGACATTGTAAAAAAGCAGCTGAAACCTATTTTCTATGGAAAGAGAGTCTAAGAATTGTACATTGCTGTATTACACTTACAGGAACGCATGTACATTACACTGGCAAAGCTCATTCCCGAGCTAACTGCATGGTACTGTTAGATGTTGCATTTATACCCGCGGATAAAAGATCATATTAGAATATAATACTGCTGCATGGCTGTTCTCATTATTGTTGTAATATTAAATTTCGAACTTGATAAAAATAAATAATATATCACATTAAGTATATTATTCCTGGGAAATTACCTTTTGAATACCCCTACATCAATATTTTCATTATTTTGGGCAAAGATTGATGGTCATTAGGAGACACGAACAATTTCCCTTGCCTCCACTATCCACCTTTAACCCATCCGGTGATACAAAATAATGTCGAGGAAGAGCAATTTTTATTTCCAAAGCTCGAATGGCTGCATGCAAGCACCGGTGAATTGTTCCTGACTCAACGACCGGCGACGTCGCTCGGCTATATTAATCCAAATGTGCGGGCTTACTTCAAAGGCAGTATATGTCACGTACCTAAGCATTCACGGGGTCTGTTTAACTAATGGTGTTTTTTTGTTTGTTTAATCGAGGGCGTTGCCGCGTTGCACACGAGGAGCGTGTATGAAATTATCGGGCCAATTTTCTCTTTTAACATAAACACCAGTTTGCTAAACATTAACTGTGACACATTTCAAATTGGACAGAACAACCGTACAAAATATGTACATTGTATAAAGCCTATTCTCTATAGCTCTAAACACCACACACTTTGAATCACACCATTACAATGTAAAAATCTATATACGTTACTTGGCACACAATTGCACAAAACTCTACCCTGTTGGACACTATATTACACATCATTTTTACAATTCGTTTCTATAACATTAAAATATATTTCTCTTTTGTGTAGATTAAACTATTTTGTTTAATACTTTAAACTATAAATCTGGAGACAAAACATACAAAACTACCCCTTCTCTAGTATAAAAGACCAAATAGTATCCAAAGTACGTTTTATACAATATGTAATGTCTGTAGGCTATGACTACATTCTATATGCAAAATGTCGAAAGAAACATGGCACAGAAACCTAGTATCTCGGTGCTGTCTTTTGTTGAGAAGATTTTTAAAAAGATAATGTCCTCAATTGCCATACACTGCAAAAACTGCAGTGTTAAATTTAGCAACTGGTGTTACATTTTAGTTAACAGCGTTGTTTGATACAGGGGGCCACAAAAACGAACAAGCACACCTCTACCACCCAATGCCAAAAATAGAAGAAAAATTATACAAAGATATCCCGATTTGGTTCAGTAGTTTTAGCTTCATCTATTTTGGTATCATTTTCTTCCAGAAAGACTCCCCAACCATTTTACCAATTTGGCCTCAGTGCAGCGAAAGCACGCCTTGTCCGTTTTCTAGGGCCACCCTGTATAGATATGATGTAGCGTGAATTTCAGACTATGAAATACAGACTCATTGGTAGTACTGCGCATGCTTAAGTACATATAATTAAAAGAGTGACCAGTCACGTGAGAGGGACTAACCAATAATAGGAGTCAGATTTTGATGTTAAATTAACACAATAGTTTTTGCAGTGAAGTAGCCTACGTGACGCAGCACCGAATACTTTGGTTTCAATCCCAATATGAAATTAGTCTATGCATACAGGGGCCAATTTCATAGAGCTGCTAAGCACAACAATTTGCTTAGCATGACAATTTGTCCTTGGCAAAAACAAGGTTACAGACCAAATTTTTACCTGATCTTTATTGTTCTGGATTGATAATCAGCTGTTTTCTTGCTTAGCATGAAAAACATGTATAATTTTGGCTAGTAATCTGTTTTTAATGAGCAAGACTTTTTGTGCTAAGCAAAATTTGTTGCTTAGCAGCTCTATGAAATTGGGCCCAGGTCTCGAGCCAGCTTTTAACATTAAAACGGTAGTCACGAGGCAACAGTAATCAAATAAAAATACAAAGGTAGAGAAAAAACCCGGAAGGACCAACATACTCTGCAACAATGTTTGAATGGGTGGTACATTCTTAATTGGTCAAGGCAGGCCTGAAAGCCTACAACGTGTATATTTCATTGGGTAAGAAACATTGCCATTTGCCAACCATGATAATTAATGATAATTAATTTAAACACTTACACAATCTTTTCAAATGCTAACAAATACCGCGCTGCACAAATAAGTGCGTGCTTGACTCGAACGTCACCTAATACTATACAAAATACTTGAGTAAATTTATGAAGTACTCTTACTGCACTTGCCTATGATAATTATGTACAAAAACAAAACAAACTTGGGAAAACAGGAGATAAAAAAAAATGCTACTGAAATAGCATTATCGAGTATTTCATAATCCACAATTTAAAAATAATTTTGCACAAATAAAATAAGAGCAAATGGCATTAATAATGATATAGGGTTGATTTAGGGCACAGCTGTTCACACCACCAAAAAGAAACCTGCTGCAGATTCAACAGGATTCCGTATTCACTTTACTTTAGACCGGCAAAACAAAAATGCACATAATCATGCAAAGCCTCCTCACAGAGCCTGTTGTCGATTTTACGCCACTTGCACCCCGTCCCGGGAGAGGCTACTAGTACACGGACTCGACTCTGTAAGTGACATATCATGTCAATAGATCTTTATACTCTAGCTCTGCGTGTACAGAAAACGATCAGTTTAACATTGAACCGAAGTAAACATTGATTGGATCGTCGCATGACAGAAACACACAGACTTTTGTGAGTTTTATTTTATAAAGCACGCAGCAAAAACTAATGCCCGGTCAATTAAAACACCAGGGTACAGGGTAACACCTGTATTGCATAAACTGGTGCACAGCCTGCAAATAAAACACTTCTATAAACTGGGACCAATTTCCCATGGAAATTGTGTTAGCGTGGCACTCGGCACCTGCATGCCGTTGGCTCACTGCCGTTTGCAAAACTAGACTAGAAATGTGTTTGTGAACAAGTTAGCAAGTTATATACAGGAATCAAAGTTAGATAGAAAATGTCTGTTTTATACTGCGGCGACATAGGAAAGAAACCTGACAAAATCAGACAATCGAGTTAAGCTCTGTGGGATTTGACAGAGACTTTGGATGAGGAAGGCCGGGTAGAATTATCCCCTCTTTACGCCACACAGGGGAAATTACAGCAGATTGCTGCCCCAAAGATGCCTTGCCCGTTTCTTAGCCCCCACGCAAATGAGGACAGGCAAGTAATTTTCTGAACATCTTGGCAATTGCTCAAGGGCGATCTTCAGTCGCACTAATCTTACATTATTACAACAGAGGCCTTAGGCACAGCAGACCACAGCACAGCTGTTGGAACTGAATGCCGTCGTGGTTTAAAAGCATCGCTAAATGCATGTAACTTCAATTAGAGCTACCCGAGTTTGATATACAACAAACACAAGCATCATAAAATAGTCCTGAAGTGTTACCTAAAGCTTGGAAAATGATAAATGTAAAAAAAAGAGCTCGAGACCCGTATATAGGTTCTGGTAATCGTATTCTTTAAAGTAAAACAAAATGTTTGTACACAAAAATGTTTCTCCGAAACATGCACAAATATCTTGAACAAGCTTGACCAAAATTACATACAAAATCGCCACAGTATTCCCAAAGTTAAATACACAATGACAGTCGCAAATTTACAAAAACACGATCAATGATTAAATCTATACCGTAAAAGGTCAACTCGGACTTTCTTACGAAAAAAATATGCCTTATAAAAAGAGCTAAATAGAGAGCACCTTCAATGGCAAAATTGTTTGATCAGAAATTCTCGGCGTTTCCTGTATTTGCAGTCTTCATCTGCATTCAGTCACGTAATGGCGTGACGTCATATCTACAGGTCACCATCACCGAACTTATCAGTAGCTTTTCTCTTCTCTTATTTGTTTAGCAAACAGAGCTCTTATTTAGGCAAGCCGAGATCAATATAAGAATGGCCCAGCGCCGCATATCGTAATTGGATCTCAGTGTTCAGGTGCAACAACACCTTGTTCTTAGAGCGGCCCACAATGACAACCTGTCTGATTTTTTCCCCCTCTTAACTAAGAATCTTGTTTGTCAAGATCAGAAAAACTAACAGTGAAAACCCTCCAAAAAAAAGTCAGGTGCTTGGAGCCGAGAAGACGCGAATTGTACAAATTTGCACTTATTCTTGGATTACACGTAAAATGATTTTCTGCCACGAGTACAGTCAAAATCACTTACAGCTCGCGCCGCTGACATTCTTGATTTTGGAAAACTGGTAGCACTGGTTGAAACGTACTGTACCATTACATTAATGTTTAGAATTAGCAACACGTGGTAACTCTCGCAATAATAGCGGCCGATTCCGTATCTTGATCCCACGTAGACATTAAACGGATATTGATATGGGCGTGGTTCATGTCCGTATACACAAGAGCCTCCTATTTGAATATTTTCGAATTACAGCGCGGCTGGGCAGGCTTGTTTACCCCGCTGTAGCGGTCGCTAATGCACTGCACCGCTAGACCTGCCAGGAATAGGAATCCTTCCTCTCTCTTTTTATTTGTAGCTGGCCTTAAGGTGCTCCACGCGATCGATGCTTCCAAGACAGTAAATTACTCTCGGTTCAAGTAAAAGCTGAGGGAGCATGTAGCGACCATCGCATAACATTACCGCGCTGGACTGATATTGACTACAAAATGCAGTGACCAGCCGAGAACAGAAAGTCAAATATGTTCTTGCCATGAGCCCTTTCTGTCAAGTAGATTAGATTTTGATAAAGATTTCCAGCCGTATCTGGGCAAGTAAATACACCAGGTGTCACGAGGACGCTCCGTTGTATAATTGCATTTGTGTATGAACGCGCAGAATATGCAAATACAACTTGTAACTTAATCCTCTTTGGGCATTCCGAGTCACAAACGCAGCTCAAAGGTATGATACACCATTTGCAGACATCGATCAATTTTACTACCAAATTCGTAATAAATATCTTCCTTATTTCATAATAATTCTAGGCATCCAGAAAAATGATTGCGCTAGGTATCCTGTCATTGTTCCAAAAATTAGAATTTTATTGCCGGACGGCAATCGCGAAAAAATAAATACAAAGAACAATTGCTCGACGGTTGAAAACGAACGCCGTTTTTCTTGCTTTTTGTTCGGCATTCATCATTGTAAAACTTAGGACAGGTCAGTTAAACGGTATTCACTATAAAATGCAACCCCCCAAATCCACCTATTCCTGATTCAAGCAATTACCAATGAGGTATACAACCTTTAAACTTTCAACATTTGCCGTACTCGTTTGTCCAAACGCTCATTGATTCCAAAATAAGCAAAAATTACACCTTTTAAAAATACTACATTACATTTTGTTAACATTGTCACATTCAGTAAGTTAGATCTTATCAACACTACCTTAAACCTGCAACTCGCATGTTTAAAATATGCGTTATATTTCTACCTAAATTATAATCAATCATATAGAAAACGTAGTGTACAAAACACCATCCGAATAATAGAAAACTCTAAATACATCATAAATCTTTGATCGAATTTTCTAATTAAAATGTACTGTCTTCAAAGTACTACCTAACTGGAAATTTGCGTTCACAAACACAGAAAAAAGGTTCCTCTGGAACAAATATTATTTCGGTATTACAACGAAGCAAAACAAATTCACTTAAATGCTATTACGAACACAACACATCGCTTCTGCTAAATACGGGACCGACTAGGAATACGTAAAAAAGAAACGAAATTGGTGTACGAATATATTACTGGTTTATGTTCCAGTAATTGGAAATGCTACCCGAGCGAATTATTTTGCATATCATTTGCCACTTGAAATTTGATTTAGAAAAAAAGACCTGTTATATTTAGAGGAAGGAGTTACAATCAATACTCAATATCTTAACAATCCCTTACCATGCTGAATGATGTCAGTCTTATGAGTACGTGAGGGATCCTCATTGCAATGTTAGATTCTTTAGGGGTCTCGGCGGAAATTAAGGCGGTTCCATGCGTTTCAATTACACGGTAGGAGCTCCTCCATTTAAATATCCGATATAGTTTGTGCGAGAGGGGCATTTCAGATGGTAAGACGCCCAATATTCGCTATCGTGTATACGAAGCGCGGTAAAGGTGCCCCGAAGGGTGACGATCAGGTGTCATTTCGGTTTCAGATGCAAATCATCACGTGGCTGTTTCCTGAATGCCAGTGATTGGCGATGCTGATTGTTGGGATGCAGGTTTCAAGTTTCATACGGCTGTTTCCTGTGTATCTTGGTGTCATCGGGAAAGATTCTGTTACAATACGCTCTTGCCCTTAATTTGTTTCATCTTCTACAAATTAATCTCTGGTGAGACTCGGTCGATTTTTGGCACTCAGATTTCACCTACCTGGAAGGTAGTGTAAACAAATGATACGCTATTTAATTATTTATCCCCCTTGTTAAGAGCACAGCAAGCAAAATATTACAAGGGCAAGAAGACTTATGAAGCTCAAGGTGAACGAAGGAGCTCTAGACGCAGTAAGTGGTCCAATTTCACAGGTGAATGGTTTGTCACCGTGCTCAGCGTCCGTTGGAATAGACCAGCAATCGAATGTCAACCCAACGTCGCTGATCGTCACTGACTTCTTCATTTCTGTGCCGGCTCCTCCGTCCCTCCGAAGCCCCATCTCCCAACTCTCAGCAGCGACGGTGATAGCTCCCCTTTGGTTGATGACAGGAAACCGGTCTTTGGTCAGGGTGCCGCAGTAGATGTTGTCCCCTTCCACCAATGGCGACTGACCGTTTGGGTAGCAAACAGGGAACAACTCTGGTAGGTACACAGTGAGGAGGGCCTCTCCATATGCCACTGTCTTGGTGAGCGCGCCGTCTGGGAGATTCTCAGTGGCGTTGGTGTTAATCAGTTGGCAACGATAGACGCTCTCGTCACTTTCCTGCACTGGGTTGATTACCAGACGCTGAACGTAAGCAGAGGTGACTGCTGTCACCCCTGCTGAGTGCTTCTGGACCAAAAGGTGAATCCTACTGATAAACAACCGGTGATCGACGGATTTGTGAAGAGCGCCATTCGAGGCAATCACGGTCTCCCTCACCGATCCCTTGTCAAATCGGGTCCATTTGACGATGTGAGCAGCCTCAGAATATCCCACGATGTCGCAGCGGAGAATGACCATATCTCCCTCCCTGGGATCCGGTGTGCTCTCAGGGACGATCGAAAGAGACACGGTTGGTGCCGATCCGTCGACAAAATCCGGGCCGAAAATCGGCATTGGCACGGCGGCGCTGAGCAGCACCGCGACGCAGAGGGTACAAACAATTGCCATGGCGTTAACGCGCACCATCAGCCGACACGTACTCCAGTCCCGAGTTCCTCACCAGGCATCAGTCGCTAGCAATCGGTCTAAGCGCGAATCGATGCCGAGATGCAGCTGAAAGGCCTGTCATCAGCCGCCTTGAAAATCTCCTTTCCGTCTTAGAAGAGAATCCGGAGCGAAGTGTATCACCACTACAGCACAGTATTGACACACGCCGCACATCCAGGTGTCCTCAAACCTGAACAGCCTTGACAGCAGTGTGATCGCATGCAATACTTAAATAATACGCGCTCACGACAACACAAGATGAAGCTACAACCTGCTACGGCGTGTGTGTGTACATCAGTGTCAACGAGACCCCCTGTGCACCAGCTAAAAGCAGCAGCTATCTTGGGGTACCAGCGATAGTTAGTGAGTCACACACGTATTCAGTTCATTCGTGCATGAATGGCGCAAACCCTGGGGGTTAAAAACCCTTATATCAACCAATAATAACACTAATAATAAGCCGCACTTTCCTCTTATTTCCCTCTCTAGGTTCCGCCAATCTCAAATCAAACCGAGCACCGACATACTTAATTTAACGCATGACATTTTGCACCAAAACTACAAGGTGATTCATACTTGAATAATAACAGGATTATTTTGTGCGACATTACAAATTTTTACCTAAAAGATGATTCAACAATTATGCTGATGAGCGTATAAAGATAATGTGATGACCTTTATAATAAAAAACAATCTATACAATAACGAATACTGTAGCGAGTCTTAGTATAGCCATGTTTTATTTTCAGTCTGACGCCTAAACTCAATTTCAAAAGGGAGAAACCGTTAATGTTTTGTTTTCATTGAGAAAAAAATATATTCCAGCGCCGGTCATTGTCATCGTCATAATAAGAGTCGATCGTGCACTGGCATACAGATTTAATAAAGAACGACGATCTCGGTGGGTCTAGCTTGTTTGTCTGCTCTTTGGAAGCTGAAATTATGATAATTTATTCACCCGAACCCTTCAATAATATTAGCCTAGATCGCCACTCGTGTGCAGTGTTCGCGATGACCGATAGGGGACTTACGTTGGATGGGTTTCCGACACGCACGAAGGAAATGGTATTTCAAATATAGATTATTACATACACATATACCGATTTATACGCACCCTGCACTAATCCAAGTCAAAAGAAGATAATTTGATAATTAAAGCGTGTTGTCTGAGATACCGAGGAGCCATTAAAGGTCAGTTACTTTCACTGAAGCCCCCTGGGGCAAATGGAAATGAGTGCGGAGACTAAATTTACTTCTTTGTTGCAAGTTTTATATTGATAAAAGACTAAACCTGATGTTGAATGCCTGACAGTAATATTATTATTTTCGGTCATTTTGTTCGTATTTATATACAGACAGGTGAAAATACAATGGAAATATGCAGGACGCCTCCGGATGTTTACGCAAAAAAACAAACCGCAGGTTTTGAAACGCGTTTTCGTGAAATTTTTCTTCTGCCTGTAGCAAGATCGATTTTCTTCGCATCTTCTTATTTCTGTTTTGTCCCTTTCTATTTGTTATCACTGTTTTATTTTTTGAGAGGAACGATATATAAGAAAATGTATGACAACATTAAAAACCAAAATAAAATGTCTCAACCCTAAAGGTCCAATAATACTACAAAATATTACTTATTAGTAAACTGCAGTAATTAGTACTCTTATACGTGGCCTGTGAGAATTGAGTGGTACTTTGTAGTAGTGTGCAGGCCGACTAAAATGAATACCTAGGACGTTATGGTTTACAGCGTCGGTTGAATTATCAAACTGACGTTGAGCATTAGTAACGAAAAAAATCCTTTCGTTAAAAACGCCTCTTAATTTAATTTACGACCACTTTAGTGCGAACAAAATGTTGTATTTAGTTACTGAGAAATCGTTGAGTACAATATAATTCGTAGGAGCCATGTCGTGTCGTCATATCCAATCCAGTGAAACAAAACAGTGTGCGCTTATGCTACTGAACAACTTGCTGGTTAACATAATTTGGGCACGATCAATGAGAAACGAATAACTGAAGACGAAGAGAAAATAAACTTTCTTGAGGGGCAGGAAGTGACCTCGTGTGTTCAAGGATAACCCTCTCTCCCTAAAGCAAATCCTTGGATTTCTCGTACTAAATCCGATGATGTGGTTGTGCGGATGAATTAACATTTTACAATTTCACCCTTGTAAGATATGTTGTGCGACCATGCTATCGCAGCATCTACGAAAGGTCGTCGATGATAGCTGAAAGCAGGGTCAGATAAATTACAACCACGAGGTTTATCGCAATGAATACAACTCTGGAAGAGAAATGCATTAGTCGTCAATTTTTTTTTTTTAATCGGCTATATAAGTGGAATTTGTTTTCAACAAAACAATCTGCAATCAGCATTTGTCACGATTAAGCAAACAAATAACACCAGCCGTGTGCTATTTATTTTAGACTTTTAATTACAACCAAGGCCCCTAGTTTGTCCCTCATTGTTTTATTCCTATGCCAGCAGAACTAGCGACAGTTCTATATCTACAAGGAAATTAAGTGTAGGCACTTAAGAAAATAGGTCAATGACTAAATACATATTTGTTATTTATTTTTTCATCCACGGAAAATAAAGAAAAACCAAAAAGGTCCAATAGTAATGGAGGTTAGAAGCATTGCCAAGGTTACTCTACAAAACGCCGTGACTAAACGAGGATAATTGCAAGAGCCGGGAGGGTAGTGTGTTTACTGATTGATTGGTTGACGGTCACGATTAATGAAATGGGCGGGGCCCAGTACGCGGCTGTGATTGATTGCCTATGTGGACGCGGCATTTTACTGCGAGTCTTGCAGCGGTGATTTGATTAGACGAGAAATGAGCCCAAACCGGCCAGGTATATAATTCCTGAAACACAGCGCACAACACACAGAGACAATATTTAGAGAAAACTACGGGATGTTAATTTTGCCCATCAAATGATCCATCAACTCATCCACATAGACAGCTGGATTAAACCTTCATTTCTACGACGAAGCATTATGTTACTAACAACGCAATTCTGGAATTGAGTTTAACAAGAGGCTACAGGGATTGAAATTATATAATATTGAAGTACAACAGCTAACATTTACCTGCATGTGATATAGGTTATTCGAAATTACAAAAATTTAAAACCAGAAAACAAATAATACGAAAGGTTCAATTGCCACAAAGGTTTCCCGAAATACACGTACGACTGACCTAATTAATTGATTGTCCACTGAAGAGTGAATTGTTTAAAATGAAATGTCACTATTTCCCAAGAAAATTTAAAGCCACTTTAAAAAAAAAGAATTTAATCGAGGATTGGAATGGTTTTTAGTAGTAAATCAAACAGAATATAGAATGAACCTATACATGGAACCGTACTACACTTGATTAATTAAATGTTTAAAACCCTTTTTACAAACCCCAATCAAAAATAAACATATCTACGGTGATTATTGCTACGATTCACAAAAGCAGAAAAACATCCAGAATCATTCTGGATGTTTGACGGAAACACACAGTCCATTTATTACAAAAATGTCAAGGTGTCAAAGAACCATATAAGATTGTTTATGCTGATGGTAACCTGCAACATCTAAAAGTAAATTTGTTTGGCACGCATTCAGAATTTAGCAGATCAGATGAAAAATGACCGAGACTTGGCCATTCGGGAAAATTTAATCAAAAAATAGTCACATAGAGGTGATTGGCATGTGTGTTCCAATCAGGTCAATTTAAAATACTGTCACATCCGAGTACCATAACCAGAAGCAGTTTATTAAAAAAAGACACTCTTGCAATAACACATCCGTGAGCGAAATCAGACTTCCAAATTTAAAATCTGACTATACGAATCGATAACGACAACTAGCCAAACATGTTCCAGAGGCTCAATAACCGAGCCAACAGTTACAGCCATCGTCATCCGGAAAAAAGAGGAAATTATCCAGAAAGGTTCTGATGCGGTGGGAAAAATAATCGCCTCGGGCAAAAACAAACGACGAAATTCAAATCTGTTCTCTGCCGCCATCGAATAATTATCCCTTGAAGATGGGTAAAATTACACATAGAAGGTAGGCAAATATTGGTCACATAAATAACACAGCAAGTTGCATTGCATTACATCACAATCGACCGGTTGTGTAAACAGTGGAAGATCGATGACCAGAAGATTCAACATCTCACATACACTCTTTCCTTACAAAAAAATCAACATATATTTATCACTTCTCCCGCGGTTTCTCCCCGTCTATGTGGACCCTTGTTCCCTCTTAGCTGCGGAACAGCTCTTCCTTACCCCTTCTGCCCCAGGCGATTTTGCCGGATAGGCCAAGCTCTCAAGCAATTCTGAAAGGTTTTCATCAATTGATTTCAATTTTCCTCATTAAAAGATGGGTCAAGTGTGGAGATTTGCGCCCGAACGTGACAAAGGAGGGTTTACTCATCGCGCCCAGCAACTGGCGCCTTTTTTTCCTCACCAAAACAATCCGCAGTTTGGCAGATGGTGGAAATTTTGCACCCGTCAGGAAGAAATTGCGGAGAAATTAAATTAGCTCAAGAGGACACTCCTCGAATACCGATGAGACCACGCCATACATCCTGATACTACTAAATTGTATTACAAAATATAAAAATTAAGAAGTATAGGCCTATAGCCCATTCTTATTTTGGATCATTTTTGAATAATAATAAGTTCCTGACATTTTCTCATTTTCTTTTGTTCTCTCGGCTGGCAATTTAAAATGTGTAACTAAAAAAACAAACTATGTTCTCTATATTCTTCGTTTAAATTTTTTTCTTCAGATTTTGTATTTCCTTTCTCGGTTCAATCGGTTCAGCCGGCTATTTGCCATTGTCAACACACAGTACTTTAAAATGCACTTTTAATATTTTCCTTCCATAATGTTTTGTTTACCTATACTCTGGTAGACTTTTAACAGATATTTAGCTGTTTGCTTTGTCTTTATTGACACGCTCCTCAAAACCAACAGACATTAATTGTAAGATCTACAGTGGTCATATTTTATCAATTTCAAAGTGGCTACAAAAATAACAGTATACAAATAAAAAAGTATGCGGGCTTAGGTAAATAAATGCTGAGGTGCAGTCCCTTCATAGTCCTAATGACGGATGAAATAATTATGATGAAGTTGTCCCAGTTATTAATTTCGCGAAATGCACTTAGCAATCGGTGCGCAGAATAGTTAAGATAAAAATTGACTGCGCACTCACGCTTATTATAAACAGTTACAAATTTTTACATGATATCAAATTAATCTGTGTATTGTGCAGTGGATTTTTAAAAAGGTCAAATAAAAACAAATTTTCTCTGACTGGCAAACACTATCTGGTGGAGTTCCATGGGGGGCAAATAATGGGTCCAGTTATTTTTTGGGTTTGTACCAACAGTGCAGTTGACCCAGTTAACAGCAAATACCTTAAATACGTCAATGACCTCACCCTTGGTGAAAATATATCATACGTCAGTGAAAGCAAAATCCCAAATCCTAAAACCCTGTTATGTGTCAAGCTTCACAAGTTTAGCAAAAGAGACCCACCAGAATGTGCGGTACAGCATATCCAACCCTCAACTAATTTGAAATGAGATGCCCATGTAGATGAATGGTCTCTAAAGCTAATAAGAAATAATTTATTGTCAGAATTTTAAACACATGGACTTACTATACTGAGGAACTGGTCGTTATGTTATAAAGACTATAATGCAATCGTCGAATATTATGCGGCCCTAGTCTGGCATTCAAGTATCATAACTTTGAAGTTATTGGACTTACCAAACTAGCTTGCGACATTAAAAACCAACAGGTATGTCGTAAAAAGAGGACAGGGTTTGGATATTTTTTTTGGTGGGAAATCTCGAGGTACAACGACGACGACAAAGACAACAAAACTCAGCGCCAAAATAAAGATGGCGACCCTCACAACACACCGTCAACACGTAAACAAAACCGCGTTAAATTCAGCATCCGAAAACGCGCGAGAAAATCCTATTTTCTACCACAAGAAACTGTTCAAATTTACAAAAATGTGTATCATTAGAATTAAGCAAATTATACTTTAGGTTGATAAAGTTATTTTGGAAACTAGAGAGGGGCCGTAACTAGGCTATACGTCGACACAATCAAGCAAAATGCAAGCGCGCACAGAAGCCCATTAAAGAAATAAAAATGGAACCGAAAACAATTACATCATCACGTTTCCCTTTCTTTACAATTATTGTGTCTCTAAATTCTCGAAAAAAATTATATGCTTCTACGGTAAATACAAAAACAATTAACACTTACTTGTTAAGTCGACTTCTTCTTGGTTCCTTAATTCGAGTTCTTCAAACTTGCAAAACTCATCCGGTTCTCAGTTTCCAAACAAAGGTCGCAGCACAGGTATGAACATCCATCCAAATGGACAAAAACTCATCGATTGGTTCCTTTAATTCCACAAACAGAGGTAAAATGTTAGAGATACAAATATTGAAGTACAGGTCCTCAAGTTCTAAACTGTTCCTCCTCCGATAAACATTCCTGTAGCGCGTTCGCGAGTCTTCGCCAGTTTATAGATCATGTTTTTGAAACTTTCAAACTTTCCATCGAAACTACCCTAAAAGTTTTCAAACCTTCAATCAAAGTTGCAAAGTCGTCAAGCGTAATATAATACTGTTGACTTTTCTCAGTAAAAGTTCAAGAAGTAGGTCATATACGTCTGTCGGACGTCGTTAGTCTGCCCGACATTCAACAGGAAAACTGCAAAAGCACAGCGCATTCACTACTTGCAGTCGCCATTAATGCACTGTGTAATATGTTTTGTACACAACTCACTAGGCAAAATGTATACATTTGGGACAAAAGGCGCATACCACGACGACACAATGCCGCACGTGCCGGTCATGAAACTGACCAATAAGAAAGCGCGTTTACGAAACCAGGTGTGTTGATGAAAGGCTCATTTTTCCAAAGGAGTTTTTCGAAACCTTCGCTTCGTTTCGGACGCGGCTTCGCCTCCGATTTCCGATTTACTGAGAAGCAAATAGAAATGGAAGCTAATGGAAACCTGGAACTTTTCATTTGGGTTTATATAATCCGATTGAATGTTTCTATATAAAGCATAACATGCACCAGAATTTGGCTGGAGTTCTCGCAGTTATAGGAGCCTAAAATCGCCTTAGCCTAAGACGACTCGAAGCCAGTGAATCGAAAAGGCCCATAGATGTGGGGTAGATAAGATTTTGCTCGTGCAGACCGTACCGCTTAACTGGGGCAGTGGGTATGAGCGAAAACTGCAGGGTTGTAGTCGAGTCCCTGCAAGTCCTTTCACAAGTCCTTTTGTGAAGCCAGTCATCAAGTCCCTTCATAAAGGCAGTCACAAGTAACTGGATGAACAATGACAAAGGAATGCTTTTGTCAAAGCTGATTTGAATAACTTGTGATTTGAATTGAAACTGAAGGACTTGTGATGGACTTGCAGGGACTTACAGGGACTTGCAGGGACTTGTGATGGACTCGACTACATCCCTGGAAAACTGTAACATCCACCTTAACAAAAACAAATGTTTGCTCACCAAATAGAGTTCCACATCATTATGAAATGTTTTTTGATCGGGTGCATGCGAGTATTTAATGGTCCGTCGTAAAATGAATATTGTGATTGCGTGACACATACTAGGAACCAGGGGCCAATTTCGAGCTGAAGAACACACATTTGCTTAGCACAAAAAGTCTTGCTTTGTAAAACATATGAAGCACGATATGTGGCAGAGAAAACCCCCCCTCTTTTGTGTTGACCATTGTGTTTCCGGAATCTCAGGAATTCCTTTTAGGTTTCAAGGGGGGGTGGGTTAGGTTACAATAGTGTTGAGTGCGTATAATTTTGTATTGGGATAAGAGGGGGGTACCCCTCTGCCACATATCGTGCTGGGTATATTGTAAAAACAGGCTAGTACCAGCCAAAATTTCACGTGCTTTAATTTATGGTATTACTCTAAACACACACACTATTTCCAGATATAAACAAATTACTACCGAATTATTAGGAAATATCTTATTAAATTAAAAGTAAATAATGATTTTAGGCATCCAGCAAAATAATTGCTTTAATGCTTTATCCATTTCTTTTTTTCAAATACATGTGCGCGTCTGGCTCGCAAAGATGTGTGTATTCGAAACCCTGTTCTCGCATTGAATGAACACGTGAACGGGGTTTTGTCTAACGAGCACCAGCACACGCAGGTACGTGTTCGAGAATGTTAGTTCTTTAGCCTCCCACGCGCGGCGGACGGCGATCGCAACGCAGGTTGAAAAAAACCGCTGTTTTTCGTGCTTTTCTCGGCTTCCATAATTGTTAAACTTCGAACAGGTCAATTAAACGATATTTACTGTAAAATACAATCGCTGTTTTTCGTGCTTTTCTCGGCATCCATAATTGTTAAACTTCGAACAGGTCAGTTAAACGATATTTACTATAAAATACACCCCCCCCCCCCCCCCCCCCCGAAAAAAAAGAAAGAAAAAAAATAAAAATCCACCCATTCATGATAATTCAAGCAATTACCAATGGTGTATCCTACCTTTTAAAAAGGGCAAGAAAAGACTGTTTCGAGTCTAACTGTTGACCTCCTTTCTGTCATGGCTGACTAAGTCTGCATAAAACGTTCCAAAGCTGTGTTCGTGACTACGTGCATACCATAATGATAAATATCTAACCAAAGTCTACATGATACGCGGCGATGTAGTTGTGAAATTAGTTGACGAAGTACTTCCTGGTGTAAACATAACAAATTGTAATACGACACGTCTCGGTTATAGACGTCTGAGCAAAGGTAACACCCGTGTTTAGGGAACATTAAAGCAACACTGGATAAGTTCAAGCTGCGAAGGAACCTGCGCCGAATCTCATTGCCGAAAATTACTTATTTGCAGGTGTAGTCGAAAGGTACTTGTATTTGTGTGTATACTCGAATTGTAGTCGGTGGTTATACATGAGTTTGTGTTGACGTGAGAGCCATGATTATGTACACAACTGACAGCTTGGGGATTTAGGACCTCACCGACACCCCTATCTGACCCGTACTGCACCCACGTCATGCTTGTACAAACTGCTGAGCATGCCACCATTGAACCACCCCTTTAGTAACCTCAGATCTGTGCCTGATGTATAATGCACAAGTAGATAGAGCCACATAAGAGAGAAAGACTTAAACAACAGTGTATAAAGATAGAGTGGATTCTACTTTCCACCAAAAGCTTCAACAGGGGAGCTGCCGATCATCGGACATTGAAGTCTGCACATTAACTCACCAATGATCAGTCCAGCGAATGAATAGTGTAAAAACAGGACACACGACAAGAAGCTGGAGCTGAAGGCCTGATCAAGGGCGTGGTTGATGGAAGGAGATTGACAGGCTTTGAGAACCCGTCCCAGGTATACCACTTCCTTGTAGATCCAATTATATTATTGTTGATGTCATCAAAAGGTAGAGGAACTATTTAGCATCGGGCCAAATGTAATTGACAAGGTGTTATTAAACCATTGGAGGCTGGTGGATCGAGCCCAGTTTTTACGGTAACCTTTTCTGTTCCACCTATAACTAGGACTCTAAAACCCACATTTATTTCCTACTTGCTGTTAATTATTTTGATAAAAGTACTAAAAGGTACAGTACAAACACTTAATCCCAAAGAATAAAAAAAGAAAAAAGAAGAAAACTGATCAGATATTTATATATTTTGCTGTGTGGATCCAAAGTCCACATTACTGTCTTATATGAGCCCAGTGATTCCGATAACCAAACGAAAAACGTCAGCTGTTCATTATTATATTGTGTCCTTTTGTTGTCTTTTAAACACAGGTGCAGGCACACAGCGCACAGCTCAAGGGATTGCTAAATGCCGTGGATGTTAGGGATTTTTTCAGATTTCGCAATCGGGATTTTTGTGTGACGGTGTTGTTGCACTTTATGCAAGATGAATTAAGGTTACGGACAAGTTTCCATCGTCACAATCCAGGAAAAATGACTAGTACAAGCTGAAGCAGATGCGTTTTTGTTCGTCCTGGGTAATTGCAAGGTAATAGAGTAGTGGAACAACTTACACTTAAAAGTTTGAAATAAATTTCAAAGCGACTTGAATAGACTGAATAACTACCAACCGCCGGTGTTATTAACATGGAGAACGGGAGCTGGGTCGCCTTTGCGATTTTCTGGAGCATCGCCTTAATTGTGTTGGCCATGTTAATCGGCAGATGCATCTACCGGGCCTGGTATTATTACGACTGTTGTAGCTCGTGTCGGAAAAGAAATACCCAGAGAGATTCCGAAAAGAAACAGGCCGAGGGAATTGCCGTCGAGCTACAGGCAATAAACGACAAACAGAGTACCGATTTGGAACAAGAGGCACCTGCAGATTCTATGGCCCGGTCCAACTCGCAGACATTTGACCCTTTGAATCCCGATAGTTTGGAACTGCCCGTGCACGGTATTCACTATCCTGACCCGTTGGAAGGGGTTAAGGAGGAGAACACTCCTCCAGGCGGCCACAATACTGATTTCCGTATTGTGACGGTGGGGTACGATGAGCCAGATAAAGTAATTGTGGTATCTGACGAGAGAAGCCCAGATGTTACCTCTGCTCAGGAATCGGTAGCAAACCTAGAAAACAGGTCGGATGGTGTTATCACGAGTTATCATTTGGTACAACGATCTGAGAGCAGACAACCCGACACGCCCACTGAGAACAGGGACTCCAAACACATTCAGACAAATGGGGGCGTTCCTCCAACTCCAGAATCTCATAGCGAGGCGGATGCCACTCCCAATCAAAACACAGGAAAGTACTCTGAAACTAAGTCCGATGGTTCCTTCACGAGTGCTGAGAGCAACCACCTTGACAGCGACACGCCCACCAAGGAGGACAAGGTGTCCAGAGAAAAACTGACACACGTGGGCGTTCCAGATCCAGAATCTCACAGCGAAGATGCCACGCCTACCCAAGATTCAGGGGGAAACATAGAACTTATTGAAGACATAATTCCGGGTCATGACACAGATGAGTGGTTCGCAAATGGGACTCTAGATGAGAAGACTGGCATAGACAATCCGATTAATGTTGAGGACTCAGAACTTCGTCCGGTATATGTCTAAGAACGTTTAAGCCTTCCGTTTTACAATTCTCACAACAAAGTTGACAATCTTGTTTATAGCAAATGTTTTAAGTAGTTTTATTCGTAATTAAAAGGTGTGGGGATAGAATACACTTCTTTTAAATATTGGTTATAGGTTTGCTAAATTGTAAACACAATTACTAGGCCTGTCGAACGAGGGAAGTGAGCTTAAAATAAGTGCCCAGAAACGTCTTCCGTGTATATACACATTTACATTGATTGTTTTATAGTGTAATCTAAATCTGTGATTGGTTAAAGATCAGAAATTAAAAACATATTTCGTTATAAAAAAAACACATTATGCAAAAAAAGCATGAATCGTCATTATTTGTTTACACTGTTGCCATAAATTTTCAAAATAGGCTGAAACATGGAACTCCACAAATAGTTGTAAGATGGGAAACAACAACAAAGAAATAGTAACGTCGAGAAAGTGAACTTTACCAACATCCTGCAGTATTGAAAATTCCGAAAATAAATTAAAGGAACGATAAATGAGTTTTACTTCAACTTGAATTCTATTTCTAAAACCCCGCGAACAAGTAACAATGGATTTAGTGCCAAGTTACAATGCAGTTTCATTGTAGGTGCATCATTGTATGTTGTTAGATGTTCGTGCAGTGAAAGTACGTTTACAGTTCAATGGCATTGATAAGCTAATAAGTATTGACATGAAGTACAGTGCTCTTTCGAATTGTTTTTACCCCGTCATCGGCGCGGGTTCACGTTTAGGTACATGAACTGTAAGTGCAAAAACAAACAACCACCATTTTAATGTTGTTTTTACGTTCTCATTTGATTGTTTTCTTCTGTTTACGATAGCAAAGGATTTACATCAAAAGCAACAAGCTTACAATTTTTGCAAATTCCTTCTGATGGTCTCCCTGTTTAATCATGGTTTAACTTTAAAAAGAAAAGAAAAAAGAAGAGCGCCCTCTTTGACTTACTAGGTCCCAACGATCAGATTTTGTCCAGGTTGCAACGACATTTCCTATAAGTCCAACTATATCCCAGTTGCAGTCATTGTGAAACGGTAGCTGTATACATAATTATATACATATACATGTATTTAAACATTATATTAATTACGGTATATATCTGTCAACAATTACAAAAATATTGTAGAAAGTTACAAAACAATCATTGGTATCTAAGTTAATTGCGGAATTATAAACATGAAAATAGTGGCTTTTTATACAAAACTAACGAGGTTATTATAGGTTCTAACATGCCGCGGACAGAGAAATCTGACGCGGTAGGGCAGACCTTCTAAACACGATATACATGTACATGTATTATGCTCAGGGTCATTCACATTTCGTTCCTCATTCTGGATTCGCAAATGTCACACTGCACTCAAACAAAGGAAGGAAGACACCCCCCCCCTCCTCCCCCCTCCTCCTCCTCCCCCCTCCTCCTCCTCCCCCCTCCTCCTTCTCCTCCTCCCCCCTCCTCCTCCTCCCCGGGCCAAGCCCCTTGCCAGTACCAGTCATGGTTTGGGTGCAGGATTTCTTCTCAATGAATGTCCTACGCCCTTGATGATTTGCAGCAACAGCAGCACATGCAGGCGATAAAAATGACCAACACGACCACGAAAGCACCGGCAGCGATGCCAACGATCGCCCCTACTGATAACGCCTTTGAGGCTGGCGGTTTGGTGCCCCCTACCACCCGAGGGGCGAGAGGGCAAGATAATGCCAGCTCCCCCACGGCGAAGCCGGTCGAGAACGACCAGCAGTCGAACACGGTTCCGTCGTCTGTGGCGTTGACATTTCGTGTCAGCTCCCATCCTGGTCTCCCGTCCCTGCGTGGACCTTTTGGCCAGCCCTCAAGATCGCCTGCTGGATTCCCCCGTCTGGTGACCACGGGGATACGGGACTTGACCAGAGTACCACAGGACAAGATGTCACCAAGGACGAGAGGGTCTTTCGACGAAGCACTCGGAGCGCAGACCGGGAAGATTTCCGGGGAGTACACAGTCAGAGCCAGCTCTCTTGAAGCGACTGTCTCGGTGCCGCAAAGGGCGGTGCCGTTGTCGGTGCTCAACTCGACATTACAGCGGTACAGCCCCTCGTCCGATTCGCTAACGGGGTCGATGACGAGTCGCTGGTGGACGTTACCTCGGTGGGATGCATTTGAGGCCTGGACCCGAGACACCAGAATCCGCTGATCGGCAGGTGCTTTCAGCGTACCGCCTTTCGCCAGCACGACCCAAGACGCCGAGCTTGAATCGAACCGAGTCCAAGTCACAACGTGGGCGGATTCCATGTAATCCCGTATATCGCACTGGAATTTCACAGCTCCGCCTTCCACTGGTACGGCAGTCTCGGAACCAGATTCAACCTTCAGGAACATTGTCAGCGTTTTGTCTGGGTCTTGAATGGGGTTGGAACCAACGGGTCTTGCTGCCAGACTAACAAGCACTACACAGAACATCACCAAAGCAGACAGTGCCATCTCTCACTAAACAACGGCTTACAGTCTCCACGGAATGCCCAGAAGTGAAATAAAACCAAGCCCGATCTCTACCCGATGGTATTATTTTCAAGTTCAAGGCTCGGAAGAAAGTACAGTCATTTGGTACTAGAGTGAAGCCACACAACCTCCTGAACATGAACTGCGATGGAATGTAGTTGTATTTTAGGCATGCATCCGGAAACCTTGTATGATGAAGTTTATAACTCAAAATCACAGCAGTGCCAGACATTGTCGCAGTACAACAAAGATAAGCGTACCAATAAGTGTTTCAAATGGGTTTTTCCCAATGCTGTGCAATTTCCCCTTCCTCTTCCGCAATTGGAAGTTTTTTTGGTCTGTAATAAATAAGTTAACGTGCATCACCCATGACCCGATGAGCTTCCTGTCAGGACGTCCAAGTTCGGTACCCCAGTTGGCAACTACTACATAGAATTTGTCCTGGTGTACTCTGACGACCTTTAATGTGACATCAAAACCACATTATCTCGTGATCCATGTAAACGGGTTTAGATATGTGCATGCAAGAAGGGAAACTTCCTGAACTTGAAATTTGTATTGTCTTGATTCACTATAAGAGAAAAGTTATTTTATATACGCATTACACTGTATGTATTTTGCTCAATGTTGGTCAACATACCGACTGCCGATACTCTCGGATCGACAAAAGGACAGATTCTTCCCAATAGAAACAGTTGATCAGAGTTTAACCTTTTATTCAAATTAACCAACAGTGAGGTAACTACACATAAAAATGTTTGGCAAATAACATTTCCCAACAGTATTTTACATTAACCCCTTTTTTTATTAAACAGTGTGTAGAAAAGTGGTTAATTGGCACGCCGCCATTCAAAACATATAAATATGTCAGTAATCATAAATAACATTTCCATAATGACCACTTTTTGTTAGGGAGGAAACAGGGGTGTTAAAACACCGTAAAATATCTCAATTGCAATGTTATCACGCCAGGTATGCAGGCCTTTCATACCTCGGGAGCCATTACTATACCACTCTCTAATATTGTACACCTGTACACAGTCATTATGTCTCTGAAGATCTTGTTAAGATCGAAGTATTAGGCCCTCTTAACTTATTTGATTTGTATATTTCAGGTCATTTCAGCCAGTAAGCAGTTTGCAGCAGTTTTAATCTTATTCACTCTCTAATATTGTTTGGTTTGTTCTGATTCACCATCCTGAAGCAAAATGAACAGGAATCCACCTGCCCCAAACTCGTGTCAAATCAAGCATGGGTATAGTAGTCTGCAGCGATTGGGTCTCGGTCCGGCCGTCGTCACTGTGTCTCACCCCTACAAGACGCGATACGCCCACCAGTTCCCCTCCTGTATCTATACTCTTGCTTCGTGACATGCGTCTTTCAGTAGCCTGAATCATATTCACTTATCTTAATTTTACTTTAATTTATTTCGATGTTATACCATCTTTGCTGAGAAGCATCTTTGCTGAGAAGCATCCTTGCTAAGAAGCATCTTTGCTTAGAAGCATCTTCCTGAAAGTGGACAGGGCATTAAAACTAGGGAATTTAAAAGTTGAGAAATTTCCCATCTCAAGTTCAAACAGAGGGGTGGGGAATTTGTAGCTTTCCAGCATCTTTTACAGATGCCTTAAGATGTTGGACTAGCTAGACTGTATCGCTATAATACACTCGACTTCTATATGATATACCTTTTTAGTGTTCAAAGTATAAGGCTTAAAACTGGGCATTCAGCATCGACTCACTGCTGAAAATGGTCCAATGCAACCAATACTATTAGTGCGCCCTCTAATGGTAAATAAAGTCAAATTAATAAAACGAGGCCAAACTTGCTAAAATCTCGTCTCTAAAGACCATGAGAGCATGTTCGGGCGAGATTCGTAGTCAATTAGCACTTGAATCGTGACGTATATTTTACGCCTGTGCACTAATGGCAACGTGTAAATGGCTCTAGTATAACAAGAACAATAATTTCAAACAAATCAATAAAAAATCATCAAAAAGCATTATTAAATTATTAAAAGTATATTAATAATATACTACGTGGAACCTACTACTATGAGACGAGCGCCCTCTTACTTCACACCTGTTTTCTCTCCCCTTGACATCATAAAATTGTGTTTTCGGATTAGCCTAATCAATAATGCTACGATAATCCCTCAGACTAGTCCAACAAATCCCCAAACCAACAATTTTCAGATGTTTTGAGGGGTTGAAGAGTCCCCAGGAAAAAAACCCGAGCTGATACCGAGGAGGTTTTGGCGGACATGTCTTTCGTCGCTGAGATCTGTGGTAGGTTATGTCAGATTAACACTGTCGTTCCCGCCAAAAATAGCATCTCCTCCTGTCCTAAGCCGTTAGTGTGTTGCTCCCGCTAAATGTGCACAGCAGGGCGCCTGAGAAATGAAAACGTTTGCTCTATAGAGAAACAAGAATCCATGAAATACAGATTCTATTTTAAATCGCTATTGTATCTTTTATTTTACTTACACCAATCATAAACATGATATTACAATTATTATAGGGCCGACATGCTATCGACGACTTGAAACTGCTATGTTTAAAAAGTAATTGTTTGTTCAGTCACGAGTTATGACAACTTTAAAAATCGCTCAATTGATAACTCGTGACAATGTATTCTGATTCACGCGAGTTATATAGTGTTTATCAGAAGCTTGCAATAATCCTATGTTCATGAGCAATGAATTCTGGGACAGAATTTTTGATAAACCAACCCACGTGATGCTAAAAGCTAGACGTCCATTGGACTGTGACAGCATGACTTGTTTTGTTTATCTTTAAAATGCATTGTTCAGTCTAGATCATAGATGGCGCATGTGCAAGCGAAACATCAAATTGGCTTATTTATCCATGGTATTTAGAAACAGTCGCAACATCAAACTGCAGGCTGCTACATTCGATGTCTTTTGCATGGCATCATGGCGCACCTAAATAGGCCAGGTGTGTTCGTTCTCAAATGAGCCAACAAGAACGAGACATAATGAAAACATCAGACTAGTCACTATGCCTTTCGTTTGATACACGAAGTTGAGTTACATAAAAATAGTTATTAGTACCTGACCTTAGTATCCAGCGGCGGGGAAAAATACTACTGGGTACTGCAAAGGCAGTGGGGACCGAGAATGTTCGCTGACCGCGCTGCCGCTATGACTCTCGTGGCCTTTCTGTAAAACCAAGGGCTCTGCACTGTCTACAGGCATAAAGGAAATTAGCATTTTTCGTCCTTCCTACTACCGTTTTGGAGAGAGACGTGACAGTTGTGTTCAAAATTACATGCCTTGCAACGAGAGAAAAAACCTTCCCGACCGGGACGCATACAGCAATTCGTTTAAATGTCACTGTCATTAACAATCATGTTTGTGTTTAGGTCCCCCGCCCCCTTACTTATCGATTTACCCGTGCATGCTGACACATCATGTACTGGTTGGATTCAGCATGGGGTTATAAGTAAGACGTACACCATTTATGTATCGCCGAGGAACTTTGTACGTGAAATTTATTATTTACCTGAAAAACAAACCTCAAGAAACAAACACCGTGCGCAAAAAAGCCATTGTGTTCTGTTCATCGAACAGGCTTAAGCCTTTTTAGATTTCAAAAGTCATATTTTAGCACCAAAAAGAGATTTTACCCGATACGGCCGCAATGTTAACTTGAACTTTCGAAACAGTTTACTCGCTGATATAATTTAGGAAACGTACCATCAGAAAGCCATGATTTGGCTGTAAGGTCAGTAGGAAACTAATGTTTTAAAACAGATATTACATTTACCCTGATTTACATAACAAACCAATTGTATCTAAAAACCTGCAGGAATTGCCTTTAATCTGTGCTTTTGACTTTTATAGATATGATCACTTTCCGCAACAACAAGTGAACAAATCTGGATAGAGCATAGACCCGAGTTTGATTCATCTCAGGTATTCGTAACCTTGTCCGTGAACTTTTAACTGACGAGGCTATTGTCTGTGAGCTTACATTTTAATAGGTCTTTTCCCGGCCTGAAAATCAATTCCTGAGTATGTAGAGGGTCCGTTGTTCATTCGAAACACGATATGCCCGTCAACTCTGTAGGTAACCAGTTCCGCGGCTCAGCTGCGCTGCCGCTGCGTGCAATTCAAAAGGGTATTGTATGCTACCCGACACGCCGTGCGTTCCCTTTACAGAAATATGTGAGCTGCATCAGGTTGCGCACATCCAAATGAAGTTCCATTAATACCCCAACTTCAACAAATTTGGAAAAATACTCACAACTCTCCAAGGTGACTAAACTATACACCAGAATGAAGCTTATTTCACCATCTTTCATTTTCTTTTCAATTTGTGTTCGGTCATCTGATAACTTTTGGGTGATATTTCCCTCCAAAGGGAGACACCCCTAAAACTAGTGCTGAAGCCCAATCTGCAGAGCGTCCATTTTGAAAAAATACCCTCTCGCTCAAGAGCCAAGTAGTGCCAATTCCACGGCCAGATTCATCCCAAATGCTCAGAATTAGAAGCTCACACTCCTGGACCGAGGTGGTACACTGTATTTTTTACAATCCTTTAAATGCATGGCTCTCAAAATGCTCTTTAGAAAATTATTTCCTAGGCATGCAAAATGTGATCTGGTCGGCGCAAGCAATTTTGGGCCTATTTACAACCCTGCACCCGCGTCGCCGCCATCTTCACCCTAGAAGCATCGTGATCATTATCGACAATGCAACACTTTGACAGTCTGGTTATTATTGTGAAGAAATAATGAAACAACGTAACTAACATTCAACGCCTCTTATGTGTATTTTCACTGATTCATGCATGCAAGCAGTGACATGTACATGTACATGTACTTTCCAAAATTCCTTCAGCCTGCGCCTGTCAGCACATTTCAAACGGTGTTACGTATAAATGTGGGACAACATGTATGACTGTGTCCGTTTCTAACCGCGAGAATAATCCGCAGCTGGCTGGTATAGCACATGATCAAACAACGCTGACAGCTACAACCCAGATAGCTATAGAGTTCGTGTTGAAAACTTAAAACCACCCCAAAACATCCAAGTGCACTGTTGCTAATTCAAGATGGGCTGGATTTTCAACTTCAGCAGTGAATGACATACAATGTATGTAGCCAAGAGAACCATTCTCCTTTGTGTTGGGCATTGTGTTCCAGCAAGGTATCTCGGGAATTTATTTCAAATATCCACAATGGCCCTATAGCTAAATATCAATCTAATGACGTACTGCGTGTGCCAAATCCATTGATTGAACAATAATTTATTTTCACCAATCTGCCTCATACGAAGCACGATACGAAACAGAGGGACCCCTCCCAACCCTTGCGATTGTCATGTGGTTGCGGAATGTTGTGGTTTCTCATGATTTTTAAAAGGTTTTTAGGGGGGTGCGTTAGGTATCAACAGTCTAGAGAGTGTATGGGGGATAGTCCAGGAAAAATAGGTTTTGACCTCAAACAAATTGCAACAAATTGTTTTTCACCACAGTGCACTTCTATAAGGTCCCTAGAATTACATACTAAAAGTCGACAAAAATCAAAGTGGTGGAAATATGACTAATTTGCATAAATCGTTAATCCCTGCCGCGTAATATATTTATTCCCATATTTGGGTATATAATATATTTTTAATTGTTTGAAAAGTTTATTTTGGTGATTCTACTTACATAATCCTTACATCAATAACATTTGCTAAATCATATAAGTGACTGAATAATTATGGGAACATAGTAAATATCAAAAATGACAACTTCGTGACCCTATAAATGTGCGCACACTACACTGTCTCCAGATATCATCAAGTAGTCGGTATTGGTGAGCTTCAAATTCACCAAGTTGCTTACTGGCACAGTTATCATATTAAAACCTTATGAAAAATCATAGGAACAATGATAACATTGTGATATTTAGCCCAGCAAACAAAAACTGGAGGAAAATGGTGTGTCCATAAATTGGGCGAAAAAGTAGTTAAAGGGTTGCCTAACATGGGAGACGTGAACAAGTTCAAGGAAATCCCCAAAATACATTTTAACGTAGATAGGATTATTGTAAGCAACAACAATCTTTAATTTGGGAGGTTTCCTTGAACTTGTTCAAGTCTCTCACCTTAGGCAACCCTTCACCTACTTGTTAGCCCAATTTAGAGACACACCATTTTTTCCCAGTTTTTGTTTGTTGGGCTAAATATCACAATGTTAACATTGTTTATGTGATTTTCCATAAGGTTTTAATAGGATAACTGTGCCAGTAAGCAACTTGGTGAATTTGAAGCACGTCAATACTGACTACTTAATGATATCTGGAGACAGTGTAATGTGCGCACATTTATAGGGTCACGAAGTTGTCATTTTTTATATTTACTATGTTCCCATAATTATTCAGTCACTTATATGATTTAGCAAATGTTATTGATGTAAGGATATGTAAGTAGAATCACCAAAATAAACTTTTCAAAAAAAATAAATATATATATATACCCAAATATGGGAATAAATATATTACGCGGCAGGGATTAACGATTTATGCAAATTAGTCATATTTCCACCACTTGGATTTTTGTCGACTTTTAGTATGTAATTCTAGGAACCTTATAGAAGTGCACTGTGGTCAAAAACAATTTGTTGCAATTTGTTTGAGGTCAACAAAACAAAATTATGTATTTTGCCTGGACTAGGACTAAGGGGGGAGTCCCTCGGTCACTTAGTGACTGACTGACTAACTCTCCTTTTCAACCATAATATCTTTCCAGGATGGTGGCTCATTAAAGAAAACCGGACAAGCATAATACTTGCACTATACCCTGAGGCCAAAACTACCTATACCAATGGTATTTTCAAGAAGAAAAATGATACCAAGATATCTGGATTTGGGCGGGTAGTTTTAGCTCTAGATCCTATTTTGTGAAGTGAATAGTCAGATAGTCCACTCGCACCAAAAAATAACTAAACCAAAATAACTAAACTTCTTCGTCCATGGTATAGATAGTTTGGCCTTTTAGTGGAAGTATGCTTGTCTGTTGAGATATGCTTGTCCGGGTATTTTTTGGGATGCCACCCTGTATAGCGTCAACAACCCCGGGCTTCTCACGCCTATATTTCACATGAAATCACCCAAATCGCACACGGAAGACCAATGATTACTGTGGAGACTCCTCATTCAGCAAGCCTTTTAGCGGAAGGAGACTCGGTTTAGCTATTTTTAGTGCCATGTTTTAAGGGTTAAAAACACGTCCAGTACATTTTAGGGGACTACACTCTAGAAATGCTTGGGTCAGATTGACCCCGAAACGCATCTGAATCTGCACGAATCATTTTCTAAGTTAAAAATGAAAATTTGTTTGGTCAAAAATGACACTTTTCCGGGTCAAATTGACCTTTTTCTGGTTAATTTTGACCCCCATGCAGAGGGGTTTTTTTAACCCGGAAAAAGAATCGTGCAGATTTGGATGCGTTCGGATGTTTTTAGAGTGTAATACCACGCAGCTCAGATTGGCGAAAAATTGTTTAATCAAATGATAAAAGCATGGAATTTAGTACACAATCACTATGTCAAGAGAAATATATTTGGCTATTATGGCCATCGCAGATTTGTCCTTTGAAATAAATATTGGTAAAATAAACAAGCAATTTTCAATGTTCGATCAAGAACTGTGGTTAACCATAGTTCGTCTAACTCTGATCGAACTCACGCGTTGTCGATTCTACAGTCGCCCGTTTTGAGGAAATTGTCAGCTCAAATTAATCGCCAGTGATTTAGTACTTTGTGCCTTCAACTTCGGTTTGAAGGTTCTGCCCGATTGAAAAGTTTCCTCGGTCTTGTAATAATTCAAAGGAAATCCCGTTTTCGACCAGCCAAACTTTTTAAACTTCAGGCCTTTCCGTTCTGGGTCTCTCTTTCAGCCACTGTCAATTAATGAAGCTTTTTGTGGTCTAATCAACAGATGACCGTACAGCTGGTGTTTAAACATGGCACCGACATATTTCGGGATTTATGAGCTAGCTTCCAAATCTTTTAAGAACACACAAATCCCTCTCTTCGAGCGCCAACTGCCAACACGAATAGATTTGATTTCAAGCCGTTAATTTATTAATTTGCCAATTACGGTCATTCAGTTGGCCAACGTATAGGGCCTACAGTTTACCGGGGTCCGCATTGATAATGATGTGTACGTGATACCGACTGCATTTCAAGACGTACATTTGTACATGTACTGAAATTAGTTACTGGGCTACCTTTTACTTTTACCGTCACCTTTACTTTTACCGTTTACGAAGAGCCTCGGTGTACCTTGTCGGCTTCCAGTCCCAGGGGCGCCAGGGGGATTCGGTTGTCAACCCAGCACCACCTTCGCGAGCTCAAGTGGGTTTCCCTTCGCAGCCAATTGTCTAGGGTTTCCCCTGACTCATCTGCAAATGGTGCTGCCTTCCATTTCCAACAATAAAGTAATCTTCAAAAATGAAGTAATTATGCAATCTGCAGTAATTATGCGCGCTCCTTTATTTTCTGCTTTCAACAAAGGCATGATTGATTTTACCGGAGTACTGTATTCAATAAACCTCTGTACTGATAACGTTACTCTTTATTGCAAGTCGCTTTCGGTTTTGAGAAAGAGTTTTACACCATTAGCTTCAAACTAACCTAATTGGAAATATATGATGTGAATGGATTATACGGTATACGAACAATGATGATGCTCAATGTCAATTAGTTTACAAAATAGATACATGTTAACATGTTGTTTATACTCAGCTCATGTTAATCCCACAAATTGCAAACGCCAGGCTTGTAACGGTCGAACACCAGAAGGTGCCTTGTACATGTATGTACATGTATGTACATGTACGTATATACATGTACGTACATGTACGTACATGTACGTACATACATGTACGTACATATGTACGTACATATGTACGTACATATGTACGTACATATGTACGTACATGTACGTACATGTACGTACATGTACGTACATGTACGTATAACATGCTTTAACAAAATGTCCAACTTTATTTTACATCACCGACACTTGCCCTTATATAAAACATTGAAGTTCAGCCTGACAGAAAACTAATTAGATTTTCAATAGTAATTTCCCTTTCACAACATGTTTACAAATGCATTTACAATATCTACCACGTTTAATGAAATATAATTGTAACAATCACAATTGGTTCAGCCGGAGGGTAACCAATTGGGATATTACAACTTCACCGCGGGCACAAAATATTTATGTTACATTACTCATTTAATTTATAATAAAAATAAATAATAACAATACCGTTAACAGAGACACAAAACAGCCGTTCGATGTAAATTATGTAAATTATTATGATTTACAATTAGGCTTTATCCTGTCAAAGTAACCCCCTTCTTTTTCTTAACAGTAATCTAAATTTGACTGAAGTTGCAGTGCCGCCTCGTGTATTTTTGGCATTTTGCGATTGATTTCCTTTTCTAGAGCTTATTGCCGTGTGTCAAACAGGAAACTGTCAAATAATTGGAAAATATATTAGACAAACATTGATAATTAGAAGACTTCCCGTGATGTTTTTTTGGGGGCGACTGTTTTGTGTTGATTTTTCCAACAGTTTGTCACGCACGCATCAACAAAATATTATGAACACAGCGGTATACTACAAAACTACCCATGAATACTTTTAGGAACATTTTTGTGCATTTGTTCGATACTCCTAAATGTTAAGTATTTGACATTCCTTTCTATACATTTTATTGTAAAGCCTACTTGTCTAAACTATTTTCAATTGTCTATACTATGATGTCATTTCGGGAATTTCAGGAAAAATATAGCAACTTTTTGTACTGAAATAGCTCTACTTTGAGGTTTCTGCCTCTAATGACCTCACAGTTTTGCTCATTACATTGCATTACCCTTTAAACAAAGATCTTCAAATAAATGGAAAAACGAGTGACTTTAATTATTTAAGTTCAGCCAAACTTTATGTCTGGCGGTTGTTAATTATGAGCACCCAGTTTATCAAACATTTTCGTAACCGTAAGCTATAAAATAAAACAAAAATATTCGTTTGTGGCTGACATAATGTACTGACGAAATATAAAATCATGGTGTGCTCTATTTTAAATTAGCTAACTCGGCATAAACTGTCGGTTCCTCCTTAGGAACTGGCTTCTTGTTTTTGCCGTCTGGATGGTTAACTAAATCCAGCTCTGCGTAAACGAGTTCATCTTCCATTGAAGCAATGTCCGAAGCTCGGGGGGCGTTTCGCTGGACGGCCGCGTACTGGGCCGGATCCGTGGTTGTCTCCCTTGAATCTTTGAGTTTGTTGACGGCAGCATAGTGAGGTGGCTCGGTGTCCTGCCCCTGTCTACTCTTTCGGTCTTTGTTGACCGATGCGTACTGTACCGGTTGTGCACCTTGCTTGCTGGGAACCTCGTGTTCATTGTGAACGGTGGCGTAGATTCTTCCTTCATGAGGTTCTTCCGGGGCCACTTTACCCCTTCCTGGTTGAACAGAGGTATAGACCACAGGTGCTTGTTCGGACGGCTGTTGCTTTCTCGCAGCGTGGGGTACCGGTTTATGAGGGGTTGTCTTGCCGTTTTCTGCCTGACGCTTCTCGGGAGGTGGCGACGAGACGCCGTTGGGAGTTGGTTTGTCTTGATCTGTGTCCAAGGGTCGTAGTCTCCCTTTCCGACGGTGGAGAATAAAGGAAAGGATAACGATGACAACGATGATGAGTAAGATGGCGATTACAATGGCGACAACGATCGAGGCGCTAATGGCAGCAGGTGACACCGTCGTGGAAGACTCCGTCTGATCATAGACGGTCCGCTGGCGAGTCGAGGAGGCAGCGGTAGTTGGAAGAAAAACGGACAGTGGTCCAATCTGGCAATCCAATGTCACATCGGGGAAGTCCGCAGCGATGGAGGAACAGTTGAATGTCGCGCCATTGTCCGCGGTGGTGACCAATGCAGTCAGCCGCGAGCGGGGACCGGGATCAAGCGGCCTGGTCACCCAGTCCTCCGGTGCTCCATTCCCGTTGACGACGAGTGCGGTGGTGTTAGCTGCGGCGGTACAAGAAATCGAGCTCCCCTCCGACAAAGATGCCGCACCGCTCGGCGAACAAGAAGGAAAGATCCAAGCAGGATACACGGTCAGGACAGTCTGTACACTGGAGACGACTGAGTAGCTGTTACCGTTTTTCAATTCCAAGACTCGGCAGGTGTACATTCCGTTGTGGTGTTGACTGGCGGGATTGACCACCACGCTGTGGACCTCGGGCTCAGTCGAAGGCTCGCTTGTGGTGTTGTTGGCCACAGTGTAAGCAGGGTCAGTTATACGGCTGTCCAGCATGCCCTGCCAGGTAAGGATCCTAGCTTTGTCTGGAAAAACCGCCACCCAGCTCAAGGAATGCACGCTAGACTGGAAGCCGAAGACCTCACAGCGTAGCGTTACCGCATCCCCCTCCCGGGGCTCAGAGGTGAACTCCGGCAGGATGCTGACGGTTGTAGTCTGGGAGGAGACCAGTACAGTCCCAAGCGTTAAGACGATGCAGCTCAAGAAACACATATACAAAGCAGCAACACTCAGCGAAGCATGGGCCATAATTGTCTTATTATTCGTAAGCCGACCAAGAACACAATGTTCAGATAATCACAGTTCCGATATAAAAATGTGACATAGGATGTTTTCAGATGCCATCCAGTTGGTTATTGGCAAGGATAAAGCACAGCGACTATACCCAAAATGTCTGACGATGCCCCTTTCTCAATACAATAACACAGCAGAAAAATACAATCTAACCAGACGACAAATCAGGACTATTCAGCTCACCATTCAATCCTCCTCGATGTTGCCATTTTCGTCATCTCATTATAAGGCGATGTGATGACTCATGTTCTACGATTCGCACACATCTCCTACCTGCTCTGTGCCGTTACGCAAAACGCCCGGCCTGCGGACAATGCAATAATACATGTACATAAACCAAGGTCCCACTGTACGACAATGAGAGTCTCCCTGAAGAATCATCTGATTAATATCTCGAACCGGCAATTATTATGGCATCCACGGCGAAATAAATTCGTCTTTTAATAGGTAGCTAGTCCTTCGCCACAGTCCCCTCTTAAAATGAAAAAAACCCGGAATGTCTAAGTATTTCCCACTTTTGATTTTCGTGGTGTATTTCCGCATTCAGGGCTAGCTAAAAGGTCATGACGTGACCACTTCGTTTCTGTCCATTGCAAAGCAGCAATCCTTGCAAGGGCGAAGTCGTAGTTCCTCGGATTCTTTTGTGAATGATCAGTCATTCGGAAAAAAAGCAAACGAAATTGTGTTTCTCTTACAGGAGATAAAGCCGTATGGAGTGACAGGGTTAACTATTCTTATGCTAATCACCGGGGGGGTACTTAGATTCAGCGGAGATCCTACATGGGCAGTTCAGGGCTTGCATAACAAAAGCGTGGGCTGGAGTGACAGGTAAAAATAGTACGGGATGTAATTTGGCCACATCAGGAACAACATATGTTTTCTGCGTATCAGTAATGGACAATTATGTTTCCGATTGTGATGGACAGTAGGGGATATTGGAGTACAGAACGCGGACCCTAAAAGCATACAAGATTACTAAATGTGCGTTTGGTATATCTTATAATGCCAGTAAAACAGTGGCGTAAATTTGTTTTGGCGAGTGGTGACGGGGCTTGGCTATATTGGGGCGGTAGTCGGCTGATGAAGGGCAAAATCCTAAAATTGCCCGGCTGTGACATTTCGAAGAGCAAGAGACTATGGGGATTTGTTTAGAAGACAAATGTTTATACCCCTTACGCGCTTACGCCATTTATAGCACTGAAAGCACATGTAATGTAATTTTTTTTAGATCATGTTGGAAAGTTACAAAAGTTACTTCTGTTTGTTAATGTTATATATCTTCTGTCTTCGTACAAATTGACTACCATGAACAAAGAAAAACGCAGCGTAATAACGAGATGGGCGTGCATGCGTGCTTCATATTAATTAATTTATCACATGTGCTGGTAGATAATGATATACAATTGTGTATTTATTTCGACTTTTGCAAGTGGCGTACTCTTTATTCGTAATCTTTATTCGATTCAGGTAGTTTATAAGATACTATAAACATACCCTTACATTATAAGATAAACATAACCCTACTTTCTTTCCTGTAAATTATACACAACACACCCTAGGCCTAATCGGACGCTTGTCTAAGTTTTAAACTTAGTCCAAGATTGTACAATTCACAGTTCAGAAAATAAATAACAATCCTTTCTAAAAAGGAAGAGGAATATACTAACATAGTACTTAATAAGAATTTACATATTCGAAGAGTAAAATAATATTAAAAAAATTACTGTAAATAAAAACAATGAATTGTTAGATTATCGGTTCAATGACAGTCCATCGTATGTTTTGTTTATATATAGGCCTACATGTACATACACACATAAAATAATGGTGAACTAAACACAAGTCATGCATAATTCATACACCACAAGTTATTTCTACAATAACATTTACATAAACCTTTGTATATAGTACAACATTATAGTATATTATTACTAGAACAAATATACCCATTTCTAAAGTATATCGTACATCACAATAAAACAAGATATATGTTTTGATGCTTTGGCATATGTTAAATAAATTTAAAAGAAGTTTTTCGTCAGGAGTAAAACTGTTTAATAATAAAACCGTTTGTTATATTAATATTACAATATTGTATTAATATTACAATATTAATATT
This sequence comes from Crossaster papposus, assembly GCA_037893245.1. Taxonomy (NCBI): domain Eukaryota; kingdom Metazoa; phylum Echinodermata; class Asteroidea; order Velatida; family Solasteridae; genus Crossaster; species Crossaster papposus. Next base: position 1,110,872 of record JBAIAA010000110.1, read on the forward strand.
GTACAGTGTACGCGGGAGTTAAGGTAGTTAAATACAGCCAAAAAACCTTTCTACAGAAGATAATGTATAACATCTAAATATTCCGTTGCTACCTTTTTCTTCACTTCTGCTTTAAATGTCGGTGAAGTCGTAAAGAGGAAGTTAGATCACAAATACAGAAACTCTCCCGGGTTGTGCATAATTATGGACAACATAAAAAGGGTTTGGTGATTTTAAGCAATTTACGTTGTTTCTGCGTCTGCTTTATGATACCCCGTCATCTCAGTCTCCGAAGTGCGTTTGTGTTTTCTACTTTCCCTCACCAGTGCAACGACGGTGACGATACACACTGTAATTACGAGAATGACGAGGATGGCGGTGAGGGCACGGGAGGTGGCTGGTGGCCGATGCTTGGGGTATTCGTTAGGTTGGAGGGTGAAACCGGTATCTTCCGGAGTAGGAGCAACTCCTGGACTAGCAGTAACATCAGGTGTTTTGGATTCAGAGGGTGGCATTGTTGTAATGTCCCGACATGGAGATTCCGTGGTTGTTGGCGAAGAGGGTACAGATAGCGGTCCGATCAGGCAAGTGAAGGGTAGACCGAGATAATCGGCTGCGACGGATGAACAGTTGTAAGTCTGACCATCGTCGGTGGAAGAGACTGTTGAAGTCAGTCGTACGGGTAGGCTTGGCTCCTCCCTGGTCCAATTTACCTGGGTGTTATTTATGGTAGTGTGGACAAAAGCACTTGTGTTTACCGTGCAGGACATTGGGCTACACACGGGGACCTCTGCCGCACCGCTTGGGGAGCAGGATGGGAAGACTTGTGAGGGGTAAACGGCCAAACGCACCTGTTCAGCGGCAAGGATGACATTGTTGCCCTCCAACAGATCAAATTGCATTACTCTGCAAGTGTAAGTTCCAGTGTGATTTGTCTTTGTGCGATTGATGACCAGAGTATGTTCTGCGAAACTAAAGCCGGTGTTGTTAACCACGGAGTACTGCGGGTCGGCGATCTGGGCGCGGTAGCTCATGCCAAACCACGTCAACTTCTGTGGCGTGGCCGATTCTCCGAGGAGCCCTGTCCAGCTCAAGAACATCGTCGACCATCGATCGAAGCTGTTCACCAGGCAGTGAAGTTTCACAACCTCCCCCTCTCGCACTTGGGAGGCGGGCTGTGGTTCAACGTTAATGGTCACACTCTGACCAAGGACTGGTACCACGGAGGATAGGACGATGATTAGGCACGTGCGAGAAAAGCTTCGAAGAACCGCTACACGGGCCATAGTTAAGTAGTAATGATAAGATAAACTGTATAGTAACAACTTATACTCTCAACTAATTTGCATTCGTCGAGTGAACTAGTGAGACAACAGAAGCAGTTCAACTTTGCATTTGTAACGTACCTGAACGAAAGCTATAGCATTCCATTAAAGGGGGACTTCGTGAGACCGGATTGGGTTACACAAAAGCAGACAAGTACGTGTTGCCTTGTTTATAATAACTACCAGCACATTGTATTACCTGTAATTGCTAGGGTGTAACGTCTGTCCCATAATTACGCAGCACTGGTCTTTAGCCGTAGTCATCAATTACTGAACTGATGTACCAGCCATATTTTTCTTTTTATAAGTTAAACCGTATGACAACTATCACTCTTCACTTGGTATTCGCACTATAGTGGGCGTGTGTCAGAGGTAGCGCAAACGAAGACACAAACGGCTCTCTGCTACCAAAATCGTCTTGGTAAACAACCACCACATGATCTTCCACCTAATGCTCTGTTCTGCTTTTGTTTTGCTCTGTGGTGGTACCAAAAATAGATAAATGTTGCAACGAAACCGGGACGAAACCGCACAATGTTACAATGTACCCGTGAAGTCATTTTGGGTTCGATTTTACTACCTCCATGGATTTTACCATTTTTAGGTTTTTGGATTTTTCTGATTCCCAAACTATTAATCTACAATCTCCCCAAATTTTGACATAATCCACCACCCAGAAGCTTTTTGTCGATTTTGGAAAACAATTGTGTATAGAAATAATACGCTTTTTTGAACTTCAAAGCGGTTTATCTCATAATTAGGTTGTCAGGGTCTTATCAGTAAATCATTCCCCAAGAGGAGATAAGGGGGGGAGACACACATAAATGGAGAATTTAAAAAAAGCTAAAATATTTTTTTGTTAATGGTCAACTTTGTCCGGGTTTTGTTGGAGCAAGTCACCAATATCCTTTCATATTCTCACTAGAACGGAGCACCAACCATAATTATGTCTTCAGAATCGTGCAGAAACGCCTATGTAAAGTCATGCGTTATGAGACTGACAGTTAAGCAACAGGTTCGGATTAGGTACTCATGATAAATACCGGCACTTTAGTTTATTAATTAGTCGGGGATCCCACGCAGTCACAACGGCCATCCCATAAATAATGAAATCAACAAGGAAATACTTCACCAACCGTTTCTTTCCGTCCGTAAATTTAGTTATTCTGTACATAAACGTGGGCCAATATTCCCGACAATGTCTCCTTTAAAAGTGACTTGTTGTCTACTAGAAAATAATTATTGTTTATTAAGATTGTTTTTCAGGTGAAACTTTAAAAAATAGGGGAGAGTATACAAGTTTTATTTTGCGATGGCCATGACCGAACTTTAAAATGGGCAACCTTGAGCAGAAATGTAACGACACTGACATTTCCAATCTAAAGGGCCCTCGATCAAAGATTTAAAAAAATGTCAATCGGAAATTATTCTCGACAACCTCAACTGACGAGTTAATTGTTCATGTCGTTTGACGCTATTCCCCAAGGACAGTCGGTGCGGTTCCACTTCCCACCTTAAAATAAAACATCGTGAGAGTTGCTTTCAGAAGTATTACTTTTAAAGCCGGGTTTCATTGAACTATCGGGGAAAACATACTTGACATTGTAAACATAGCGAAGGTCAACCATAAGTTCAAGTAAGGATTTTTGTGCGAGGATTTCAAGTGCTTGCGTTGAAGTGATAACGACGGGAACCGATATAATACAGATCCTGTTACTTTGTATAGCTCCATGGAATTACTGGCGCCTAATAATACGCTCGATCTATCAGGTTTTTCTTCAGGGTCTATTCGAAACATGGGTTTACGAAACGGTGGAACAAAATATGAAGAATTTAACGATTATATGATATGATATTATATCTATGTTGTGATGTTAAATAAAGTGTCACGAGTATACATGGGCAAAGTGGATGCCCCAGTTGCCACAACACTAAGATTTCTTTGTGACGTGTTTATCCAGATTCAAGAATGACAAAAAGTTGTGTCTGCCTTCCCCCGGCTGCTTAAATTGACATCATCAATCAGTGATAAATGATCGTACGATATCGTGTCATCTGCTGGCCACCTTCATGTAAATACGAGAGAAAAAAAACCGGTTATTCTTGCGAAAAGACGAAGCGAAGACATCACTCCCCCAAAACGAAACACTTGCTCTGAAAGGAAACAGCTGGTGGTACGTCATATTTCCATGTAAAACAAAAAGGAAACTATTTTGTTTATATTACTCATAATCTTTTGGCTGGAGAAAAGTCGAAAAGTGACAAATCTTAGACTAGTAATGCTGTATTTTTGGGGGGTAGGACGTTATAAAGTTTGATCTTCTGACCTCGGTGAAGAAATTAGGGTTTGTTGAATCCAGGGACAACATTTGAAATGTCCATACTAAGAACGTATTGCATTTTTTTAAGAGCAGGGGTATAACATTTTTAATTACCGTAGTTTTTTTGTCTTCACACCTACTAAACACCTGTTCGATTTTGATTGAAAAATCGGCATGGAGACAGGAAACTAGTTTAACCACAGGGATTGGCACGTGTGATGATTAACCATGACTCCCTGCAGATGCCAACCTTATTCTTGACATTAAGATCGTTGCAGATTAGAAAACAGTTGAACAAGTTATCCTCGAGGAATATATGTTTCAACCCATCATCAGAGCTTTGAGTTTCATCCCGGCTGACGTGACAAAAACTGGTAAAAACATTTAGCGCCAGCATGAAGCGCCAATAAAACGAGGTTCTATTTTTAGCGTACCTTTCGTTCTTGAAAAACCGGGCTTTTTGTTTCTGAGAATTGTACTCGGATTTTGTTATTAAAATGACATTTTCAAATTGGTTTCGACGGTCAGGAAAAACCTTTTTGCTGATTGATGGCGTTACAGACTTCAAAGAAAGAAACTTGACACCAAACAGTCTGAAGGCTGATTCGCCATTTAGAATGACATTAGTGAATAGCGACTGTATTTGCTTTGAAGGTCAAGGAAACGCAAACTTATTATTTACCCGACATCTCTAATATTAAATTCCAACTTAAACCATGCAGGAAGTTGAACTTAAATAGCAAGGAACATGAACAATTATTAATGCGATGCCGTGTAGATAACGGTTTCCCAAATGCCTTCATCTTTAATAACCCTAACAACCCCATAGGGCCTACAGTTAAACTCAAACAGCAGGTTTTATTGGAATCTGTTAGGATGGGTACTGCATTGACCCCTAAACAGATTATATTTTACACTGGGTTAGGCATACCTCCAGAATGTGCCCAGTTTGCCATAATGGTGTTGGAATTTGCCAGGATGGGTAAACTAAGAGCACATGGCCGCAGCGAAAACAAACTAACAAGATTTGACCAGTTATATGAATTTCACACCGTCGCGTCGGGCCTGATCAATTGTACCAAAACGCTGGTCCGAAGAAATGTGGAAGAAATTATGTTATTAATTGGTGAAAGATGAGCTCCGGTCGGCCTGTTATTATACCTAAACAGACTATTTTTGAGTGGACAGGAAACCAGGGACTGGACTCATCTGAAGGTGGATGAAAGCCGATCACCGACTTCCAACCGTCGACACGAATTAGGCTGTTTAATCCACACCACCGAAGCTCCGTTTCCCAGTTATTCAATTGAATTACATTCCTGGCACGGCCGGGAGTTCAATAGGACAAGCATATTTTGCTAAGTTCCTGTCTAAATTGAGAAGTGTACCTAAGCAAGTTGAACCTCGAGAACTACTGCGAGCTAACTCGTGCGTTTTCTAAAACAAATACCAGTGTTTGCTGCCTGTGCACTAAACATTATAGCTGTACATGTACTTCTCAAAAGTAAAATTGTTGAACAAATTTTTCCATTTTGAAGCTTGACTAAAAGGTACTAATTAATGTTCTTGACTGATATTAAACCAATGCTGTTTAATTATGTTTAAACAAATGGACAAGGGTTTATTTAAAGCCAGCACATTATATATTCCCTTGTTAAAACACACTTCGTGTAAATTTGTCATCAGCTTCAAAATCACTCACATCCGTCACCAAAAAACAGTTACAAATCGACAAGGGATACTTGAAATTATAAAATGGCTCATTACCAAAACTGACAATTTTATGAAAATCGGTCTGTTTCGCACGTAATAAAGTTCCTTTGAACATACAAAGCGCATATAGACAACCTCTGAATATACAAAATATAAACCACCGGAAAAAATAGGCTTACTGTAATAATAGTCCACATGGCTTCATAATCATCTTCTTCATAATAATAATAACAACAATGACTGCATTTTAAACACATGGTGATTGTAGAATTCCAAGGCAATAAATTATGTAAATATCAACAGGTCTGTCTATGTACAATAACCAGTGGCATATCCAGCTGCGGGGGAAAGAGAGCATCTTCCACAATTGTTGGTGTCATCTAAAGACACAGTATCATGGTTTTAAGACGGTTCTAAGATGGTTTCTAAGACAGTTTTACCAGTGGAGGATCTATAGAGAAAAGGGGTTGCACCCCCCCCCCTCCCCCTCCCCGTTTTTTTGGCCATGGACTAATGTTACGGTACTGCAAAAATCGGGCAAAAATAATGCCAGACGGCAGGCTAGCTAATTACAGATCCATTCCACATTGTCTGTTCCAGAATGCAGGCCAAAGTATTGTACATTTCCAAAATGTTCCAGGGGGCATGCCACCGGACTCCTAGCAAGCAATCACACCCCCACCCCTTTACCCCTCAGTTTGTTCTAAACTACATCTGTCCTTGTTTGTCCTTCCTGGATAAGTAATACTGACAACAATGGGCGTGTGCCTGCGGCACACGGATGATTCAAAAGTGACTCATAATCGGTGGTTCGCTGGTTCGAATCCGACCTCTGATTTTGTTGCGTGGCCTTCAGGCCAAGTGACTCCTCTATTCCACACCGCCACACCCCTCCCTAAAGAGGAGTAAAGGGGTAGACTGTAATAGGCAGCGGAGGAAGGTATTTGAAACTCTAGGTGATTAAAGTATCTTGAAGATACGATGTGACCTGGTATTCGTTGTTGGCTCCCGCGGTTATTGCTTACTCCTCAGACTCACATCTGGTTGAATGCGATTTGTTTTGTTTTGTTACACATACATGAAGCACAGAGTAATGAAGTTAAGTCCTCACGGCCATCATCAATTCAGCTACATTTCCTTTGATGTTGTTCTTCTCTCTTTACCAATGGCGTAACTTTAGGATTACACGTCTGGGGCACCTAGGGTGTACATTGTTTTGTTTTTCGGGGGGTGGGAGGGGGGTGGACACGGACGTCCGCTGGGGTTGGGGTTAGGGAGCGTCACCCTCCTCCGTAGTTATGCCATCTTACTTGTTAGCCTACTTGTTATTTGACTTGCGACGAACTTGACTACAGCTGCGTGCATGATGTCTTGAGTACAGCCGCAATTCGTCCTAGCTTTAGCCTCACGAAGTTCGAATAGAAATAAAGCCATTTGTTAATGAGATGTAAACCTTCCGAGTGAGTGCATCTGTTTGCCAGGTAAGCAGTAGATTCCGGGACAATTTTCAATGATGTTTATATCTGCTAAGCGTATTCATTTCTATTGTCTCGAAAATGACTGGACTATTTACTTATGTCCCGATCAGGGACTCGTACTGATTTGTGTTTTCTAGATTGAAATCCCCGTAAATCATAAAGTTATTCGGCAGCGTAACGTGCTTGCTAGCATCAGTTAGACTTCCGATCACATTGCTGTACTTCTGTCGGTTGTTCTTCCCCGCGGCGCTCTTGTAGCACGGGATTGTCCTGCTCCGGTCGTCATCTGCCTCGTAGAGGCTATTGACCACTGTCTCGGCGTACACAACCAGCGGCATACCGCTCGGGCCGTCCACGGTGGAATCAACCAGTGACTTCTCCGGTAGAATCCTGGCCTCGTGGTAGATATGAGTTGACGCTACGGTGATCTGCTGTCGTCTGGAGGGTTCTCGCCTCATCGTTGCTTGTCTGGAGTTGGAGCTCCACACGTTCTGGTAGCGGCACTTCTGGGACACCTTCCGGTTTAATCGCTTGTGATGGAATCGCTTGATGTAGGCCACGCCGAACACGACCACGACGACAAACAACACGACGACAACAATTAGTGCAATGCCTGTGGGTTTGGAGTACCACGGTTTTAAAAGAGAGGTCGGGAAGGTTGGCACAAGAATGTGACCAGGATATACAGGTGTTGGTGTCTGGGTGACGTTCGGGTAATGACGCTCAGTCCCGGGCAAAGGGGTGATATCCTTATCAGTAATAATTTTTCTCGTCACCAAGCTTTTTAAACTTCCCGTGGTTCTTAGAAGAGGTTTGGTAGTAGTAGGTACAGTCGTTGTTATCCTCGGAGCTTTGGTTGGAGGAGGTCTTGTGGGGAGAACCACTCGTAGCCGCGAGCTCGCCCTACGCGTAATTCCCCGAATAACCGTCTGGCAAGTAATCACTAAAGCGTCGTCATCAATCTCAACTGCCCTGATCCGCACCGTATCTGCGTAGTTCAGGTCACGGTTGACCAACCGCTCCGGCTCAATGATCGGAAAGGTGGACCAGGTTTTCTGTACCCACGCCATGTCCACGGGAGGGGAGATCGTCACGAGACAGGTGAACTCTGCCGGTTGTCCCACGGCCACTTGCAAGAAAGGGGGATCTATGCCCACACGAATGGTCGAGGTGGGAGGCACCGGGACGACGTAGATCGGACCAATGATGCAAGAAGATAACAGCGTGCCAAGAAGAGAACTGGGAGCTGGAGCCGAGATAGTACAGGGGATGCTGCTGGATGTATACCTTGGGGATATCTCCACTGTAAGTTGACGGACAATGGTGTCGTCGTTTTCGTAGTACGTCCAGTTGGCCGGCCGCTTTCCTACCCCGACAGGTGGCGGCACTACCGGCGATACGCTCACCCCATTCACCGTCCGCGTGATGTCCATGTTTACGGTGGGGTTTCCTGACTGCGACGTGCATGACATCTCGACTAGGCTGTGGGCCATGACGAAGAATTCGCCTGATGGAATGCAGGAAGGCTGGTCTGGGAAGTACAACACCGACACGCTGGCGGTAGTGTACTGCACTGTGGTGCGAGTGAAAGTGTTCATGACTTGGCAGCGGTACGTTCCATCATCCTCCGTGGTCAAATGGCTGATACTGAGACTGTATCGAACTCGCCCCCCACCAATGGCGGCCAACGACACGGTGAACCGATCCCTGTAAAACTCCTGGACTACAGTCCCGGAACTAACCAGCTGGTCTTGCACCCTGTCCGCGTCCAGAAACACCCAGGAGAGGTAGTGCGTGGACCTGACCATGTTCTTGATGTTACAGAAGATCGTAGCAGGCAATCCGATGCCTTTTTCGACAGCTCTGGGCGTTGTGCTGACGTCTAGTCTCCAAGCGACCACGCTGCCTGGCAAAACGAGAGTTAATCCCAACACGATAATGAATCTTAGTAATCTAGGAGCCATGTTGAGTTCACAAAGCGCACGGTGTAAGTGCGCGTACAGTTCTCGTAATGACAAACACCAGCGAAATGTATCAAACGAACTGTATCAAAACTCGACTTTATTCCGACCTGCCACTACTAAAGAATTAGTTCTTCAACTCCCCAAGCTGTAATGCCATATCCCTAGCGGAAAAACCACATGCCCCGACTTCTCATGATTGGAAGTAGGTCCTTATTCAAGTCGAACTGTCTTAGTGTGAGGCAGTGACATGTACCGCCGTACCAGCGTTTGCCCCCAACATTAAATATGGGCACAATATACTCCGCGTGCAAAAATATCGCATTAAGTCATTTCCCACCGACACGCGATTAGTTGGGGGGTCTGTGACGCGCAACTGCCCGTCAAGGTCGGGATGTATCACACATCGTGGCAGTGACGTCGACACTGCTTGCTGAGAAGTGGTACAAATGCAACCGGGGTCAATTAGTTCCTTTAGCTCTTCCTCCCTGCAATACATTGTAAGCAAAGAGGTGAGTGGTGCCGGAGGGAAAATTGAATTGGAAGGCTGCCTTTTGTACCTGCTGATGATGCCTCGGGCATGGGTGTGGCCTTTTGTTATTCGCCATGATTCGAGCTAAATAAACATAGAAACAAATGTTTTATATAGATTACTGAGCCGACGATGAAACATAGTGAAGATGGTGATTGTGCAACTTGAAATGGCATTCTAGACATCGCGGTCTCAGTAATGGTTGGGAACCATTTTGACAGACTGTCTATTTTATTTAATATCAGATCCCAGCTCCCTGCCAGCTAGGTTTTCTAGTACTTTTTGCTGGTTTCACAAGGGGAAATGGTAGTATGGCAGTCTCCAGCTAGTAACCGGTTGTCTCTAAGCAAATACATAAATTGTCTGACAAACGTCTGAGCGTAGAACCTCTAACCAATTTTGCTCAGCAGTGCAATAATAATGATGTTAACGTTTTAACTCGGGCAGTATTTAGACGACCAACGGTCCGCACACACTGTTCAGGGAGAACTACATGCACATCCACATGCATTAGTTCGATGCACGTACAATATCTTGGCAAAAGGCCGTACCGTCCCGACTGCTTATTCCCCGGATGTATCAATGACGAGTCGGGAAGACACCTTTAAATACCCGCTGACAGACCGATGCATCTCCGGTGATGTGCGATGCTAGCCGGCAGGTGCATATCTTCGTAGTTTTCCCTGGACACACGTTATTAAAGGTGATGTTTCTTCGTAGACCAACATCAGAAGGTCTTTTAAAGTCTTAAAGAAAACAAAGAATGATACAGATACAAAGGAAACGGAACTTTAAAGTTGATCGTTCTGATGACGAGGTTATGTTTACAAAGCGCAAAATGTCAGTTAAAACGGGCGCTGTATATGTGTCTTATACGTTGCACAGTGTAAAAAAAAAGGACGAGATAACAAGATATAAAGTGTAAGAGTGATTGAAGGAGACAAATTAAAAAGACTAATTTAATAAAAAACAGAGGCAAAAACGCATGGCTTGCTTTACCAAGAAGCCGACACTCTGTTCAAATTGTGTATGATGTATTGACAATCAGAATCGGAGGGGCGGGGCGTGGAGTGGTACCGAGTGGTACTTCCTGCTTCCCCACTACAGTTACGCCAATTACGCCGGCCTCCCACCAGTCTATCGAATCAAACCTTTTTAAAAGCTGATATGGAAACAATACCCATCATATTTACAAGCAAGGAGTAGTTTCCTTCTGACAAGTGACTGGTTCTGAATTCCGATGACCCGTAAGACTGAGGCTGACTTGTTTTAGGAGGGAAGACGTTAACAAGAATGGCTGCGTTGTGACGTTGCTCTCTGTCTCGCCTCGGGCACTGCTCAAGACGGGAAATCAAAAATTGTTTCCATTTAAGGCTGCTAGAATTTCTTACATCTTTTCCGTCAATTCATCTCCTGACATCAAATTATTTGACACGCCCCGCAGGCAAAAATTAAGATTCGGTTCTGGGTATACATGTATTAACATTGGGTATATCCGTGTATTATACGACAGGGATTTTGTTCACAGCAGCTCAACGGATGTAAATTCTCTAGGGAAAGCATATACAAATTTACTGATAAAACCAAAGCGCCACTCTTAAGTCTTATTAGTAAAGTGACAGTTTCTATGAAACTCGCCTGCATGCCAAGTATAGGTACTTTATATACGGGTCTATTCTGCTATAGCTCTCACTGCCCGACCCCAGGCCGACACATCCGACGGAGCCGACACTGGTATAACGACAATTTGGTGGTGACATACAACACTTTGCAGTTCCTTCACAGCGCAATTTATTGGAACGCTCGAAAAGCGTGGGTTTCTTAGAAACATACATCGTTCGGAAAAGCGATTGTTAACGAATAATCACCGAGGGATCTGATGACATCAGAAACGATCCAATTGGCTTGGTAATCGCAGGTAATAAAACAAACTCATTGAAATATCATTTCGAGCAAGGGAGTAACCCAATACATCAACAGGTGGCCACCTCAAGGTATGACTCTGTACATGACCTGCCGTCGGTCTAATTAAATCAGGTCCAGGGGTCAGCCTGTTAATTACCGGTTTAACCGGTTTAAGTTTTAAAATGTGGTACCCTGGCTCCGCCCGGAAGAATAAGGAGGTAGGTTTAGGCTTGCACATCCCCGCTGTTAAGTTCTCAGGAAAGGGGGCAGTACACTGTGTAATGGAGGAAAAGCCGCCAGCAGGTGTCTTCACCAAATAGCAGGAAACATCCCATTTATCCGGACAAAAATGGAATAATAGTACATGTACAACACTGCACGTACAGAAAGAACACGGAAATCTCCAAGAATGGGGACACTTGGGATCCTTTAAGACGGTTCTCTACAGCATCCAAAACAAGAAAGGGGATATCATGTGACATCAGGGACAATCTTAATTGAACTTGCAGTTACCAAAGGATGTTTCTCCTGCAATTAGGCTAGGATGATTCCAAAAAAGGTATGGACCATTAAGATATCAACCACAACAGGTGAACGGCCTGCTCTAACCAATGGAAGAGTCATCAAGTTTTTAATGAAGACAAAAATACCGACCTTTATTAAACAGTGCCCCGGAAATCAAGACTATAAGCCCGTCTGTGATACCACCGGCTTCGCGGCATCAACGAACGCTGTCTGAATCACAAGTAACGACTTGATGAAAATGACCAATGTTATTAGACCCTGCCTAATATTTGACGGTAGTGACAGAAACTTCCACGTTTCACCCTGCATGAACGAATACCTCATTTGTCACTTCTGTTCCTGTGAATGGGAGACTTTTGAGACGATAGCGGGCGCCCCATCAACTGGTCCTGTTTTGTTGTTCTCGACATTAGAATAATATAAAAGGACCGATAGGTGGGGCGCCCGCAATCGTCTCAATATTATCCAATGTTCATAGCTTGACACTATCCGTCCTCATGCTAAACATGTTTAGCATGTAAACATGTTTTAAAAGTGTTTGCCCACTAAACACGATTTTTGCAGTGTACCCAGAATTGGGCTGTGCCTATATCTAAACACAATCGAAAGTGAGTGTATTCAGAGTTGCCCAAATAATTATTGGGTATATGCCTACTTGCAGTTTTAGTACACCGCATTATGCTGGTTTTCGGAAGTATTTCCAATATTTGTTAGTGTTAGTGGCAGTCAAAGCCTCAGTGGGGAAACACAATTAAATGAGACTATATGGCCAGCTGCCGAATCGGATGTGGTGATAATGTTATCCCGTATAGACAGGGTTTTATTTTGGTCTGATCTGATACCACTCGACGATTACCTCATGTGCGCAGGATGTGTATAATAAGCCCAGTCAACATTCGGTGGCCCGGGCAAAGCCTCATTCATCCTATGATGATGCTATGAATAACAATAAATAGACCCATCTTGGTAATCTCAACAGCTGTGCCGAACTTTAAATAGCACTTTGATTAAAGTGCATTATCAGGAACTTTGACGGGTATACACTGAGAGAATAAACGAGAAAGGATACTTATCATTGCCCCCTTTAATTCCTCCCCTTCCCCTCCACGAACATACGCAGGACAACTTTGAAATGATAGTTAAATTATATTTTAATGAAAAGAATCTAAGAATAAAGCTCTCTTGAATATAAACTGTAATATACATATAAATAAAACAGCAAGCAATTAGTAATTCCAATAGGATCAGGACTATGTCTCCTAACTAAACTGCGATTTTTTGAATTTATAAACCCAGACTCTGAGCTTGTCATGTGTATACAAGTAAACGTACCAGCAAGATGCTGTGCCCCAACAAGCCGTGCTAATATTAATTAGCTCCTCACTAATTATCGGGTGTCAGATGCATTAATTAGTGTTCTTGGCGATCCTGACCGGCACATACCTAATAATCCAATTTGAAGGACCATCAGTATCAAACCCTCCACTACAATCAGACTGCCACAATAGCTATTCCATTGTATGGATTCTTAGTTTTTCTTACAATGACAACCATCAAAAGGCTTTTATAAAGTACAACGGTTGCAAACGGACGCCATCTCGTCTTAACTGCAAAAGTAGATATTTTAAGAGTGCAGCCGGTAAGCAGGGTATTCTAGACAATCCTAAGGAAATCCTAGAAGGGCTTTCGCTTCCACTGGACGCCCTAAAAGGGTCTCAGTATGTCACATAATACAGTGATTTCCTACAATTAACAGTTTGTGGGGACTGATTGAAACGTCAGCTGACATAATTATTCTGTTGTATAACGGTTATATTTGTCAGTGCTACATTCCAGGACTGGTGATTGGTGGAGTAATATTCACACGAGATCTAGTACTAGTGACACGAATTGGAGTGTGATTAATTCTAAAGTATACTGCTATATTTTAAGGTACTATAGAGAGCGAAATTCAATGTTTACCATCAAGACGAGTACTTTTTTTGCATAGAGGATGCCCTTGGTATAGAGATATGTGTATTTACAAACAATCTAACAAAACATTGATCTCTGCACAATAAGAAGTAGTACATGAACTAAAATGTTTATCGTAAAAATTACTTAGACAAGCTACACGAACTGGCTAAACATTCAGATCCACGAATTTTTGTTAAAACCAATTATGAACATAAGATTTACTTTTTCGAACCTTGTGTTTCCTTCCAATCATATTCGATGTTGAGGTTTAATGAGTGCTAATAAGTATTTACAAACAATCTAACAAAACATTGATCTCTGCACAATAAGAAGTAGTACATGAACTAAAATGTTTATCGTAAAAATTACTTAGACAAGCTACACGAACTGGCTAAACATTCAGATCCACGAATTTTTGTTAAAACCAATTATGAACATAAGATTTACTTTTTCGAACCTTGTGTTTCCTTCCAATCATATTCGATGTTGAGGTTTAATGAGTGCTAATAAGTAACGAAAAACTATAATGGCTAGATAACTGCAGCGTAGGTATAAGATCCTTCAAGGAGGTCACCGTTTTCTAAAGTTGCGACTTCGTAGTTGCCGACCAGTCTGGGTTCTACCGCTCCATCAGCAGCAACTGTTGGGTTATTGACATAGGGTACGTAAAGGATATTTTCAACTGTCTCAGCATACACCTCCAGTTGTGGTTGAGGAGACGTGCACACGCTGTAAGAATACTCGGCAGAGGGACTGGGGCACTCTGGCGTCTCCCTGTCTTCATCTGGCAGTTGGTTCTGATCGGATAGCTCGTGGTAAATGTTCTCGGAGATTGGTCTGGGCTGCAAGGCCACCGGTGGATAACTTGAGGGCTGCTGCATCTCCATCTCTTCTCGCTTCCTTTCACGTTTATGCTTGCGCCTTCGGGAGATTAGACAGCTGACAAAGATCAATAAGAACACAAGTATAGCGGCTGAGAGTGAAATGGGAATGATGAGACTCGGCGTGGAATACCAGGGTTGGTTTTGTGGTGTTGGTGGACCTTCTGTGAGCGTGGCGTTGGTGGCAGCTGTAGGATAAGCGTTAGAAGATGCACTTTCTTGAGCTACAGTAGTTAGACCCGGCACAGTGCTTGCAATAGGTGATACCACAAGTGCCACATCGTCTCGGTGCGTAACACCTTTATAGGTAACAACGCAAGATAAGACGGCACCGTTGTCTTGTTGGGAAATTTTAATAACGATACTTCTATCGCCGGGTATATTCGAACGAAATACTCTCCTTGGGTCGATCTTCGGAGAGATATCCCAAGACACCTCTATGGCAATCCCCAGAACGATAGGCGTTCGAGTAAGATTGACCTCGCACGCAAACTGCACAGCGTTCCCGTCCTGTAGCGGAAACTGTGGATGAAGCACCGCCAATGAGACTATCATAGACGTTGGGATTATCGTGATTGGACCTATGGTGCAGGATTCGAAGACGATCACGCTAAAATGTTCGTGTTCTCTTGCCGCAATACATACAAACCAGCTATTGTTGTAACCGGCATTAGCGACGATGGTGAGCTGTTTTGTAAACGGTTTGTCTTCGTGAGCTAAGACAGTCCAATCCGAGTCTGTAGACCCTATCTGAGAATCACCAGTCGGAAACTGCCACTGAACACTCAAATCGTCAGGAGAGTCAACCGCGTCAGAGGAGCACGACATTGCCAGCAAGCTTCCTTCCATGATGGCGATTGATCCTTCGGGAGAACAGGCAGGTTGACTCGGTCGTTCCAGAACTGCAACTGTGGCACTTTGCTGAAAGCTAGCTCCGTTTTCCTGAACGGCGCAGGCGTACGTTCCTGCATCCTCCGGCATCAGATTGCTGATTCGTAGAATGTAATCCAGACCACTGGTGTAGTAGTAAGCAACGATGGTACTTCGTTCCCTGTACATATTTTTCGTCAACGTGGAAATGGCGACAATGCGATTCATGTGGAACCAGTAAGGGGTTATTGACCGACCATTGCCGCTGCTATTCCGAACTGCGCACTGAAGCTCAATCGTCGTTCCTTGGTATTGCTGGACCACGCTTGGGGTGACCGCTACCTGCAAACCTGCTGTTCTCGTGAAAAGATGTCCCACCAAAACGGGCAGCAAGAAGACCACCCCGCCTTTCGAAGCAAACAGTTCCATTAACACATTGCCCATAATCGTAACTTAGGATTCAAGTTTAATTCAAGTCATGCACTATGTGCCAAATCATTTAGTGTATCAAAGTAACTGCTTGATTTACCTTATAGCTTAAAAGAGGTCTCAAGCGACATTGGAAGTATTGGGTCACGCCGCATACAGCCCGAGTTCAAAAGTTATTTTACCGTCCTTGATTTGGAAACGGGAACTTCCACTTCCACCACTGTCACATCCTTCCTCTCTTGGACAACGCACCTGTCCTGCAATCGAGCTATCGCTAATATGGTGTCTGGGGAGATATTTCCTCCAGAAACATCTCTGTCATTGTTTCCGGTTAAAAACAAAGAGGTTAACTGGGTGATGTGCCAATTAGTTTTCTCCAAACGATTGGATGACCATTAATTAATCTCTTTTCTTTTTCGTGTTTTACAGCACGGATAACTAACGTCATGGTGATCTGGTAGTTACCATCACTGGCATCACTACACTTGGGGTTGTTAATGATCTTTAAAATTACTGCTCAATGTAAACGACGTTGCAACACATTGGAAAACGACTACAATTTAATTTCTATATACACCAAAAGGAACTCTAATCACTTCAAATATTTGCACCACAGGTGGCGTTTTTTTTACCCTCATCATATTTGCCTTTAAATCAGTTTTGTCACCAGGCGTGTCTCCTTATACATAACACAGACTGGAAAACAGCCACTTCAAATCAAGTTTAATTATAAATTAAGTTAACACCAAGAACCCTAGCGTGTGTCCTGGCAGCGCATACAGAGTTTAAAGGGGTTCCAGTGAACGTTCGGATGGAAACGCGTGATTGGAAACAGGACGTAAGCGAGGTCCGGCACCAAGGAGGACAGGCTCCCCCTTGTGACGAACTTGACATTGGCGCCCTACTGTGGATAATGACGCCTTGTATAAGATGTAGGGCTTGGTAAAAATGTAGCAGGCAGAAGCTTAAAATACGGACACATGAAATAAAACGTATAAGGTGAAAAGAGTTGTGGAGCATCTTAGATGTCCTGTGGATGCGACGCCGTGCCGTGCAATTAATTCACAAAGGCGATTCTTCGGCTCATTGAGATGACACCTGATGTTATTACACTGACGCGATTGGAAGGACTTGCACCAGTGGACTCCAGTGAATTACAGCTGTGAAAATATTATTTGGGGGCATTTGTTTGTGGTTTTGTTATTGTTTGTCTTTTCAAGTTGTTTGTGATGTTGAGTTATTTTGATTGAGATAATTTGGTAGCAAAATAATGTTCCCTTAATTTTTCTGGGTTGGGTGCACAGACTGTCGCCGGTTTTGGGTTTGGTCACAGGTCCCTAATTGTTAGTTGTGCGGTTTGTTTATGAATAAGTCAGGTATTTGTATCTTTCAAGGTACAACGCACGCGTACACGTATATCATTTACACAGTGTTATCTTTGAATTATACTGCGATACTGGTTTCCGACGAATTTTCCGGCCACTTACGTAATTATCTACGAACACAAGTTTATCATGATCCGATATAGTGTTGCATAATATTCGTGTCGACAACTCAATAAAACTACACTTGCCAATGTTACAAACGACATTAAAATTACCAATACACTGTACGTGTAATGTAATTTTCTGTTCTGGGAGAGGGTCTATAATGTCCCTCTGAGATTACAGAACGAATGTGCTCACTGACTTGGCATGACCTGCCTAGTGATGAGGGCTCACATTGCAAGGTGTTTGTACTCGAGTTATTGTCCAAACAGCATGCATTCAATTTTGCTTACACCTTGATTTATTAAGTTTGGAGAAATAACGCGCTGTTTTTATACAAGCTACCGTTGATACTAAGAGAAACATTGTTTGAAATTCATCTATATTGAATGTATAGATGAATTTGTTTTCTGACAAAGCGAGTTTTACACCATCTTACATATCATTACTGGAATAAATTATAATAAATACAAAAGTACGTGATAACTATTGAAGTCACGCAAACATTATATTAGGCAACCCTCAGAAGTTAGAAGTTAATATAAAGCAATAGATAAGGTGTACAAATTTAAAAATATGATATGTTGTTTTTTCCCGTAAAAATTGATAGCAGCAGTGTTGTATACAGCACAGCAAGCAAATTCGCTACACATTGCTAACTAAAACCAAATTCAAATTGACCTTGAATTATGTTACATAGTAGAATTATAATTTATATGACTAACATAATTTATAACACTCAACATTATATGACTCACAGAAGGTATGCCGAAAGGGCTGATACATTTTGCAAATGATAATACACAATCATTGATTTTATCTTTACAAAAATGTACATTGTATCCCAAAGATGACATGGAACATAGTAATTGCAGCGTGCCATGGAGGTATTTTCTACCTCAACGATTACAGTATTTTGTTATCAAAGTACGCGGTATGGGTGCTAGAGTAATGGGGAAAAGCGAATACATGTATTCCATATTATACATTTAGGGCAGTGTAGCCATCTCGATTTGACGACAGAATGCGTCCACTCATTGTGCGCATATCGAGTGTCAGGAACTGAAAACCGTTTGATACAAAAACAATGATTTTTTCCCCTAAGCTGCCGCGTGCCTCCGCTTTGGAAACGCCCTTATAGTGACTAATAATTATGATTAGTATCTACAGCATTCAATACCTTTGATAGATATACCAAAAAATAACCTTGACCTTGGTAGGGATACAAGCAAATTAATATGGAAACTGGAGAGGCATGTCTGCCATGGAAATTTGAATTCAACACAGCACGCTCATAATTAGCACACGCAATATTATTGAGCTTTATCTCATCACTTCTATAACGAGTACTAAATATAAAAGCTAGCATTTTTAGAACTAACTAAAATAACAAATAATATATTTTCGTAGCTACAGCTACTTCATGTATGTATTATGGCTACATATACATGTATATCGTTGTTCTTTGTTATACATTCAACTCCGGATATGTGCTTTTGTCATATAAAATATGGAAAGAAAAAACGAATGCTTGCGAGTTCTACTTCCGCAACCGGGCAGAACAAAAGCACACACCTCATCAAACACAGCTGCAATGCCAAGGATCTGCTGAGGGGAGTTTCTTTTGGATAACCCTCTCCATGAAACATTTAGAGAGTACCAAAAGCACCGTCCTAAATGAACCTTTTTTTCTGGATACATTGTCTTGGCCTTAAAAATTTAATTTAACGCATTATGTATGTTGCTTACTTACCAGATGTGGTTTCTCTACAGACTGGAAATTAACCGCCTTGATGAACATTCCCAAACACTACCCTGCACATGTACAGCGCTTTAATTGTTACCCTGCAAAAACAAAGTTAATTAAATTTGTGACTTGAATTAGGCAAAATGAAAAATTCAGAACTGGCTTTAAGCCAATTACGCCAATAAATGCTTACATTATATAACAGCCTCTCGTGCAATTTGTATTGTTGATTAATTAGTGAGAAAAACATTGAAAAATGTAGCAATACAGAAATATAACCGAATGTAATAATCATCATACAGATGCTATTAACAAAGCACAATGTGTGCAAATTATATTTGCACATTTTTATAAAAAAATCTATATAAAGTTATGCAAGTTTATACATACAGTGCATCTTGGATATAAACCGTTTATTTTCCCTGTGTTTCAAACACAAAAGCTTAAATTTAAATTGCAATTTTTCTAGCAATACGAATAACAACTCAAATATGGCTCACAAACAATCCATGGTAGTCTACCATTTAATACATTAAAAAAAACTCATTTAAAATGTAATTTTCTGAAACTTAGACATGTGAACTTCTTTGATCTTACCCCCGACTTTTAGCTATGGGCATGTCCAAAAATAGGGGGTCAATTTTTGTTGTCCTTGTTACGTCTGACATAATTGGCTTTTTTAGGACAAATTTTGGATGCCTTTTATATCCAATAGTCATAACATAAAGCAATTTACCTTAAACAAATTTTAAAGTTAAATTTACTGACACTTACTGACACTTAAGTACACAGGTCATGCGTAACAGGGATACCAACAAATGTCACACTTTTAGATTACTTATTTATTAACAAACCCTAATGTATTTTGCTTTGCAACACTTTCATCATGAACAAAATTCTGCAGCTCATTTTAAGCTGAAGCAACACCAATCATAAACACAAAGACTGTGTCATGAGCTTCAATATTAGCTACACATAAATTTATTATTTATAATTTTCAAGTACAATGTAGTTTAAACCATCAAAGTTTGAAGATCTGCAATTTCTTTCAGTGCGAGAACTGCTGGCTCACAGAGGTAAAATTTGACAGAGAGCTTGTCCCTTGGGAGACAGTCGACTGGTTGTCGGACGTTGCAAGGTTCAACAAGTTACAAGTCAGGGTCATGGTACAGCATGCCATCCGCAAGGCCGGTCCAGGTAGTTCTCCCACCACATCCCACTCATCCTTGCTGACCGTATAGCAGTGGATGTTCTTCTCCCGCTGTCGGGCCAAGCCGCTGTAGCCCCCGATGACGTAAATCCTCTGGTTGTCCATGACGGCCACTCCAGCCATGCTGAGACCGGACAGCATTGGGGAGACAGACAACCACTGGTCATAAGCCGGGTTGTAGCGCTCGACACTCATCACATCCACTCTCTCGCCGTATGAGTTAAAGTGATTCCCACCCATAGCGTACATCTGGTCGCCAGTGGTGCAGGTCATATGGAAACCACGAGGTACGTTCATCGCACAGCGTGGCATCCACTCATCTCGCTGGGGGTCATACTCAAACGTGGCTTTGCTGAAGTTGTGGTTTGTGAAGCCACCACAGATATACAACTTACCACCAATGGTGCAACCAGCATGTGCATACATAGCTTCAGGGAGATGCTGAAGGTAGTCCCAGGTGTTTTTGCTGGGGTTGTAGACCTCCACAGAGGCAAGGGAACCCTGCTCATTTTTACCTCCCGAGGTATAAAGCTTGCCAGCCAGTGACACCATACAAAAAAAAGCCCTTCGCTGCTGCATTGGACACATTTGTAGCCAGGTGTGGAATCTGGGATCGTAGCGATGAACTGTACCGATACTGTCTTTGCCACTGGATGTAAGGGTCACTTGTCCACCGACAACATATAGGAAGTCATCCAGGACTGCGGCACAGTGGTCAACCCTCCTCAGCGGAATTGATGCTAGGTGTTTCAGTTGGTAGTGGGGTTCATCCAGGATCATGATGTTGTTACTGACGCACTTGTTGGACAACTCTCCACCAACAAGCAGCATCACCTCATTTGTGGATCGCATCCTTGTCCTAGCATTCTGCATCAGGTGTTGCCGCTGGGGTACCAGGTGATAGTTCAGAGCCTCCAGCAACAGCTGGTGGCACTCTGCATTCTCAATCATGAAGCTGTGGGACTCAACCTGGTCCACCAGGTCGTCGGAGGAGATCAGCGGGAATCGGATGTGCTTCATCAGCTGAGGAGCAAACTTCATCCGGGATTTGTGCGAGTGGTTGATCCATTTTGCGGCAGCACTAAAGAGCTGTATTTCAGATCCCGACACCAGACGATCCTGACCAATAAAAAATGAGATCTGCTCTGCGGTAAGGGTCTGATAGTCCTTGGTTTTTGAGAGACTGATAAATTTCTCCAAGATGAAATTCTGCACTGCCGACTGCAGCTCACCAAAATCATGTTTCTCTGCAAGATGGAGTAACTCAATGCAGTTCTGCATGCAGATTGTTGTGATAAGGTACTGGACACATAGATCAGTGACATGTTTAACACCCAGCTGTATTGCTGCACGCAGTGTCTTTTGCACGTTTTCTGAAGTCAGCGTCAACTGGGAGGTGTATGCAAAGTTGATGAGCATTTCAAGACCAAGTCTTGAGATGCTACTGCTGATCTGAATGTCCTTGATGTTGTCATTCTCGATAAACATTTTCTGGAAAAAGTCACTGAAGGCAGCAAGGACGACACGGTGGATTGAGAAATGGTGCTCACCGCAGATCAATGTTCCATCGCACAATACCCGCCTTGTTCGTAAGACACCAAGTTGTTTCAGCATGTCACTGCTGTGCTCTGCACAATCAAACACTCTCGTAGGTGGTGGAGCACTAGAATTATTCAACTTAAATGAATTTCTATGCTGTAACATGTTGGTTGGCACTCCTGTTGAAACCTTTGAAGCCATGGTAGTCATTTTCTGGCATTCAGCTGAGATGCTTTATAATCCTTGTAAATAAAGTTTTAAAATAAACAATGAAAATTGTTAAAAGACAAAATACTTTATTGAAAATCATTACAGACTGAGCTTAGACATATAAACCCTAACCCTCAAGGGCGGGCGACTTTTGTATTGAAGTTTATGGATTAGACATAATAGTTGGGTTATCCATGGAGGATTCCTCCATGGGTTATCAGATGTTATAAACATTTCCATTTCATTTGAAGGTAGAATATCATGTTGTCATCACATATATACAAAAACATTGCAAAATGAAAAAAAGGTGAATATGTGTAATATTATTAAAGGAAATACATGTAACAGAAAGGCAAAGATGAAAATAATGCATTTTATTGCAAAAGTTAAACTGCTTTTCTCCCTTGTCTGAAAATATTTGTGGAATTGCAATTTGGTCAATAAATTATACATAACTAACTTCAAAGCATGACAATAACATTTCAAAGTTTTCATTTGTATTTTAGCTGTTAGAAGTACAACCCCTAAATAAAGTAAAACATCTTCTCTGAGACTAGTTAGTAAATACAAATCAAATGATAATGTTTTCACCTTGAAAAAATACATTCAAATAAAAAATAAAAATGCAAATGTCCTTAAGGGTAGGATACACCTCCACAGTATATTGGCCTGCTAATCTGTGAAACTTATGTAAACTGTTGTTCGTGTTTAGCTTTACCGTTAAACTTACAATAAATGCAGTGCAGTTTCCATTCAACCATGGAGGAAGGAATTCAACACTGACATCACATTGGCTGATCACACTCCGTTAACAATGATCGATCAGTGCATCAAACCATGGAGCTATAGCTCCATGATCAAACAAAACCGTTGAAGTTTCACTAAATGTTATCGTATGCTGTGTGTGCTCGTTGTAAAACTATCTGCAGCTGTCAAATTGTACACACTGTCTCTTCGGTGTTGCAAAAGATCAAAGCTGAATGATTACCAACAATACAATGATCTTTTTTTGTCGCCAGTATTATTAGTACTATACTGCCGGTAATCAATAATATACCAGGCGTCCTTGGTTGTCCATGAGAACGACCAAAATAAACCTTTGACATTTGCATCTGCTTAGCCGAGGTATAGTATTCGCCTACTTTACTTATCCGTACCCGTTACTTATAGTTTGACGGTCCGATACCAGACTAAGGTCGCTAGCGCTAGAGAATAAAAAAAAAAAGCAAAATGGCCGGCGAGGTTTTGGTGGATGCGTTGCCTTATCATGACAAGGGTTACGACGAGCCTGGCGAAAAGGAATCGGTGAGTTTTGTGGTCCAACAGTAGGCCTAGTTAAAGTTTTAAATAAGTGCCGGTACTATGCTTGTGGAACACTCAAACACTAGTAGGGGGCCCTAGTTGTTTCGTTGAAAAGTACAACTTTAGCCAAAGTTTTGATTTATTGTGTTAAAGCAATGCATAAATCCGTATATTTACGACACCTTTGTCATGTTTGTTTCATTTGCTGTTTAGGTTTTTAACGTTAGGCCGCTTATCGTAAATATTAGTTGGGCCACGTTAACCTATTAATTATTTTTTTAAGTAGTTGGCCCTAATTAAATTAACAAACCTTAAGTTAACGTCACAGATAGCCCAATTGAACTTGGTGTGGCAGATAATTCTTTTTGCAATGGACCTAATAACCGTCGTTGTCATTTTGCAGGCATATGCCCTGGTAGAAGAAGAGACTCGGCGATATCGTCCAACCAAGAATTACCTGGAGCATCTGCCAGCCATTGACCACACACCGTTTGAAACTGATGTCTTGAAGAATGAATTTGAGCGTCTGGCTTCCCGCCTCCCCATGGATGTACTCAGCATGAAAAGGCATGAACCGCTCTTTATCATGTTTGCTGTTGTATTGCATTTATATCTGACGGATTTATATATAACGGATCGGCACAGCCATAAATCAAAAGTGATGATTTTTACGAAGGCAGGAAAACTGGAGAGCCTGGAAAAAAGAAAAAACAGGAGAAAATTAAAGAGTCAGTGTATTCAAGTCCCTGCAAGTCCATCACAAGTTCTTCAGTCTAAAAATCAAAACCAACAAAACATGCTAAGTTTATTGCATGGCCCTTCAATGCACTCCAAGAAGGAATGACACAGAAAACTGGAGGTCAATTTGGTTATAGTGTGAGACTGTGAGTACACAATGTATTACACTGATAAGCAAAGCCAGGTGCCAAGTTATTGCCTTTACTGATAGTGCCCCCAATGCACTCCAGTGGAAGCAATGAAAATCAGTGGTCTGGTAATGCAAAGAATCCTCCAATGCACTGCAGCATGACCACTGCAATAAATAACTCTCATAGTGCAAGGGTTAACTTTCTTTCCAATGTATTGTTGCAGATACGAGCTTCCTCCGCCACCTGCAGGCAGACAGAACGACGTACTTGCCTGGAATGAGTCTGTGGAGAATTCTATGGCTCAGCTGGAACACCAAGCAGAAAGGTCTCATAGCCCCGTAGCCTCTCTAGAGGTTTTGCTAGATAAACCTTTCTGGGTCCTTTGCCAATGTAGCTTACATGTAGCTACATTGGCAAACTTATTATTCTGTAATCTTGCAAGGTCTTACTCTCAAATCTCTTACTCTCAAATATGAATGTTGATTGATAGGAGTCATCATTTTTAGAAAATCAAACACATTTACTGTGTAGTAGCCTTTGTCTTGGGCCCGGCACCGTGCCCCTAGGAAGAGGTCCCACATCAGCAATGATGTCATCATCTGAGGCAAAATTGTGTCCAGCGAGCTGCTTCTTTAGCTTCGGGAGGGGTTAGTAGTGAGGGGGATTTGGGAGGGGTAGGTAGGGTCAAGTTAAAGAAAGTATTATAAATTTATATATTCTTTTTTTCTTCTTCAGAATTGCCAACTTAGACCTGCTGTCAAAGTTTGGAAGTCAAGCGTGGCGGGTGTACAATGAGTAAGTTCTGTCTTGGAATGTAGAACAATAAGTTTCAACCTATTAGAGATGATAGTTTATAATCGGCTGAAAAATTCTTTATGAAAGTGATCATATAATCACGATCAGGCACCTGTAATGCAAAGATGGCAGCATCCAACTATTAAAGTACGGTCATCTTTTTGGCTGACTATCTGAATGTCGTTTGTCATGATAAAATTGTGTTGAAATCCAACCACCTTGATACATTTTGCTTCATTAGCATGATCTGTCATTAACGAACGTGCGGTGACCCTAGTCATTCTCGTGTAACCATTACAAGTATTAACCTTGCACATTTTTTTCACAGTTTACTGGTTCGAATGGTGGAGCATGCACAGAATCAGCTGCAGCAAATCCGCAAGCAAATTCAAGAAATGAACTGGCAGCGCAAGACAAAACAGGTAAGCCCTATATTTTTTACATGGTACTCCAAATCACTGCTTCAAGAAATAACATACAAAACCGCAGGTCAACTAGGTCATGTCGAGTCTACGTATTAGGTGCATTGAATTTCTTGGATTTTGTTTTTTCTCTTAGAAAAGTGCTGGAGAAGCCTTGAAGAATCTTGAAGAAAGGTAATTATATTCTCCTAAATCCTAGGCCCTAAGGCGCTCTTTCCGATGATTCCACTGTGAACAAATAAGAGTTTGAAATAAATAACCGCACCAACCTACTCATAATTAATTCCATATGTAGTTCGTCTGATTGTTTGGTATTTAAGAATCCATGACGAAACAATGGAGCAGCAACTTCCAAGATTTAAAAGGGGTTGGGTTTCTTGGCGGGTAGTGTACCCATATATATTTTTTTTCTAAATGAGGTACTCGGTTCCTATACTACCTGTAAATGAAGACTATTTTGTGTCAATTATCTGCCCTCACAATTTTCTACAAGATGAATTAGGCTTGTTTCCAAGAGTAAAAAGTTTGATATATTCATAGTAAATGTCTTATCAAATATTACGTTTGAGTCGGTTGTTATGGGAATGTTTCATTTTCGTTGTTGTAGGTAGGTCCCACTTCAGGCGAGGACACTTGAGATCAAGATATATGAGTTTGCAAACAATTACTGAATGTTATTATTTGTTTCAATGGCAGCTGGACTGGCCTTGTTGCCAAAAACTACGAGATTGAGAGAGCCTGCCTGGAACTAGAGCAAGAGGTTGACCGAATGCGACAGGAGCAGATAATCCGACATACCAAGGAGGAATACAAGACGCAGCAGATGCTGCAGCAGGGTCATGAGGGAGACGCAGGCAGGGAGGATGAAGGAGAAGACAGCGATGAGAGTGGAGATGAGGAAGTAGGAGACAGGTAGCTCAAGGTCAAGGAACACTTCACTAGTTCCCTTAGGACTACCCTGCTACATTTGACAGTAACTCACAAGTTTCTTGCTCAATCCAATACAGTCCAAAATGCCAAGTTGTTAGGTACATGAACATATAAAATGACTTGCCTGCTAAATCCACCAGGATCAAACTGTTTCTTTTTTCCTGTTTGTTGCTGGATCCAGCAGAGTCCAACTTAGCTTAATTTACCAGTAACTCAACTAAAGGTTTTAAAGAATATATACAAGGGCTCGGCTGCTCAATCAAACAGGGCCCAACGGAAATATAAATTAGTTGGATATGTTGGATTTACCACATGGAACAGTAGTGACCTTATTCGGAGGAGCTCGAAAGCAAACCAACCTAAGTTGAATAGGGCTGGTATCACAAGAGCTGCATTCCAGTAACAAGACCTTTAGTCTTGCACAGTTAGTCGACTCGAAAAGTTACAACCTGTTATTGTTAGTGTGGTAGGTCAGTACTGTTTTCTAACTACATGTACAATGGGAGTTGGACTTGTCTCTCGCCGGAAATTGGCAGGTGCTTGAAAACTGTACTTCATCCATTTGCTAGGATGACCTGCTCTATCACCCTTTCAAGTAACAGTAAGTTATATATCTTGTCATCCAGGACACCTGAAACTTTGTACAGAGCATCCAGCAACACCTGTTAAAAGTCTACAGACATTCACATTTGGGCGATTTCAATTATAGATCCATTCATAATTTCCCTATTCCAACAAAAAACCTTCCGTGACTGTTGTTTAGATTAATTTGGGTGCATATTACGTACTTTAATTTAACGTTGTGCATACTAATAAATGGTTGTCAATAAATGCTTCTCTTGTTATAAATAGTGGATTTTTTGCCAGTTCATTTCAAGCACAAGAGCCCGTGACAATTTAAAGAATAGTCCAACCCCTTTGTGGGTGCACTTCAGAATTCCCTGGGCTACGAAGGAAAGATCTTTGTAAACAGCTGACATGAATTCTGTAGACGACACATTTTACCAGTTCGCGCCGGGATTATTTTGACATAGACTGGACCCAGGCCCGGGATCGTTATTCACATGCAATTGGTTAACCTTACTATTTAAAGTAAATTTCGCCAAAAATTGACTTTCGCAAACGACGCAGAAATTCCTTCAGAGTTCAGAGGAGCATCATCCCAGTTCATAAATTATATTGAAGCTTGATGCATGCAGCAAAGAAGGCACTGCCTAATAAAAAAACAATTGTCTCAAAGAGCATGGTACAGCAACGTCCTGATCCTGATTATTTTCCAATTTGGGAAATTTCAGATTGAACAAATCCTAATCTATATCCATCGTTAATCAACGAGTTCTCCCACATAGCAGGCTAGCTCCTGGCAGAGCAGTCGTATATACAACTTTAGTATCTTGAGGAGGCCCAATATGTCTTGAGTGCTGAAGATGGTGTCCGAGAAGGTGAAGGGTAAGGTGGAGGGGAGGAAGCCACGGCCGTATTCAACCATCCAGGTGCCTTCTGACCACTGCACCATGGTGACATCTCCCCACACGTGGAGGATGGTGTCGCCTGTGAACGAGATCGAGACAGGGAGAGAGTTTGGGGAGTTAATTACGCCCGTTTCAGATTAGCGTTCTATAACCGCGCCGAATAAAAATAGACCTTGTGCAGGTGTAGTTTATCGAGAACAATAGAAGACGTAATTACGCTTGTTTACATGTGCGCTTGCTTATGGAAGCCAGTTCAGGACGACGGTTTTGTAGTCTCATAGAACAGCAAACAAAGTGTTACGTCATCATAACATAGACGTATTTTGGGGTTTTGTGGCGAGTTTTTGTGTCGGATCAAAAGCTTGCCGTTTCTAGTTACCTGGGTGAAAAACCTGGCTGACTGTCGTGCCCTCCGACCACTGTCTAAACGTTCCGGTCAATACCGTGTCGGATATATTGGCCCAGTAGCGGCCTGAAATAATAGAAAGAAACGTAGAACTCTCTAAGTATCTAAAAACAGAAATTGTAAGGAATGAAGTTAATTTAACATTAAATGGTAGAACATGTTATGTTCGGTACGTAATGCGCAGGGATAAATGAATAAATCGGATCCATCTCATAAGTTGCCTGTACTCGAGCAGAAGATGACAAATGAATGCTTTCCTCACATTTTTTAAAAATATAGCCAGTCATCAATGACTGAAATGGAATGACTGTCGATGTCACGATTTGTGATTAGCCTGTGTGGATTTGACAACATCTGTATAATGCGATGATGACGTTTAACTATTTAATTACGAGTGATTAATAAAGGTGTGGCCTAAGGTAGAAGGAGTCGAGAGCTCGTCTCGTAGGTACCAGCTGATCAAACACTTTGCCCGTTCATTGGCTGAACTCTCGCACAACACTTCCAAGGAGTCTATTTCAGTCATAAATTCAAATTCACCGCTGCCTTCTGCGTCACATCGCTCCACACCACACAGTACGCGCCACGTGCGCGTAAGTCATCATATCCTAAGGAGTTAAACTGATATCGCGGACGAGGCACATGAATATAGAGGTGTTTCACAAAACACGAAGTAAATTAACAAAGCAAATCTCTACTGTTAAAAAGAGTACATGTACATGTGTAGTGGTTGGTTTTGAATGCCGTGACGGCGTAGTCGAATTTGCCAGCCATTGGAGAGAAAGCTTTCAAAGCGGCGTCAAGCGGCTAGGGTGGATGCTGTCAATTATCAAAGAGGTCATATTACCCTCCGACCAACCTGAATGTCCAACGGTGTCCACCGCCGTGCCGAAGAAGATGATGTACTCTGTGATGGAGGCGTGAATCATACACATGGCGGCCTTCCAGCCTCCCGCGTTCACAAACATCCACCGGGACTCCTCAGGTGGTAGAACGTGGCCCGGGTATCTGTTCATCAGCTCAGCGTGGATCTTGTCGAAAGCCTCCTGGTGTGGGAGCCCTGTGCGTGAAAAGTGGTATCGGAATAGCCCAATGTGTAATAATGACGGCAACTTCATGTTTACCACATTACATTGCACGAGCACGTGTACGAGCCTCCACCTAGTTATGGGGACAGGCTCTTTTGTTTGGAAAAGACAGACCGAGTAGTGGGGACATTTTCGAGTCACCATAGCGCGTTGGGTCTTCAGTAAAGGTAGAACAAGGGAAAATTGGGTTAGGATCCGGGTATAATGAAAGAAAATGAAGAAGAGGACAAATTAGGGTGATGCTGACAATTTTTGAATTTTATAGTGTTCTGAGTTTGAGATTAGATAGATTTCAGTTTACACACAAACCCTATGGGTTGTCCCCATAACGCAATGTACCAAAAGAATGTGTGAGTTTATATCCGCATTCAAATAGTGGACGTAGAACAATAGAGGACAGTAGGTCCACGATTGACAGAAAGTCGACCGAGAGCTACGTACTGAGCAAAAGGTCGATCCGTTCCGGGCCATGATTTGCTCAGCATCGCGAGGCAAAAATCTTAGCAAACGTTTACTGCACACGGTGAGCTATACGTGCTTAGCAAACGGCCTCGGATCACTTTTTGCTCATCAGCAGATAGCTCTCGTGTGCGGCGGGCTTGAATCATTGGGGTTAAAACAATGTTCGTCGGACTCACCCACATATTTTTCGGCAATTCTCGCGAGAGTCTGGTCATCGAGGAGGTAGTTCTTAGTCTCCATCCAGTAGTGGATTGCAAAGATACTCAGCCCCAGGACGGCCAGAGACGAGAGGCTGATTTTGGTGGCAAATTCGTACTTCATGGTGATTGACGATTGACTAAACTATGGGCCGAATGCACATGCTAACTGAAGTACATACAGAAACGGCCCGATCCGAGTTAAATGGTACAAGTTTCCAGCAAAGAGTTAATAAGACAAAAATAAATGAAGTTGTAGACTAGGTACTGCGCAATCAGTACAAAGCTTCAGTGCATTGATACATTATTAGCAGGGGTTCGATTCTCTTGCATGCTGTTAACTCTTGCAGGAAGGAATGCTCTTACACATGCTGGTATACCAGCGGCTTTTGTGCACGCCATTAGTGCGTGTACAGTACAATAGTGCAAATCACGCTGTGTAAACCAAAGGACATGCGCTATATTCGAAACCGGGGGAGAAGTTACTGATCTCCATTGATGGGTTGAAAGGTCGACAGAATAGTGAAAATAGGCCGTTAATATAAATGGTCATGTCCGACTCCCGTGTAAACAAAACATATTAGAGCTATAAAAAGAAACATCCTAACTTGAGAGCAATTCATTTTTTTAATTTGAGGAGTATTTTTCACGATAGATTACAATGATGATGCCTATTATGAACAACTTCGAATAGGCAAAATATACCCTAATTATCATAAGGTTAAAGGCCGTTGGTGGGGATGGCTATATAGCAATTAATTGTTACATTTCGAATTTGTATATCAAAGTGCACAGTAAACTAAATTAGGGAAATACTCGTTCAGAAATAGTCCTATAACTATCTCGTGCACCGATCGAAGTTCACAAAGTGACCCCGTATACCAACGGCCGTTTACTGCCCGTGCTTGATTACATTGAAGGGGCGTGGCTGTGCTTACAAAAATGAGGAAGGGGATAATTACCGAACCATGCACTGTACAAATGTCAGGCTTATGTTGGATCACAACCGATACTCCGCTTGATAAATGAGATGCTTTTAAATGAAGGCAAGCCGCTTGTCGCGTGAACTTGAAAGTTGACGAATAAGGTTCTTAAACTAATTGGATAACTCAATGTTCAGAATAGCTATTATATGCCGTGTTCGTCTTCAAGAGATTCATGGTCAATACCGCATCTACTTGCCGCAAAACAAACCTCTAGTTTATAATTGCACGTACTCAAATCTATAAGCAGTTGCGTATATGAATGGTTACACCATAACCTCGATTTTGGTGCACCGAGCCACTTTCACCCCTTTCAACTGCAAAACCCGCTAGAGTGTCATCGTGACAGTTTGTGAGCTTCCCGTTCTCCGCCCCCCCCCCCCCCCCCACCTCCCCACCCCTCCTCTTCCCCACCCCTCCTCTTCCCCACCCCTCCCCCTCAAACTACCTGTTACCTCTCGTACTAACAAAAGGAGCGAGTCCTATACCAGAGTCAAGACGTGTGTATTGGAAACGGCCCCGACATGGCTTAATTGGCCACTTCTTTGAGCATATACAAATAATTGCGGTAACCACATAATAAAGTTTTGTAGTTAATTTGCATAACAGCTGCCTTATAATGACCTGTTACATCACAGGCTCCTGAATTACTGGACGCTAAACTGTCTCGTAAGATGCAACCGCTGGTGCAGCATTATTTTTTTTGTCAGGGAAATGAATACAACAGATGGCTTCCGTCCACCGCTGATGCAATGCTGCATTATAGGAGATTTCGGTTCGTCAAATAAAGGTGGGATCCGCCTTAATATTTCAATAATTGTGTAAAACAGGAATTTAGCTACAGACGTATATAACCTTCTATTGTCGTCTGCATCCAGCTGGACAATTAGTGCAAAATATTGTCAACATATTTGACCATTAGGCTATACTACTGTTATTAATATGCAAGGCCTACACCTATTTCTCAATGTGTATTATTATGGGATGCGTCTGACGCGCGCGCCATCGCATTAAGAATTTCCCAAATACTGCGTCGCCTCGTGACAATTTTTTTTGTCACATTCTCATCAAGTTCGCCGGTTTGCTTTCTTCATGTCTGGATTGCAGGAGCTACATTAATGATGGGTATACCAGGACCCTCAGCGACTTCCCCTGCGCATTTTATTGTTACGATTTGTACTGTGTTGACATTGACGGCGTTCGGCCTCACCTCGGCTCTCGACTACGCCTCAGATATTTCAGTGAGCGCCGACCTCACGTCCGCTACTCTAACATGGACGGCGGCAAGCAGCGGCTCAGCCAATAGCTACCTCCTGGTTTTGCTACTGGATGACGGTACGATCAACGTCAGCAACTACACCATCAGCGACCCGAATACCGAGACATACACACTGACCGACCTGGTGTTTTCCACCTACTACACCGTGAAGCTGTACACCGTGTCTAATGATGACACCGGACGGACGGTGGGTGCCCCCACCGTGTCGTTCTGGACCAAGTACGCCGTCTGGAACAAGAAGTTCATCGCCGCCCTGGGCGTCATTGGGTTCATCTTCCTCACCTTGCTGGTGATGATGGGACTCAAGTCCGCCTTTCTGGAGGAGAAGAAGAATTTAGACGAGAACCCGGTCCTTGAGGACGAGGAGGAAGGTGGAATTGAGGGGAAACAGGCGTGGAGAAACACTGGGAATATAGCAGTATTCTGATCCATGGGGGGCGGCGGCATTCATTCCCACATGAATTTGAAAAGGATGTTTGATTCAGTGAAATAAGTGTTGCGGATAAGTTAGTTTTGGCGGACTTTTGTTTTGTTGCAGTGCATTTTGAAGCATACAGATTGATAATAAGCACAACAGTGCATTCGTAAATGTTTATTTTGTTGAATAATGTTGTGTGTGATATCGATAAACATCAATGTCAGCACTTTTAATATTTTAATATCAAGGGAAGTTTCGATTCAAATAGACAAGAAGCGTTCCGTATCCAGCCACCATATACACTTCCTGGCTCATCTTTAAATTCATCTTCGGTTTAATGCATTATGCAGTGCAAACTTTGTGTCGGCCGGATACGGAACTCTTACCACGAAGGCTCCATTTTTGCAATCTTTTAGTTTTAGAGCGCAGGGCCAGGGAAATTGTAAAGTTTGTTTTAAGGTATTACATTTACAGAAATGAGTTCGATATGCGCAATTTTGGCACATGAGACAATAAGCCATTTGCGAGTATTGTAATAACATCTGGTACACTGACTTGATGCTGGGTGCGTTTTAACTTTGAATTCTCCAGACTAACAGACTGTTGCTATATCACATGATTCGGAGCAAGCTCTTACATACGTAAGAGACGCTTGGCACCAATACATTGTTCACAATTGGTGAGAATGACACAAAGACACCAAACCATTCCGGAGCTTGGGGTTGCTAGAATAAGGCTGCCCCAAATCACGTGATATAGTAACAGTCTCTTTGGTCTACAAAATTCAAAGTTAGAATGTGCCAAATGTATGAGCAAGTCAGTGTACCAGGCTTATTAACATGCTGAAATAAATAGAAAGTTGTTTCTTAACTATGCATAAAAAGGTATTTATTTTACAATTATAAATTCGGTTCCACTTTATAAAAATATATACATGTACATTTACAGCTATTTTCTAATGTCATTATTTCATAATCTGTACTGTTGCACTGGTCTTATTTAAAGACCGTACTGTAAGTTACGAAGAGTTGGTCATTTAATTCTCTTAAAGCCGTATTAAACAAATTCGATAGTACCTGCACTTCTGTTGTTTTGATAAATGAAGTGCCACTTGAAAGCACGTGTTTTTCAGTTCTGCGCGCACTACTGTCTTGAGTAATCTCATGCACGTTTAGCTCAACACCCAGAGCTCTCGAACTCCATGCCCGATGAGTAAAAGTCTATGGAAGGATACTTTACCAAACACTGACGACTTTCAGTGGAAGAAAGAGTTTTTCAAATGCAATGCACTATGCCTTTGTGGCCTTAACACTGGGAACAGGTACAATGGATCCAGTGCCAAGTAAAAATAGATTTTCAATGTTAGTGCGCTGTTTTTCTTTTGTTAGACACTAAGATATCATAATAATAATAATAAGACTTGTAATACGCACATATCCACCCTGCTGGGTTCAAGCATAGAGAAAGGAACAGGCGCAGTAAACTAAAACAAACAAAATACAAACAAGAAAGTTACAACCAAATTAGTCCTTGAAAACTTGAGACATGAGATAAGTTTTGAGAAGTGATTTGAATGTTTTTGTACAGAGACAAGATGTTCACAGTGTGAACGTCAACATGCAGCTCATTCAGTCACGGTGAAGCCATTTTTAATCGTGCTTCCATGAATCCCATACGCAATTTTGTCGATAATGTCTGCGTATTTATAGACAGGCGTATTTTTATGTACACGCATAAATCAATCAACGCGTTTACATTACGCAACAAAGTCGTGCGACTTTTATCGCGCTAATAATTTCAAGAGTCGCGCAATCGTCGCATACTGTTATTAGTTGGATAGGGTGGTGGAGGCGAGCGAAGATCTATGGTAAGTCTAAATCGCTGTATCGCCGGGAGTTGGATCTGGGATGGAGACTAAGGAGTCGGGTCTAGGCTTGCCGGGTGCCGCCCTTTTCTTCCCCTTCTTTTTTTTCTTGGAGTTCCGCTCGAAGGTCTTCCAGCCCTGCTCCAAGAGTTCTTCCTCTTTGTGGGACATCACCTCCTTGCGCTTACTGCTCACTGCAAAGTCCAAGATGCCGAAGACGATCAGGCAGAGTACCAGGAATACGCCGCTGACGATGGCTATGTACGTGCTGTTGCCAGCGGGCGTGGTGAAAACTGCGCAGCCCGACTCGGTGACCCCGCCAAGCGAGACGGTCATCACGCATGCGTTGTAGTACCGCATGTCGTCCAGGTTCAAGAGGAAGTGCGACGTGGTGCTGTTCTCGTCGATAACTACATTATCCATCATCGTGGTGTCGGCTTGAATCGCCAAGATGAATCCCATTACGGTCGTGTTGGCCGGGGTGGCCAAACTCCAACTTAAGACGGCGCTGTACGCCTCGACGCTTTCCACAGTCACTTCAATAGTGCAGTCGGACGGTTGAAAAACCAACCAGGTGGTGAAAAGTAGCAACATCTCCCCTAAAGGAGAATGGAATGTCCCCATCAACTTCATGATAGTGGTTGTTTACACTGAAAAGAGAAGGGAATAGTTCTATTCACATAGTTCAATCAAGTTTCACATCCTAGAAATCAACCACCCAACACCCGAATAAAACAACTTTACATCGGGCAATCATACCTCTAGCTCTACGAACAAGCATACTTCCACTATCCTGAGGCTAAAAATACCTACGACAATGGATGGAGAATCTATAGAAGAAAAATAATACCAAGAATTCTCGATTTCGGCTAGTAGTTTTAGAAGTTATAGAGGTCCTTTTTCACCAAAAAAAAGGAAAGAAGTTGAATTAAAAAATCACATTATAGGGCTTACAGACTACCATGATAGACTTATTGAAAAATATACAATACCAATAATGTCTGTGGTCCTGCCAAAATGTTGCAATAGTCGTCACAGATCGGACTATTTTCAGATCGAAACGAGACCACACAATAATTATACTGGTTTCCGGCGTCGTGTTTTGATGTAGAACAAGTTTAGTGGTTTCATTTCCTGAATGGGTGGATTTGCCTGCTACATGTACATGTACATACAAGTTATACATGCATGACATAATTTAATCCATTTACAATTTATACGTGAACTCTCTAGTGACAAAATGGCGGGCACCTTTTGAGTGATTGTCACTCTTTTAGTTTTAGAGGGAAGTTTGCCTCTTAGTTTTTGAGTAGTTTCACGACGGCCCATAGTGAGAGAAAAAAATTATATACATGTACTACACAATGTCCGTTTCATTTTCTAAAAACAACACCTCCCTTTAATAACACAATTTTGAAGGAGTTTTATGTAATTTATGTTTTTTACATGAATCTATCGACGTTATAGGTTGGATTCATTATTATACAGCTCTATGGTTGGATTGTAATTATCTCGTGACCATATAAAAAGGACCACGTGCTCAATTAATGAAGGACACTGAAGGCGCCTAGAATGATTATTAATGTAGTCTTCCGTGTGTTTATTTAATGATAGAACCATAAACCAAGGTTATTTCATAGAGTCACCTGCGGTTATGGTCAACTCACTAGTATGGACCAACTTAATGTTTCCATGGTAGTACATTGTACATATTATTTCTGGATCATACTTTTACTTGTGGTATTATACTTAGTAACTTGTGAATTACTGTTAATGAGTTGGACATGAGGTTTCTCATGCATAATGACAACGTGGTGTTTTGCACTCGGATTATAAAAGAGCAACACAATCGTCAACAGTTCTACGTTGATAAGCAATTGACGAAATGAATAATTATACCAAACTGATCGATCGACTAGCAAGAAAAATATCCCTACCCATCGAGGATCGAGGATATAGTATTCACGCACAAACCAAGAAGATATAATTATGTAATATAATTATGTATATAATTATGTTCCTTGCTCTTGGAAAACCAGTCGACATTACCAAAATGAAGACGTAAAAATTTTGAGGAATGATCGATCTCCATATAAGACCAACTTGAGATGTTGGCAAGACGACTGGCTTTGAGTTGCAAAAATGACACACATACAAATGGAACAGTTTACAAACGTAATTAAACACAAAATAATGATTATAATTGTTCTAAGAGTTTATCAACGTTCTGTCGTCACAGATTCTCACCTTTGTAGTATTTTCTCGAGCAGAACAGCAAATTACCAACAGGTTTATACGCCGGTATCATCACCGTAAATCACGATCCTTAGGTATACGAGTTGCTGTAGCGCGGCCGGCGGATATAACTTGCGCGTATGTGTACTGTGTACATGTACACTGTACGTTGACATTTGTACGTGTTTCATCAGCACTTCGAGTGAGTTGATGACATGGAATGCTGGTTTACGTCGACACAATTCCCGCAGTGATACGCCCACATGTGAGCGGTTTTTTTTAGTGTTGGTCCTTCGTCAAAAATCACACCCGAAATTAGAATGGCATACCTACTACGTCAGTAGTCTCTGACCTAAATAATTCATTGTGTGCCGCGGTTTAGCTAGCTGCGGTGGCGCGGCAAGCAAGGACTATTCTTTCCCGGTTGCATTGATCCCGCGTGCATTTTGCACGAGGCGATATTATTATTAGCAGGCTATGTCGAATGTCGATGTCAAGGTAAAGCTGAACGGTGTGACGTCACAAAGGTCACGCAATAATAATTATTTGGTTTCTTTAGTATGGCGGCTATGGTGGTCAACCTCCCCGTTAAGCATGGACTAATGTTATGATAATGGAATTGGTATGATACCAAAATGGCGCAAAACATTTACTTAAAGTTTATATTATTTTATTACCAAATTGCCTTAGAATGCAGGTCGAAGCATTGTAATTTTCAAGACTTTACAACTAGATAGGCGAAATTTCTATTCAATAGAGATGCAACTTCTTGAGTTATCTTTCACGGCATTTCGTTGCTGTAAATTGTCATTAAACCGGCGGTGATCTGCAGACTACGATTTTCAAAAGAGAACGTGCTACACAAATAGCACTGAAGCTCCATTGTGAATGCGATAATCTGCAGACTGCGACCATTACAAGTTTATTGTCGACAACAAAAATATATATTTACGGTGACTGGCTTTATATGGTCTTCAGGATTGTGACACAAATCCGTACCAATTAGTGGATAGAATTATAACTGCAATATTTTTTTGAGGTTATTTCCCCTGTTTACAAAAATGATATTTACGGTGACGAAAATGTTTGTCTATTTTAATCGGCATGTGACACCATTTGGATCTGATGTCGCTATGTCGCTAATACTATTGATGTCACGAGTGACGACTATTATATTTTATAAACTTCAGACAGAGACACCAATTATTGTGATAAATCAAAAACATTTCAAATCAAATCATAAAATATACTACAAATTGATAACAATTAAATATAGCTCATCTTGTGCATCCGGGGCTCAAGACGACGGCTATACAGAAGGATCTGATCCATGACCGCTGGACTATAGGTCCAAGTGTGGTCATGTATACTTCAATTCACTTTATTTTCCACATAAAAAATTAAGACAACCGGAGGGTATGTATACATAATAATATGTGGATGGGGATCCCTAAAAAGCAAAGCTTGTCGAGTAGAGATTCCCAGTTACAATCATACAAACAATATACAAGGAAGACATACACACAAAACAACACATAACACAGACATAAATATGGGAATGACATAATTAATAAATCAGTAGCCTATCCTGTAGCTGTAACCCCATGAAATACGAAACACTTAATTACTTTACAAATAATTATTCAATAGTATATTTTTGTATTTACGAGAGACTGGATATATTTTTCAAGGAAAACTCGACTGAGCTCCACATACCATTGTGTATATAGGAAGAGAGACTACGTTGAAAAATAATTGTACGTGAGTTTCTAAAACTGACTCCTTCTACCCTATAGGGCACGAACTTATCCACCATCATAGCAACCATCTTAGACAGCAATGTATTTGTTTTGCTGGGATATGCATGAGTTATAAGCCTTTTGTGTATTATTGTTACTGAATGAAAGACGCCCTCTAAAATGGCGGCTATACACGCAAGGTCTGTTCTTGGTGAAAGTTTTACCACACTTTGCATTTTATGTCCCGGTTCATGTAGCTTCCAGCCGGACAGTTAAAGGCGGCGTTAAACGCCTCGTTGTTTTGAAGCGGACCGATGACTCTACACGGGCGAGAAAGATGAGGGGAGAAGGATATCGAGTTACTATTTATGGAAAAGTATTTGTATAGAAATAACTAGAATATAAGCCTGTGCTATGCACAGGAGATACCGTATTGAAGACTTGTATAAAATACTTGTTGAGCAATGTGGCGCATCAAGTGTACATGGTAATCGGTTTCAGAACAGAAGAAGAGGACAGATGTGAAAGAAAAGTAAAGTATCTCATTAACTAAGTATTGGATGAATAGATAGATAATTAGAGAATAAAATGTCGCGTGCAAGATCAGATGTACATGGACCAACATGTGTGTGAAGTTTCAGGTCTTTAGGTAGTTGATCAGATGTATGTGGACCACCTGTGTGCGAAGTTTAATGTCTAAGGTGGTCGCATAACGAAATACATGGAGCAAGGCACATCCACGGTGTTCTTAGTAGTATAGACTGCTTACGGTTATAAAGGCAAAGTGTACGCGTGCATGCGTAAATGCATGACCTACGGCAGTGAGACGTGATCACGAAGGTCGGAGAGTGCACACAGTGGCTAGAGCGAGAACAGATGATGATGGCGAGATGGATGTGTAAGACCACGGATGAATAAAATGGCAATAACTCCCTGGGTGAGAAAAAGAGAAGTGTAGACCTCCTGCGGTTCTGACGGAGATAACATAATGAATGAGATCAGGCAATGCAGATTGAGGTGGTATGGTCAAGAAGCAAGAAGGAAGGAAAGCCACTGGCTGAAAAAAAGCATGGAACTTTGAAATAGCCGGTCGAGACCACGATGCAGGCCACGGAAGACTTGAATAAGACTCTGGCAGAAGACTTTAGACTGTTAAACCTTGCCAATGGGGATGTCGGAACAGGGTCGTTAAGGTAAGACAACGTCTCACCCCCGCGTAGAAAAGGTGATGATGATGATGTTTAATGAATTGTAGCTCTTTTTTAAAACCTGCTACATACATGTACATAGTTACGTGCACGTTGTACCCACATTATAATGTACATTTTATCTGGCTTAATTTTCTTCAACTGTGTCTTCAAAAAAGGGTTTCACTAACTTTCAGGTCCAACCCAAACGGAAACACTTTTATAAGCCAAAGCGGAACATGGTGTGCATTGACCTATAGAGTTCCTGACACAAGTGGTTTGAAAATACTTACCTGTATCGGCCAGGACTATGAACTCCATTGTCGATGGCGTTATCCACTCCCTCCGGCTTAAACAGACTGCACCAAATCTTGATTGATAACAAAAGCAAAGTTTTCATTACAAATTTAAATGACTAAACCTATAGCTGCACAATAACATCGTAAGAGAAAACGAGAAAAACAAATTTAGCGAAACTTTGGATACGTATACTCTCTTTGAGATAATTGTCAAAGCTTGTGTGAAACCTTTTAATACAAATGATTATATCATATATTATATTATATTTTAAGTGGAGATTTCATGATGTTGACAAGCGTGAATCTGTTTCTAAAACATAGGGAGTTGAACAATTAACAACATAAATGAAAGAACAGTTAATACTGAACAAGAAACTGTGCTTTTTAAATTATGAGGGTTTAGGTTTGTGTGTTATGACGAACAACAATGCACAGATCTACTAAGCCTCGCCTCAAGATGAGTTGACCAATCACAACCTTTGATTTTCCGAGAATATGCCTTCATTTGCATATGACACGCCCAGCATGGCATTGGGGTCATTTGGAGATGCGAACGGTGGGCGGGGCTTACCTGGGAGAATGACAAAAAGAACATCTGCTCTTCGGTGAAGTCAATGCCAGGAAGGCGAGGTTGTTTAGGTATGTTTTCCTTGTAGGCCTTGAGGAAATAAGAACATTTAAAAAGAAAATACCATCCATTGAAATGTCGATATCAAGGTTGTAAACT
This sequence comes from Crossaster papposus, assembly GCA_037893245.1. Taxonomy (NCBI): domain Eukaryota; kingdom Metazoa; phylum Echinodermata; class Asteroidea; order Velatida; family Solasteridae; genus Crossaster; species Crossaster papposus. The sequence goes on from JBAIAA010000110.1 coordinate 1,151,614, forward strand.
GTGCCTGTATATTTTCACGAACTTACGACAGCAATGGCGATCAATGCGCTCGCTACACAGTATAATGAAACAAGATGGCACTATTGAACAAAGTTTTGAAAGCTAAGTTTAAGGTCAAATGTCGCATTTACCCTTCTGCGCTGAACGTGATACGAGCAATACAATACGTGTGGTTTACAGTATTTAATCATAAACTAAAACGATAAGAAACTTGATATGTGCCCTAATTATTGGTGACTGAGATGCAATCAGTCTTTTCGATATGACTTCTAAAATAAAATATGGTTAAAATAGATATATTTATTTATTTATTGGAAACATTAATACCTTGAAAGACTCTCGCAGGCCCCCGTTATCGGCAATGTTTTCACCCTGTGTCTGGTCTCCGTTCAACTATAAAGAAAAATATACAAAAAAGTTTGAATTGGAAAATGTGACATTAACTTATATTTCCAAGCTTATACATCAATTCAAACGTTCAGCCATCATTTATATTAAGTGTGAATTTACCAATAAATTGGTATTTTCTTTTTCTGAAGGTGCCACAATAACATTGGGCACACCGTACAGGATAATTATAACATTTCACAGACGATTTTAAATACGATACGGCAGTCTATGCGTTTATATTGTGTGTGAGGAAGGTGTAATTTGGTTTTGTAAAAATAGCGCCCTATGAGAATATCCCGGCGGCAGCCAATTTCTGCGGTGATATACGTACGTGCACGCTCGCGCGCTCCGTGCTCCTTCGATCAATAGAGGACTTTTAGAGCGCGCACAGCGTGCGCGCAGCCGGTGGCGGTACCAAAAATGGCTTTTATAACTTTGTTCCTTAGATTAGTAGTCTAGACTGTGGGTGCGATATTAAAAAGAGCCACCCAGTCAACGTCACCTACGTTTCGGTTGTTTTCCGGCATGACGAACCCGGAGTACTGGTCGATAATGCACTTCGCCTTCTCAATGAAATTGTCGATGGACTCCTGACTCCACCAGACTCGGAAGTTGCCGTCTTTGTCGTATTGTCTCCCTTGGGGAGAAAATACCAAGACAGGGGTTTGAAAAGATAAGTTATAGTCTCTGACGTCATATGTTTACATCTGTATTGAATTACGCCAGGCGGTATGCGCATACCACGCATCGTGTTTTGCATACAATTTGGTTGAGGATTCAATACCTAGATAAGTCATTAGTTGTAAAATAATTGTAAAAGTGGTCTCCTTATAGGGTTTAACTTCAGACCGTTTTTTAAACCGTAACCCATATTTACCCAAAGTATACGGTAATATTTATTGACTTTATATGCTTTACCGTTGTTGTCAAAACCGTGGGTTATCTCGTGCCCAATAACGACACCAATTCCACCATAATTAGAGTACCTGAAATACAAGACAGAGAAACGGTTAACTGTAAAAGTCGAAAAAGAAACCCCACTTTTTCGAGTGGTATTTGCACTACTCTCAAGTAAAGATTGCATGATTTGAAGGTTTTGTTTTTTTACAATGGCTCATAATGAAAAACCACTCTAAAAGAGTGAATTAACTTTCACCTTTTTAAATAATTATCATTATGGGAGACAATTTTTTATGTTATTTTACTCTTTTACATTTAGTACAATACTGAGAAGATTATAAACCCAACGGTAAGCTGAGAAACCAAATCAAGCATAGGGGCCTAATTGATGTAATTATTACAGTATCACTATAGTTCACTTTCTACGAATGGAGGACGACAGGAAATCATTTTACGGAATTCCGAGGTTGTTTTGATTGTAATTTACCAGGGAAGATCCTTGTGGTAGAAAGGCGGTTGAAGAATGGCCGCTGGAAACACTGGAGGAAAAGAAAATACGAATATTAGACGAGTTATTTCGGTGGCCATTGGTTCGTGATTTGTTGGGTGATCGGTTGTGGTGAATTTGTGGGTCAGCTACAGTTAGTTCGCTTGCTCGATAAACAGCTGTCGGTTATTCGGTTGGTCGGTCGGTCGGTCGGTCGGTCGGACGGTTTGTTGTCTGTCTGTCTGTCGGGCTGTCTTGGTGTCTGTCGGATTGTCGGGCATGGTGTCTGTTCGGCTTAATGGCTGGCTGTCTGTTGGGCTGTCAGTCGGTCGGTCGCGGGCTACCGTCATGTATTTTTAACTTGGAAATTTTTGGTCAATTCGAGTGGCTGACGGCCTTTGAACATTATTAAAATGGCCGATGCAATGTAACATGCGCGTCTTTTGTGCTTGATGGTATACAGAAAGGACACGGGGGTCGTTATCTTACGAATTCCGTTCCTGCTTGGACTATAGAAAGCATTGACGACAGCCGGCCCAACGATAGACCACCTAGAAGCAGAACGGGAAGAAAAGTAGATATTGTTAACTCTAAAAATAATTGAATTTCTAATAATTTAATTATGTTGACAGTTGTTTATGAATGAACTGAGAGCTGAAACACTTTGCAATTGCAGAATACCGCTGCATAGTTCTTTTAAGCTATACACAATCATAGGTTACCTGAGTAGAAGTAAAAAAGAAGATGTAAAGTCTGTCCCGAGCCAATAATGATACCCGTCCGGTGTTTGTTGTAACATTTATTTCAATGTTGCTATTAAAATATATATGTACAATCTTATATAAATTACGAAAAATTATTCTAGAAGTTGATAGAAACTATGTATACACACTAAGTTAAATATAGAAGCGATATTAAAATTAAGTGACAACATTTAGGTATAAGGTTAAGCGTATAACGCTCTGGACAGACAAATATACAAACAGGAAAACCACACAAAGGACAACAAAATACAACGAAAAAACAGACTAGTGTGAGACAAGGCAGAATTATTAGTTCACAAATGAGTCTGGTTTCATTAGCATGAAACGACTGGACTAGTTATGTTACTCCCCAGCTAATGACGGTACCCATTTAGAAAGGCAAGTTGGGTAAAGTGGCTTGCCCAAGGACACAACATATGACCAGCAGGTGGATTCGAACCCCATGAAAGGCTAATTGATATAGTGCCAATACCAACCATTCAAATCCTATACTCACAGTGAGTTATCACCGTCCACGTCTTTACGTAAGAGCGCCAATCCACTCTGCGATACCCACTCCCGATACCTCAGGCTATTCTGAAAATACTCGTCGTCCTTGGCAGTCAGCTTTATTCAGCAAGAGAAAGAAACACTCTAAGAGTAAGAGAGTTCATCAGCTTTCTTTTTTATTATTATTATTTACTCCTTGTTTATTGACACCACACTCTGATTTGATTAGTACGACAGAAAGGTGATGGGATTGTGCATTTCATGATTTAAGCATGAAATTTGGCACACGGTCAGAGTATGTCACGAGAAAGATATTTGGCTGAAGGCCGTCACAGATTTGTCGTTTAAAGAAATATAGGTAGAATAACAAGAAATGGCAACCATTTAAAAAAATGTTGACAATTGCTGCTTATTCTACCTATTTTTACAATATATTTCTTCAAATGACAAATATGCGATGACTTCATTGCCAAATATAGCTGTGGTCACTCCCCCAAAACAACCAAACTTTTTTAGTCTACATACATCGACATAGTCCGCATCTAGCTTTACGTTGTCTTTGATCCATTCTGGGTAACCAATCGCGATGTCCATAGCATCTGCCTAAATAAAATGACAGGTGAAGGCAATATTGTATAGGTAATGCGATAACGTATTTGTATTTCAAAAATAAAATGAAAAATACAATTAAAAAAGCAGGACAAGCTTTTAAAAGTTCCCGGTCAGATTTCACCCAGTCATCTGGATCAAAATAAGTGACACTTTCTGGGTCAAATTAGTGACACCTTTTGGCAAGGTTTCCCGGTCATTTTTACTCGGAAATTGTGTCATTTTGACCCCTTGACGCCTTACGAAATACGTAAGGCGTTAAGAAATTCGTCCAATGCAATGTTGAGGATCTTTGCTCTTTATAACACAATTAAACTGACCTACAATTAAACTGTCACCTTGATGACCTAAGACCTTACTTTTTCAGCGGCCACGCCCTTGTCTTTTTCCATCAGCCAGTCGTTTGTCTTCAGCATGGACTTGAAAGCCGCCTGCAAATTGCGAATCATATCAAGCGTCTACAAAGAAAAAATGTAAAAAGATATTGTGTATTTCTGATGGGAATAAGACAATTCAGTATCTACATTAAGTAGACCAGGTCAAAGGTTATTTAAGATAGCATTTCTGCCAACGTGATGTCACGCGATGTTAATAAGCAAACGCCCATTCTGATTGTAAACTCGCGTCCGAATCTCTTGTCTATGGCTATTGTCTATAGGTGTTCGTCCATACAACTAGAACTACGCGTGAGCAGGCTGACGTAGCCGCAGCTTTGAAAGCCCGTTTCCGACACGGCCTATATACGCGTGCATGTCGTGCGACTACCTTGCGCGTTCATACGCGCGCGTATTACCCGAATGATCCTTGACCCATATCACTGTGCACACGCGCAGTTAAAATACCACACTAGCTTATTCATTTTCAATTTATTCCTTTACTCGCCCAAACTTGCAACTGTTGCTGTCTCGTACCTTCTGTTTGGCATCCATGGGGAAGTGGTCATCCACGTACATCCTCCCGCTAATGAAATCGTACTGGCTATTGGCGTTGTTGACGCACGTCTTCCAGCGGGCCGTTGGAGTACTCGTTCCGTCCACAGCCTCCTGGTACTTCAGCCGGATAGCCAAGAATGTCTCGTTTAGGAAGGGAACCATCCGGCTCACCAGACGCCAGATCATGTAGTTGGCCTTGACCCTGAAATGAAAACAAAGACACAATTATTATACACTGTAATAATTACCGTAAACCATAACTTTTATATAACAAACACCGCCCAAAAACTGTACATACAAAGGAGTGGCGATACTATGGTGCATAAAGGGCCATTAAATACTTTCAGAGTTGTTTGAATTTAATTGTATTCTTTCTGTAACCTCCCGTGACCTCGGAAGTGGTCATTGTACATTACTGAACAATTTTACCTACCTGATGTCTTGGGTTTTAATCCACGTGGTCACGTTGCTGATGTAGTTGGGCCTGTAGTTGATGATAAACTCGTTTTCTGTAACCCCAGGGTCGACACTTGCCGGCATCATTAGTGTATAGAAACGCGTCCAGTCGATCTTAAACAAAAATAATAATAACAGACTATGGTATGCAACTTCGGTTGGTTATAATTTACAATGTATAAACAAATATACCGTAACATTTACGGTTGAAAGCCGTGCGGTGAGATGCCAGGATTCGACCGTACGGTGCTGCGGTCGGACCATAGTCGACGATCGGACCAGAGTCGACCGTACGATCGGACCGTAGTTGCAATTAACCGTATTTGTTCACTGTAAAAAGACTGTAAATTATGCCACTTTATAGACATTTCACCGTGAAAATACGGTTTATCGGTAAATGCAGCTACGGTCTGACCGTAAAAAACACGGTCGAATCCTGGCATCTCGATGCACGACTTTCAACCGTAAATTGTACGGAATTGTTTTTACAGTGATAGAGATAATGTGCAAATATGATTTAGTTTTAGCAATTTGTGCTGATTTATCTTAATGGGTGGCTACCTCGAAAATGCCCAACACCACCACCAACAAAATGTTTGGAAAAGTCTCGATGCAATGTCAAATCTTTACCGTATCCATTCCGATTTCCTTGAAAGTATTTTGAAGAACGTTATCTTCTGGATGCAACACAGTCAACTGGGGAAGAAAAAACCAGAATCATTGAGTACTTTCTTTAACTCATTGTATTGACACCATTGTATTTACGTAGATACCATTATTCATACGAGTTTAGAAAATTGCATTTCTGTAACACCATAGCGATTGAGTAAAGGACAATATTATGACGCCTTAAAAATGCGTCCCTGGGTTGCAAGATGTGTAGATTTGATACAGGTGATTTAAAAAAACAATATAACGAATATTCAAATCCACCATTTACATAAAAAAAGGAGTTCACAACAATTTCAAAAATTACCGTAAAATTTACGGTCAAAAGTCGTGCAGCGACCGTATTTTTACGGTCGGACCATAGTTGTATATTTACTGATTAACTGGGTTTTTTTACGGTGAAAAGCTTGTAAATTCTGCCACTTTCCCCCGTAAAAATACGGTTTATAAGTAAAGACAATTACGGTTCGTCCGTAAAAAAAATACAGTCGAGGGTTGAGATATCGCTGCACGACGTCGGATTATAAATTTTACGGTAATTTTCTAAAGGGAAGAAAAGACGAATTTCTTACGTTAGCCATATGCGACTCGAACTCGATAAGGTTTGTCATATCATCCTTCGCCATCACCTCGTCTGCGCCTAGGGCCACGGCAATGTCGATCAGGTATTGGAGATACGCTTTTTTCTCCTGAAAAACATTTTAAGTTGAACAGTTTTTGTCTACATTAACCACAAAGGCTCAATTCTCGGAAAGCGTGTTTTCATATACATTGTACCCGCCCAACTCTATTTATTACTGTCGGACGTAGTTGTTTTACTAATAAACCGTATTTTCTTTACTGAGAAAAGTGATTAAGTCTTTAAATTCCAGAATTTACAGAATTTTCTCCGTAAAAATATGGTTTATCAGTAAAACAATTACGGTTCGACCGTAAAAAAAAAAATACGCTAGACAGGTGGCGCCTTGCTGCACGCCTTTCGAGAGTAAATTTTACGTACATTTTTCACAATGTGATCGGTTTGGTAATTTGGCCCGAGAACTGGATTTTGGCCCGAGAACTGGATTCTGGTCCTCTCCCCAATTAAAAAAAAACAAACAAAAACGAAACACCTTGCGTACTCCGTACCTCACAAAACAAAAAGTCTATCGCCAAAAGAGATTAAGTTATTATGTTATAGACACGACTACTTTGGCTATCCCATGGCCAAATTTGAACAAATTCGGCAATACATTAATTTGGTACAAATCTGCTGATTGAAGTACATAACCTCAACATCGAGTTTGTAACATTATGTAATACTAAGACTGCCTCTTTATCGGATGACTCGTCTCATATCGATAAGACGAAAACCACTACTTTTTTCAGTGTAATGAAATTAAAGCATTTGTAATTAAATTGCACATAATGTCATTCTGTACATTAGTTACATTGATTATAACCATTACCTACCTTCGAATAATTCTCATTTAAAAGAATTTTCAACCCCAAACCCTCAGAATCGTCCTGTTCGTCAATCTGGGGAATATAAATGAAATTTATGTGGTTAATGTCATACCATAAAGTTGGTGCACTAATTTCGACAGTGAAATTGAATTCAGGAATCAAGTATGTAACATCATAGAGATCTGTTCCATATGGTAACATACACGGGTATTTCCTTACCAAAGTCTTCACACCCCGCAAATGGTGTTCTCGACGTCGACCCTTGGTACCACGAAGGTGGGAGTGTACGCCTGACAAGAAAAAAAACCACTAAAATTTAAAATACATTCACAACAAAACTGAATAACATAGCAGCAGACTGCGTCAGCTCTTTAGAACCAGAATCAGTAACCCAGCCCATATACAGAAAAATAAATAACAAGGCCAATTATTCCAAAGCACCTTTGCCGCTACAGACCCACTGTACTCTAAAAATCCGGGTCGCATACTTTATACTTTTCAGGGTTAAAATGCCACTTTCCGAACCAAAATGACATTATTCTGTATACGTTATTGTATAGGCAGTTTTATTGCAATATTGAGCAAAATACCAACCCGTTTGCTCACTTTGTTTTACAGTAGGCCTATGTGTCATATCCCAGGTCATTGTGAAAAGTGTTATTCTGGGTCATATATATACCGGGCTATTGTAAAAAGAAAGTGCTATTTTGACCAACAAATCTTATTGGGACGGAGACATTAGTAACTCTAAGACGACAAATCAATTTGACCCAGAATAATGCCTGTTCGAATCGATCATACAGTCCGGGTTGAATTGAAACGAAATTTCAAAGTGTGTTTGGCGGGCATCCAACTTACATCCAACTTGTACTTAGTCTTGTCGAGGGGATCAAGATCAGTGCCCGTGGCCACTATCATCTGCACGTCGTACGTTCCCCTGATTTCTGCCCAGAGCTTCTCGAAGTCGAAGGCGGAGGAGTTCCAGTTGCCACCGGCCCGGGTAGACCCCAGCACCGGCCAGCCGCCCAGCGAAGTCAGCACGTCTGTCAGGGGCTTAGACCCCAACTCGTTGATTGTGTCTGTTAGATTATTGCGTGAGAACCGAAGCCTCAAATTCACTGCTGCATTAACTTTTAATCTTTAGATAACTGAACAACTATATAAGGTGGCCCAAACACACAACGGACAAGCACCTTCACCACCTAAAGCCAAAAATACCTATACCAACGAATGAAAAGTCCTTCTAGAAAAAAAACCCGATACCAAGAAATCCAAAGAAAAATCTCACTCATAATTTTGTAAAGGAAAATTCGTAATTTGCGGGTGATTCGTGTTCCACTGAGCCAAACATTATTTTGATAACAATTGGCTTTGGCCTGGTAGTAGGTGAGACAACTTACCCATGTCTTCACAGGACTTGTAGTCGTTCCGTACGAGGTGGTACGACGATGGTTCGCCAGCAACGGGACTCCGTTCAAATAGAACTGATGAGGAAATGGTCCAGATGATAGTTTTGATTAGGCCTGTACATGTATAGGCCTACAACAGAAAACTTAAACATTTTTTCACGGACTATCAGTAAAATGACAACAGCGACAACAATCACCAATTACTGTCGACTAGGATGTGTCTGACGACTGGTTTAGAGCGACTGTGGAGCAAACACTTTCGGCTGTTCTGCCATTGTCACACTAGTAAAATCATTATGACAATAATGACGCGTGGAATTACCGACAGTGGAGGTGATTTAGAAGTGGATGGCAATGGAAATGATGGCGATGATGTCGATGATAGAAAATCAACTGCCGTGATAATGCTGACAAGAAATGGCGATGACGAGGATAGCTTCAAAGAGGGCGTTGGCAATCATGTCAACGACGACATTGACGATTCGACGACCAGAAACATGGGCTGACGATGGCACTATAATGGTGACACTGATGAAAAGTCGATGAAAAACGACTCTGCGGATGGCGGTGATACGTGTTGTGACATTGCACACACGGAAATCTGTTTCAGAAAAAGAATGTGAGAACAAATAGAATGAGATAACATTGCAAGATGACAATCGTATTCGTCAGCATGATGTTCATTGGCGTGTGGTATTATACCTTTGAGCTTGTCAGTCAAATCGTCTCTCAGTAGAGTGAATGTGGAGAAGCTACTCCGATCATCCGGTACGGTGTATTTCTTGGTCCATCCACCGCAGGCGTACTCGAAGAAATTATCGCACGGATTCTTGCTCTGATCCAAACTACTCAAGTAAACATACGCTGCAGTAAAGCATAAAAAACACAACGATTGAGCCAAATCCTGCCCTGATTCGTTTCCAAAAACGGCACATTTTGTTTATGTTTTATTCATGAGTTTTCAGTGTCGGACAAACCTACATACTTCCCTCTGAAGAGCTTTGTTTAGTAGACAAACAGCCCAGTAATCAATCTCGAAACACAGGCACTCATACAGAACCTGGAGGATGCTTGATGATCCTATAGGCATTCAATTTGGGTGCAGTACAAGTTACTACAAATACTCAGATCACATAGGCCAATAGAGTAATAGTATTTATTCAAGTATAGTATTGGGTGGCGTTAGGGTTAAGGCGTGTCAATGTAAAGGAAGAGAGCAAAGAAGATGGTTGCCTCTTTTGAATACTAATTTTAAAGAGACTTCAAAGGCAATAGTAACTTACACTGCACAACTCACCCCAGATGTTTTTGTTAACGTATAGTCCCACAAAGCCATGTCATAAAGTTCATGTTCATATACAAATCTGCAACATAGGTATTTTTTAGACTGATTGTCAGCACATGAGATATGGGCAGCGACTGGCATTGTTCATGTTGTCGCCCATTTCGCCCGGGTCACAGCATCCCTGCCCTGTCTATCTTACCCGAGTCGTAGCATTGCTTTGTCGTACACGTCTCCACGTCTGGTGGTGGTGTTGGTTTATTGGCCATCATCTCATCCAGTTCGGCGGCAATGCTGTTCTTCTGTAGTGCGAACACAACTGCAAAAAACGTATAAGAAACTCGCAAAAGTCTGAAGACGAACAAAGTGGTGTATCAAGTGTTTTTTGGAGAAGCACAAGGAGTACCAATTTGTACGGGGGGTGCACCAAGAACAAATCTTCGCATAGACCTTTTAATCTGTCTTAAGTCAGAACCAACAGGGGTTAGGGGTTAGTTAAAGTTAAAGGGACAATATCGCCTTTTGCAACTTTCTAAAAAGTAACCAACCAAGTTATTGTTCAACAATTTACTTGATGTAGGCCTATAGATATTAACTCCCTGAAATAATTTCTTCTGGTATGATGTCATTTTAAAGAAAAATAATAAAACATGTCATAGGGACGCACTTTTGGAAATGTGCAATTACATATGCATAATAGTAGTTGGTTCAAACATTTAATGATTTACTCAGAAAATACAGCATTACAGATAAGAGCTAGAAGTTCGTCAGGATAATTTACAAGCTTTACATTTTGGGAACTTTTGCTGTTTCAAAATGTGAACAATGCAAAACTGACAAATCGTATACTATAACTTTCAATGCGACGAATGAATTAATTGCAATATTTTTAACGGTTTAAGATTTAATCGTTTGAACCGCCCCGGAAAATATTATAACTGTTTTTCACCTGTGGTGATCATGAGGGCGATGCTGGCAGCGGCGAAGATGGCCACAAGAATGATGGGAATCTTGCTGGGTGATTTGGAGGTGGTCATTTTCTCAGGCGTCAGCTGAACCCTGGAATTGCTTAGCTGTCCCTCCATGGTTTATGGTGGGTTGGCTAGTTGGATTAGAGTTCCGCGACCCGGGAACAAAATGCAACTAAACAAAATCTCGATGGTACTTTATTTTTTAAAGGTAACATGTCATAAAATACCTGACAATTGTATGTTTTGGATTGTTTATAGTTCGTGTTGGACTTCGGTTGGTCCCACCGCCTGTACTGAGCGCTAGAAAGCGCTGATGCTCTTTGAGCTATGATTGGATTGCGTACAATTCAAAAGGTCATAGTATGATACCCAGAATGTCGTGAGTTTCCTTTGCAGAAACCTGTGAAGCCGCATCAGCGCTTCCCCGCACGGTCTAGTATATGGGCAGTGGGCCTGGGACTAAGCGAAATGTTGAACGAGCGGTTGCAACCGTATACTACCCCAACCATGGAGGAAAAAGTACCCTAATAACAACGTTGTACAACTGAAAGAAATCGTCCTTCGAGGATTCTGTGTTCCCTTTGTTCTCTTTTGTGTTTCGATCCTCCTTCGTAATACGATACAAGAGCACATTGTGTAAACACCTTCCATTGTATAACTCCTATTGTTCCTATTTTGCTTGTACTTTGTGGTCGATTAGAGATATTACTTTTAAATTATCAGTTATAGCAGGGTTTCGTTTCAAACGCGTTTGGTATCCTAATTAAGCGCTTTCCAGAACGGACGTATCCCTTTAATGGACACACAGACCCTCTCAATTCGGGACGTGTTCACTGTTTACCAAACTGAGGGTCAAGTGCGTGATGTCAGTTACGTGAAAACAATTAGGGCTTCAAATTTAGCAGGTAGATTGACAATAAGATAGGGCTTTAAAGTTATATTATATTCTTAAAAAATGACAATGTTTTGTGATAAAATACAAATAAACTGGTGTTTTATCGGGTAAATAAAACCTTTGACCGCTGATCACACAAAACGAAAAAGAAACAACCCCGCTCCTTTCACGGTCACAGCTTGTACCATGTTTACGCACTTGAAATTTTAGCTCAGTCATGTTAGTAGGGCGGATCCGGGTTGATTAAGGGGTTATACATTCAGTTTCGGTTCCACAATACCAAACAATATTTTATGAAAACTATTAGACAATCAATTAAACATTAGCCCGTTAATTTTTGAAAATTACATCAAAAGCAAAGCAATTATGCTCGGCATTATAAAAACACACTTAGTGTGACGATTTAAATCCCACAATTTCAGACTCTTCGTGTTTTGTTTTGTCTCTATTTGACGATGGTTTTCTCTGTCGAATATTAGGGTTGTATACTGGCACAAACAGAACATTTAATGCAAAATGTTTGAGCCCATTGCACGCACCGAAACATCGGTCGAACAAGATTGTTTTCCCTGATACTGGTTTCCTGTTAGAATCGAAAACACACACCAAAAAACTCAAAATACATACTAGCTATAATAGTTTTTAAATTTAAATTACTAATACAAACAAAGCAGACTGAACTAGAAATAACCGATGTTAAAGCCACGTTGAAACGGTGGGGTTATTAGAATTAGGTATCTTATGCCCAAATAGGTATCTTATTGTGCGGAAAATGGTATCCGTATTGACGAAATCTGACATTGAAAGTAGCTTCGAAATACACGGTACCCGTGAAGGCCCATAGTTTTGAAGGCCCAGACGCGACACCTAAAATATTAGGCAAACGATTTTCTCCAAATACGATTAGGCTTATGTAGTATCCACCGATCCAACACTTTATAGGTTAGCTGGTATACACTCTATACTTGAGACTTGGTTGCGATCCCACAAACACAAATTATCCTACAAACTTTCAAATACATTTTACAATTAATATGCTTACCACCGTTGAGCGCTTCTCTGCTTGATGACGAGATCAAACTGGTAGCGTAAAAGTTTGAACCGTACTTATATACCATGCACTGTGAGAGTATGGCCAATTGGTACCACGCTGTACTCGTATACAACGATAAGGGGATCAAATAAAAAGATACTTACCGGTACTGTTTAAAAAAAAAAAAATATTAAATTAGTTTTTTTTCTGAATGGGACTGACGAAACGAGTTGATCCAAAGATAGGTGTAACTTCCTTCTGTGCGAAAAGCTTGTTTTTTGTTTGTTATGACGCAAAGGTTGTGAATTATTATAAACGTCTGTATAAAGGACATTATTACGAAACAAAACATACATTAGCTTGTCCGTCAAGTAAGACTGTATACTTTGGTAATAGTTCATAAATAGGGGTCCAAAAAGTGATTTTTATTTTGTTTGGTGTCCTGATTACACCTGACCTGTGAAATTGACTATGCAAGTGACGTCATTGAAATTGACTTCAAACTTGTCTTATTTGATTTGCCTGTATAATGCTTTATGTTGTCACTTTTGGAGATAGAAGGCATCAAAGCAAACAAATCAAATTCATCTACAGTGGCAAATTTTAAGCGAATTAGCTTTCTTCCAGACTGCTGTCGTTTCTTAGGTAGTCATATTAGATGCCAGACGTTCATGTAGTCGTGAACCACATAACGATCGAGGCTCGATATTGTGTTTTCCCTTATTCCTATGTTATACCCAATCCCCATTGCTTTGCGCTTGCACCGTCGATCGAGGACCGAATTTTTCCATTCATACCGCCGACCGAGGGGCTTTTGTTTCGTATTGTGTCTCACCCCTCGGTGGTGCAAGAGCAAACAGTCGTGTTCACATCTGACATTTTAATGTTTAACATATTCAACGTGCAAGTTATGTCAACGGTTAAAGGTTGATATTGGTGCGTCATTATGTAAACGTGTCATCTAATTCATCATCCACGTTATTGTCGTCGAAAGGAAGTGGCATAAGTTCCTCCATGGTGGTACGCTTCCAGGACAAGTCGGGCTTAGTCAGGTACACCTCCAAGTCTTTCCCACAGAACTGCAAGAAATAAAGCCAAGGTGAAGACCGTTTGCTAAACTTTGTTTGTGGCGTCTGATCTTGCACCCAGGGATCTTTTAAGACAGTTTGCACATTATTCTGATCGAGTAAAACAATAATAAAAAATTGCACCACCCTCACAAACTACTTTTTTGTTTTATTGTGATATTTGAATTGTATCTCTTTAGAAGAACTAAAGAAACAAATTCTTGAGGTATAAATGCATTTTTAAAAGGCAATTATTAATCTTTAAAAAAATCTTTAAAAAAACCTCCTAAAAACATATTCGAATTCCTGGCATCCGAATATAAACTCTACAAACTCCTGGGCCGGGTCAAATCGACTGAATCGACATTTTCTCAGTCCGTTTCCGGGTCATAATGACATTTCTGTGTGAAGAGTGACCAAGAAAATGCTATTTGTAACCCGGAAAAAGACTGATACTGAGTCAATTTGAACCAGGAGTTTGTTTGCTAGTGCACACAGATAACGATCATGTAGTTATACAAGAGGTGAGCCACAAAAGTATGAGGTTTATCTTTTATTAGACTTATGAAAGTGATATAAAAGTTCACACAATAAGGGAAAAATGTGTACCTCGTGCATAATTTGACGGCAAGCACCACACGGTGAGATGAAGTTGTGTTTCATATTACTGGATGGGGAAAAACAATGTCAAGAAACGTTTGCATATACAATCTTTCAATAAACGACTTTTATTTCCTTCCTTGCAAGCAAAACTAATAAATATAAAGACTTCGGTTTTCATTTTAACACACTGCCAAAACAAAACATTGATGTATACTCGCCTTGACACAGCGATGGCTCTGAATTCTCTGTGGCCCTCCGACATAGCTTTGAAGATGGCGCACCTCTCGGCGCACAACGATAGCGAGAACGAAGCATTTTCTATGTTGCATCCTGGTGAGATAATGAATAACTTATGCGTAACTTGCGCGACAATCAGTTTACAGCAAATGTCTCAGATAATAGTGTTTTTGTATGGAAATCTGAATTGGCAATCAGGTTCTTGGAGGCTGAACGCCAGATGACACTTGGGGGCGCTGTTCACGATACACGTGTACATTGTACATGTACATCTAAATACTAACAACATGGACCTCCATAAACCTAGAATTATCAAATCGGTTCCTTTAAAGCGTTTGTAGTGTTTATGCACCGTTTTTACCGTTAACTTTGAACGGAAGATGCCATCAAAATCAGCACCGTTTCTCACCACAAAACTTTTTTTTTTTTGGGGGGGGGGGGGGGGGCGTCCACAGATGATCTTAACGTTGGGGGTGTCTTACCATTAAAAACCTTGCCGTCTTTGGTGAGCAGCGAAGCTCCGACTTGAACCTTGCCTCGTATGTGCGCATGCACTTTGGCCTCTTGACATTGTTTGATGAGATTCTTAATCTCGGCTGCAAGCACAAAGCAAAAACATTTATTTAATGTCGTACATTAATTGCCATTTTCAAAGATAATATGTTTCCAACACACACTATCTAGTCCAGGGGCGTAGCCAGGAATTTTCAAGAGGAGGAGCACCTTTGGGGATTTATATAGGGAAGGGGTCTAAGGGGAGGGGGTGTCCCCCTCCTTTTGCGATTTTTTTGAATAATTAGAGGTCGTCAGATGCGATATGGTGCAATATTTTGCAAGTTTCATGACATGACATGTGATACCATATCATCAGTAAATATTTACGTTTTCACGAGGTATATTGATAATAGTGTCACGGTGCCCTTCACTATAATTATCTGTAATTGTATAACTTACCACCCTCTAGTTATAGTAACATTGAGCGACGGTATAAACAGGTCACGGCAGCGTTTAGCTAGCGAGACATGAAACATACAAACATCATGAGTCATGACGACTATAATTCGTCGTTCGCCGTATCGCGCGTGATGTACATGTAGTTAGACTGTGTATGTAGTAATCAGTGCCGTCACTCATGCATCAGCTCTTCCATATTTCACCGGACCGAGTTTTAAATTTCACCAAATGGCCGTTTATCAATTACCAAGTTTTCATTTGATATTGACTGTGAAATGATATCCTGACCATGCATTTGTGTAGGCTGGAACGTTATTACGATTCTGATTGTTTTAACTTTAAGGGCTGATGAGCCTAATGCAAGCGGATCAGAAAGGCAGACGAAATAGCCTGCAAAAAATAATTTTTAAAATATTTTTCGACCCTGAAAGTGAGAGCACTTGCTCCCCCTGTTCCCCCTCTGGCTACGTCCTTGACATTTACCGGCCTTTGTATTCTTGGGTAGCACCATATTTATTTATTTTTTAAAGTAAGTTTTTTTAATTGAACTGATTTTCCGTCGGTCCACGCTAACTTAGGCCTAAGTATTTCCCCCCATCGTTTTAATTACGGCGGGCGCATGCTATTCAGCTTAATTGACTTATTAACAAGTTGAACTTTTCAATGGAATCGAGAACTGCAACTGTGATTCATAATTACAAGGACATCAACCTTTGAAATAATTGGATTGGTTAATAACTGGATATCACTAAGGATAAGACAACATATGCAGTCGTTACTGCATCGGACTCGTTTTTCTTACTGCATCAGACCATGGAGGAAGAAACTACATACTGTTTTCTTTCCAAGCACGTTTCAAACAATTTGACAATAGAGCTATAAAATATTTGACCTACCTGGTAATGTTATGCCACTCATCGTAATTTCAGTTGTCCAAAACAGGACTCTATACCTCGAGTAATCGCTACCACAGTCTTTAAAATGTAACAGCACTAACTGGGCTGGACTTATTAGGCAACTAGTTTTCGTAGCTATTATAGGGCCTCTTTTGATTTGAATGAACTGTATTATAGAGCTGTTCCTTGCTCTATGGTATTATGTAGCACGAGATGATACAGTATACAGAAATACGTCGCACCGCCACAGTACACTCTGCATTGCATTG
This sequence comes from Crossaster papposus, assembly GCA_037893245.1. Lineage (NCBI taxonomy): Eukaryota > Metazoa > Echinodermata > Asteroidea > Velatida > Solasteridae > Crossaster > Crossaster papposus. The sequence continues at coordinate 1,168,372 of JBAIAA010000110.1, forward strand.
TGTTATCTCAGGGCGCCCGGGTCAAGGCCAGACTAGACTACTGTTGGTTATATTATTGTCAATGTATTCGAATGAATTTGAAATCTTTGTACATGTACCTCAAAGTAATATACTCCCAACATTTTCCTAACGTTTCTAAATTTCTCAAGCGTCCTAATCAAATTGTGATTGTTGTTTTGTAAACTTGTATTAAACAAAATACAAACCCCTTTCACTCAGCAACATGTTTATTTCACAGAAAATACCAACAGACTGTAGGTTTTATTGACTTTCGTGCTATACAATTTAATATAAAAATATAAAGAAGGGTGCTAATTAATCAGTATTATTTTGTGGGAAGTTTTAAATTTTGACATCACGGTAACTGGATTGGTGTAGGCGGGGGGGGGGGGGGGGGTTAAAGCGCTCATTTCCTTCTTATTCCTCCATGCTCACACCGTGCATGCATCGCATTTTATTGGACAGAGAAAGCCATGAAAAGTAATGCACGCGACCATGGAGGAATAAGAGACCGCAATGTCTGTATTCAGCTCAGAGGAAGATAACCCCGATTCTAATCTAAAGGAAGGATCGCTCGTTTGTCTTCACCCCCCCTCCCCGGCCCACCCAACCAAGACAGGTCGCCTCATTCCGTCTCAACCTTGCTTAGCGTCAGGGCCGACCCGTCAAACCCCGACGGCAATAGCTCATTCATGGTCGTCCGCTGCCAGGACAGATTCGGCTTAGTCAGGTACACCTCCAAGTCTTTCCCACCGAACTGCGAGCGAAAAACAAATAAGAAGTCAAGGTGGAGACATTTCTTTGTAATGTTTTCAAGGGACTAGTGACGGGTGCAAAACAATGAGTAGAACTAACCTCATACATGACTTGTCGACAGGCGCCACATGGTGAGAGGAAGTCATCTTTTACATCACTGGATTACAACAAAAGTCAGATGAAAGTGTATTAAAGGTTTATAAAAACAGTCGAAATCATTTGCAAAATCAATCATAGAGAAAGTTATATTCACCAGCACACGGCCATGGCCTTAAACTCTTTAGGCCTATGCCCCTCAGAGACAGCTTTGAAGATGGCACATCTCTCGGCGCACAAACCCAGTGTATAGGAAGCGTTCTCCACATTGCAACCTGGAATAAATTTCAAATAAAACCACGCACACCTTGTATAACACGTTTTTAATCATCATTCGCGGGAAGCGTATATCGGAAGGAAGGTTGACGTCGGTTAGATCGTGAATGTATCGTAACTATTATTTGGGGAAGGGCGAGCAATTAAACAGAATTATGAATTCACAAATACCTAAGACAGGTTATCCATTCATACTTGGCTGAGGGCCGGCCCCGACGTGGATGGAAAGGTTTCTATATCTACGGCCCAAATTTGAACGTTCAACTGAATGAATGCCACTTTAAACCGTCCTCGACGGAAGGTGCATCTTACCACTATACATTTTGCCATCCTTTGTCAGCAGCGAAGCACCCACTCGGAATTTGCTAAACGGGCTGTAGGAGTTCTTCTTGGCTTCCTGGCAGGTCTCCAAGAGTTTCTGAAGCTCGGCTGTTCCGTTACAAATAACAAAAGAACAGCGTGTATAAAATACAATTTTCTTATTGATTGTATTACAAACAAATATGTTGTGCTGCCTCAATGTTTACAATTTTATTATAATATTAGTCTAGTGGACGTTTAACCCATACAAACCATTTCTATAGAAATCTATAGAACGCTTCATAGAGCTCTAAAGAGCTCTATAGAAAAGTGTACTTTCTATGGAAACCTTCTGGATCTTCTATAAAATATATTTATGTTCTATACAACCATGGAGGTGTTTCCTACCTCCATGATACAACTCTGTAGAACTTCTATAGAACTTGAATTTCTATAGAAATTGCTCTTTATAGAAACTGAAGAAAAGTATATAGAAATGAAATATATAGACTTCTATAGAAATGAAATATATAGACTTCTATAGAAATTAAATACAACGTATATTATACGTTAGGGCTGGCGATATTAATTTTAATCGGCAAAAAAATTAATGAAAAAATGTCGCCAAAGGTACGCTCAAACAGCTTTCAACACCGCCAAAGCTTTCTGTAAATACCGCCATGGTCGTCCATCAAACACGTTGTATTTTCCCATTTTTGTCTTTCCTTATACGTGCGCAAACTGGTAATGAAGCAACCATCCATGGTACTGAAAATATTATGGTAAATATCATTCGGGAAAAAACACCGGTTAACTGCACATAACTGGCACATGACAATGCACTCCAGATGTGTGCACTGGAAGATTATATACAGGCATTCTTTTGGCACTGCTGGAGTGCTTTGAGAGCAAGGGATAATAAAAATTTGATGAGAATATTTAAATTTGTTTAATACAATAGACCCACACACAATACTATTGACAATATGTTTTCTGTCAATAGTTGTCTGCTATGCAACAAGGAAACAACGTCCACGTCATCAGGCTGTTTACACAGCACGAGGAAACAAAGACTTTCAGTGTCGCCCATAAATCATACTGAATCGTCGGTGTGCTCGTTATTATTTGTTATATCACCTGGCAATAAAGCGTCCCCCATCGCTTTTCATCCGTTAGTATAGTCTGTAACCGGTCGTTGGATTTCTTCACGATTGACCGACCGTGTCCGTGCACAAGTTGAAGTGTCCGAGTACGAGGCTTAACTATAGAAAACGAATGGAGTGGCCCTGTATGTATTATATGGGTATTGTATACAGGGTTAGGGTTAGTCCATTCTATGCCCTAGGGTAAATAAAGTCGAGAGTTTTGAGTGGGCCCTGCATTCTATAATTGCTCCTTTATGAAATTGGGACTCCTATAAATATGCTAATTTACGGGATCTCTCTAAAGCTCATACGTGCCCTGCAATTTCCTATGCAAGCGCATTCGATCAAGAATACCTGAACAAATACTGTGTAATTTACTGGAGCCAAATGCGTGTACAACCCGACCTTGAAGCATGCATGACTGCAATTCATTGTTTACAAACCAAACGCACGTTATTAAAGGGGCAACTTTGCCTTCAAATCTCATTAAATTGTGCTGTTTGGAAATGCTCCTTATCCGTTGTAAGAGTTTCTCATGTAACAAAACGCCTATGATTTGTTGTACACCTGTAATGAATGAATAGTAATACACAAAAATTGACTCTGACCCCAGTGACATAATTATGACCCGCGAAACATATTTCCAACACAACAGTAAATCCCATGGCAATGGTAAATGTACCACCGTCCAAATATAATACGCAAAATATAAAGACGAATCCAACGAAGGGATTTTTTTCCATTTATCATTGGCGGCGCTGTTTCCCTTTCGGTAGGGGGGGGGGGGGGGCAACACTAATTTCTTAGGATATGACTACTCCGATTTGCCGCGTTACGACCAAACGTAACATTAGCATATTGTTCAAACCACATGATGTTTCCGCGCATGCGTAATTGTGTGACTATAAACTTGGTTATAGTGGTAGTATAGCAGGTGCCTGTCTTAATTTTTTTATAAAAGTTTCGTGTCTTCTTGGGCTTTCATTCTTATAACAATACTGCACTCGTTTAATATTTTTTCTGATTCCAGAAAACATTTGAATACATAATTGGTACATAAAATTGTATAAACCCGAGGACAAAGATACATTTTTGACTTCTAAAATAATACAAATATTCCTTAGAAGAATCAAATACACAAAAAGGTAAAATTTTGAAATATAAACTTTCCAGTATAAACCTGAGAAAAAAGAAAGAACAAATGTCCCACAAAATTTACCGACCTTGTAGAAATTTATAAAATTATTAATGAACAATAATGAAAACTGTTTTATAAAAACAATATTAATATAATTTTAATGAAGTATTTAACACAAATCACCATTACTATCCCTTTAGCTCCAGAGGCTTTGCGTACATGTATAGTTATAATTATAATTTATAACTAAAAGTCCGTCGTACTTTGTACTTTGCGCTATACGCACTCGAACCATAATATGTGACATGGTATGTCAAAACCAGGCGGAATTGGGCGCAGAGCTACGAATGGAGAAACAGCTGCAAAATGATGTAGAGTGTTTTTTGGTGATTTTATATTTTTTGTGGTACTATTTATGTTTCAACTGTTCTGTAAAACTTCATTGACAAAGCATTTTGTTTAATACAAAACTCCAACTTTAAAGGTCTTTAAAGGTAACATTTTCAAACAATGTGATTTCAAAATTGTATATCTTTACTTTGGAATATCCAATATTAAAACGTCTCTCCCGATATTCTCCCCCAATTCTCGCCGTTGAAAAGGTACTTGCGCACACAGCCAATCAAAACACATACCATCTATATAAATGATAGAGGGCACCATTGCACAACTACTCCACCATGTCCTTCATGTTGATTGGGGTCCCTTTCCGATAGGACTGTTCACAAGCCTCTGCGATGACTGTTGCCATGACAGTGTCTTGCCGAGAGACTTCAATGTGATGGTCAAGACCTAAAAAAACGGGATAGAAAAAAATTAAATTTGCATGTGAGCGTTGGAGTGTTTTGCAGTAAGTGTTTTATAATAATACAAATACAAATACAAATAATAATAATATAAGAGGGCTACTTATCGATACTGGCAGCTGAGAAGCTGAATTGTTAAGGGTGCAGCTACAACGTGTTCGAGTTGATGGCACAGCCGCCATACGACACTATATCTGACCACGGAGCACAGCCAGAGACTGCATTTTGCTTACAGTCTCTGTTCATCAGGAACAAAACCATTTCTGCAGCAGCTCGAGATCAGCGCAATTGAGTCTCTACCTTCACAGGCACCCATTTATACTCCTGGGTGGCGAGAAGCAATTGCAGTAAAGTGTCTTGCCCAAGAACACAATCACCTTGTTCCCGTCAGGATTTAAACCTGAATAAGATTAAAACTGCTGCAAATTTAAACCTGTGTACCATCGCACACGAATCAAATATCGTAACCATTACTTTACAATAAAATAACAGAACAGTATATTCAAATATTCGGTTGATGATCGAGTATTCTGTATATTTTGGACAGCCGTAAAGAGGCTCAGTCAACTACTTTTTTCTCCACTACCTAATTGGTAATCAATGAAGTAGTCAAGCTCGTTGGCGTAGGCTTCTGCATAGCGCTGGGGGAAGGAATGAGATATTGGCTCGGCAGTAGCACCCTGGTTACCAAGATGACCAACTACGTTGATCTGATGGCTGCAATTGCGCGTCTCCAACATTCCACCCGAACCGAAAACCTGTCGCAAAGGACGAGTACAAATCAGAGAGCTGTATTAAATTACTAGAGCGCTAACTCCTAATTTTTCCGTGTTTTACTCATCAGTGTTGTATATTCCTTTTTACCGCTAAACCTCCACTCCACCACCAAGTGGTGACGAAAAGAGCTGCTACTGGGAAAGAGATGTGACGTACCTCGATGCGTTGATCATATCCATAGCTGGAATCTCGACTCAGGTCGATGACGGCAATGGTTCCGCTAGCAAACTTCATTGTAATGGCCACCTGGTCCACGTCGTCCATTTCGGCCAGCTCTTGACGGAAGCAGTGGGCCTGGGTGTAGACCACCTCTGGGAACTGACCCAGGATCCAGCATATCACGTCGATGTCGTGGACAGCGCAATCATGGAATATGCCACCTGCACAAAAGATTATTGGGGATGTCCTAAAATAATTGCCTTATAATAATTATATATTTTTGGAAAGGGGGATGGGGAGGAGGGTGGGGGGGGGGGGGACGACTGGGTTACCGGACACCTATGATACAAGGGGTGCTGTTCACGATACAAAATGTACTTCTACTTCAAACTTGCACACTTTAATACCTCATTAAACCACTACACCAATGGAACCTCCCCCCCCCCCCCCCCCCACACTTCTCATGTCTATTCTTTCCGGACTATGTATTTATTGTATTTATTCTGGACATGTATTCAAAAGCTCATGCACATCCACTGTTTTTCTTTTAGATTATTCTGGGTAGTTATTGTTATTATTAATTCTTTCTGGTAATGAAACCAAATATCCCTCAAAATATCCTTAGGCACTGTAGCCCATAAGCCTGAAGAAACCTACAGTAAGAAGACAACGAGAAGAAAGTACAGTTTTCAAGGTGGGAAGAAAACCCCAGAAGAATATCCTGGAGAAAACACAAGGAATCAGGCAGGGACTAAAAACCCAATCCACATATTGGCCCAGGCCGGATTCGAACCCGGATCACATAGCAGTGGAAGGCGAGGAAAGAAAAGCTACGCCAACCTGACTCCCCTATCACATAATGGTGATCATTAGCAAATACGGCAGCGAGTGGAGCTGAATTTTACCTGATTCCTTGAAATATGCCAGAGGTGGAAAGGGGCTGTCCCGAGAACATGTTTTGATGGACTGAACTTGGCCCACCGCACCGTTCTTGACACGCTGCTGGAGATGTCGTATGGAGGGATCATACCGCCTGTTGAAAAAAATTAAAATAAAGGAAGAATAAGCTTAGACTTTGAATGAACCAAACCTTGAGCCTTTTTATTTTGGAGGGAGCTATTAGAGCTTTCCGTTTTCGCATACTTTAGTATTCGATGACACATATCTGCAACTGCATTAAACCAAATATTTGGATGTTTGAAATGGGCAGATGCAACTTCGTACCGTGCCGGGCGCGCAGGTCAGAAGTAACAATAAGGTTGTTTCACGTTCCAGTTGCGCATGCTCAGTAGAGCGCCCTCTGTAGGCCTACTACATGTAGGAAGAGGGGAACACCCATATAAACACGCTATCATCCGGGTAAGTTGGGTACCCCTTTTTGCGCTGAATCCAAGATGGCCGCGGAACGTGAAACAACCTTATTTACATGCAGCAACCAATATAGTTTGCTAAACTGTTTTGCAGGAAACAATTTTTTTTTCTTTTGCAGGAAACAATTTTTTATTGTCAGTGGCTTTGACCTGCCAATAGAATGGAACAATAAATCACTGTCAACATAAAATTTACCTTCAAACAACAAAAGTGGCATCTGACAATAAAGTTCCGCACTTTGTCAATACAATAACACCACAGTTGCGAGTAGGCCCTATACCTTTACAGTTGAATTGAAAAGTGTAAAATTAAAGGTCACCTGTTGAATGCGCAGTATAACATCTTGCCATGTTTCTCGGCTAGATCGTAGCACGACTTAGTGGAACTGAGCTGTCTGGCAATGGGTTTCTCACAGAAGACTGCTTTACCTATGCAAGGGGAGAAAAAAGGAAGAGAAAAAGGTCATTCTGTTGCCATCTCACATATGTGACCGGCTCTACAAAAAGATATGACGTGTTTAAATATTGATTACTTCCTTTGAGTTCAAATTACAAAACTGAGAAAACAGGCTTTGAAATAGCCGGCTCTGTTGTACTACAACAGAACGATGCACACAAAATGGTAGTTTTTTCCACTTTATTCATCAAAATCAATATTTCTTTGAATGAAACCTGTAACTGTAGGTATTAAAGATGTCATTCATGACAAAAAATGAAAATCTAATTTTGATGAAATGTTTACCCTCTCAACGTTGAGCGGGCCATTACATGATAGTGCACAGCACGACATAATTTTTGTAGAGCCGGTCACATATTGGTCACTCAAGTCAACCAAAGTTTTCACAAAACCTTCCACGGTCACCGAGTTATATTTGGCTCTTTGTTTTGGTGGAGTTCATGTAGAATTACTTGCTTGGTTCAAGCTCAGTGCAAAAGTGCCCGTTAACCCTAACCCCCTAGGCCCATTCGGTGTATCGTACCTTTAATGTTGCCATGACAACAATATATTTTTTTTACCAGCTGCCAATGCTTTCTTGACGATGTCTTCATGGGTGTGGGTGAATGTGCAAACAATGACTGCATCGATACTGGAAAGCAAAAAAAACACTAATTAGTAGGTGGTTGCATCTAAAAAAAATAATTAATTATCACCAAAAATAAATTAGTTCTGGCTAATCAAAACACCAAATATGCCACAAGAGGGTACTTTTTCCTTTATATCCTGAAGGTCAATCAGTGCAAAAATGTTGAAACGACATGAATCTATATTATTGTAGCTGGGACACAGAAACATTTCCAATTTTGTTAAGAAATTTTCTTGACTCTTCATAGATTGTTCTACACAAAGTGGCATGAGCAGCCATGGGCCTATATTAACGAGTGAGCCATAATAATCTTCAATTTTTTTACTTGCGGATAGAAATGACCAAAAGTTAATTAAAAATTAATACCACTTCCAGTTCCAGTCTTCTCTTATGAATAATTTTAATTTTGTGTTAAAGCCACTTTTAAAAAAATATTGAAAAATGAAAGTTAGGAAAGAATGATGAGAAGCCTCTTAGGCCACGAGAATGAAAGTTATAGATTTGCGTCCACCGCCCGCATGCCTGAAAAGCTACCGCACATAAATTTTCATTATTTAACATTTTTTAATTAAAAAAAATAAATAAATAAATAACAAAATTCATTTGATTACATGAATTCTGTTCAAAATCACCCCTTAAAAAGGTAACGGAAAGATGATCTATGAATAGCTATGAACGCAGTATCATCATTTTGCCAATATCTAGCGGCGGCGGTGGGATTATTGTTGAAATATTAGGGCTAAACAATAAAGAAGTTTATTGACATTGCATTGATATTGATCATGATGGCATGATCGAAATGGGAAATTTTACGATTCATCACTGCGCCTCCCGACTCCTCTGTATTTATTCCATATTGAAAATCATGCTTACATGTGCGTGTTTGTGTATTACCTGTTCACACAGTACATGGGTGCATATATGTATAAACTCTGGCTACGCCACTGTTTGTATATTATGTAAAACAACAGTCATTAAAAAATAATGAATAATGAAAAAAAGCCTCATGTGTTTTCAAAAAAGTCCGGACACAAATCTATAACTTTTAATCTCGTGGCCTTGGTGAGATGTGTGGTTCTGTTTGTGTATTACCTGTTCACACAGTACATGGGTGCATATGTATAAACTCTGGCTACGCCACTGCTTGTATATGTAAAACAACAGTCATTAAAAAATAATGAATAATGTAAAAAAGCCTCATGCGTTTTCAAAAAAGTCCGGACACAAATCTATAACTTTCATTCTCGTGGCCTTAGTGAGATGTGTGGTTCTGAAAGGAACCGGAGAAAACTCAACGTTTCGGACAGTATGCTCTGCCCGTCGTCGAGTAGAATGCAGAAATAGTCTGGTAGCATCCCATTTAACACTTTAAAATTTATAAAATACATTCAAGGAACACGACCAAAATGGCTTTATTATCGACCTGACGGTCAAATAAATTCAGAGTACAGAGTATTATTAAGGCCTGCCGGTGTCTATCTTTTTTCCCTTTTCACCCCCAGTTTTGCAGGGTGAAGACACCTTGATAAACCAAAAATGTCTCACCTGTGATCCTCATAGACCTTCTTAGATTCAGCAGCGGTCAGAACCTTGCATCCTTCCTCGACGTGATCGAAGAGCCACCGACCCATGACCTCCTCGGCCCGGTCACGACTCTCTTCCACCACGTACCGAATCCGCGCCCGGGGATTCTGAACCAAGTTGCCAAAATGGATTGCGCCGGCACGTCCCAAGCCGAAGATTGCAAAGGAGACTTTCTTCGTCTTTCTTGGCCTTTCAACAATTTCACTGTTGTTGTTTACGTTGTTCTGAAGCGCCATTTTGCAATCCACAGGTCTATCTGTCGCTACTAGTACTTCATAAGTTCAGTCAGTTGCATTTTCTCCTTCCCTTTCCTGGCCTTCCGCTCCCGGGCCACCGGAAGCGCCGCGCGCTGTATACATGTACATGTAGTACAATAGACGAATCCAACCATGGAGGCTGTCATCGGCCTCCATGATCGATGATCCCATGATCGATCCAACAAAGGAATTTGTTTCATTGTCATTGGCGGCGCTGTATCAATTTCAGGGGCCAGGCAACGCTAATTTATAATAGCGATAGGACAACTTACTGCCCCCCTACAATGTCCGTATGTACGATTGAATTCGTCTTTAGTAATTTATTACGGGCTCCATTTAGAGGTGATTGAATTATTTTAATGAAATGGCGTTTGTTCGTAAGAGCATGGAGGTCGGAAACATTTACAATGTAGAAAAGGTCATTTTGTTGCCATCTCACATATTGGTCACTCAAGTCAACCAAAGTTCTCACAAAACCTTCCACGGTCACAGAGTAATATTTGGCTCTTTGTTATAGGGGAGTTTATGTAGAATGACCCGTTTAAAGCTGGTTCAAGCACAGTGCAAAAGTGCCTGTTAACCCTAACCCCCTAGGCTATTTTGGCTAAGACCCGTTCCTCAATCCTGCAAAATCCTCAAACTGCCACCATGCAAAAATTGTATTCATCCTCAATCTTCCAGAATCCTCTTCCAATCACTGATATTATGTAAAACAAGTCTATTTAATGTAGCCACGACAACAATTTGGTTTATTTTACCAGCTGCCAATGCTTTCTTGACGATGTCTTCATGGGTGTAGGTGAATGTGCAAACAATGACTGCATCAATACTGGAAAGAAAAAAAGCCACTTTAAATCCAGTCAATCATCTTTAAAAAAAAACATCTGCAAATATCATTATCATGAACCCCTTGACACCAGGCAGGACTATGGCCTTGGCAGGTATCTTTCAAAAAATCAGAACTTAAAATCAGAACTTAAAATCTCTATTAGAGCACCAATTTTAACATTACATGATAAACTAACATTTGAGAAAACAAAATGTACATTTTAAGCGTACTTATTAATTTAAGGCCAGAGGTCATTTTGCTACATGTTGTTTCTGTGCTAAAATATGAAGATATGACTTTGACCATTCATACTATAGCTTCAAAATGAGCTTTGTAGGTGCTATGTATTTGGAAAGAATAGAGTTCGGAGGTCATGCAAATTAGTGGGCAGTCATGTTACAATTAACGCGTATCTAAACAAACTAATTCAATTACCATAAAAAATAATCAGTTCTGGCTATTAAATAAACACTAAATGAATGAATAAGGCAAGTCCGAGTAACTGGACCCTGGTTATCGGTTGTTTTTTTACATTTAGACATGATCTGGCGATCAGATATGTCAAAATGTTAAAAAAGCGATAACTAGGGTTCAGTATAAACTGGCGGCAAATAAAAATATATTCAGAGTAAGCCTATCTATCGTTTTTCCCTTTTCACCCCCAGTTTTGCACGGTGAAGACACCTTGATAAACCAAAAATGTCCCACCTGTGATCCTCGTAGACCTTCTTGGATTCTGCAGCGCTCAGAACCTTACATCCTTCCTCGACGTGATCGAAGAGCAGCCGACCCATGACCTCCTCGGCCCGATCACGACTAGCTTCCACCACGTACCGACCGTAACAGGCCCGTACACAGGGAAGGGAGAGAGGGGGGGGGGGGGGGGGGGGGGGGGGGGTACGTACGTACGTCCCCCCCCTAAAAGGTCCACATTTTTCGGGTTAAATAATGGTATTTTGATGTAGAAATAACTGTACTGGCACACGAAAAATGTTGGTCCCATTTTTGGTCCCATCAGTACAAATTCGCCCTTAAAAAATAGGGGTATATGCAGGACGTGGGGGATGGTGGATCGAGGCACATGTGGTCACATTTTTACCTCAAAATGAGCCACCATATGTTACCAAGGGTATAGAGGACACATAGGCTGTGAACCAACTCCTCCGTGGGTACAGGGGACCCATCGGACTGGGCGCCTGAGAGGTAATCTCGGGTTGCACAAAACTGTATACCGTATAATTTCATCCCTGAATCCCGACTGAGTGCTTCAACATTTAGAGTTTTCTGATTATGAATCGCACATTGTGATGTGGTGCAGAAGTATATAATCCCCAACGATAATACCTAATACTAGAAAACGCAAGGACACGCGCGCACGCGCTTCCGATGTATTCTTCTTATCTATGTGCGTGGTATACGCACAGGTTCGACGACGCAATTGGCGCGTTTTCCAAAGTCATAAACATTTGACCTACAAACATGAAATTCCAGGAGATTTGACTTGAATATTTGTTCAAGTTATTTTAATAGTTTTACTCTCCTAAGGCTGCAACAAAGTGAATGATCTCAATTGGTATACAATGGAGCTACCCATTTCGCGCTCTTACGGAACAGAGGGGCGCCATTGGTCCGTTGTTGCTCTTGCCGTAGTCCTCGTGTGCATAGTGTGTGATTTCGTCCGTTGCGAAGACCTGTCCACGACATGCCCGAGATACAACGAGCTTCTGCAGGGACATACGTTTCTCAACCACAGCGAGTGGTCGCCGCTCGCCTGTGCGGGGATGTGCACTCGGTCCACGGCCTGCCAGTCGTACAGCTTCTGCCCGGCGCAGGAGCAGTGCCACCTGCACGACGCTACGGAGCTCCAGTACCCCAATGACATGGTCCAATCGGAAGGTTGTACTCACTACAAAATGGCGCGGCAAGTAAGTCATATTTAACTACCTGCAGTACAGGGTCAATGTCATGGAGCTGCCGAGTTTAAAGAGATACTTGCTATGAACATTCTACCTTGTCAAAAACAGGATGCGTCTCTGAAATTTCCTTTTGTAGTTGTTTTGTAATCCGCGAATGGAGCAAGCAAGCATTGAAATGACTCCCACGCGCTAGTTTTTTCGACTGAAACAAAATTAACTGCATTACCTTTGCTCTATTTTCAACAGCCTCGGAACTCACAGTGGGAATCAACTAGTACAAATGTAGCATGTAAGTATAAATCTTTTCATTGTTATGGAGTCTACCCAAGTATGGTGGACACAATAGGAGAGCGCTTATTATTATTATTATTATTATTATTTATTTCTGGTAATGAAACCAAGTAATAGGTATCCCTCAAAAGTGCCCTCGGCATTGTAGCTCGTAAGCCTGAAGAAACCTGTAAAAAGAAGACATTGAGATGAGGTACAGGTTTAGAGGTGAGAGGAAAACCCCAAAAGAATATCCTGGGGAAAAAACTCATGGAGTCGGGCAGGGACTGAAAACCAAATCCACATATTGGCCCAGGCCGAATTCCAACCCTGTTGCTACTGTGTCTGCCATACTTCATAAAGGCTAATTGTGCCACTCCCATTTACTCCACCCAGGTAACCCATACATTTACAAGTACAGGACGCGAGGCCAAGGCCGCCGCGTCTTCAACAAGGTCTTTCCTAACTTCAACACCTACAACGAGATATTCTTGGTGTTCTTCTCTTTACGCTGTACCGACTTGGCAGACATTTACATTGGGCATGGGACTGGTAATCACTACTACGAAATAAGTAGGTAACCTGAATCATCTAACAATTAGCCTTTTGCTCAGAAAAATAGACCGACCCAGTAGGCCACGCCCAAAATACCGTCTGCCTAGTCGCGTTTCCACACGACCACAGACCATCAAAATTACATTTTGTCTGTATTTCCAAATTGTTCACTCCAAGATCCTTCTTCTGGTTCGTGCCAGCAGCATTTACAGCATTAAAAGCTACCTCCGGCTACCTCCGACTTTTACAAACACCGGTGTATTACAGCCTAGTGTAATTACATACAAGTAGGTAACGCCTTGGGCTTAAGAAATGGCCAAACATTACTTCTACCCTTTATTACTGGTAGGCCCCCTAGTGGAAGTCGAATTTACAATTACCACGATGACAATTTTATTATAATAAACCATTTCGATTCAACACCATCACTTAGGCCTAGATACACCATTTGCAGACATTGAACAATTTATTTACTACCGAATTATTAGGAAATATTTTACTTATTTGAAAGTGATTCTAGACATCCAGCAAAATGACTGTGCTAGGTATCCTGTCATTGTTCCGAAAATTTGACGGTTATCACAAAAAATAACAAATACATTTCGTACAAGGAATAACTGCCGGTTGAAAACAAACGGCGTTTTTCAAGCTTTTTGTTTTTTTCGGCATCCATGGTTGTAAAACTTCGGACAGGTCAGTTACACTACATATATACTCTCCCCCAATCTAATCATTCCCTGATAATCGAGCAATTACCAATGGTGTATACTACTTTGAACCATGACTATGATTAAATCCAGGCTGGTAATAAAATGTGGGCGTACAAGTGAAACAAATATTTTCTCTTTTTTGGTTTCAGGACTCGGAGCAAGAAAATTGCCCATATACACTCTCTACAGAGGTACTACATTTATAAAGTATGGTCGAATGCCCTCGCCATTAAGTGACACACACTACCGTCACTACTGGCTAGCATACGTTGACGGAAATATCCTACTAGGGAACCGTGGAGCGGGCCCGTTTATTGACTTCAGAGAGAGTCGTAGGTTTAGGCCAACTTGGCTTGCCATTACTTCCGAAGGAGTTGCGTGTGACTGGGCCTTCCACAGTATGGCCAATCTGCAAATGTGTAGAGTATGCAGTGGATTCTAAATTTATCGCAAACAATTAACATTGAAGACCAGAACAACTTCTAAAGTTACAATGAGCTCATTTTTTTTGTGGTAAGACTTGATTTTTGAGCCTACTTATCCGCAGCCCAGTAGCCATATTTGTCTGTTGCTTGGAATGAACAACACATGCGTGTGATGTATTCCACCAGTGACTCTGCTCCCGAGCAAGGTCTGTGGTGGCTGACCCGGGTGTGCCCTAATTATGACGTCAGAGCTAAACGAATGACCTGGGGCTAACCCGTGCCGACTTAATGAGCTAAACGAACACACCAATGAAAATGTACTTAGACCATCTCTATTGGTGTGATATAACAAATTAAACGAGTTAGCCCAAACACTGTGAAACACAGCTGATATTTGCTTTTCAAGTTTTAATTCAGTGGGCCGAGTGTATACAATGAGTTATATATGGATACTGACATATATGGATACAAAACAATGTTTTTTTTCCAGATACGAAAGATGACGTAGATTGTTAAATTTATTTATTATACATTTATCTTCAAGCAAACTTGAATTCTCGACGCCAATTGGTCCAAGACCTATACCGCACCCCCGAGTATCAAGCATTTCAAAGATGCACACTCTATTTCTGCTGCATGCACGTCTAATAGGCTAACTCCTTATAAGTTCGTGTACAGCGTGAATGTTCCGTCTTTACTGCGCACATCGGGGCAAGTTCGATTCAGGACTATAGTTAATGATAGATCGACTAACTCTGATCAAACGCACACTAGTTGTTGATGGTTGGACTAGTCTAGTCAGTGCGCATGTGCGTGGTACGTCACAAACCAGCCACTAGTCAACCATTGGTCCTCGATGGAACTTGCCCCTAGCCTAAAACACGACCACCAAGAATCTCAAAAGTCTCCCATTTCATGAAGCGCTGTGGTCCAAAGGTTATGGTTTTGAACTCTTGCATGTCAATTTTATAGTGTAACACCTGTGTAGATCCACTCATGCTAAACTCTGTATACAGGTTATTTTTATAGTGCAACATGTGTGGATCCACACATGCACGTCTCTACATTACATCCACTTATGCACTTCTCTACATCCACTCCTCCATTCCTATCTACCTGTTGACTTTGGCATTCCCTCATGCAATGCTCTGTATCCACTCGTCCACACTGTTGAGGTCTGCCGGCGCGTCCTCCTCATTTCCGCCCTTGGCGCTGCACTCCACGAACTCCACGCTCACTGGGGACAACTGGGAAAACTGGAAGTCTTTGCCTCGGACTCCCAGGAATGCTTCTGATCCCACGGATCCATCCGTGGAGCCCAGGGTCGCTGATCTTGTGACACGTAAGGTGTTGCTAGTATAAATAAATGAGTAGGAATTACAAATGACTACCTGTGCATCAGTACTAACGAGTACCCGACCGTTAATGTCAGGAACCGGAAACCACCTTCACACAAAAAATAGTAACTTCTCAACAACAAAAAATGAAAGGCAGTGAATGCCATTTTAGGGGAATTTTCAAAACGATTTTTTAAAACTTTAGTAGCCGGTTCCCATACTACCCTGTAAAATGCATGAGTGAGAATACAACTCTTTTCAGTTGTTTCATGCCGCAGAAACCAAAGATAAACGGAGGGCCCTAATTAGCTCAGAAGTCTTAACATGTGGTGTGCCGTGGCCTTGTAATCTGGAGCATTGAATTTCGTGGTCTGTGGCTAATTTGACTGGTTGTGGGTTTGAGTCCAGTCTTGGGCAAGGCACTTTGTCAATCATTGCATTTCCTACTAAGGGGGTAAATGAGTACCTGTGAGGGCACATTGTTGTTATTGTGGTTGGTTTTAGCTGTCTTGCGCAAAAATGGCAGTGTACCACTTACATTTCCTTCTCCAATTTGTCCTGGATGATCTTGCTGGATTTGGCCATGGCGACGTCTTGTTTGTTGCAGGCAATGAGCACAGCAAGTTTGTAATTGCTGGACGCGCAGTCGTTGAGCAGTGTGTAGAGAAACTCTGCCACTTCCTTCATTTCATTCTGGAAGGCGGCGCTGTCCACTACAAAAATTAGCCCTCTGGTGTTTTTGGGGAGGGGAAAATAACATCAAACGAAATATCAATGGACAAGTTAATGGTAATCAATCAATCAATCAAACAAACAATGATTTTGTAAGTTTGGATCACTGTTTTATAATGAACTTTTCTCTAGTTTATAAAAATCTGAAACCTCCTTGTGAAGCTTTGTAAAAATAACTGAACAGCGTCCTCTATAGTCAGCTTTAATCAACAGGCAGTCTTATTCTTGCACATATTTTGTTATATACATGTACCTTGCTTGATTTTTAAAACGATCCCAGAATGTCATACGCTGTCGCTCGTTTCCGGGAAGGTCAACGACCTCTAGGGTTCCCACTTTTCTCCCGGTGAGTTGGTAGACACCGGAATTTTCTTTGATGGAGGTGTAACTGTTGATGTACTTGTTGTGAACAAGCTAAAAGAAATTGAAACCAAAAAGTATATACAAATATAGTAGTAAGAGTAGTATATATTTCAGGCTTTCAAGCAAACCCAGATATAAAAGGAGGAGAAATGTAGATAAAAAAACAACCTAAAAAGCAGAAAAAAAGTAGGACTTTTGCAGGCTTTCAGGAGTAGTTGTAGATACTCGCCCATGTCCACAGCATCATAAGCCTCATTGGGCTGGTTGCCGGTTGCGGGCCGTCGCTGATAGATATTTCCGGCCTCACTTCGAGTCCCTCGTGTTTATCCGTCATCCATTTTTAACCAGTTCGCGCCGGATGACGTATAAACGCAAAAATTCCCCCAAATTCAAAACGGATGACGCATAAACACGCCAAGTTCAAGTTCGGAAATGTATGTCAGCAGCGTACAAGGCCGGAAATGCGTGGGTGTGCTTCCCGGCACTATCAGCCTGAACACGCTTCGGATCAAGTTTTGTTAAAAATAATCCCGCCCGTCGGCTCGGCGATGTTAAAATAATCCCGGCTCGAACTGGTTAATTCCTGAAATATTTGCGTGTATATACGTCATCCGACGTGAACTGGTTAAATAAGACAGTATGTAAAACTTAGAGATATGATTTTTGGAGTTGTGAAACAAAACGGAAGGGAAAGTAGAAATTTGTCAGATTTAAAACAAAATTATGAAATGCAGGAATAGAGATGGGAAGGAGGTGGAAAGGTGTGGGCTAAAGTCAAAGTAACTTACTCTGCTAAACAGCAGTGTTTTGCCGGCATCACAGACTCCCACAAGGAGTACGGAACGCTTGTTGCTTTTTCGTCTTGCATGGAGGTACAGGAGGACTGCGAAAAGTTAGGAAAAAAATCACAAATTAACATTAAACTTAAAAACGGGTATACAATCCCTGGATTATATTGTATAATTAGTATTCATTCATTTATTGTGTCCAAGAAAACATGATAAGTCCCAGTATTTCTAATTTTGATGCATTACTCACTGAAGAACCTTGAAAAATAGGCCCCCTGTGCACAGTTCACTCGGACAGTACACAGTCATAGTAGTAGTACAGTTTGTCAATATCATTCAATATGGTTCGTGACATTGATATTTGGACAGGCATAAATAACCTGCAAAGGTATACTTTTGTTTGTAAATATCTTACCAATAGTTAGAACAACAACTACAACAGCTACCACAACCCCAACAATTATCGGATCTTGTTTGGCAATTTCATTTTGCAGGGCTTGAAATGTGCCCTCAAAAGTGTCTATCCGTCTTCTCTCGACCATGTTTATCACGTTGTTGACACGTAGAAAGACTGGTTCTTCCACGCGCGATGCATGTAGGATACCCTCATGTACTCAGGTTCCAGACGTTAAGACCCTCTAACGTACTACAAATTTGTTACATGAAGAGTAGTAAATGAGATTGTTAAATTTAATTTAATCCCCCCTCCCTCATTATTTTGAAAAAACAAGGCAATTGAATTACGTTTATAGGATACCAAGTGATTTGTTTAAACACTACAGCAAAGAATAGAGTTAAAAAATAACAATAGAATAAACGTATTAGATCGAGCCTAGTACTAAATTTGTAATAACCTACGTGGTACAATATGGCGACTTACAAAGACTCAAGAGTAAAACGATCGAGTCTTGCGAGTTTGTGAATAATCCATTGCTATAGACTTGTTTCAGTTTGGTTTGACCTTATGAATTCACTTTAGTAACTATGCTGCCAACATCAAGGATTTATTTGCGTCTGGCCGGCATTGCAACTTCGAGAAATTCGGCTTTATGTTGTAAAAAGGTTCGTACGGTATACATGGTCATGGGTCGTAACAGTAGAGGGCGCTACACACAAATGCAGAAGACTTCCATTAACCTTAACCCTAGTCCTTGGCTAGTTATAGTCTGAATTACTGGACAATAACTTTTTTAAAGTTTGGACATGATCTGGCAATACTGCCTTGATTACTGGATAATGTCAAAAAAGCGATAACTTGGGTCCAGCAGTAACTCGGACAACCGTAGTTGTGCAACTTGCTTTTAAAAATGAAGATCACGACCGTTTGTTATATAACGTTAGGGTATAAGTTTCAATTTTCATGACTTTACAATACAGATACGACTGAATTACAGAATAGTTAAAAATAATAATTTTCGGGAGGGGAATTTATATTTAATTATGTATATTTTATAAATGACGTTATCCATTAATTTTAACAGGCCTTTGTATAAAATTATAAATGTTAATATAACATCATGAACACTGCATGTTGGCACAACTAGAATACTTTACCACAACAAAAGGCAACTTTACCACAATATTACTTTACCACAAAAGGCAGTAAAGAAAGAGTCAAAATAGTTCTTTATTTCTAAATTAGTTGTAACATTAAATTGATATCTCTAGCCTAATGTAAATCAAACTAATTTATTTGTTTTTTATTATGCCTCTTTCATATCTCTAGTGTTATCTCTGTCATCACTTGAGCTGTGTTAGAAACGGGAATAATCTCAGCCATGGCGAGTCTCAGAGGTTGATGCAACTATCTACTGCCAGGACTTTTCCAGCAGCAGCCCTGGCTCAGAGATTCTACACCTCGCAACGGACGAGCAGTGCCCAGAAAGATGCTGGCAACAAATCGGTGGATTGGCCATAATCTGATTTTCTTTTTTCGACTACATAGAATCAATCATTGCACACGATCTAAACAAAACTGTACTCTTGCGAAGGCATTCCATCAAAGGCATTAACCCTAACCCTGCCAAATCCAGCACAGTGCATATGTGGTGACTGCTTGACGTGGCTGGACTCTGCACACAAGTCAATGTGACAAAGTATGCAATCTGTTGCGTCTGGCAGGGTTTCTAGCCAAAATACCCTGGAGGGTTAGGGTTAAAGTGTCTTTGTAACATCCCAACTGTAACTTTAACTTCCAATAACTTTAAATAGTTGTAAATACAGAACATCATCAAGTGAGGCTTATTGTACCAACACAAGCTACTACTGAAAATCTGCAAAAGTTCGACTTTCATCTTGGTTAAGTCCTACTTTTGTCTTTCCTTGAAACTTTATATCCTAGAAAAATTATTTTGTTATTGGTTTATGTGTAAACAAGGTTGTCTTTTATTTTCAGCCTGTTACATGGAAGACCGTCCTTGTGACATTTGTTCTGGGGGGTTCTTTGCTTGTTGGATTCAAGATCGCCCAGCGAAAAAAGAAACATGGTGAGCATGATAAAATAGACACTGACATTAACTCTTACATGTACTTTGTCAGGAATTGCATTCTTAATGCGGAGGGTTATGCATCATGCTTCGTGGATTTCCTTAAAAAGGTGTGCTATGCGTGGTTTTAAAAGTGCAACGTAATAACAATTTATCATTTTTTGACATAACAGGCACTCCATACTCATTAGTCCTACATTATTCTCAGATAAAACTTTTTTGCATTTGCAGAAATTGAAAAGGAGAGAAGTAGGGCCGTGGGCAAAGCCGCAATAGGAGGGCCGTTCTCATTGGTCGATCACAACGGCAAGCCCAAGACCAACAAAGACTACCTCGGCCAATGGCTGCTCATGTACTTCGGGTTCACGCACTGTCCGGACATCTGCCCAGACGAGTTGGAAAAAATGACTTCGGCTGTGGACAAAATAAGTCAGTTAAACACTTTTTGTGTTAACCAAAATTTGTAGTGTATTTACGAACAGAAGTCTATTAAAAAAGTTGCCAATTTTTTGTGTTGATGTAAATATGTTAGAAAGGCCACTCGTTTGTTCAAGCTGCCTAACTTTTGATTGTTTACGAGGTAAATATATGTGCCTGCGAGGGCAGAGATGGTTATTGTAGTGGATTTTAGCTGCTTTGCGCCAAAATGGCGCTATTTGGAATGTTTCAATGGCTCAATGAGCAGGGGTAATAATGATGTAACACCTTAAGCACCCATCTGGTGTATATGAGCACTTTATACATGCATGATTTAATAATAACTGCAAATATTGTTCACTCTCAGATAAGAGTCGCAACCTACCAGATGTAACCCCACTTTTTGTCTCCATCGACCCCGAGAGAGACACAGTTGAAGTCATTGCGGCCTATGTCAAGGGTAAAGTCCGCTCCGCTGCACACCTTTTTGTAATCATTGGGGAAATAGGGCTGCAACGGTTACACGGTTACATTTTTTCGGTTCAATTTTTTTTTTTTTTTTTTTTTTTTTTAATAATACAAAAAACCTACCAATTGTAAACTTTGTCTGGGTTTCGTTGGAGCTTTGGTTGGGAAAAGGGATGGTTTCGTTGGAGCAGGTCACAAATAGTCCAACTGATAGCTTATCTAACATATAGTCAGCCTACATTACACAAATTGATACAGACAATTAGTAATCGCAGAACTGCTCAAATTAGCAGCGCTAATTAGATATGCATTACATGCCTGTGAATGTTTTTTTAATTTAATTTTTTAATTTTTTTTTTTTTAATATTGCTACGGTTACGGTTAACCGTAACCGTAAAACGATTGGTTACACGGATAATTTAATAACCGCAAACTGACAGGCTTAATTGGAGGTGTGCGCTGCAAAAGCGTTACGCAAAAGCTGAAGCGTTATGCCCCAACTACAGCATCTTATTTGAAATGACTGGACTTCGTTGCTAATGCACACAAAAATAAACTGTGCTCACTTTATTAAGCCACTGTTTTCTTCCAAATGCATTTCAGAGGTCATCACTCTCATATCTTTACTTTGAGAAAGGATTCTGTCATTACATGAGTTTGTTATATTTCCGGCTAATTCATCTTTTCCCAATACAATTGGCCAAAAGGCCTGACGCGACTTTATAACAACAACAAATGTTTTCTTTCCTGTGCAGAGTTTTATCCGAGTATGATTGGCTTGACCGGAACTAAGGAACAGGTGGACGAAGTGGCCAAAAACTTCCGCATTTACCACAGCCAGGGGCCAAAGGACGAAGATAACGATTACATTGTGAGTTTCCTGCTCATTTGTCTTTGTGAAAGTTTTTTTTTTCATTTGTGGTCGATTCTCAATTTCATGAAACTCATAGTAATGATGTACCGCAATGTGTCATCAGTTATTTACAGCACAATATTGACAGTTAACTGTTGCATGTTTACCGGCCAGCTTTTCAACTCGTTTATTTCAAAAGTGTCACTATTGTTTGTTTTCTTCTGTTTATAGGTAGATCACTCCATTATCATGTACCTGCTGAATCCGGACGGTCAGTTTGTAGATTATTTCGGTCAGAATAAGACCGACGAGCAATTAGCTGGCGGGATTGCACATCACATGAGGAAATATAAGGCGCTGCAAGGATAAACAATTTTTTTTTGCAAACTGAATTTTCTATATTGTTTTGAATTTTGGGATACAAATGTTTTTTTATTATTGAAAGTAGAGAACCAATTTCCATAAATTGCATTTTTACACAAGTGCTTACACGTTGTGTCCAATTGGTAAGGTAGTCTTAGACTATTGTGCCAAATGAAGACCCCTGCTTTTTTCTATACCTAAACACACTCCAGACTATTGTTATCTAACACATCCGGGAACACAATGACCAACACAAGGGGGGGGGGGGGGGGGGGGGTTTCCTCCGCCATATATATTTTGCTTCATATGACCTGTACCAAGGCTAGCTTTTACTGGGTTTAATGCATTTACCAGCAACATGAAGAATACCCAATGGTACAAAAATGTCATGTAACATACATCATGGCCTGATGCGTATTTGAGCAATAGTGACTCGTCGCAAGGTGTTTTTTTTTGGGGGGGGGGGGGGGGGGGGGGGGCAATACATGTTTTTTTCCAAGTTATTCAAAAATAAATTGTAGTAATCGGCAAGTTTTATTACTGGGCCAGCACAGTTAGGCATATCAGCCTTAAACATTTTCATTTTATAACTTTCAATATCAAAATGAATTTTGTACGAATTTTGCTTTTTTTTATTCACAACAATTACAGTACAATTTAGACTTTTAATAACCTCTATGAAACAGAGAAAACGACAGACTGTCACAAGTAATGAAAAATATTTAAAAAGCACTACTTTGGGTAAAACACGCACGCAAATATCAAAGCAATAAATAAGAGAAAAAAGGAATTGTGAAAATCCTATGTGTACAATTTTTTTTGTAATAATTTATTGGTGTAAATTTCAAAATGAAATCTCGAATGGTTTTCCTTTGGAAAGTAAAATTTATTATGACTAAGGTAATTCTGGACATGCAACTTTTTTTACAAAAACTAGCATTTTTTGTTTGAGAAAATGTCAAATAGTATCTTAAGGGGAACACAAGGCCTTCAAAATAGTTAATCTCCTCCCCCTAAATTATACGACACACAAATTTATAAAACTGATGTCTGTATTTCATTTGTACAGTTAAACTGCACACAAAAACATTTGATAACAGGTAAAATTTGTACTCTTATTTATAATCATTCATATACAAGTATGAATTTTCTTTATAATCCATCTAAAATGTTCCTTTAAGGCTCGACCTTTAATGCCCAAGTTCAGTTGTGCAACATTAAAATATTTAAATATTAACACTAATAGAACAAATAAATGCATTTGTGGGTGAGAGGTTTGTAAGTTGAATTTGCATTCAAAATAAATATAAAATGTTTATAAAGAAAATGGCAAATTAAGAGTGTCCAGAATACATTCCTCACATATGCAAACATTGTAGAGGTAGTCACAACTGGATTACAACTGTCCTTCCGAAAAGTCTCAAAATACAGGATTCCCAGAGTAATTGTATTAGCACAAACCTTTTACGGAGCTGCAAGGACAGAAAGTATTCCGTCTTCGGCCACGGCACTTTCGGCATCTATTTTCAGCTTTTTTGAGCAGATCTCCTCATCCAAGTCCGGGCCCTCTGTCTCCTCCCGTCGCCGCTGCTCGCGCCGAGCAAGCATCTTCTCCAGGACATCGAAAATCACGAAGTCATCCCGGATGTAGTCGTTGTTGAGGAGGTTGACCAGGTAGAAGGTGTTGTGGATGTGGCTAATGATCTGACGGGAGGGAGAGTTCTCCGGGTAGATGTGGCCCCACTGCTGCTTCCAGAGACCAAAGGCTTCATCCTGGAGGAGGGAGCAGAAATAAAAACACTCTCTCAAAAAGAAGAGTGGAATTTTTTTAGTTCGTCAGTCAATTACAGAAATTGTTGCACAACAACTTTCTTGAAATATTTTGCAAAATTTAGTTTGTGAGAAACAGCAATTTCAGAGAATTTAGAGAGTGTACATAATTATTAGATACAGTACTAAAACAATACTCTAGTCCTACGTAAGGCAGTAACGAGAGCCGTGTTTGGCTATTTATATACCAGCAGGCAGTGATATACTAACCACCCAAATCTCACCCCTCCTCTGGAATGGTAAGAGCCATGTTTATCATCCTTAGCCGGCAGGGTGTGCCCTGGGCTGGGGGTTGTAAAGTGCAGTGCTGACAATACATTAAATGTATGTGTGCGATAATGACCATGCATTACAGAGTTCACAAGACTAAACAATTAGCAGAAAGATTCTGTTACTTAGGACGTACCTTCCAGACCATGAAGCTGATTGGATCTACTACGGTGGGCTGGATGATCTCGGCTCCAGGGAACACACCCCAGGTGACCGCGATGGGTCGGTGACGGTCTGCGTTGGTAATGTCCTCCTTACCCTAAACAGAGCAAGCGTGGTGGGCAAGTTTGGTCAAAGCTTCAAGTCAAGGCCAGTTCACACTTTACAGAATTTGGCAACACAAAACATTCAATGCAAGATTCACTGGAGATGAAATGTGTTAGACTTTTAGGAAGTTTCTGTGTAAATAACCCTTACGACACAAATTCACGCTCGCTTTTGCGCCAAGAATGAATCGGCTTTTATTATACATGTTTGTTACTAAAACTGAAAGGTTAATGTGATACAAGGGGTTAGAAAACCCTAACCCTTCCCAACCTCCTTTAACCCCCCCCCCCCCATCGCATCATTTGTCATGCTTCAACGATCTGTGTTATCCAAATATTAGTTTAAATTTAAACCGGTTGGCTTCACCCTTGATTGCAAATGATTTATTGAAATAATTTTAAAACTTCACATGGGCAGGTGAACATCCCTTACCGTTGAGATTGTTAGCCTGCTTACAACAAACGAAGAAACAAAAATACCTTAATTTTTTAATTCATGTTGCAATTGCTTTTGAAACTGAGTGGTCCTTAAGCCAGTTGCCTTCCTAATCCCATCTAAGGTGAGAATTTCGAAAAAGACTTTTGACTTACATTGTGATTCACCACATGGTACGTGACAGAAGGATAGTCCCTGAGTACATCCAGTAAGGCTGCTGCATTCTCTCGCGACGTGAAAAACTCGAGGTAGGCCTGTTTCCCAAAGAATAGATTACAGGTCTTTCAAATCTCATCCGCGTTTGTTGGCAGTCTCTCACAAATATTTGTGTTAATTACAATTGACTAATTTGGCGACCACTATATTCTGTGGTGGCACCAGAATCATGCGAGTCGCGCTCAGGTAGTCTGGCTCCTTCGACTGAAAGGGTTACCAAATGTGCGCCTGCCTCGTCTTTTTAATTGAAATTTAAATCTGAGAATATTGTTTTCTCAGGATATGCATCATTCACAGAGCTAAAACTTTACAAGGTTTGTTGTCAAACACCTTTAAAGTTTGCACACTTTTGCTGCTTCAAACAATAAAAATGCACAACTGACAAATGGTCTATTGTTCCTTAAATACTAGTTTTAGATTTTGCCAGGTTTCTAGTGGTCATACTTTGGAGGGATAGGGTTAATCATACCTTCTGGTAGACGTAGCCATTCGGCGCACCCCATCCCACCACAGGGTCCGAGGATGGCGCTCCATTGACGCTAGGCTGGGAGTTGATAGTCAAGATGCCTCGCTTGTTGACGCTGATAAGCCTGTCTCGTAGGCGAGACGTCTCTGGAGCCAGCTCATCGTCATTCCACGGCGTACGCTTCACCTGAATGAACAAGGACAAGAGTATTTCTGCATACAGTCTGCAACTCAAAATCCGATCATAATGATCTTTACAATTTTTCCCTCTAATCAACTGGCTGCAAGATCAGTTTTCTGCAGCAGCTCAAGATCAGCACTACCCTAACAATTTATACACCTTGGAGGGCAGAGGCTATTGTAGTCAAGTGTCTTGCCCAAGAACACAAACACTATGATCTCCGTTGTCCCCGTCATATAATGACTTGGATAGCATAAATGTCGGCCCGCAAAGCTCAAATGCTTAGTGCACTAAGATGCTGACCTTGTGACCATAGCGGTTAGGCTCCCCATCCAAGTAGCACTTAAAGACCTCAAAGACGTCCTCCTCGCATCCGAGCTCCTCTCCCCACATCTTCTGAAGCTCTTCCTTAGAGGACTTGCTCTTCAGGTAGAAGAGATGGTAGTCCTTGAGATCACCGAAGGCCGGGGAAGACGAGTCGCCCCAGCGACCGTTTGGAAAGTCGTCCCAATCTTTGGTTCTGAGGTTAGGACAAGAGCACTCCATGGTAATCGGCATGTCGGATTGACTAGCACAGAATTTGGCCGCATCAAAATTACTTCTTTTTCATACTTGGCAGTATGAATAGGGTTGGGATGGATAACTAGTTTACTGCAATGCATTAATAATGCCTCTACCCATATTAAGCGCAGAAGTGCCATAGCCCAGGCTGGGATCGAACCCACAACCTGCAGAATTACCTGACCACTAGGCCATTGCACTTTTGCTTGGCTAAGGCTCGAAATCACACGTTTGCTCATGGAAGCAAATTAAAGCCGTTGTCAGCCGAAACCAAGATGTGATCTTCCATTTAGATGCAGAGAGCAAGGGTTAGGTATAATCACCTATGAATGTAACTCTTTGGCCGAGCAGCCCAGAAGATTGGTCGTACGTCCTCTTTGGTCCTCATGTGATTGGCTGTGGTTTTCCACGGTAGGGGGCGATGCACTGGATCTTCGTTCCACAGGCCAAGCTGCTTCAGGATCTCAATAGTGGCTACCTCACGGTTGAGCGTGTAGATGTGAAGCCCATGGACGTCACCACTGCATACCAAAAAGTATCCCGAATAAATTGTACTAGTATTCTGTTTGGTGTTGAGATAATAATTCATAAAATGCAGCCACGAAAGAGCATGCGGTCCAGCCTGGCTTCAGAAACACGACTTAGTTAATTGATTATTTCAAGAAGGCCATTTTTTTTTTGGGGGGGGGGGGGGGGGGGTTGATGTGAGATTGGAAAATTCTTAACTAAAGCTAACAATTATCAATTCAATTTGAAAATCTAATTTTTGGGGACACTACCTATAAAAGGCACGTATAGTATACATCTTTATCCCTAACCCTGCCAGATGCAGCACATTGCATCAGGTTGAAAAGCCTGCTATACTTTGATGCATTCAGCTATAACCACCAGTGTATAAACAGCCAAGTCCAAGACTATTGAGAGCTAGTCCTTTTGAACAATGCCAGAGATAGATGTGTGCATTGAGTGAGCACAGACTGAAGGAGTTTGACCCGATGGATCTTGCTACACCCTTCAGGCTAAGTGACAGATGGTGTAAATTGCTGTGTCTGGCAGGTTTTCTAGCCAAAATACCCAGGAGGGTTAGGGTTCAAGAGGACTGCAGTAGCAAAAGGTCAAGGAGTGCAACAGCAGGCTAAGGCCACAGGAACTAACCTATCAAACATCTCCTTGCACATAGTGACGGCCTGGTGAATACCGTAGTTCCTGATGGCTGCGTCATTTTCCTTGATGGGCTCTATGACTTTCAGGATGTCCTCAGGAACTACCAGCTTGGACAACTTGACTAGATTGCGCAGTGAGGTGTAGCCCTGTCAGACGAAAAAAAAGAAAAACAAATTGCCGATTCAACTGCAACAGGAACCCATTGTCTCAAAATTAGCAACTTACAGGCAAACAGACGCAGGTGAAGAAGTGCCCAATTAGGTAACAATAGCCGGCAGATTTTTACACCTGTTGCACTGTACTGCAACTGGCCAGGCTGGGGTTATAATAAAAATTTCAGACACTATACCTGAATGGGCATAACGCCAGGAATGATGGGAACTGTGATCCCGATGGCCCGACAGTCCTTGTAAAACGTGAGGAAATGCTTGGCATTGAAGAAAAGCTGGGTGATGATGAACTCAGCTCCTGCGTCTACCTTCATCTTGAGATGCTTCAGGTCGTCTTTATAACTCTCGGCTTCTGGATGCCCACCGGGATAACCTAACGAAGAGGAGGAAAGACAGAGTAATATCCCATTAACGCCGTTACCCAGTACCCATACAGAGTGCCCAGGTACCCGTGCAGAGTGCCATTGTCCGAATGGATACAGAGTTAAACTCGTGCAACAGAACACATGCTGCTTGTATTCCTAGGCAAGACAATTTACTACAATTGCCTCTCTCCTCTCCAGGAGTATATCAATGTACCTGCGAGGGTAGACACATACATCGATCTTGAGTTTCTTCAGAAGCATCTTGAGACTTTGGTAAAAAGTGCTATGTTAGCAGCACGTTATTATTGCTTATTCATAAATACTAAAGACAGTTTAGCCATTTATAATGGTCGAGAGCCCAGCAAGTGGCCTGTTTTAAATGACTGATAATATACCAAATGTGACCTGTTCCAACGAAACCCGGACAAAGTCGACTTTTTAGTTTTTCAGATTTTGCTTTTTTCAAATTCTCTAGGTTCTCAGCTTTAAAATGATGTTTCATTTACATATGTACCCCCACCCTGTCTTCCCTGGGGTCTGGATTTAGTGATAAAACCCTGACAACCTAATTATGAGATAAACAGCTTTGAAGTTCAGAAAAGCGTATTATTTCTATACACAAATGTTTCACCAAAAAACACACTTCTGGTAGACAGATTTTGTTCAAATTTGAGGAGATTGTAGATTAATAGTGAGTGACTTAATAGGAAAACCTAAAACCTCAAAATGGTAAAATCCATCCTGAAATGACTTCAGGAGTACATTGTGACAAAACACATTGTGCGACTTTGTCCGGGTTTCGTTGGAACAGGTCACAAATGGTTTAAAACACTTTTTCTGGTGCCACTTTTAGGTATTTAGTGTAAAAATGTTTAGTAAAAATGTATGATTCTGGGTTCATCCTGTGCATACCTGCTACACAAATGGAGAAATGATCGCCGAATGTCTTCTTGATGTGTCGGACGAGATCCAACGCATAGTTAAAAGTGTCCTCTGACTCTGACTTTTGCCATTCTAGATCTCCGGGCACGTCTATGAAAAAGTTGGAAGAATTTATGGTTGAATAAAATGCAACACTCTGCCACAGGCAAGCCTGACAAGTTTAGAAACCTTTGCATCAACTTTCTTCAGGCTATTCCCATGTACGTTTGTTGGTGAGTCTGGGTCACCAGACATTTCAGGCTTTTCGATTTTTATATAATGAGACTTTGTGCACACACTAGGTGTATATCTGTAAGTATCAGTTCATATTGTCTGAAAAATATCTTGTTTACAGCCTGGTGTGTACACATTTTGTAGTGCCACAGTGATGTTTCTGGGAGAATCAACATAACACAATTGGAATTAGCCATGCACGATCACTTTTGTTACTCGTCTTTACTCTGCAAAATATACATGTATTTGTTATTTCAATACCAAGGACTATTGTAATGATTGACAGCAGTCCCAGAATTTCAAAACAAGTTTGGCAGAAGTCAGATCAACAAACAGATCTGTCCTTGGGGAGTACAATAAGGTTACAATTTGTTTTTTTATATTACACTTGAGGTCACGTTGGAGGTAGGGAGATTGTATCTGATCAACATCTCACTCCATGGTATGCAAACATCAATTGTTCAAGTCCAACATTTTGAAAATACAAAGTCAAATGTTATCTACTTATTATAATACTGTGAACAAAATATCTGAACCATGTATAAAACAAGTGAAATATTGTTGTCATCAAATTTCAGAGGGGTTCACATTTCAAATTTTCAACCGTACAGCATATTTCATTATCAGCTTAGGTAAATATATTGCATCATCTGAAATTCAAAGCAACTTGGAACAAATGACATTTGCCACTGTTGACAAGAATTTTGGAAAAACAATCTTGACTTTCAAACAAACACACTCATCAAGAATAAACAGTATGCGATAGAGATCAGACTGATATTATGTCAATTTTGATCTCGGTTCATACTGATCTGTTTCCAAAGTACCAAAGTCCCAAAGTTTCTTTGACCATAATAACTACTTATTTGCAGCCAGCGTACCTCCACGGAGAGCCAGTATATTTCGTACCCCGCAGTCCTTCGCTCGGTTCAAGTACTTGGTGATGTCGCTCTTGGTCTGCCCGACGCAGGTCATGTGCAGCATTGTCTCGATCCCACAGTAATTGATGGAGCTGGTCGCTATGGTGATGGAGCTAGTCTCCGTCTGGCCGCCAGGGTTACCAGCCGGATGCCATGTAATGTCACAGAACAGGGGACCGCCTGCGTGCAAGCGTTCCAACCTGGTGATTTAATGGTGGATTAGAAAATGTTGAATACAGTTTCAGACCAGCGTTGTATATGTCAATAAAAATTAATCCCAATCTTGTTGTAGATAAATTCAATGCTTGGAACAATTAGGAGCAAATGCATAATTAGTTAAAGCCCTTTTCACACTGCAGCCTCTCAACCAGAGTTAAACTCGACCCTGGCAGTAATTAGTCAGAACAATTCCATGTTGCATTAAAAAAGTTACAAAGTTAGTCCATTAGGCGTTAGAACAAAAATGTGTTTTTATCTATCACTGTATCAAATTCACTCCTGAAAATGGAATGCTGGCCTGAAAATGGCGTTTTTAATTTATTATTTATTATTTATAACGGACCTTGCCAGCAAATTGACAGCTCCAATGGCAGTCCTGGGTGGGAAAAACTCTAGCGAGAACCATTTCTCCCTGCAGGCAATGCGCTGGGTGATCCGGTCAGTGAGAGGGGTGTTACAAGGGGAGGGGCTTCTGGAGACAGACAGGGGGGTGGCTGAGGATTCGCTGCCACTGCTGCTACTTTCCGAGTATCTCTTTTGGGGTCGGGCAGTCATTCCGTTGTGGTACTCTTTGTGTGGGCAAGCAATGCCGGGTTGATAAATAACTCTGATCAGTCTGACACTGTGAAAGAATGGAGAAATGAGGCAAGCCAATTCAAATGTTTACCAATAAAAACGTGTAGAAATGTTTACTTATTTTACATTTTTAGAAAATTATTGCATCAAGCTGCAAGCATTTGAAAAATATATTTCAATTATGCCTCGATAGTTGTCACTTGTGAGTACATTCCATCAGATTCTCCTTTACTCTTTAGTTCTTCTCAAGAAGTTGTGATAATTTTTTGTTTAGGCTAGCTCAGTTAATTAAGGTCAAGATCAAAAATTCAAATTTAAATGAAAAGTCGAACAGCTAACAACATTATTGAAATGGAATTATAATAAAATATATCAATAATATTAGCAAAGTAAATTGTAACCTTTTACCTTTATCCAAAACAAATCAGCAATGAAAGTCAGACACTACGGATTTTATTTAGTGCAAATCTATGCATGTTGCACAGTCTGCAGTGCATGCAAACAACAATCTGCAAAAACGGCGTCATTTGTAAACCTAGTTTAATATATAGAGTATGGACACATGAATAATTTG